>JAUESP010000052.1:0-732500 GCA_030914335.1 Drosophila borborema
TAATAGAACATATTTCCATAGTGATTCAATTTTACAGAGTATTTGATTATAGAACAAGATCTCACAGGCTCATATGTCTACCAAGATATGGAATATATATCATTTCTCAATACCATTTCATATTGATTAGTTATGTTTTTATTTTATTTATTATAAAAATTCTACACTAAATAATTTTATAATAATATATTTATTCCCTTTTCGATCTCTCTCTTAAAGTAAACTGCAGGCCATCATCATCATATGCATAAATGTTCCATACACTCGCCTCAATTGCATTTCTCAGCAGTCTGGAGCTTAGTTACCTTGATTGATTTCCTTCCATTTAGAAATTAGTTGAGCAAACTTGCTTGGCATATGCTGAGATATTTGCCATATTATTATTATTTTAATTGTACTCTATCTTTGCATTGGGACCGAGAGTCCCCAAGTCCCATTGCATTAATTTCCCCCAGCATACAGTTGGCAATTTATTTTCGAATATATTTGACATATACACACACACAGACACACATGTCATGGCATGACATTTGTGTAAAGTTCTTAGTTGACGCAGGCAGCCAACCGTGCGTATGCTTAATCTTATGCACACACGTTGCGTATGCGTCAAGCCACAAAAGTTGAGTTATGCTGTAGGAAACTAACTGCGGCAAAATAGCAAAAACAGGAAAATGAGAAAACAGCAAACGGCAAACGGCAAACGTCAAATGGCAATATTTTCGTTGGCAACAACAAAGTCAGCTAACAAAAACATATTTGCTGCAAATTTAACACAATTATGTTTCTGAAGCCTGACATGTTTTCATTTTCTATTTCGTCTGGCAGCCGTTGCTGCTGCTACTCCTGCTGCTACTCCCGCTGCTCCTGCTGCCACTGAGCGTTGCAAGGCGAAGCTGCGCTGCCGCAAGCTGTTGTGCGGGATGCACATTAATTAAGCTCTGATTCACTTGCTGCTTGTAGAGGTTGCTTAGCTACACAGTCTATGTGTGTGTGTGTACGTTCTGTAATGTTATATGCAATTTCCTGGCCGTAATGAGCTTTATGACTCGCAACTTAAGCAATAAAATCAGACAACAACAACTAGAAATGGTCGCAATGTCGACAGCACTTGGCTGCATCTTGTGGCCGGTTTGGTGTTGCATAAAAATCTCATTTACACTTCATTCGGCTGCTGCACAGACAACAAGACAACCAAGGACACGTGATACTGAGCAGCCAGGCTGCCGAGCTGCTGCCGAGTTGCTGCGAGCTGCGACTAGTAGCTTAGCGATGCATCGGGCTGGTGCTAGACTTGCGGTTGACTTTTGCTTTTGTGGTTTCAAGTGCAAATTAGTTTTGTGCACGCTACAAAACTGTCAAGTGAGGCGAATGTGGCCAAGTGCCACAGTGTGAAATTTCATTGCGCACAGTCAAAATGACGCAAACAGTTTTGAATTTACTTTGCTACAGTCTTTTGTGGTGGCTTTGGTGCTTTAAACTGTGGAAAAATAAATAGGAAAAAAAAAAGGATAATTTAAATAAAAAAAATAAATGGGTCAAAAGCTAAACAGATTTAATATTAGAATAATTTAATTTATAATAAATAAATAAATAAATAAATAAATAAATACAAATTATAAAAATAATGAAATAAAAAAGTTTAAGTAATAATAATATTTTATCACATTAAAAAATATTTATATTATTTCAAAATCAAATTCTCTTAAAAAATATCTAATTAAAAAAAATAATAATAATAACATTAATTAAATAAAAGGGTTCATTAAAAAAAAAAAAAAAAAAAAAAAAAAAAAAAAAAAATATTGACCCCAGTTAAATTTTTAAAAATTTTAAACTTTTAAAATTTGACTAAATAAAATATATCAAAAATTATAAAACATTGATTGAAATAATTTAAATTTGTTTCTTACTCATTTATTTAAAATTGCTTTGCTCATTTTTTACAAATTTTTAATGAAAACCATTTTATTTTCATTCCGAACCTTTTAAACTTATTAATTAAAAACCAGCTTAATTTCTTTTCATAACTTTTGAGCAATTCGAAACCCACGTGAATTTATTAACAGCTTGAATTTATGGAAATAAAGTGGGAGTGAGAGAGAGGGAGAAATACAGGGAGAGCGATAGCAAGAGAAAGAAAGAGTGAAAAAAGTAATTTCAACTGTTTCGTGGCACATTAAGCGAAATTCACTTTAGAGACAAATGCGGCTTGTGGCTTCGAATTTCAATTAAATATAATTAAAAGGCTGTGAACAGGCGCCAAGTGCAACATGTGACGGCAACAATTTTGGCCAGAAGGCGACGCCAACTTTGGCGACGACTTTTCAATGTCTTTGCCATTGGCTTTGGCTACGGCGACGACTACGGCTATGGCTATGGCTATGACTACGGCTACGGCGCCGGCTTTGTGCGCTTTTCCACTTGTGAGCTGCTGCAAATGTTGCCAATTTGTAGACAATTAAAAAACTTTACATGTTTTGGCATTAAACGAGCAAATTGTTTTAAAATTACTTTGACACACGCACGCACAGCAACAGATAGAGCTGCAGATGAAGGCTGAGTGAGGGAGAGAGAGGAAGAGAGGGAGAGGTCATGGCTGAGCATTTGGGGGCGACAAATTCAATTCGCTTGGCGCTGCCAAAACTGATTTCAATCGCGCACATGTGCCAGCAACAAGAATTGCCCCACCTTAGTCGCCGCACCTGTCCCACCTGCCTCATCTGCCCCAGCTGCCTCACCTCCCCCTCCTGCTGCTCTGGCATGTTGCTGCAAGAAACTTTGTTTGGAAATTGTGTACATTAATTCAATTAGTAAGCAATGCCACAAAAGTAAAAGCATAACCAAACTCGGTGCCTTTCACAGACACACACACACACACACACACACACACACATGCTTGCATGCAGCCTAACATTTTTGGCAACGTGACATCCCCACGACTCCATCTCCTCTACTTGTTAGCTGTTCACAGTTGCTGTGGCAGCTTGTTTGAAATTTACACGAACTGCCGCAGAAGCGTTTAAGCTTTGAAAGCGTATTTGATTGCACCTGACACATGTCATCGGTAACTAAGCCTTGGCACAGACTCAAAACTGTTCGCATGACTCTGCCACTGTGTCGACACAGTTGGGGCCATTGATGGAAGTAATTGCAGTTTTGACAAATACAGAAATTAAAAAAAAAAAGTAGCTTCATTATGCAATTTATCTGCAATCGATTTGCATATTGATTTAATAATGGAGAATGCATTACATACAAAAATAATATTGTTTTCTAAAACTAATTTTATTACAAAATAAAAAGAAGTTAATGAAAAAATCACTTTTGAAATGCGACAAAAATCTGGGGAAAAACTTAAAATATAAATAAATAAATAAATATATAAAAATGTAAATAAATAAATAAAAATAAAAAGAAATAAATAAATAAAACAAAATTAATAAATAAATAATTTAATAACTCAAGAAATAAATGAAGAAAAATACTCATCAAAAAGCAAAAGAAATAAATAAATAAATTTAAATAAATAAATAGAAGAAATCAAGAAATAAAACAAAATATAAATAATAAGATAGAAAAAAATAGATAAAAAATATAACAAAAAAAATAGATTCATAAATAAATAATTTAATCAATCAAGAAATAAAAAAAAATGCAATTAAATAGATTAATAAATAAATAATTGAAAAAAATCGACAAATAAATAAGTAAAATACTCAAAAATAATTATAATAATATAATATTGATTTACTGTATTCCTCTACTCTTAACAAATAAATGTAAATAAATTGTGAAAAAAAAAGTTAAAAATAAATAATAAAGGTAGAACTCTTTAACCCAAGCTCCTTTCATTGCGCTGCCAAGCCAACAGCTTTAACTCTTGTAAAATCACATTGTTAACTAAATCATAGAAATATATGTAAAGATGTAAGGCAGTTTGACGTCTGAGAGGATATTGCAGCGCTTTTATTATGTGCCTCGTGTCTGGCCTAAGGCACAGACAGCATGACAACTATTCATATACACAGCATAAAAGTTCAGCGTCCATTGCCAACGATGACAATGGCAATGGCCACAAGGGCGAGAGTTGGCTATTTGAGTTGAGTTGTGAGCGGCAGTAATAAGAACAACAACATTAGCTAACTACAGTTGTGAATGCACTACACAGAGTCAACAATGAGCGAACGAAGCAGAACTTGTGCTGGACTCTGCCAACTGGCAATGGCAAATGTAATTTTAAAAGAAAATTAATTAAGTGTTCTGGCTTACGTATGCAAGTGTCGAAGATGTCGAGTTTGCACTTTCGGCTGCATTGTGAGCTACGCTCATTTGCATTAGCATAAGGATGCTGACAGACAGTCAGTATGTGACAGCATTAAAGAAGACAAGAAAAAAAAAATAGCTCAAAGTTCTGGCCGTTTGTCTCAATAAGCGCGCGCGCTCGCGTCAACTTTCATTTGTCATTGAGGGTGCGTGGGCGTGCGTGTGTGTGTGGGCGTGTCACCAAAAGCAAACAAAATGCATTAATGCAAGGCATGTGGCAGAAGAGCGAGTAGAAGAGCATAAAGCACACTCTTCGAGTACTCCAACTTGGCCTGTCTCACGCAGTTTTCTTGGCAGCTGACCCAAACCAAAAAAAAAAAAAAAAAAAATAAGGACCCACAGCTAGACAGCACACACAAGCTGCTTGCATCGTACAAAATCCATTAGCAACTAAAGTGAAATTCATTGTTTCAAAAGTACATGTTGAAATAAATTGAGTTGTGGCAGCAGAAACAACAAAAAGAAAATAGAAGGAGGAATGAAAAAAAAAAAAAAAAAAACACGAAAAAGAATATAGGAAATGCTGCTGCCTGCACCTGTTACACAGCCAAATGGAGACAGCACAGACTGAGTGAGAGTCAGGAGCAGGAGCAAAAGGCACTCTGGCATGCAGTTGCTGCTGTCGACAAGCAGCCAGCAACTGCTTGAAATGCATTGAAATAGCTAAAATGGCTGAAATAGCTAAAATGGCAATGCCTTGTCGTGCTTCTCGCCATGGCAAACGTTGCGTATGCGCAACAACATCTACAACAACAACAACATAAACAACATCAGCAACATTTTCAATGTAATTTCATTGTCATTTACAGTGCCCAATTCGAGAGCTACTACCATATTATTTTTGTGCATTGCATATTGTACAATTCTATTTCAGTTTTCTAATTGACTTAGCTGCAGCTTTAGTAAATTGGTTGACCAGCTAAGTGCAATGGAAACATAAATTGCAGTGAAACGGCATGGAATAAAGATATCATTTTGTTTTTCATGTTATTTTATAGCTACATCTATGCCATTTGTTAATAATGTAAGCCACACATTTGGTTTCATTTGTTTTGAAGTGTTGCCCAAAAAGGCGTATCAAATGTCTCAAAGACTCTCTCTCTCCTCCAATTTCTGCTCTATTGCTTGTCATGGCAGCCAAAGCTTCAATGCCTACAAATCTTCTATCTGCATATTTGCTTCCGATTTTGAAGGGTTTACTCACACTAAAATTTTTGAGCTGTGCGAAGAAAAATCTTTTACTGAAACCACAAGGACAACAGGGTTCGAGACGAATACATAATCGCATTTGAAATAAAATGAAATAAAATTAAAAAATATTATTTTATTGAAAAAATATTCATGACTATCTGAAAGGAGCAAAACTATTAATAATTGAATCTTTAATATAACTTTAAAATAATATTTATATATTTTTTTTAGTATTAATTCAAAAAATTAAAACAAAATAAAAATATTTGTTTTATTATTAGTTTAAATATAATTGTTTTAAATATTTTATAAATTTAAAATACTTTTAATTTTTTTATTTTTAATTTTTCGATTTTTTATTTATTGTTTATTTATTAATTTCTTTCAATTATTTCCAAATTTATATAATTTTTTATTATATTTGAATTAAAATGATTTTTATAATTATTTATTCTAATAATATTTTATTATGCTTATTTTGTTTATTTAATTATTTGCATATATATTATTTTATATTTTATTTCTTTTATTATTCTTAATTTAATTTAATTAAATAATGTTTGTATATTGATTGCCTTCAATTATATTCAAAAATTATTTTTTGTTTTAAATAATTTAATTTAAATTAATTTAAAAAATTTTTTGTTCTACTTTATATTATTATATTATTATTATTTATATTATCATTATGTTTATTTAGTGGAATTTATGAAATGGTCTTATATTAATTGTTTTCAATTATTCGCAAAATTTATATGATTTTCGTTTACATATTAATTAAATTCATTTTAAATACTATGTATTCTATTAACTCACCTATTCGCTAAATTTATAAATTTACATATATATATTTTTATACATTTTTACTAATTTTATGTAATTATTTTTTCTATTAATATTTGAATATTATTTAAACAACTTTTTATAGACATCAGACACTTCCCATACATGCTTCGAGAGCACAAAACATATTTTTAAACAATTGTCTAGAAATCGATTGGTTTTGTCTGTTGTTCCGGCCGAGAACATTTCTCTCAGTTTCTGTGTAAATAATTTCTATTACATGCGGCTCTCTGGCAACCAGCTGTTGCAGCCCGTCTGCGTAATTGCGTATACGTTACGTGCACCGCAGAGAACGTCCATAAAAGCTCAATTGCGACAAGTTGCAGAGTTCGGCCACAAAATTTGCAGCAGGAATAAAAAAAATTTTATTTTAATTTGCGTGGACATGAGCTGCTGTGTGTACGAGTGTAGCCTACTTAATTGGCCAAATACACACACACACACACACACACGCACACACACGCACACTGAGGCAATGCCCCAAATTGTTTCATCTTTGGTTTTGGCTGTGTGCATATTTGGATTTAAGCCCGGTCATCTGAACATCTGCTAGCGTGTGCAACTAGGCCTAAACAATTTGTGGCTAATTACACAGCATTGCCATCAATTGAAAGCCCCAACAACAACGACACTAGAACAGTGTTGCTGCTGCTGCTGCTGCTGCTGTTGTTGTTGTTGTCCTTCATTGTTGGTCGGGCATACGTAATTCTTTTGCACATGTTGAACGCTTGACGTGTCCGTAAAACTAGTCGAAAGTTATTTTATAATTAAAAACTTGTTGACCAACGGCTGGCACTGTGGCTGAGTGCATTTTACAGCCACGACTCTCATTTTAAATAGTTCACATATATGCTAAGAAATTACACTTCAAATTCGACATGCCAAACAAAAGAGAAAAGAAAATCATTTCCCCTCAGCTAAAAGTTTCATTGCCTACAAATTAGGTAAATGTACAACGACTCGATTCCCATGGCATTTGTAACCACTCAAAAAGTGGGCGAAGTGAATTTCATGAATTTTCATTAAGTCAACTCGCTTGACATTTTCCCATTTTCCGTTTTCCATTTACCATTTAACATTCTCCACACAGCAGCAAATTATAATGTCTCTGTCCGCATGGAGTTCTTAATTTGCCTGCTGACGACTCAGCCACGGCGAGAGGCTGTGAGAGAAAATTGAGGCAGCTACGGCAACTTCTACGCCATTGCCGGCAGCAATTCATATGAAGTTAAGCACATTTAGTTGCAGCTGGAAAGTTTAATCAGGCACCTGCCATAAAATGCATAACTTTACGGGAAACTTTTTTTCTTTTCTTTTTAATTTCTTTTTTTTTTTTTCTAGCTTTTTCTGGCTTTTTCATTGTGGCGTTCGCTTAATTAGCAATTTTCCATTGCTTCGGTTGCACTTGACATTTATGCCGGGCCAAGTTTTTTTTTTTGGGGTTTGTGCAAGTGCACAAAAATTGCGTATACGCAATGTAATCCAAGTTTATCGACATATTTGACTCTGGTCATGCAAAAACGTTGCGCTTTTAATGTACCTTTGCGGCATGGTAATAAAATCAGCACAAAATTGCCAAATTATTTAGATTTACAGGCCAAACACGAACAACAGCCAGCGCCAGCATCACACAATCCACTAGAGAGAGAGCCAGCCAGCACAAGGGGTGCAAATGTCCATATTGTCAAATGAGCAATAAAAACACTTTTATGGCCAGCCGCTCTGCATAGAGATACTGTGATATATTTGCTATATATGGGCATAACTCTCCTGATTCTCCTGACAATGGGCCGTTAAGGTCTGCCATTTCATTATATCGTCGTCTGCCTGGCAGGTAGACTTATGCTTATAAATTGCTTTTTTATTGAAATAAAAACAAACAAAATTAAAAATGAAACAATGTATATGAAAATGTGAAGTTGTCATAGCAGAGTCAGAGTTAAAGCTTAAGCTGAGTCTACAAAAGAAAGCTGAATGGGATAAGTGTAAAGCGAATTCATGAAACCCAAACACCATACAAACGGATTGTAAAATCTCTTTGAAATCGAGTAGAAATGAAATCAAATAAAAAGCAACAGAAAAAAACTTAAAAACATTCAGCGATACGAAAATCAAAGTCAGCATAAATAACAATTCAACTGCAGCAGAAAACTTATGCTGCAAAAATAAATAATTCACAAAACTGAATGCCAGCTGCTGGCTGTTGGCTGTTGGCTGTTGGCTATCGGCGCAAGAGCGTGAAAGCGACGCCAAAGAAGTTTGCCGCATAGTTGGTGGTTCGATAAATAAATATGTGCAGCAGAGAAACCCGCCCCAAACCACCGAGCCGAGCCAGATAGCAAGCAGCAAGTGTGAAGCAGGCTATAAACTTGGCATATTTGCATAAAAAATGCGACGCTCTGACACCGAAACATAAACAGGCAACAGCACAGAGCAGAGCAGGTGAAATACATAAGCAAAAAAATTCGGAATATGAGTGTTCAGATTGAGTGTGATAGACTATGAGATGCTCTGTATAATATTTTAAGGGAAAATTAATCTACTAAAACTCTAGTATAAGATTCTAAGTAAGATAAAAAGCGTTAGAAAATGCAAAAAATAAAAAATAAATAAATAAATAAGTAAATTAGAAAAATATATAACTAAAAAATATAAAAATTAAATTTTTAAAAATTAAATAATACAAAATAAAATAATATAAATAAATAAAAAAAAAAAAACGTAAATATAAATATAAAATAAATTTAAATTAAATTTTAAAAAATATATACATTTAATAACCAATTTAAATAAAATATTAAAAAATAAATAAAAATAAAAAATTATTTAAATTAATTTAAATTTAAAAAGAGTATGTGGTAAATAAAAAAAAACCTATTCAAAGTATATTCTTCTTAATTTTCCTATATCTGCTTTTATGAATTAATAAAATAGGATAAATATTATATTTCAAATTAGTAAATTGAACTTCTAAGTTTTTAAATACATAAATGCTAAAAAAATATATATATATTTGAAAATTTTAACATATTTTAATATGTTTCATATGACAGTTACTCTCAATCTCTGCTGCTTTGAATAAACTCTCTAACTCTGATTCTCTATCTTTCAGATTCCAAGGTACTCGATCTTATAGATCTACCATTTCTACTTTACATTTGCTGCTGTTCAAGTATATGTAGCATATGCACATTAGAGATTACATCCACGCCTGTCACATTGAATGCTACATAAATAATATACCCGCTCTATACATTTTCAATTGCTGTAGGGTATGCAAAAAAGGAGAACATTGTCAACGGCAGCAGCGAGTCATAAACAATGCGAACTGTAGGCGTGTATTTATGTATATGTGCAGGTATATGTGTGTGTAAATGTATGTATGTGTGAATGAGTGAGAAATACAATATTTAATTTAACGAAGTTTACGGCACATAATTATAAAGCAAAGCCTTGCTGAACAGCAGCTGCCTAAGCCGAAGCTGATGCTGCAGTATGGCGGAAATATGGGCTATAAATACCCTGGAAAGAAATTGAAAATGATATTGAACAGTTCTTAAATATATAAATAAATATAAATGCAATATGATTGTTACACCCGAAAGATGATTTAGCCATATAAGTTAACTCATAAAAATTTGTTTCGTATCCGAAAATAAATTATAAACCTTTTCTTTTTAACACTATAGACTACAACTTCACTTCATATAACTCTTCTGCTATGCATTCATTACATACAGGGTATTTCAACAACAACAACAATCAACAACAACAAACAACAACAGCAACACCAACATTCAGCAACTGCAATCAAAATGAAAAGCCGCACAGCTTGGCAAGCATCAAATGCAATATTTAGATGCTTTCGCATTGTGATCCATTGTTGTAAATGTTTTACATGCCAAATTATGCAAAAAGCACCAAATGCAATACATATTCAAATATATGCACGCATACAGCAACAATCTCACACACACGCACACACAGACACAGTCCATGTTTTCATGCAAATTGCTGTTCTGATTCGTGTTCATAGCACGCGCCCTGTGGCCAAAAACAATCGATTTCGAGCTTTGAATTCGACTGTCAAAACAACATAATGACATCTAACGGCACAATTTGTGTTTACTCTTCACATTTTATGATTTTTTTCAATCATTCTCTCTTTTTTTTTCTCTCTTTTTTTTTTGTCAGTCATAGTTTTTGCAAGGTCAACGCATGTGTTTGATGTGAATTCACTTGATGTGATAAGCTTTCGTTGTGTTTATATATATGTGTATGTATGAGTGTTTGTGTGTGTGCTCTGATATTTGTAAGTGTTATTCTGACACTGACAAATCCCTTAAATAGTTTGGTTGTCATGATAACCTTGCCCAGGTGTAAACCAAACTGATGAGCAGTAAAAACTGTGCTATTTTTTTTTTAATGGAATTTTATTAGCTTTTCATTTTTAACAAACAAATACACTGATGTACAGTTAAAAACTGGCAACTAAAGTAATTAGTTTTTATTATTTATTTATTTTTATTTTTTATTGTATTTTTTTTCTGTATTAATTTCATGCTTTTTTTCTTGTGCATTCTCTGTTAGCTTTGCTGAATTGCTTGTCTGTCACGATCGAAGATTAAGTTATTCAAACATTTAAATGTAGATTCTGGAATGAGGAATATATATGTATATGTATATATATATACTTTATGGTGTCTACCACAACGTGTTCTACCTGTCATATAGATTTTTATTTTTATTATGTTTTGTCTGAGTTTGAAGAGGTTCTGGGCTTCATATGAAATAGATGTACTAGCGAAATAATTTTATTTTTTTTTTTAATTTTAGATAGATAGATAGATAGATAGATAGATAGATAGATAGATAGATAGATAGATAGATAGATAGATAGATAGATAGATAGATAGATAGATAGATAGATAGATAGATAGATAGATAGATAGATAGATAGATAGATAGATAGATAGATAGATAGATAGATAGATAGAACCTGAAAGAAAGAGCCTGAAGGATAGAGAGAGAGAGAGAGAGAGGAAGGAAGCATTTTTAAGGCAATTTTATACAATCGTCTCATATCAATAAAACGCAAGGAATAGTCTCAAGAGCAGAAATTGTTTTAGTGACTATTTCGAACGAGGCAGCTCTGTGTTGTCTCTTAGCACGCTGACCTTAAATTTTCTACATCAATACAAATTTGTATATTCCTAAAATATAACCTAAAATTCAAACAATTTTAATTAGTTTATTTTCTTGGTATTTTTGTTGTGCGCACTGAATTCACAATTTGTAGCTTTGCAAACTTGCATAGATTTTTGAAAATTCATTGCTAAATTTCTTTGAATTCTTGCAACATACGTGCCAATTTCACAATATCAATTTCACTTCATTTTTATTTTTATTCTAATTGTAAACATAGCCTGTGCCAATGTAAACGAAATTTTCTTATGCTCTCCCTGTGGCATAATTAGTTATTCTGCTCTCAGCAAGGTTTGATTAAACTTGAAAAAAGCAAATTTTGTAGCATAGTTTTAGGCTTCTGCAAAGCTTTAACTGGCTGCAACACAATGTCGAACTGACACGCACAGGCATGTATGTATATCTATATATATATATATATATATATATATATATATATATATATATATATAAAGAAAGGGAGAGAGAGACATTATCTGCTCTACTCTAACAGCTCCGACCATTCTCTATCTCTCCTACGCCTTTCGCCCATCAATTCATGCAACTGTCAACGGATTTGGCTCTGCGGCTGCTGCGTCTGTTGCTGTTGCTGCTGCCCAAAGACCATTAAAAATATTTTTTCTGCCCATTCAGCATTCAATAGAAATTTACATCACGTCTGAGTTTTTACATATATGCAAGGCACACGCACACGCACACACACACACACACACACACACACACACACACACACACACAGGCCTGTGGTAAAAGGACATTTTTGATGGCAGAGTGTGCCGCGCGTTGAGCATACTAACACTTTTTTGCATGTTAGCCAAAATGTTTGCTTAGCTTACGTTCTACCTGACAACAGTAACAACGACAACGACGACAACAACAACAACGACAACAACAACAATCGAGGCCCAAAGTAACAACAATAAAAGCGAAATAAATGTATGTATGCTGGCAGTGGAAGCAGCCGAAACTATTGCCTCAAAGGCAATTTCATTGTGCGTTTTATGTGGCCCAAACGAAATTGGTTACCCTTTTCACTTCATTTTATGTTGCCAACAAATTGCCGTTGACAATGAGGCAAATAAAAATGCTGCGAGGTGTGCCCCCCAAAAAAAAACATCTTCACTGGGTGGCGTGGGGCTGCTCAGCATGCTTGTGGCCAATGTTAACGGCAATTTCTGCTAATTAGCACAATCAAAGTTGATCCGCTAAACTTCACCTCGGCAAAAGCCATCAAAGTCGAACTTTTGTGTGCTCAGCTAATAAATTATAAATTAAAGTGAATATTTGAAAGTGCACGGAAATGGCCTCTTCAACTGTTTTTGTGGCCTTTTTCTGTGAATATAAAAATTGATATACCCTGTAGTAACAAAAAGTGCTGTGAGGAGCATAACTATTAAGGGAGTCAAAAGAGTTTTAGAAATCGGAGTATATTTTAAAAATATATTTTATTAATTTCCTGAGTTATCCCACAAAATCTGATATAATTTTAAATTTTAATTTTTCAGTTTTCGATAATATGTATGAATATTACTATAAAAAAAAAATCTCAAAAAAATTTATAATTTTCATTCATCTGACTAATTTAGATATATATACTCATATACTATTTACAAATATTTACAAATATTCTTGCTTTATCTAAAATGTATATTTCATTAAGTATTTAATATGTATATAAATATATTAATTAATTATTTATATATAAATATATATTAATATATTTATATATAAATATATATTAATATTTTTATATAATTTATATTTGAATTTTTATTTTTAAATTATTATTAATATTTTTTTTTTTATAATTATATATATTTTTGATATTTTTATTATATTTTATTTATTTATTTATTTATATTTTTTATTTTATTTTATTTTATTTATTTATTTATTTATTTATTTTATTTTATTTTATTTTTTTTTTTTTTGTATATAATTATTAAATTTTTATTTATTTAATTATTTACTTATTTTTACTTATTTATTTATTTTTTTTTTTTCATATATTTATTAAATTTTTCTCATTTCCCATTTACAGAGCATCTCTTAGGACGCTTGCCCACTGTTCATTTGGTTTAGTTATTTGCTTTAGTCAGCTGCTTGAATAATATACGCTGCCAGCTGTCAATATTTCAATAGGGCGTTGTCTTCACTTCAACATGCCTTTGAATTGTGCCTCGAGTGCTCGAAAAGTAGGCGGGATTTGGCTTCAGGCGAAAATTAGTGGCCAAAATGTGGCAGAATTACAGAGCGCCAAAATGTTGATCAAATATTTATTAAAGCTTTTAATTTGTAGCTGCCAACTGGAAGTTAACTTTGGAGTAACACCCACTCACAGAGTGAGTTTCCTTCTCACTCTCTCTCTCTCTCTATCTCTGCATCTCCGACTCTCTCACTGCTTGCCACATTCTCTTTCATTTTCTTTTGGCTAGATTCATGAATTATGCAGCACACTGTCAAAAAGTGTTTTGCCTAATTGTCGAGCATTTAGAGAGCTAGCAAATTTTTAAATATATATGGAGAAACTGCTTAAAAGTATTTCACAGCAATTAAAAGGCTAGAGAGAAAAAAAAAAGAAATTGCTGCTCGCCTCGGCCTGCTCATGGCCTTGTTGACAGCAGCCACATGTCTTGGACTTGAGTTGACTGGAGCTTTGGGTCTATGAGCTCAAATGCAGCAGTCATTCTCTCCCTCTCTCTCTCTCTCTCTCTCTCTCTATCTACCTCTCTCCCTCTATCTCTGTGTGTATGCGTGTGTCATTGAGTCTCTCGTTGCATATGCGTCCTTGGCATGAACTTTTCCATTTACAACTTGTCTTTGTGTTTCTTTGCTTATTTCATTTATTTTGCACATGCGTGTGTGTATGTGTGTGTGTGCCAGCTGTCATTATTCAAAAAATGAAGTGCTACCTGTACAGCCTAGTCTGACTATAAATGACAGCAACGTCAAAGGTTTTACACCACGATTTTTCATTTCATTTGTATTATGTTGCATGTAAAAGCTGTCTATCTGCGTGCTTGAGTGTGTGCGTGTGTGTGTCTGCTCATTTTCTTGCGCTTATCAGTCACATAATGCCAACATGCTGACATCATAACTTATAACATGATAAATAACTATGTCTTGTTACCCTTTTCCCTTTTTTTTTTTTTTTTTTTTTTTTTTTGTTACTCAGCGAACACTGATGAGACGCGCATCACTTTCAAGCAGACAAATGACTCGCCCACAAGCACACAACTAAATCTCTGTGTGTGTGTGTGTGTGTGTGTGTATGTGTGTGTGTGCGTGTGCTTTACTGCAGTGTGTGTAGCTTGTGCTCATTGTCTGGCTTTGTCTGCGCAGTTTGTTTTGTCTGCCTGGCTGCGTCTTAGACACGCAGTGCGATAATTTTTTACCTTGGCTTTCTTTTTTTTAACAGCACTCATAAGTTGTTGCTCCTTGAGTGCTGCAGGGCAGATAAATATGCAGGTATATATATCATATATGTATATAAATATATATGTGACATCTAGTGCTTTAAGCATTTCATTTAATTAAATATATATGAGCAAGCTAACCTAGCTGCCTTAGCATGATTGCAACTGTCTTTCGCTCAGTTCGACTTCTTTTTTTCTCTCTCTCTCTCTCTCTCTCTCTCTCTCTCTTTCTCTCTCTCTCTCTCTCTCTCTCTCTCTATTGATTGCTTCCACAGTTCACAAATTCCGCTCACACCTGACAGGAATGCGCTTCACTCATAGATTTATCCAATCCGACACGTAGCAAACCGAGTCAAATTAGCAACATAATTTGCACAGTTCAAAATCTTTTTTTTTTTCTCTTAAGCAGACTCTTGCTTTTGTTTTCCTATATATATATTTTTTAATTATTTTATTGTACATATATTATATAGTTAATGCAGCTGCTTACATTATGCATAAACTGAGCGTTTGCGTGCTTTCAGTCAAGCTGTTTGTGTGCGCCGTCCTGCTGGCAGCAAATGCTGAAGATAACAGAGCATTGAATCATCGGTCTTCAACGACTGCTTAATGCTCTAATCCAAAAGCAATAAACTTTTAGCATACTTTTGTCATAGTGCAGTGCGAACTACAGTTCAGGAAGTCATCTAAACTTGGTAAAGCTGCCCAAAAATATTATAGAAGATACTGTTTCTACTAAAGGCTTTCACTAAGGTCCCTAGCTGTATTATACAGAATATTATATTATATTAATTATAATTAATTGAATTCTCTTACTTTTCAGTTGATTCCTGCTTCTTGATCTTTTATCATTGGGTAGACGTATAATTGATTCATTTAATGTTAGTTCTTTACTTTTAATATTATAAATCTCAACTTCATTCATTCATTTCCAAATCTTGTATTTTCTTGCCTTTTCTTTTGAATTCTAAATCTTAAGAATATTGCAAAACATTAATTTATTATTCATTATTACATAATTTAATTAGTTTTGTTTGTCATATTATATTTTTTATTATTCTTATTTTTTGTTTTATTTATTTGTATTATATTTTTTCTATTAATTATATATATTTTGTGTATATTATTAATTTTTTTTAATTATTTTTTTTTGTCAATTTGATTTTATTTCTATTATTTTTATTATTTTTCATATTTTTTATATATTTATATTATATTATATTTTTTATTATTTTTATTTTTTGTTTTATTTCTTTGTATTATATTTTTTATTAACTATATATATTTGTTGTATATTATTAGTTTTATTTAATTATTAAAAAAAAAAAAATTGTTTGTCAAATTAATTTTATTTCTATTATTATTTTTACTAATTATATATATTTTAAGCATTTTAATTGTTTTGTTCATTTTTTTTTTTTATTTTAATTATTATATTCAATATAATACGCATTCCCACTTTGTAAACAGGTATTGAAAACTATATACATATATGTATATATGAACGAGATGGAAATGTTGAGTGCTTGTTGAAATGCGCTTGCTGAATAGACGAGCAAAGGGAAGTGAAAGTTTTAATGAGCTATGTTGACTGGAGAGTTGGCTGGCTGCTAATAGGCAGCGGCAAGCATAACCAAGTGCTGCCTTCGAACTTGGCTAATATGCAGCAGGAGCCGAAGAGGCAGCAGCAGCAGCAGGAGTAGCAGCAGCAGCAGCAGCAACCAGCTCCAATATGCAATGCCCACACATTTTTGCAGCGAAGCTGTGAAATATTAAAAACATTAAAATGTTGTTTACTACTTTGGCAGGAATCTCCAGTGTGGCGAATAATAAATGTAAGGGAAAAAGGAGTGACTGGGAAAAACAACATTTATTTATGCGCTGCAATTGCAGTTGGGGGTAAACTAATGAAATGAAAGTCGACATTATGCATAAACTATGAGTTAGTAATGCACTGGGAAATGCTCAAGTCTCTCTTTCACATAATTGCACATTGCACATTGCACATTAAACAACAAACAAGTCAAAGGCAACAACAGCAACAGCAACAGCAACAGCAACGACAATGGCAATGGCAAAAGTTTTTTGTTATGCTCGTATTTTAAATGCGATACTTTTGCACAAAAGAAAGCAGGGGAAACGAAAATAAACAGCATTAAAAGTTTCACACACACACAAACACACTAAAGCCAAAGAAAAAAAAGGGTTTGGGGCAGCACACAAGATCCACTTAAATGTGTTTTCCAATTAAAAAAGTTCTTTCTACACTTGAAAATTCTGGAGCATGTGCGAAAATCTTTTATGCGAATGCCATTCGAAATGGGCAATAGCCACAGAGAGAGAGAGAGAGCAAGCTAGAGAGGGAGAAAGTCAGAATCAGAACCGAAAAGTCTTTGGCCACAAAACCTAATGAAAAGTGATTACAAACATGATAGATAAATGCTACACACACACACACACACATTCATGCACACGTATATCATTTCGGTTCTTAAGTATAACATCTTTTGCTGGCTTTTACCAAGGCGCCAGTAAATGGCCAAATAAAGTTTTTAGCCAGTTTGGCTCTCGGCTTGCCATCACCGTAATCAACTTCTTAAGAGCTTTTCATTCTCTCTCAAATTCGAACAATCTGGATATCTCTCTCTGCTTCTACCCCTTGCTCGCTCCTAGACTTAATGAAATTCTATTAAAAACTACAACAATGTATTTTCAGTCAAGCTTCAAAAACTAGTCTTGCTTACCTGGTGTATGCGCCAGAAATCTAGCCAAATAGAGCATAAAATCTTGAGCTGCAGAGAGCTCTAGAATAAATTTAAAAAAAAAAAAAAAATAGATTTTGTATACGAATATAAGTTCATTAAAAATAAAAACTATATACATTGAAAATCCAATAAAAAAAACCTTAACAATTTTGAAAATCTGACAAACATATATTTTAACTACATTTTCATTATATTTCCCGTTTTTTTTAAATTCTGATTTATTTGCCAAACTTCTTTTTCATATTTTTTATATTTATTTCTGTTAATTTCTTTCTATTATATTTTTGATTTATATGCATTCAGGCAATTAGTATTTTTGTGCCATTTATTTGTGAAACAAATTTCTTTAAACAAAACTCGAACAAAACAACAAAAAATTAGCATAAAATTCTCAGGTTGAAATTATTTATGTGTTTCGCTTGCAGCAACGAAATAAACACTAAATTTTCCGGGCTACAATAACAAAATAACAACAACAACAACAACAACATAAACAAAACACTCTTTTACGCACCATTTCGATATTTTAGATTCGCTTGAAGCGGCATTAAATTACAGTCATCCACACGGAATGCCAAGCCCAAGTCCTATGCACACTCAGCCCAGGTGCTAAGGTGAGCTCAAATATATATGTATGTATATATAAAACAACGACAAAAATGGAATCGTTGTTGTCACTTTGAAGCCGTTTGAACTGCTAAAGTGTCCTTTTCACTCGCCATTATGAAATGCTCGATGGGCAACCTTTTTTGCCAGCGTCTCTAGAAGAAAACAAGTGGGGGATGTGATATGTGAAGGGCAAACACACAAATCGAAAAAGCAAACTGAAGTTTAAAGACGTAAAAATGTCAACTGCATTTGTTTTGGTCTTTGAAATATGAATTTCAACATGCCCAATGAAATCCTACCCAAAATAACTCATGTTACTTATATAAATTAAATGAAAAACCGAAATCAAAGAGCAAATCATAAACTACAATTTATTGAAAGGGACAAAACAAAACTTTTAAGCTTAGCCGTGATACATGATTTGAAAAGGTTCAAATTCAAGTTTGTAAAGGAAAGGCAAATGAAAATCAACATTTTAGTTAATTTTTCGTTTTTATTCTTATTCTTTAGCGAGAATTTAAGATTTTGCTTTTGAAGAAAGTTAAATATATGTATTTATTTATTTTTTATTATATATATGTATTTATTTATTTTTTATTATTTTCTTTCTGAGAATTTTAGATTTTCTTTTGAAGTCATTTGAATAGAAATATAAGTATTTATTTTAATGTATGCATACATATAAATAATACATATATAAAATATACATAGTACATGTAAGTATATATATATATATTATTTAATATACAGTGCACCCTCGGCTAAGCAACGCCTCGGATAACGTACATTTTGCATAACGAACACATTTTTTTGGCAAAATAAGTTTGGCCTGAGGAACAACGTTTTGCATAACGACCAAACTATTTATTTTTTTTATTTATTTAACAATTAGAATTAATGTTAAATTAAAGCTAACTAAAGGCTAAAGCACTGGCTACTGAGGTTTTACATTTATTTTTTATATGATTCCATTCAACATTACAAAATATTTATTTTCTAAATTACTAATCTTTTCCTTTTTAGAGGTCGGCTTCCATTTCTATTTCCTTAAAAATTTTATGCACTTTATGTGATTTTCCTTCATTAACAGTTAAAATTTAAACATATAAAAAGTTTAGTATTTTCAGCCTGGAATGCATTAACTCATTTCACATTGAAAGTGGTTTAGCTTAACGAACAAGATGTATATACTGTATATACATTCTGTAAGTCTATAGTTTTGTAAAGTTTTATTAAATTAATGTATATTATAGGTTTATTTATTTATATGTAGCTCAAACAGCTAAATATCATTTTCAGCGTTTCACTTTAAAGCAATCAGCTTAGGCAGTCGCCAAGTAAGCGCTATTAGCACACACACACACACACACTCACACACATTTGGCAGCTGCTTAGACCCATCCCAACTACCGTAGCCATTTCGAGTTTGGCTATCAATTTGGGTGTCTTTTTGGCATCATCTCAGTGACAGTCAGTGCCAATATTGATGCTGATGCATTGCCAAGTGTCTGCTGCACACATTCGCATCGGAGCTCGTTACATAGTGTTGCCTACTTATGTGCGCGACGAGCGGAAATGACAACAGCAACAAGACGACAACAACACGAGAGCTAGACAACCTTTGATAATGCCCAAGATTAAAAGCCGACCCCGACACCTTGGAGTGGCACTAGCATGAGCAAGACCACGACCACGACCACGACCGCGACCCCGACAGCAACAGTCGCTGCTGTTGTTCTAGGCGCAACCAGATTCAGGCAAACACTTATAGCACTTACACGCACACACACAAACAAACACACTCAAGTACTTCAGGTAAATTTACTTTAATCACTGTAAAGTGCAAAGCGGCAGCAAAGAGCGCAACACTTAAAACTGGACTCGCTGCCTTTTGTCTTATGTTAATTACTGGTGTCAACTAGCGGCGCCTAACCGCCCCCCTCACGTACCACCCGCACCCCCACCCCCACCAGTACAGAAAACGCAACTTTGAGTGCGCACTCGTATATCCTTTGAGCGGTCACCAAACACCCAGCATCCTCCACCCACAAACCTGCCACGCTCACACCTCGGCGCGCGTAAGCCAACTCTCGTTTCTTTTGCCAGTTTCCGTGTTTGAAATTAAAAACCAACAGTGGCCAAGGCCCTAACCATGCTTAACCTACAAAAACAACAACATGGGCCAAAGCTTGTTGACATTTTTCCATAATTACCGAGCGCAAAGTGAAGCATAATTGTTGATTTTATTTTGCATTATGCTATGCATTTTTTTCCATCTCTTTTGCATTAGTTTTTACCTTTTTGCCGTCATTTTTTGTGCAAATTACTTTTGGTGCTGATAACAGCAGCCACAGCGGCGCTGTTAACGTTAACAGCTGCACAACTAGAGCTTATGTTAAGGTAAAAGCTTAACATCGTTGCTGCCGGCTGTTACCCCAGCCTGGAAAGCTTTGCCCCTTAACAGCGTTCATTTTTGGAAGCGTCGCCATGCTAGTCGTACAGTTAACAGACGTTGCGCTGTTAACTTGCTGTGCATACGAGAAGCTCAGTCAACACACAAACGCACACACACATGTACAAGTGCTTAAGCCTCGCACAGTTAACAGACATTGTGCTGTTGACATGTTCATAAGCTGCAGCACCTCGATTGAGTCTTTTAACAGTGCTGTAGCACTAGAGGCAGGACACAAACTTGAGCGAAAATAATATTAAATGTAATTACAAAATAAATAAGATATCAAAAATTTAAAGAAATACATGTATTAATATGTAAAGAATAAAAATTAGCTATAGTAAAAAATAGAAAATGGGAAATAAATCATAAAAATAAATGGAGCAAAATAAAAAAGTAGAAAAAATATGTAAATATTATAATAAACAAAATGTAAAGAATAAAAAAATTATGTAAAGTACAAAAAAAAAAAGAAAATAGGAAATAAATCAAAAAAATAAAATAATAAACAAGTAAAAAAAAAAAAATATTTATATATTTTAATAACAAAAAAAAAAAAAAAAAAAATAAATAGATAAATAAAAAATAAATAAATAAAATAAATTAAAAAAAAAAATACAGAAAAAACTTAATTCAATTATAATATAAAATATTAAAAAAAATTAAATAAAAATA
Source organism: Drosophila borborema (assembly GCA_030914335.1). NCBI lineage: Eukaryota > Metazoa > Arthropoda > Insecta > Diptera > Drosophilidae > Drosophila > Drosophila borborema. The sequence goes on from JAUESP010000052.1 coordinate 21,480, forward strand.
AATTGCGATAAAATTATAATAAATAAAGAAAAAAAATAAATTACAATAAAATATTTTATATATATTTATAGTTAATTATAATCAAATAAATTTAAAATTACACACTTTTATAATATAAATTAATACTTTTTAAATGAAAGCAAATACAACAAAAATAAAAATTTTAAATTCTATAGATTTATGCTGTGCCACACACAAAGCCTGCATTGCCTGCTTCGTGCATAGAACTTTCAACTCATTGCTGCCTGCCCAATTGAGCGGCCACCCGTTGTGACATGCCCACAACCCCCCCTCCCATGCCCCCCCCCCCTCCCCTTGGCCACATTCCACCGTATGCATATTTGCATAATGGTTCCACTGTTTCAAAAACTTGCTAAACACTCTTGATAGACAAGATAAAACACTGGCGCTCGTATTTTTACGCATAATTTATGTTGTTGCTATGTAGATTTTTCAACCCACGCAGAGAGCGCACATTCAAAAAGCCCCGCCCACCCGGCCAACCGCCCACTCGCCCACCAGCCGCACGCAAGCAAGGTATGCTCTGTAATTCACCTGTTCGCTGTGCTTTCGTTACATACATACATATTGCTCTTCTCTCTTGTTTTTTATTTGCCAACTTGCTTTGAAATTATTTTAATTGTTTTAATTAAGTGCACAATGTTGCGACTAGAGATTTGCGGCTTTAGCTAAAATGTAAGCTGGTCGCATTATATGTTTGTTTGTTTTTTCTTTTTTTTTTTTATATATATATATTTCACATCATTTATATCATTCCACAAATGAGTTGAGTGAGACTTTTGGAATGCATTCCTTTGTGCCTTCATTGTTTCACAATATTTCTGCTCTTTGGCTTTCAATTTTGGCAATGATATCGCTTGAACGTTTCTATAAGCAATCAATGGAAATAGATTTGCAAAATGAAATCAAGTAAATTTGATTCAAGTTCTGCTACGGCTACGAAAATCGGAATATTTATTTTGATTGAAAAATAAATCGAATTTATGAATTTATTATGATAACAGATAACAGCAGCAGCTACAACAGCTACAACAACAGCAACAGCAACAATGGCAAGCGACAATGACAGCTAACTGCCACGCCCACCCGCCAGACAGCTTCCACTTTTCTTTTCTTTCTCAATTTTCATTTTTTTTTATTTTCTTTTTTGTATTTTTACACTGCAAAATCTTAGTATTTCTTTTGGGGCAGCCTCTCACACTGCACATACTTTAGCCAGAGTGAAATTTGGCATGTGAATTTTCTTTTCTTTTTTTTCATATACTCGTTCGACAAGTTTTAAGGGTGTATTGGTTGTGCAGTTGAGTGAATAACTGGCCAAAGACTCAAGACTATGGTATATACAATTTACTATGATATATAAATAATATTTAATAATAAAATACTATACAATTTTTTCTTATAGATAAATATCTTAAGTATTTTAAAAATTATGTATGATATAAAAAATATAAATACAAATGCAGAAAAAATAATAGTAATAATAATAAAATTTTAAATTTATAAAAAAAAATAAATAACTGTTTATCCATGGAATCTTTGTGTTATTTTATTATTTTTCTTATTTTTTTTTTTTTTTTCAATTTATTTTGTATTAATTTATTTTTATTTTTATTATTATTATTTTTTTTTTTTTTGTGCTGTGCTGAAATTCTGTTCAATAAAATTTTCCGACATTGTTTGAGAGATCAACCGAAAATATCATGCTCTCTCTCTTTATCTATCTATCTATCTCTCTTTCTCTTTCTCTTTCTTTATCGATGTGTCTCTCTCTCTCTCTCTCTTTATCTATCCATCTCTCGATCTGTCTCTCCCTCTATATATCTTTCTTTCTCTGTCAGTCTAACTCTCTCTCTTTCTCTTTCTTTATCTATCTATCTATCTATCTATCTATTTATCTTTCTCTCTTTATTTATCTCTCTCTCTCTCTTGCTATCTATCTATCTATTTATCTTTCTCTCTCTATCTATATCTCTCTCTCTCTTTCTCTCTCTCTCTCTCTCATTTAATTTTTGTCTAAGTTTGAGCTTGCAGTATTTTTATGATGCTCTTTATAAAACTCAAAAAAATTATTCAACGAATCATTTCAGCTGAAAAGTTGAAGCTCTGATCAGATTTGACCTAAAAGCTAGATACTGACTAGCTGACTTTTTGCAAAGTAAAACAGAAAAGTAAAATCTATAAAAGTATTATGCAGTCAGTGACGCCCGTTTGCAATAATAATCTAAAAATCTTGCTTCTTCACTGTAGCTGTTGCCATCAGGTTAAGGCGATGCCTATGAATATTTACTTTAAGCTAAACATATGACAATGCTTTTTTTTCGTCCTCCCACTACACTACACGCGCACTCACACCCATACTCACACCCATACTCACACCCACACTCACACCCATACTCACACCCACACTCACACCCATACTCACACCCACACTCACACAGCACTGTCAGAGCCAGGCGCTGCAGGTGTTTGTGCCTATAATAAACTGTTAGCTTGTATACCACTTGTAATTCCATTGAGTTTATTTGCCTAATCACAAATTCAATATGTGAAAGTGTATTGGAATAAATTGCATTTGCACTTGAACTCTCAAGTGCCAATGACAGTTGTTGTTGTTGTTGTTGTCAAAGATGTTTCTAAATGTATGTTTATTAACAATGAAATCGTTCTTGATGGTAGGCAGATTTTTAAGGTAATTGCCTGCTGCATTTTAAATGTTAAAACATTTGCTGTGCTATGTTATTTAACGAATATTTAAATTTAACACACGAAGCAGCATGAAGAAAATCAAATGCAAATTTCATAAATTTATTTGTCTTACTTAATCTATATGAATGTTTTCTACTACAATATATTTGCCTAGAGCTCAGAAAACATTTGTTTTTATTTTAAAATATTATGCTCCAACTAAAAGAAATTGATGTAGCAGCACCATCCACATCGGCATTAAATAAATATGAACCTACAAGTCAAATAGCAAATACTTTTGATAACAGTTGCCCGATGGCTGCAGGCGAAGCACATGTTGCAAGTCAACACAAGAGAGCAAAGAAGATGAAAGTGCATTTTAATTGTAGCAAAAAGAAAAGCTGAAGAGTAGCGAGAGTGGCGAGCGTGGCGAGCGTGTTCGAGTCGGGAGTGCACGACTAGCAGTTCAGTAATGCAGAGTTGAGCGAGAGACGTTGAGAGCACAAAGTTTATATGATTTGGTAATGTTTTCATTATGCTCTTTTCTTTGAGTGGAAGATCTAAAAAGGAAGCTATTAGTTACTTAGAAGCATCGCATCCATAAACAAAATTGGTTAAGTCTGGTGTGATTAGAGAACTGTTTTTTTTTTTTTTTTTTAATTTATTTTATTTTATTTCAATATGATAATTCGATTATTTTCTCAAAAAAATGCATAGAAATTTGTAACAAATTTATATAAAATTTATTGTAAAAAAAATTAATATGAATTAATTTCTTTTTCTATGAAAAAGAATTTTTTTATAATTATTATTGTTTTTTTGTTTAAATACATTTTTCGAGAAAAAAACTTTTTTTATAATTTTTTTTTAAATTTAATTTTTCTTATTTTGTTTTTTTTTTTGTAAATTAATTTTTTTTTTATTTATTTTTTTTTTTTAATTTATTTATTTATTTTTTTATTTTTTGTAGATGTATCGCTTCAATTAATTGTCCATGTAAAAGCAATCGATTTACATAATAACTACAAAATAATAAAAATATTAAATATTCTACTAAAACAGTAATTATAACGTGGTCATGAAAAAAAAAAAGAATTTTCTATTTTAGTAGCTGCATCTCGCTTTCTCTTATATATTGCTAAAGCAAGTAAGCCGCAAGTATAATAAACTATGGTTGCTGCATCTCTTTTACTCTTATATATTGCTAAAGCAAGTAAGCAGCAAGTATGGTAAGCTCTGGTAGCTGCATCTCTTTTACTCTTGTATATTCCTAAATTAGCACATTTATTTATAGAATTTGGGCTTAAATCTGCGTAGGCTAAATTCGAAAACAAAATTTTGGCGGTTTTACTCAATTTTTGTATTCAATATATAGTTGCTAATTCATTAAAGTTATTATTCAATATATAGTTGACTATAATATAGTTAAATATATAGCTAAAAGCTAAATTATTCAACCAATGAACTTAACTACAAACCATCTGCCTGTTACATGCACTACAGTAAACACAATCTACCCCGCTCGTAGAAAGCTTAAGGTATTAAAACCGAAGCTGAAATACTTTTGGTTTGTGGCTAGGGCTACTTTGAGTGGATTAGTTGAGAGTCTTTTAGTAGACTTTCCAATTTTGTTTTTTTTTTTTTTTTTTTTCTATTTATTGTTGGCTTCACTTTGCACTGCCAGCGGCGCATTTATTCATGAAATTCCTACAGATTGAGATGGAGAATATTTTTTTTTTTATTTTTAAATTTTTTATTCATAATTCTTTTAGGCCAAAAGTAAATAATTTTTGCGGTTAAGTGAATTGCAAAATTATTGCTGCATGGCTTATTTACATGCACCTAAGACAGAGTTGATGGAGAAGAGAAAAAGGGAGAGTGGGGGAGAGAGAGAGAGAGAGGGAGGCAGAGTGAGACAGCAACTAATTTGTGATGTATTCTTCACTCAATGTCTATTGCTGCATTTGCTGCTGCTGCTCGCTCTCTCTCTCTCTCTCTCTCTCTCTCTCTCACTCTCTGACCCTCTCTCTTGCTCGCTCTTTGGTTGCCATCTATTGAATTTGCATAAAGCAAATGCGCTTAAAATCTTTACTTATGGTTTGCCGACTGGGGACAAATAGAGCTAGATCCAGGGGAAAACAAAATCTCAACAACGACAGCAAATGGAGGGCAAGAGCTCAACAATGTATACAAGCCGGAGCAGACAGATGTGCATAAGCAAACATATTGCGCATACGCCATGTTAACCATAAGCTTGGCTCGTTGTCAACAGCTGTTTCTTTGCTGTTGCTGTTGTTGCTGTTGTTGTTGCTGCTGTTGCTATTGTTGTCCGCCCGCAAAGTGTTTAATGACAAATGACATGGGCCACTGCACAAGAGCTTCGTTTCACTGCCATGCTATGGCATTTGCTACAATTCAACTCGAGTCGCAAATGCATAGAGATGAATGAAGGCCCACAGAGTGAGTGAAGCGAGCGACATCAAAGCAAAAAAAAATATATATATAAAATAGTGTAATGAAACATAGAAGACAGTTTTGAAGATGCCAGAACTTGAGGGTGCAAGGACAATGCTGTAGCCAAAAGCTGGCTGGCAGCATGCATAAATTGTCTGGCCCGGACCCGAGTGCGACAGCTGAGATTGATTTGCATGCGACAGTTTTGCAGAATGTTCTATGTTAAACAACAACAACAGCAACAACGACAGCAACAACAGCAACAACAACAACAAGGCAATTAGAAAATTTTAAATTAAAATCTATACAGCCATAAAATGTTGTTGGTCAAGTTCTATATATGTGTTGTATATGCATATCAAGGCATTGCATGGCTTGGAACTTCAAATGGAATTCTGCTGCAAATTCATTTTCAACTCAATTCTCAACTGTGCTTCCCTCTGCTGAGCGAAAATATTGAAAAACGATTTTGTGGCAACGTCAGAAAGGCTTTTGCCACATCGTTGGGTTTTATGGTTTCGCGCACGCACAAAACTTTGCCAACAGCAACAAATAGAAGTGCTCGAGCCGGAAGTGCCTGACTAAGAGATACCTGAACAATAAATATATAATACAATACAATAATGCTTGTTGTCTGGCTCATATTTACTTTGAATTGTTTATTGTTCTATCTTAATGCCATTTTATGTATGATAAAGTAAAGCAGAACTTTCAATGCTCACGTTTTTTTCCTTTAGTTGTTTAGCTGAGAGGTGGATGTGTGAAAGTTGTAGATACGTAGCGAAGTGTGTAACTTAGGAGTGTATATAAATGTATTTAAACATTTATTTATTTAAGAATAAGAAACATGATTTTTTGTGAGACCTGCTATTTACTTTACGGGTTGCATTGCATTGCATATTATATAGACTGCTATAATAAACAATCTCATGCCCATCTACTCTCACCTGTCACATAAACTGCAACAAAACCAGGCTACCCGCTTTTTCAGCTCTCTAATGGTGCTTAGGGTATAAGAACAACAACTAGGCCAACTTTTGGCTTACAGTTTAGAGTTTATAGCAGCCGAAAATGTACATTTGAAATTTTCATACTGCAGCTCCTTAAGTTGTTGCTGTTGCTGTTGCCCACCTGCAGCAACGGCTTGCTGGTAAAAACTTTCGCCAAGCAGCCAATCAAATTGCGGTTAAGCATGCGTAACCGAGCACCTGTGGGGAGCGGGATGCAGCTGCAGGGTAGGGCAGGGCAAGGCAAGGCGCGTGGGATTTATCTATAGTTTTACTAGTTGGCAATCAAAAATTAATGTCGGTGGCCTTAAATTGCCAGTGGGATGGACAGCGGGACAACGGACAGTGGGCCGGGTCCAACATTAAGTGCCGCATAATTGCTTAATCTCTGCGGCTTTTACATGACAGCGTAATAATTTATTTCACTGTCAGTTGTGAGCACAAAAATTAAGTGAGAGCGAGACGGGTTGATATGAAAATTAAAACGAAAAATTGCCAACGGAAAAGGACAACGCAAATTATGCAGGCACGTCCACAAAAAGCGGGTTGATATTTTCATATATATATATATATACGTATACACACATATAAACGTGCATGTATATGCTTTCCCTACTCTTCTCTCTTTTACTTTTTTTTTTTTTTTTTTTGTGGGGTCAGTTAAGGATTTATGGGCAGCCGAGAGTTGGCAAGCCTTGCGGTAGGTCAGTCTATGAGTAACTGTTGCTGTTTGCCGCCCAATTGAGCGTGCTGAGTGCTTGACTCCAGCAGCTGACAACATTGCATTGCATTTACATTTTGCCTGCAGATTGTTTAAGTAATATGCTTTAAAAGAGCAGTTTGTAATATGTATAAATATTATATACCTAGTTGGTATATATACATATATCAAATATGCATATCAAATACTTAACAGTACATTTGAATGGAGAAGTGAGAATTAAGTTAAGTAATTTTTAAAAATGTTGTATTCTATTTTATACTAAATATATATTTATCAGAGCTCGCACAAAAACGTCAAGGCTTTATTAAAGTCTAACAATAAATGAAGCTCATTCACGCTTAAAAAACAACCCCACACAATAACACTTTTTAACTGTTCTTAAGGGAGATCCTTTTCAACTCAAGCAGCAACGATCTGTGTTTTGAAGTCGCTGCGTATTGCCATTTTGATATCTTCTGCTTCGAATACTCACAGTGTACGCGAGTTTCCGTATTAGTCGCTCAATAGCTTCCTTAAAAGAGAAATGACGGAAATTCCTCTATGTTAAACTGTCAGTCGAAGAGAGAAACGAAACAAAATTAATTCTCCAACTCAGAATAAGAGCGTGTGTGTGTGCTTTTTGAAAAGAATAAGAGAAGTGAGTCGCATAGCTGTTATTTGCGACCTATGATACTTATAGATATAGTAGTATACCATAAGCAATATTCTCAAAATTCATAATCACTCGCTCAGGCTCTGCGTAGGAAACTTCGACTATTCGTGTGATTTCACAAATCACATTTCACAAGTCGTCGCGATGCGTCGTCTAGATTGACAGTCGTACAATGAGAGTCAATGAGAGTTTTTCACTCTCATATACTTTCACGTAGGCTATTGATAGACTGAGCAAAGACATACCTCGCATAAAAACATTGTATACACAAAAGACTTTTTGCAACTCAGCGAAACGTTTTTTCGTGTGTTTCTCTTCGATTGGGAATAAACTGATTGAGGAAACAATGCAATCGTTTGCTCTCTGAGATATTTCTCATAGTGTGAGTGAAAAACACTTATTCGAAGAGATTGAAAAACGATCAACAGTTTATGTATTGTGTTCTATATCTACCATATCTGTCATTCTTCGCCCATGAGTCGAGCTATCGCTCAAGCATATAACTCGCAATACTCTTAAGCAAATCTACTTTCTAAGGTCACAATTTCATTGCTCTTGCACCCAGCTATTACTCAATTCAGCAAGTGTAATAAAGCTCGAATTTAAATGCCTTAACATTCTCGTGAACTTCAACAAATTGGAAAACGCATTCCGATGCTTACATATTTAGATGCTCACAGACTTCATTCATTGGCTGCAAATCAGAGTCAAGCGTCTACGACAGATAATTCGAAAGCCACTTTACTCTATGGTTTCGTCAAGACACACTTAATATGTGAATAAACCAGTGCGCTCGGTAAAAGCAAATCAATTTTGAGATGCAGCCTCAATTCGAACATAGCGACGCCTGGCAACCAAGGCTCAAATCAAGTTCTCTTGACCACAATATGCTTGCAAATTTCTGAGAAAGGCACGTCAATAAATTATGCACAAATTGTGTCAAAAACAAATGCAGCAACAACAACAATAATAATAATAACTGCAGGTGCTAGGACATGAGCATGCACAGTGCATAAATTTACACCTAATCAATGCAATACTTAAAGGAATTCGACATGGCGCCAGGAAGTATGCAACAATAATTTGTCCATCAGTTCGTGTCTGCATGCATGTGTGTGTGTGTGAAATATATATGCTTTATAATAATGTGCATATTTTGTAAGATAAATAGATTTTAATTAGTGCAGCGCATAAATAGTGAGTCGAGTGCGGCCTGGCAATCGTAGCCAAGTCAATTGAGTTTGATTGATCGACACAAGGACTCAATTTATATGGCATGTGTATGCATATCCTTTGGGGTGTGCAGTTGGTGTTTGCTTATAACAGCATTTAATTACAAAATCATAAGCTGTCAGCGAACAACCACACCCACACACACACACACACACACAGAAGCACACGCTTGAGTGGTAAACGCCTTTTCAGCTCTCTGCGTTTGACAGTTGCCGCTGCCTAAGGCGTTTATCTGTATAATATAATGATGATGGGCCGCCACTGAATGGGTGGGCCGCATAAAATATGCACAACAGTGCACTTTGATATATGCGACGCCATGTTGTCGCATTTATTTACCCAAGCATTCGGCTCTGCTCACACACAGCACCCGGCAGCCCATTGCCAGCCCAACACCACAAACCCAACTGCAACACTAACCAACAGCTGCAGCAGCAACAGCAGCAACAGCAAAAGCTGGCAACAGCAACTCAACTCACTTCGAGCAGCGTAAAAAGTGCATATTTTCAATATGATGCCGTGTCAATAACAGTTATATTGCGCCCGCCCCTTAGTCAAGTGCTGGCATGTGAGCGTGCATATACACACATATATACATTTATATATATGTATGTATTTGGATAAGAGTTCGATTTCTGTTGCTCTTCCAAGCAGACAACACAATGCGCTGCCATTTGGCAAAGAGAAAAAATTGGGAATAAATATACATAAAAGAAAACTTCAAAATATAATATATATATAAAAAGCATATATATGTATAAGAGTTATATATACATTTTAATTTAATACTTTTTAAATTGACTGTCTTTCATTGTTTTTTTGCAGACTGCTCATTTCTTAGTCGTTCGCCATTCGTCCAGCTTAATGGCCTATCTAGCTATCTCACTCTCACACAGCTACACATGACACAACGTTTAGTAATAGCTATAGTTGTCTCTTTCTCTCTCTAGGAGTGAGCAATAGCGGCAGACAAACTTGAAGCTCATACGCAAACTCAATTGGCTAGCGTGCCAGTCACTCACTAATACTAATGCAACTGCCAGAGTACGAGCCAATCAACACAGAATTAAAGAGATTTGCAAAACTATAAAAATACTTTGTAATGCACTTTAAAATAACAAGACAAAAATCATATTATTTGACATTATATGAAATGCGCAAAGTAAATATAGAGTAAATATATAGGAAAAAAATGTCATTTAAATTAATAAATATTTCTTTTTCAGAGCTAAATAAATATTTGTAAATATTTGAGACTATTGGCTAAAAAAATATATAAACGTAAACTGTTTATATAAATAAACGAACTCACAAAAAACGTAGATAAACCAGTAAAAAAGCTTTGTTGATATACAAAATATTTAATTATTATGATTATTTTATTTAACCATAGAAAAACCCATATCAATTGAACTAATTGTTAGCAAAAATATTATAGATAGAGATAAATATATCAGGTTTATTTTTTATTAATATAGATACAATTATTTACTGGTAGCTTTTGGAAAAAATACTTTTTCTCTGGCTGTCATGCATTAATAGAGGACTTTTTGTGTTGTGCTGAACTCTTAGAGTGTAATATGTAGAAAGAGAGACAGGAATCCAAAGCAAACTGGATAAAAAATTCGAGCACCTTTTCAATATAAAATATTAATATACAACAATTTAATAAAAAAAAATTATAGTAAATTTAAATAGAAATAAGTTTTGAAAATAAAACTTAAATGGTTAATAAATTAATATTGCCAATTGTCATAAGACTCTGCCACATCAAGTAGTGTATTCGAAGACAATCAACAGCTAACAAGGAGCCAAGTCAAGCCAAACCAGACCAGGCAGCAGCAGCAGCAGCTCAAGGTGCTGTAGAGGCGGGCACAACTCGGAAAGCCAGCTGTTTTGGTTTTCATGAGAGCTTGCTTCGACTTCCGGTTTTGCTGGTAAGCAAAAGGTTCTCGCTTTCGGTAGCAGCCACAAAGTGAAAAGCGCTGCAAGCTCCAAATATTTAATGGCAACTGCACACACACACATACATATGACACGCCCCTCAAGTGGTATCAGGCAATGCTGGTGGTGTGTGAGTGTGAGTGTTCCCATGTCTAGCGGCATGTTTGTTTATTTGCATCGGCTAAACAGTTCTCACAAGATTTTGGATAGCAGCCAAAGGAAAAAAGCGCAACACAAATACGCATATCAAATGTTTGCCAGCAAGAAGCACCAAATTCCAACTGCAAAAAAAGAGAAGAGAAAAGAGAAGCAAAAAGAATGAAACAAGGTTTGCTAAAAAGAAAGTATTTATGTACATGTGTATGTGTGTAGATACCCTTGTATGTGTATGTGTGTGTGTGTGTGTGTGACACACTCAAAGAGACTTTTGACTTTGCATGCAAGTGAGCATATGAGCGTGATTTCGGCATTTGAGCTGTTTTTGACGGGGCATAAAATAGCAAGTAAATATGGGGAGTACACGACTAGAAACTACCTAGAGTGGAGGGCAAAGCTGATGTGTCAAAACTTCTATAAACCAAGAAGAATATATAGAGTATAAAAAACTATAAAGACAGAAATTATATAAAAAAAATATATTTTCTAAGTATATATAAATATTAAATATTTTTTATTTCAATCTGTGTAAAAACTCAAAAATAAATAATAAAATGCATGTAAATATACGTATAAATAAATATTTATATGCATAGAATAATTTAGGAAATATTAAAGTATATAGAAAGTAATATATATATATTTATAAATGCCAAATATATTTTAAAAATATATATAAATATTTGTATATATAATAATATTAATACATTTTATTTTAATGTGCATGAATATACGTAAAAAATTTTTGTATAATTAAATATTTTCATAAAAATTGTGCAGATTTTGTGGTCAATATTTTTAAGTATTCCAGATCTTCAAACTTTGACAGATTTTCTGGTATAACTCCTAAAATATCAGAGAAAAGCTCATATAAGTAAGTTTAGTCATTTATCTTAAGAGGTTTCTTGTAAATCTGAAACTTTAGCATAAATTTAAATTCATAGAAGAATCTTATTTTATGATTCAAAGTCTCGAATTTCAAAGACCAAACAATTTGGAGTCACATCTCATCAGATCACGTATATGTAAACTTTATAAGCTTCCCAATACACCCACCCATGCCATAACTTTCCACAAAAACATGATACCCTATTTACCCACTTTCCATGGGCTCAAGTCATAAAAATACTAAGGCCTCGGGCCTGGCGACTGTCCAGTTTCTACTTCAACGACTGCCCCATTCTGGCCTGGCCGAGCGTCGCTTCACCCAGTTTTTGTCTGTCTATCTGTAAAGCCTGCTGAAATTTCAAGCACTTTTGACACTTTTACACCGAAGCGCAGCGAAAGAGTGGGCAGGAGAGAGACAGAGGCAGATGGAATGCGAGTGAGATAGCGAAACTGTAAGCTATACCCACCCAGTGTCGGCCAGTGTCCTAGTGTATGACAGTCGAGTGGGAGGAAACACCCGGTGAACCGAGGGCAAAGCGTTTGGCATAGTCTTACACAAAGATTTACGTACAACATGTTGACATAAAGTGCGCAAAAGTGGAATTGCATTTCGTATGAAACTTGAGTATGCTCTTTTGTTAACACGATGATGACACACACACACACACACACGCATACGCATACGCATATACAAGTTTTCACTTCAGTCTGTGTAGTCCTTTCACTCTTTGGGCATTTTTAACAAGGCATAATGTGGCACACAGATAAACTCGCTCACACACACACACATTCGCACTCTCTCTCTCTCACACAAATTTTCACACTTTAAGTGTTGCGGCTTTAAATTGCTGGCATTGTTGCTATTCTGCTCAGTGCATTCAACTTGAGCACATTCTTGATTCTAAACTCAATCACATAAATTTGAAAAGCATTCCAAAATACACAGCAATAAATTTGGGTGCATGGCAAGTTTATATACATATATATTTATTAAAAATTCTTCAGCTGAAAAATAAATAAATATATATTTTTTTCTACCAACAGCAAGTGCATATTCAAAATATATGTTTAAAAATATCGTAGGGGTTCGAGCTTTCGTACTGTTCTACTGCAAATACTCTTCACAAGGGCGTAAATACTTTGAAAGTAAATACTCTCAGCAGAGTAAATACTTTCTTTGAATTTAAAATTTGTTTTTATGAAAGGTAACGTTGAAGCTGCTTAACTTGTTTTTTTTGTTTTTTTTTTTTTTTTTTTTTTTTTTTTTTGCGATCTCAAAGCCTTGGCAGGTCAAGATTTGACTCTATTACAAATACTTTTTGCTTAAGTTAAATACAATTTTAAAAATATGTTAATGTGAGATTCCATTAACAAGAACTTCTCTTCCCTCGCATCGTCATGATCTGCTATTAACAGTATTATGCTCTGTTAATAACATAGCTCCCACTCCAGTTCTCCTACTGGTTCGGCTATTAGCATTTTTTTACATTCCTTTTTGTTCTACTACAACTAAATTATACGATTAAGAAGAGACAAAGTTTTGACCAAAAGTAAAGTCTAGGAATTACAACCAAGATTCGTATTTATCATCAGGCCACCACTCCAACATATATATATTTAACACAAAATAAATCAGATTTTTATATATTATGTAGTTTGGAGAAATTTTTATACTTTTTTTTTATTAATAATTATGAATAATTTTGATTTATTTTTTATCCTATTCAAAGAAATTCCCATAAATAAAAATTTATTAAAATATATTGAAGTCGAAAAAAAACAGATTTTTATAGACAATATATTTTCGAGAACTTTCTATTTTTTCTAAAAATTATTAATGGTTAACAAAATTTATATATTTTCTTTTTATCCTCTTAAAAAATATTTCCATTAGATATTGGGCCAATATCTTTCCCACTTTCTCCCACTTCAAGAAAACTATATTTGATAACCTTGTACAGATGCTCCTGCAATATCTTCTCCATATGCTTAATTCATAAATTTAGATGCAGTTGTGTTTAAAGGATAAATTAATAGATAAATGGGATATAGATAGATGGATAATAGATAGATAGGGCCACTCGCTAGCTAAGCCTAAGAACGCTATAGAATCTAAGAGAATAAGCTGCAACAAATTGAGCTTGAAAGAAGAAGGGGAAAAAAAAGAGCGCCAACATAACGCCGCACTCGCTCTATTTTTTAAGCGAACCTCGCATTACATGCCAGACTAGAAAAAAAGAAAAGTTGTTACACGGCAGCTTTTGGTGCTCCCTAAATGCAATTTGTTTGTGCATTAACCTAGACACTCTCAACACTTTTTACAATGCCGCGGAATGGCGCGTAATTATGCCAGGTGGACTGGCCAGGTGGGTTTTTAGCTGCTTACCAGAGCTACCCGCTGGCTACCAACATTTTTCAGCACTTAAGTGGCCTTTAACACCTGATGGAGGTGGTGCTTGGTGCCGTTGTTATAGTATTTTGTTCTGCTGCTTGTTTGCGGCCATTAGGAAAAATCTAAAGCAAAATAGAAACGCTACGTGACCATAAATAAAATTGACAAATGTTGCTCGGGCTTTGCTGTTCTGCTCACAGTTTTCATATTTCTTTTGCGACATTTTTCAGGGCGCAAATTGAGTTTGCGGATTTGAAGCTTGAGCAAATTTGCTATGCAAAACTGTGCGTGATAGATATCAAATATACATATACATATATATATTTATATCTATGTATATATTCATATACATTTAGAATACTCAGTTATCGCGATAGCAATGTCTGCCCAAAGCAAAGCTTTTAACTCAATTAGAAGGCACGACTCGACACGAAAAAAAAAAAATGAAGAAAAATGCAAATCACATAAAAGGCGTTGAGCGGGAGATTGCGCAATAATGATTGCATAATCATAATCGCAAGCTTCTGGCAAAATTTTTGATTTCATTGGCCACTTGATTGGCCAAATTGCCAATTCGCATTGTCGTTGATTGAACAGCCAGAATGGTAGCATGGTGGGCGTGGTCATGAAGCTCCTTAAAAGCGTACATAACATTTAATTTGATTGCCGCATACTTTCCAGGCGCTCAAATGGCCATGAAAATACATATTGTGCTGAGCGCCATAAAAGGCAGTTTTATTAACTTCAATACAAATAGACGTTAGGAGCTATAGCTGAAGCGAGAGCAGCAGCAGCTGCTGGGTGGGGGGCACACGCGGCTGCAGCAAGAGCAGCAACCACAAACATGGCAACAACAAAGTAGCCCACGAGTCTCTGCTCGCACATGCACAGAAGCAACTGCCGAGATGGCAGTGTTGTGGGTGGGACAGGCGACAAAATTGTCAAATTTCAAAAATAAACAAAATGAAGATAAACATATGAAGAGAGAGAGAGAGAGAAAGAGAGAGAGAGAGAGAGATCTGAAGAAGAATGAGATTACTTTACATATATATTTTGTTGTTTCAATATCAGTAATAATAATTATAGCAAAGCTAATGAACAGCTTCTGGACACTTTTGTCGCCTGCACAAGTCTCGTCTTCAGGAAGCCCATTCATCCATACAAGCAGGCATACATTTGCACATATACATGTATGTATGTACGAAGGTATGAGCACATACAATTCAATTTCCTCAAATGTTGTATTTATTATTTCCTCATTGCACTGGCGACGACAGCGACAACGCTGAGGAAGATGGCGACGTCCTTGTCGGAGTTAGTCCGTAAATCGCAACAGTTAAACAACAGATAGTGATACAGGCACACAGACAAGAGAGCACAAACACACACACACACAGACACTGAGCTGAGACTTGTGTATGAAATTTGACAATATTGTCGGCACACACACACACACAAAGACTACACGAGGCACGCTTGCAGGCAGGTAGTCGAGCTGGCCGTGTGCCGTGACAGAAGCGAGAGGGAAGAGAGAGAGAGACAGGCAGCCCTGCCATGCCATGCCATGAAGAGGAAGGCAGACAGGCAGCTACTGTTGCTGTTGCTGTTGCTGCTGCTGTCGTGCACATTGCAGCGTTTCATGCTTTAAACAATGCGATAAAATGGTATTAGTCACGTTAAATTGAATTTATTTAAGCGCGCTTTTAGGCGCACACACACACACACACATACAGAGACTGGCAAAAACTCCGACATAAGCTGCTGTATAACAAAGCAACAACAGTGCAGCCGCTTTATGACACGCGCTGTAGAGAGAGATATACATGAGTATGTGTGTGTGTGTGTGTGTGTTTGTGTATGTCAGCTAAGCCTCATTGTCAGCATATCCTTTGAGTGTTTTATGCTTTGGGGGTTGGCGTAGCTCGACGATTACCAGCCGCGACTGCGGCAGCTTCAATTGCCTTGGCTACCTATGTGGCTTTGCCTTTGCCTTTGCCTTTGCCATGGCTGTCTATTAAATACGAGAATTATGCAAATTATGCGGGTGTTATTAGATTTATTTGCGGCATTATTTGGCCGTCAAGCAGGCAAGCTGTGCTTGAGCGTGTGCCATGACAATTGCTTCGCTTTTAAGTAACTCCACAAGCCAACTCTCTCACGCCAACTTGGCCATGATTTACCTGCGCCACCACGCGACTCACCTTATGAGACAGTAAATTATGGCCACACTGACATTTGTCGCGTATTTCAAAGTCAACTGCAAAGTTCTTTCATTTACAGAGAGAGAGAGAGAGAGAGAGAGAGAGAGAGAGAGAGAGAGAGAGAGAGAGAGAGATAAAAAGAGAGAAGTAGAGATAGATAGATGTGAAGCAAAGTACAAGAGAAATTGTGTAAATGTTAATAAATTCAAATCAATCAGTTTAGATTTATAACTTTACAGCGTGAGCGACGAGATCTAAGTGAATGTTAAAGAAGTCTGTTAACTTTAACAGTTTAGTGTGAATAAAATAGAATAATAAAACTAGCTAAATGGTATAGGTAGAGTGAATAAAATAAAAAATAAACTAATCAAGTTGACTCAGCAAGTATTAAAGCTCTTAATATTCAACCTAAATGATTAATTAAATAAAGAAGTTTGACTTAAACCTCGAATTACTTCAATTATTACTGACAGTTATCTGAGTTATCTGCCCATTCATAGAGGCCACATATCTGGCCCTTATCTAACTGCATGTCTGAACAATACTTCAAAAAATAAATATTCAACTATGCCCCACACACATTACACAATAAAAACAATAATTCCATGAATATTTCTTTTCCATATAAAGGTATTTTCTATTGCTGCATATTTTATAAGCCAAAGGAGTTTAGGCTAAACATGTTTTTGACTTGTAAGTATTGTAATCGCCTTGTAATACTCCCAGTTTATTTTCTCAACTTTAGCTTTGGCTTGCGCTTGCTGTCGTTCAGCAATTGCAATTTATTCAGGTTGCTTTGTAGCTTGCGGCTAGTCGTATAAATACCACAGATGGATGCAAAAGCTGATCAACATGATATGCAGACCTTATGCTAATCCACACGCACAGAGAGAGAGAGAGAGAGAGAGAGAGAGGGAGAGCGATGCTAGAAGTGCGCAATTGAAATGGAAAATGGAAACAGCTACAGAAGCGGATTAAACAATTTTGGTTGCAATTGTTTTGTTGGCAGCAAAAATTTTGTGCTGTGTTGCTGCAGCTGCATAAATATTTAAAATTTAATTGAAATTGCATTTGCGAGGCGTGCGGCCAGGCAGCCAGCGGGAACTGTGCGAACTGTGGGAACTGTGGGAACAACGGGGACGAGGTCATGGTAAGATCAAAAGACAAGCGTTTGCCAGTTGTGGAAATCAACGCCTGAAAGCATGTGGCACACACAAGCACACATATGCAACATGGAAAAGCACAAAAGCACTGCCTGGCTGCCCAGCCAGTGGGCAGCGTTGACAAGCGTCAAAGTTGTCCCGCGGGCAAAGTGCGCTATGAGCGAAAGAGATGGAGGTCATGCGTTGCTCCCTATCACTGCGTGCTTGTTTACTGTTGTCCGGGCTTTGCGAAACGCCGCACACACACACACATGCACACACATGCACAGCAACATGCAGAGGACATCGTTGAGGGCTGGTTACGCCCACATGCGTTTCCTTTTTGCATAAGCAACGGCGTGCACTTTGGGCACACAGTGCGTATGCGTTATATGGCTTGTTATTTATCTTTAGCTCATTGCTCTCGGCCACTACAGTCGCCCTGGCTCTGGCTGGCACTACGGCATGCCAATAAACTCCCCAGATAGAGGCGCGGGCCGGCACTCAAGGGCGTTTAATTGAATGTACGTGACCCGTTGCATATAGTCTCGTATAGACACATTAACAGTGCCCACCTTGACATCGTTGCCATAGCCATGACGACATTGATTCAGAGAAGTTGCTGCTACAGTTGCAGTTGCAGTTGCCGTTGCAACTGCCGTTGCAATTGTGCACCTTTTAGCCATGCATAAATCAATGCAAATTACGCAGCAGCGAACACTGACAACGCTTAAAGCTTAACACATACCATTCGGATTCGATTATACAAACACACATCAGTGTGTGTGTGTGTGTGTGTGTGTGTGTGACTATGACAATCTTTTAACCTCCACTGTCCCCATTTTGCATTTTCCATGCACGCATTTTAATCACTCACTCAAAGTATGCTTACAACAACGATAATCTTTTGGGTTCGCTTATTTTTTTCTGCACCAGGTTGTCTGTGGCCATTTTTTATGAAGCTATGCAAATGCAGAGCATATTGCATATGCATTCATCTGCATCTGTGTGCGTGTGTGTATGTGTGTACGATATATATGCAATTCCCATGCATGTTCAACATGATTAATTTCTGTAATAACTCGATTGGAATCACGCGCCAGCAGCAACTTTTCCATCACGCATTACATGCACACTGGCACTTCAGAGCGAGGGCAGTTTTGTAAATAATGGCTGTAAGTCCACTTTACCACCCTTCTTTATATAAATATAAATAATAATAAAAATAAATTTAATCAACAATATTTATCAAAAAATTTCAAATAAATTTTAAACTAAAATGAAATAAATAATGAATTATGGAAAATATAATTTTTAACTACAGGTAGAATACTAAATATTAATAATAAATAAAAAAAATTTATTTAAATTCTATTTTTTGTTTCTACAAATTTATAGTCATTTAATATAAATAAATAAATTGTTTAATTTTAAAATTATCGTAAAAAAACGATAATACATACAAATTTATTTATTTTATTTAATTAATTAAATTTGATTTATTTATTTAAATAAATTTACGGCTATAAATTTATTCAAATAAATAAATCAAATATAACTTAATAAAAAAATAATAATAATTTAACTTTAAAATTATCTAAACAAAATATGTACAGGAAAATTCCAATAAAAACAAAATATATAAACACTTAAAGTCGAAAAAAAAAAATTAGTATTAATTTTTTTCGCTTGATCTCGTAAAATGCGTATTCTTTATGTACAAGTTATGATTTACATATATTTACTTAAAAAGATAATTGATTGTACTACTCGAAAGAGTACTTTAAATATATTATATAAATATGAGCATTAATAGAAAATTTATTAAAATATAATAAAAAACAAAACATTAAATTTGGCCAACTTGAAAAGTAACCCTCGCTGTGTGCGTGTGTGTGTGTGTGTGTCTGTATCTATGAGTATATTTATATCTGTTTCTGCTGGCTGTCCCTGGTGCTGGAGCACGTCCCTGTTCCTGTTCTGCGGCGTACGTGAGTGTGGAATATGCGAGTGCAAGCGTGTGTGCTTATGTGTGTGAGTAAGAGAGAGAGTATGTGTGTGTGTGTGTGTGTATGTGTTTGTGTAGAACGCTGTTGGCATCGCCTCTGTGGCGTCGTTTAGCATTTGACTGCAGCCAACGAGGCGAACGGCAGCAAATGCTCCAACGGGCAGACGCAAAGTCCGTGTGCTAGTTAAATAACTTTGCATCCAGCTGCTCGCAGTGCTCGTTGCGCATCCTTCTGATGAGTGTTGCAACTTCTATCCTGACTACCATTTGATATAGTTCAATAAGTTTTAATGCACTTAATTAATTCCCGCTGCGTCTGCCGAGGCGATCCCACGAGTAACATTTGCCATTACAAATTCGATTTTGAACATATTTTTTACTCGATTTTGCACTATTTTTATTCTATTTGCTTTCATTTTTTCTTTTGCTTCTCCCCCTTTTAATTGTCAATGATATTAGGAACGCTTCGTCTCGTCGCATGTTTACCTAATTTAAGTTATACGAATTCAATTACATCATCATCTAATTAATCGAATTCTCTGAGGCTGTCGCTTTGCCAGCTCAATTGGAAAATCCAATTTCGTTAGGCAAATACAAAAAAATTTATATATTCTTTTACATTAGAACATGAAACGAGTAAAAGTTTTCATATGCAATATGTTGTGAAGATAAAGGCTGTTTTAATAATGTATTATATACTATATTTTATAATTATATATACTTATGTATATATTATATATGCTGCGTCATTTTTATTATCAGCTGAACGCCTGTCTGCATATAGTATATGAACTTATTGATAATATGCTGTATTACCAAAAAAATATAAAATATATGAGTTGTTAAAGTGCCGGCAAGATCAATTTTTAGTTTGTTTTCATTCAAATGTAATTTATTTACTTCCATAAATTTTGACTTACATCTCATCTTCATAAAATAAGAGGTGTGGGTTAGAATATCTCTTAATTCACTCTCACAGTTTTGTATTCGCATTTTTTAATGCATTTATCTGCTTACACAATTTGTGTATATATATATATATATATTTTTTTTTTTACTATTATTTATTTATTTATTTATTTATTTTTTATATCATGTTTATATTTATTTATTATTTCTTGTATATATTTATTTATTTGTATTTATTTCTTTATTTCTATTTGCTTATTATTTTATATGTTTATCTTTTATATCATGTTTATATATATTTATTTTTATTTTATTTTATGTATATATTAATTTATTTAATTTTATTTATTTCTTTATTCCTATTTGCTTATTATTTTATATATAATAATTTTTTTATTATTATTATTTTTTTTTTTTTTTAATTGCATTGCTATTTTATATTGCTGTTTTGAATGAATCACAATAAATGTTCTAGATGACACACAAAAATTGATAAAATATGATGAGCAATTTGATATCATATTCATAAATTGCTCGCAATTATTAATATTCGAGATTCCACTGTGAACTTCAAGTTGAAGATTCTCGCGTAGTCTAATTATCAATTATGATGTAATGGAGGAAACTAAAAAAAAAAAAAAAAAAAACTAAAAGAAACAATCTGAAACGGTTTTGTTGAGCTTTCTGAGCTTCATAGTGTGAACTAAAAGACCAAGCTAAAAGCGCTCTATGGAAAATCAAAACAAAAAAACAAAAAAAAAAAAAAAAAAAACAAATTTTTGCTTAGAGCGAGATTTTGTCGGTTTTAAGAGATTCAAAAGTCTTCAAGTTATTTGAAAGTTATAATAAATATATATTAAGATTGCATCAGTTAATTTTACACATTCTTTAATTTCATAGCGAGTTGAGCCTATGACTCCATCAAACCCCCTTCGAACCGGCACAGCTGGTGGGCAAACCTCTGAGAATAGGTTTTTGCTTATTATTATCTATATAGCAGTCTCTCGTACATATATTCTGTATATTAGACTCGTTATCTCACGTTTTTAATAGAATTTTGTTCGCGCTTTTATTAACTGACCTTTGCATCTGTATTGACACATATTTCAATTAATTAAGATTAGTTAATAAGAGCGAGAATTATTTAATCCAAGTAGTCTACGTAAGTAACACATTTGTATTACGAGTATTTATTATAGTTTCGCGTAGACTGGGAAATCAGCTTTGCCGGCAAAAATAAAAATAAAATAAATTGTGAGCTGAATGAATAATGAATGCAGGCAGCAATGAAACGAGATAAGCCCCAGGCATATTTAACTATGGAATGCTAAATATAGTTCATTTCCACACTGGGAAATGTGCATAATCTAATCACAATTGATAACTTTTTTTAAATGGTGATTTACATTTGTCGATCTTTAGAGAAATCAAGATATGTAATATATATGATATAATTATATGCACAGTCGCTCGTGCCAACTGAAACCGGTCGATGCGATCTCTTTTGAATGAAACAGGTTTTATTTTAAGCAGGTGCAATTATTTTATACCGTATAGAAACATTAAAAAATTTGCATATAAGTATAATAAGTATAACAAAATATTACTGTTATTTCACTTTTGATTTCACTTTGCATTAATATACTAAAACTTGTTTAATTATTCTTCTTACATGACTTTAAAAGTTTATTTGACATTTTTGGTAGCTGCATGATAATATTTGCATTTATTTTTACAAATTTAAACAATACTTGTATACTTTATTATAAGCAGTTAATAAAGTGAATAATTCACTATATATAAATATATATTATATATATTTTTACATTATTTTCTTTATAATTTTTTAACATTTTTTTTTTTTTAGTTTTTGTGTTTTGTTAATTTTGTTTTGCGATTTCGTATACATTAAATAATATATTAATATATATAAATATTGCCAGTTATTCCCTTTGGGTTTTCATCACTTTTTTAAAATTTTTTAAAGATATGGTAATTGCGATGCCAATTGCCACCTAGACTAATGCGATCCTCAACGATTACCGGCTCAGTTGTCTCCTCATTGAAGTTCTTGTGTTTCTCATCGTTTAGTTCATTGTGCAACTTATCCATTGCTGCACGATGCGCTGATGTATCACAAACTCTGATGCATTCATTTTTGATTTTATACTCTCTGCAGCATTTCAGGAAGAATGTGTCCTTCAGTTCGAAATAGCGACGCACGTTTGACTTAATGCGATCCTTAATCACACTATCCCCTTGAGAGCAATTTGTGTAGACTGCCATGCTCGATATCAAGCAGAACAAAAGGCAAATGCTTAAGCATGAATTCATTCTATCAGTTATTATTCGCGACTGAGCTCAAACCAGATTTGTCGAGTACTTTTATATTATTCATATAGGCATCGAGTGCTCCTACATACTCTCGCTCTCTCGCTTTTGCGCTCTTCTGCTCGTAATCTTACACAAACTTGATACTCACAGTATTTCTACCCTGAACCGATTGCAAATGGGAAATCAGGGTATAATGCTTTTGTTAAAAGTATGTAACAGACAGAAGAGAGCGTGACAGTCCCCATATATTCTTGATAATGGCGACGAACGAGTCGATCTGGTCGTCCGGCCACCGATCTCATAAGCTATAGGAGCTAGAGACTTCAATCATTTTTGTTAAGTCCATGTATTGCTCGCGGTATTTGAATTTGCTGCAGAAAATCGATTAATTCTATCATTTTACAGTTATCGATCAAATATATGTGTTTTTAATGATATCTCGCTCATCCTTAGAGCTAAAGTCTTCAAGTTTTTTCATAAATATAGATACTAACTTAATACAATTTCGTTATTTCTTAGATATTGAAAAGCGGCCCCCAATTCACCCCCATCTTCCCAAATATGAGAAAAAAAAAAAAACAAAGTAATTCAAATACTAAAGTCTGGAAGATTGGAAAATAGACATATTTCAATGCTATTATAACGTTCTGATCGTCGTCGTTATATGCATCCAATGTATATAAATATAAGAAAAATTGTAATCGTTTTTTTTTTTTTTTCAGGGTTCAGAGTATCTTGTAGTCGAGCATCAAATCTGAATATATTTACAACAATTACAATTTATAAATAAACTTTTTACAAAATGTATGCTATGCATATTTTCTTATATAGTTGTAAGATTAGCTAATTATAGTAAGAAATATTTATAATCTCTTCTGGGAAATTTATGGAAATAGTAAAATCTTTTGAGTTTCTACATTTGCTTTGCATAAAGTGGGAAACAAACGGTGATAGTAAATGTTGTGAGCAGAATGAATAATTATTAATGCTGATAGAAATAAAAAAGAGATTGGATAAATCCCGAACATATCAATTGGATTTTTCAGTACTTTATGTGCAATGAAATTAGCATTTTTCCCAAAGGGAAATCCACATCAATTTATCTGTTTCTTTGATATTTTGTATTATTATCGTCAGAGCTACCAAGTGATATATCTAGACTTTTACATTAATTCTCCTGACTCGCAATTGCTGTTCTCTTAAATTAAAAGCAAAGCTGCAACAACAACAACAAATTGCTGTAGTTGGTTTTATTTGTCATGCGATTTGGTCGTCGGTCAAAGCCAGCGGCCAAAGCCAGCAGCGCACAATGACCAAAGCAACAGAGCAAACAAATACATTGACAGTAAAAAAAGAAAAAGCTGACAAAAAAAACAGAAGCAATACATGTAAAGGAAAAAACTGCAAGTCAAGTTTACATTGATCGACTAGCAGGATGCGCTATTCATTTGAATTTGCTCATGCGAAATGTAATGAAATAATGTTTATTTATTTTATTTTGCATTTTATTCACATCATAAATCAAATTTTTATAAGCTAAGAAATTAATTTAATTTTATATGATTTTTTATGTTTTTATTTATTTTTATATATATGCTTATAGATACATATATGCATAATAAAAAGATATATACATTAAACAAAAAATTTATAACAATTATATAAAATTAATTTGTGCATATACGTATATACATATGCATTCAGCATTAAATATATATATATATATATATATATATATATATATATATATATATATATATATATATATATATATATATATATATATTTTTAAAAACATTCAAATCAATTTTGTATATAAATTCCATAAGAACATACCTTAATCTCAATTTCTTTGATTCATTTTGACTTCAAATCAAATTTAATAGATTCTTTAGATCAAATTTGAAATATATTGAGAATTGTTTTATTGTCCAAATGTGCTCTGCGAATATTTATATTGAGTACGATTTAATTATTATCTGAGTATGATAATCAAAACTCTGTAATGAATATCTTTACTATACTCAATTTAATGAATTTAGTAAACTATTTTATTTCACGACAAATTTAATTCGTCATTTGTTATTTAAGTGCGTTTTGAGCCACGTCTAGTGAACATGATCACTCAAGATATGAATCAGCGTAATCTGGCCTAGAATGATCTAGAATGATGATGCTAATACTTGACTTAAAATTGCATTTAATTGATTGACGTTTAGGGTTATTTTGAAAGATGTCATCGATTGATATAAATAAATATATATATATATATAAATTATATATAATCACCTAGTCTGCGCTATGACTCAACCATTCTACCCTTTGTTACGAACATTGCCACTGAATTCTGGGTGTAAAAAAACTGAGAAAAAAAGTGGCATCAGGCAATGGCCACAGCGGTTAGCAGTGGCGATGACTTAACGGATTTTCAATCTCAGCCGCCTTCCGAACCACGTTTGGTGGTGCAGTGGATAGTGGGTGGTGGGTGTTGTGCAGCTGTGGGCTGTGGTTGCTCTAGTGCGCTCTCTCTCTCTCTGTCTCTCCGTCTCGCTCTACTTGACTGCCACTTTGCAGCCGATATTTATTTATATTTATTTTATTTTTATATTTACACTGGCGTGCATGTTTGCCTGTCTGTCTATCCGTCTGTCGCTCTGTTTGTTTGCAGCGTCAACTTTTGCCTGCCGAGCAGCAGCAGCAGCAGGAGGAGCAGCAGCAGCAGGAGGAGCAGCAGCAACTGCAACGGGGTTTTGGCTTCGTTTGAGTTTGAGTTTTGAGCGCTGGCTGTGGGGCGTTACATCCGCAATGCATTTCCTTGCGGAGTTGAAATAAATTGCGAATAGTAAAAACCACCAATAAATTGTCATTTCCGTAAGAGGGATATTACATTTTTTAAATTTATGAGCGCACGCGTGTGTGTGTGGCTGTATGTGTGTGTGTGTGTGTGTGTGTGCGGGGTTTTTAACAACAAGTAACAAGCAGCCCATTTTCGAATTTACGTATTGTTGCTGCTGTTGAATCTGTTTGTTGTGCCCATTTTTTTTCTCTTCTGTTTCTTTTGGCTCGCAGCGAAAGTTAAATTGAAACGGATGTTAAAAATTTTGCAACAATTTTTGTCATTTCCGGTCGCAGGAGACAACTTAAATTGCAAATAGTCAGGCGACGCCAAATTCTAATTAACTGATAAATACAAACACGAATGAGTTTGATATTCCAGCATATTGTAATAGAAATTATTATGCATGCCAATGACTTGACGTGAGCATTTCGCTAATAACACTGCGAACGTGGCTACGCCTATGCATAATATGCCATAAATATCTATATGGCGTATACGTAATATGCCGTAAATGTCTACAAAATGCACAAAAATCGAATGCAGCCACAACAAATTATAATAAAGTTTATCGATTAATAGCGAACGGCCCCGGATTTGCGGACTGCGGACTGTGGACTGTGGACTGTGGCCGGTTGCATTGACCGAACGAACCAGCCACGGCTAGCAATATATTTCAATATGTTACCTACGCCAAATGCCCCAAGCGAACAACCAGAAAACTAAAACTTGCTCCATACAAATACACAACGAGAGATAGAGTTGTGTCAGTGTGTATGTGTGAGAGTGTGTGTGAGTGTGTGAATGTGTGTTTGTGTGTGGCAGTCAGGCAACGCGACGCGACGCGAAGCGCATTTCAAAATAAAATTTATGTTTGACCAATCCACTCTCCATCTCTCACTATCTCTATCTATGTCTCTCTCTCTATCGCTCTCTCCCTCTCTATCTAACTATCTTTCCATCTAAGCAGCATGTGCATAAATATCGCATGTACCTTGAACAAATAGCGTAAAGTGCAAATTGCTTTTTGGTGACTGTTCAAAAATGTTGGAAAATATCAAAAATATAAAGATGTTGCAGGATTTAAACAAGTCAATAATAAAAAAAAATAAATATGAAATCAATGTAAAAAATTTAAAGTAAAAATTAAACAAATTTTGTATTAGCCGTGCTATTATAAAATAAAAATAATAATAATAATAAATATTTTAGAAAAAAAAACATAATTTTATTTTTTTTAACATGATTTGTTTACAGATAAAAAAATATTAAAAATAAATATTGTAGGAAAAAAATATAATTTAATTTTTTAAATAATAATAATGAAAATAAATATTTTATAAATATTTTAAAAACAAATATAATTTTACTTTTTAAATAAAAAAAATAAAATAAATATTAAAAAAATATATATATAATTTTTTATCATGATTTGTTTTCAGATAAACAAAATAATAAAAATAAATATTTTAGGAAAAAAATATATATTTTTATTTTAAAATTTATCATCCATTAAACTTAAAAAAATTCAATAAATTTTTTTTTAAATTAAAAAATGTTATATTTCAAATGAAATACTTGAGTGCAAAAAAAAAAAATAATTCTAGTAAATTTATGTAAAATTTATGTCAATTATATTAAACCTACTTTAAACATAGCTTAAAAAAATACTTGCTGCTCTGCATGAAACCATAAAGTTTAACTGCAAAATGTTGACAGTAAACTATTTTTAAAATCATTTATTCTGTTGAAAGGAAATTAGTTTTTTAATCATTTTACGTTACAAAAAAAATAGAGAAAAAATATAAAAGAGCATATGTTATTCGTCTGCACAAAGAACTTCACATTCTTTAAAGCATATCTAATTTTTTTTGTATGTTTTGCTGCGGTTTGCTGCAATTTGCGTTTTGACATTCCTATCCCAGTAAACTCTCTTTTGCTGGCGCGTAGATTATTATTTGTAAATTTCACAACACACACACTCTCACACTCTGTATGTGTGTGTTCATGTTGTGGGTTGGCAATTTGCATGTGGTTATGCGCAAATTTCATTGTTAAGCGCACTGAAATGCTATGCAAAGGGCAGACCATTCAGGTCCAGGTCCTGAAGCAGGACCAGGCCCAGGCCCCAACATCCAGATCCAAGCCAATAAACAAACAAAAAAACCTTCGTAAAAAAAATTTTAACTGCATGCAGATTTTGTATTTGAGCCAGCAACAACAACAACAAGAGCCACATCAACTATAACAGATACAAATGCAACAATTACAACCAGCAGCAGGAAATGCAAAATAATGAAAAACTACCCAGAAGCATTTGCAAACGATTGTGGCTTGATGCAGTTGCCAATTGTGAAGCTGATGATGTTGAGGCTAATGCGGATGCTAATGCTAAAGCTGATGCTGATGCTGAGCTGATGCTAATGCTGCAGCACAAATATGAATATTCATTTTGTAATTTCTGCATTAGGTGTGGTGTGGCTGCAGCAGTTCGCCACTACAGTAATTAGGTGCGAATGCTAGTGCGGATATTAGGTAATTGGATGCGCCAACCATCCAGCTAATTATACTCCAAAAACCAAAATCCAATTCATAGCAGAACGTAAGCAAAACCAAGCCAAGCCAATCCACCCACACACAAAGTACTAATACCAAATGCGTAACAACAATTTGGCTTTTTTTTATCCAAACTAATAGCTGCATATAAATCGCCGACATGGAAGCAGCCAACCCAGACTAGAGCAAAGGCAAAGAGGGAGATGAAGAGGCAGGACAGCAATAAGAACGACGACTAAAATGCCTTAAGCCAGGGAAAACGGATAAAATTTTCACGATAAATTTCACAAACAAACACCTGAGATACATCATTAGATTAAATAGAATGATACACCGCTCTAAAGACAAACGCAGAGTTGAAGCGTGAGCCACAGCAGCAGCCGCTAAAAATAGCACAGTGGTGCCAAATCAATGAATTAGGGAATGCGAACTAATTGTTGATATATCAAATTAAACTTACTTGAAATTATAAAATATATAAATATTCAATATTTGTTTTAGGTAAATTTTATAAATGTGAATTGAATATAACTTTTTTTTTTAATTTATTTAAATATGTTGAACATTTATATTTGGAAAATTATTAAAATGTGAAATGAATACATTTTTTTTATTGATTTAAGTATATTAAAAATTTATATTAGGTACATTCGAAAATTGGGAATTGAATATAATTTTATTTGTTTTTTATTTATTAAAATATTTTTTTAAATTAACAAAACATTTTTTAAATTGTAATTCGAAAAATGTTTAGATGTATGTATAACAATATTTTATATATATATATATATTTTTTTTTTTTTTTTTATTTATTTTCCAAATAGATGTATATGTATATTAAAATAGGCATTACAAAAAGAATTAAAAATTATTAATAAAAGAAAAAGAAACATTGGAATCAAAAATAATATAATATTAAATACCAAAATAAATATAATGGAAAATAATAAAAAAATAACAAATAAAATTAAAAAGAAATATTTAAAAATTTAGATAAACAAAAATATGACAAATATAAAATTAAAATTAAAAAGAAATGTATAAAAATATATATAAAAAATATTACATATGTATATAAAATAAAATTAAGTAAGAAATATATAAAAATATATAGAAACTAAAATAATAATTAAAAGTAAAAATATATAAAAATAACTTCGGCTCACTGTGCAACAGTTTATCTACACAGCTACCAGGCTCATTAATGAACAATTAATTCTGTGGCAACTTATTAATGCGTAAACTAAATAAATTATTTAAATATTCTTTGCATATTTTTTCACTTTAACCACAATCGGGTCCACTGTGCAGCAGTTTACCTGGTAGCTAGCTCATTAGTGAAAAATTACTTTTGCGGTGACTTATGTCATTTTGCCAGAATTTGTATTTGCGTTTTTTACTTGGAATGCGGCTGCCTCATGCCTGTGTCTTACTTAAGAAATCTTTGTGCATAGATCATCTGCCAGCTGCATGGCTGCTTTGTTGGACAGGCGACAGTTTATTTGACTACAGAGATATGACATCCTCTTGCTGTTGATGTTTTGCTTTAGCAACTTTAAAAAGGATTTATTTATATAAATATATGCATGTATATTTATTTTAACATTTTCTGCTGAGCCACGCAATTTCCTGTTTCGATACGTGCTGCAATTGCAGCCATGTCAAAAATGTCAAACTCTGTGCTCGGGGCTCTCTGGCTTTTGGCCTTTAGCTTCCAGTGTGTTGGCATTTAAATTATTTTAATCCATGCTCGCTTGCGACCCCAAAAAGATTGCT
Source organism: Drosophila borborema (assembly GCA_030914335.1). Lineage (NCBI taxonomy): Eukaryota > Metazoa > Arthropoda > Insecta > Diptera > Drosophilidae > Drosophila > Drosophila borborema. The sequence goes on from JAUESP010000052.1 coordinate 51,401, forward strand.
TAATAAAGCCCAAAGGCAAAGCTCATAACATATATTAACGCGTCGGTTTGTTAATTAAAAAATCGCGCATACGTCACATGAAACGTGTTTAATACGGCCACGTGCACCCGCTAAAAGTCCTCAGCAGTAAATATTTAAATTAAATAAAAAAAAAAATTGAGTAAATAGATATTGAAAAAAAAAAAACTGTGAGTGTAGCTTTAAAGCTTTAAAGTGTGGAAGTTGCTATGATACATGTCGTGTACTTATTCGTGTAAATATTGAATGACCAAATAAGGACATTGGGGAAATTGCAATAAAATGTAAACATTTTGAGGTATTACATTGTTCTTTCATTTCTTTTAAAGCTATGTCATTAAATACGATAAAATACGAAAATAAATCATTGATGGAGGTAGCCGAAGCTTTAAAGCAGCTTTAAGCCAGCTTTAAGCTATGGCAAGGTTCAGTTTTTAATTAGTTGGCTCAACCTATGCATTGCTATAAGTATGCGACTGCTAAGTCTATAGGTCTATAGTGTTGAAAATATCATTTGTAGTAATGCGATATGTATCGATTACAGCATTTACTATATCTATATGATAGATATCATATCTATGTGATAGGTATCATCTGTAGCAATGCGATATCGATTACCATATCTATGTGACAGGTATCATCTCATCTCTAAGTTAAACCATTGTTGTGAAAGCACTCAAGCGCATTTCTTTCTTTATATTTCAATTTAAATATAACTTTCGTGCATACGAATGGAGAAACGAAATTTTCCTATCCAACATATAGTTAAAAAAGAGTTTACTAACATTGATTTCTTTTAGCGCTGAATGTATGCTGTTCTGCAGCTATAAAGTCAACTGATGTCACATAATTATGAGCATTTTTTTAATGAATTCTACAAACCCAATAAACCTAACATAATTCATATTAAAATGTCCAAACTCATTAAAATTTAATATAATTATCTATTATCAATCACTCAAACAGCTGCTAAAATATAGCTATACAAAAGAGTAACACTCTTGCTGGGTCAGCTCATATACATACATTCACATCAGCATATTTGCTCTGTTAGAGAGCTGGGCAAATTAAATTAAAGTGCCAACATGCACTGCCTTTATGGCCCAATGAAATGTATTTCAAATATGTTGCTGCAGATGCTACTACTACGGTTAAAGTTGTTTTTCTTCTTTTTCTCCCTCTCCCTCTCTCTCTCTCTCTCTCTCTCTCTCTCTCTCTCTCTCTGTCTGGCTCTGCAGAACTTCTGCTTGGCTGGCACGCTTCATATTGGTTGTGCAGTGCAGCAGCATTTTCATCAGCCCTCCGCGGTGTCATTTATCAAAAAAGCTAAAAGAATATATTTGCATTTTGAAATATAGCATTTTTATGCATTGGTGTGTTGCATTTTGCACTGCACAAAAATTACCCATGCCCACAATTCGCTCTCTACTCTGTGCGCACTTCCGAAGTAGCCCACAAGCAAAAATTCATATAAAATACGAATTCATAAGGCGAAAAATATGCGAGTTGTATGTTGTATGTTGCATGATGCTGTATGTGTGTTGTGTGTTGTGTGTTGCATGTTGTGTATACGCCACGTTGGCCGCAATTTATGCATACATGTCCGCTACGTATTCGCATTCACATTCACATTCGCATTCGCATTCACATATCACATTCGCCTTCGCATTCGTCTTGCCTTTTGCCATTTGTAACATATTTTTACTTAATACGCGTTTGTCAAGAGCGCATTCCTTCTAAATGCACCTGAAGGCAGCTTAGCTACCTCTAAGAGCCAATGAAGTGCTATTATGCTGATCCATCGCTTGCTCAGTAGTATTGACAATATTTGTGCTTTAGTTTAGCAGAGATCGCTTAAGCAAAACGCGTAAAGTTCCCCAATTTATGCTGGTAAATTTTCGTAATTTCGTACACTTCAAGAGCCAAATGAGCCGAATGCTTGCATAAAATAGCATAGTTAATGCCTTAATAAAATCGCACACATGTTCATTCAATTGCCAGACAAGAGCAACTCTGGCTGGCTTCTGGCAGCAGCTTAGCCAACAAATTAAGCGTTGACTCTATCGTTGACCAAACGGCCCAAAAGCCTTGAACAATGCCTTAGCCAGCTACAGCCCAGGCGTATGGCGCTTTAAGCATAGCTTCGGCTCAACACTCTGCTGCTCTGTTTCTCTAGCTTTTTTTTTGTTTTTTTTTTTTTTTGTCGATGCTCATGTTCTCCACCTGCAAATGTTGCTTTCACTATTTTGTTATTATCTAAGATACCTAGCAGTAAATTTAGAATGAAGCATATCGAGTGCAAATATTGAATGATTTAATATAAGAAAAAAAGAAATATACATTTTTTACTATCTTTTTTTTTTAAATATATATTTCACTGAAATAAATTTTTAGTTCTAGAGCAATAATTTTTAAAAAATTTGTTAACATACACAATACATAATATAATAGTTTAAGTTTTTTTCATCATGTGTCATTAATAACAACAATATAAAAAAAAAAATTGTCTACATCAAGAAATTTTTTAACATATATGTACATTAGTTTTAATATCTTAAAATCATTCAATTTTTTTTTTTTATTTTTAAAATAACATTAGCTGCATAATATACATGTAGAAGTATATTTTTATTTTATACATATATAAATATAATATTTTTAATTACTCTTATATTCTCTATTCAAAATTATATATATGTAGATATCTGCTAGTTGAGGTATTATTTAGTCATGCATTGCCTTTTCGTTTGTTGCTGCTTTTGACTATTTGCAGCTCGTTCATGTGTTTCGGTCTTGCTTCTTTTTCTTTTTTTTTTTCTTTATTTTTATTTTTTTCTGTTTACTAATTAACCGAAACATGCGCTTCTTGTAGTTACGCCTTCCTTTGCCACTTTCTTTGTTATTGCTTCCTGGCGCTGTCTATGTGTGTGTGTGTGTGGGTGTGAGGTTTTATGTGTGTGTGTGGCATTGATGAAAGACCCAGCACTGCTCCCTGAGCTGTGTGTATTATTTTGCAATTAGACTGCTGGCCGATGGGCCGATGTTAACACACACACACACACACACACGTACAAGCACACACGCGCGGCAGTTGTTACCACAGCCACGCCCACACGCTTTGCTATGCGAAAATTGAATGGCTTTAAGGCTTTTCACGGCTGGCTGTTGAACTTTTCCGCTTACGCGTATTATTAATTTGCCCTTTTTGCTGTCGCGTCAGCATTTCGGTTGTCTTTATTTTTTCCTCCTCCCCAGTCTTCAATTGCGCTGTATGGCAATATTGCGCAGACGCCCCGTGAGCCCGTAATGAGCTGATAATGAATTTATTAAATTTACTGCACGTTGCATACGCAAATGCATATTTGAGTGGAGAGTCGGGCGCATAGATAAATTAACCGAACCCTGTACACAACAAAATAATAATAATAAAAATAATAATAATAATATTGTAATAAGAGCCGTGGCTTTTGCTTACACTCGCTTCAGCTTGGGGTTTTGGGCATCATTTATTATTTATGCCATATGAATTAATCCACATTTCTCTCTCTACTTTTTTTTAATTTCATTTTTTTTATTTTTTGCTGTTGCGCAATGTTAATTTATGCACTTTGTTAAATAACTTTAATACTCTTGCTACAAATAATGAGAAAGGAGGAAAAAAACAACATCAGCATACGCGAACGCTGCGATAATTTATCAGCATTAAGTGCGCCAACGAAACCGCAAATTTAAAAATTTGTGTATATAAAATAAATATATGTGTGTTTATATATATACAATTAAACATTAAAATACACACAAATTAGTCGAATAATAAATGGACTCGCTCGCACACAAACACACACAAATATGCCACAAAATTTGTAAACATTTAATGCTAATTTCATTTAAATGCAATTAAGTCGAGTGCTTGATTTGTGCGTAATTATTATTGTTGTTTTACTTATTGTTATTGTTTGTGTGACAAATGCATTTTTATAGCCAAGACTAAATATAATAGGGTATTTTAGCAACGTCATGAAAACTATATTTATCAAAAAAAAACAACATCATAAGAATAGCTAGAAAAAGAAAAGAAAAATAAAAGATTCATGAAATATTTATGCACAATTGACTTTGTAGTGCATTCACAATTCGTATATAGTTTCCATTAGGATTCGATTTATTTCTGATTTTGGCAAAACTAAATACAAACATTATAATTATGCACGTTGCAGCGCATTTGAATGCAGTTCGAATTCTGCATTTCGCTGTTTAATTGAAACGTTGATTCAATTAGCTAAACGCATTGCCTCGCCCCTGATGTTGTGGCCAAAAAACTCGACACAGTGTTCAAAGCAATGCATCATCTGTACATGTATGTGCATGTATTTATTTCATTTATATCCATGGCATTTGATAATTGCAATTGCATTAGCATGTGATCTAAATGTCATACAGCAAATGCATGGAATGTTAAATATATATTTTTGTCAAATTATGATTTAGGTATTTTTGTAGGCTTTGCGATTTTCGAGCCATTTTTATGCTATAAAACTTTATTTGTAATTTTTAAAAATAAATTCCCAATATATATTGCTTGTGCAAATATTTTTTTAAGTTCATGGTTCAAGCGCTTAGCTCACATGTTAAATGAGCATAACAACTAATTTGCTAAAATATAAATATTTAAAGTATTCACAGTCCATTTATATATATATAAATATATCTATAAAATTCTATCTTTGAAAATTCTTAAATCCGTTGCAATGCGGCAGCTAATTTAATAAATTGGGATTAGAAATAGTGCGCGTAGCTAGAAAATTCTCCTCGGACAAAGGCAAAGCTATAAAATCCACACTTTCTGCTGGACACACACACACACATACATATACACACACACACACACACACACAGCCACAGCTACTAGGATAACAATTGAAACGCATACCAGACTGCTTGGCTATTTCTAGCTGAAATGTACAAAGAGAATTGAAATTACGCCCTAACCTCACTCTCCCTTACTCCCTCCCACTCCCTCTCTCTCTCTCTCTCTCTCTCTCTCTCTCTCTCTCTCTCTCTCTCATACACACTCTCGCCCACTCTATCTGTAAATGACTGTTTGGACTTTCATTGTTTTTCATACGCATTAACAGCCAAAAAATAAAAGAAAATACAAAAAATAATATACAAACCAAAAAAATACCGCAAATATACTAGAAACTCGTATACGCATTATCAGGCGCATAATAAGCGGATCCCATGGCTACGTGCATTATTTATTTATTTAAAAAAAAAAAAAAAAAAAAGAAAGAGAGAGGGAGAGAAAAAAAAAAACTGAATCGTTGCTGTGGCCGCAGCTCAATTATGCTGCAGCCGAAAAATGGGATTGAGTATGGCACTGGAACTAGATAGCCAGCCAGGACAGTCAGCCAGGACAGCCAACCAGCCGGGCAACCTTTTTAGCCACTTTCGTTTTAATGTAATCAAATGAACGTGCCTGGCATTATTCCACTGCCAATAAATTCCACGCGCCGCATAGCCAAGCTGTGTTGGCCAGCCACCCAATACCACTCAGCCAAGCGGCCCGCGGGATCTCAACAACGGCAACAAACAAGTAAGAACATTTTCCGAGCAGCATCAACAACTGCATAATGCTCGCTCAGCTCAGCTCAGCTCTATTTACTTACAAATTTGTATTTTTTTTTTTTTTTTTCATTTTGCTATGCCTCAATGAATTTATCTACAACTGCAAATTCTGTCTAAAATTTAGTATTTTACATAATCTAGATATGATTTAGATATAATTATATAAAAATTGAATTTAAAATTGTATAAAGATTTTATTGTGGCACATTTATTATATGTTGACATCTTCTCAGACATTCGAATGTTAATTATACAATTGAAAGCCTCCCTGCAAGCATTTTTGATGTTAACAGAGCATAAATGAGTCTTTTATGAGTCACGCACTGATCGAAAATAGTCATATATGCGCTAATTTTCTGATCATAAATGACTCCCCCGTCGGGAGAAAATGGTACCCTAGCCACGACTCCTCCTGATGAGTCGCTTATGACTCGTCTTTTTAATCATTTATGACTCTTTTTCGAGTCAAAATTTAATCATATATTTCTTTTATTCTCAATCAATATTTTGAACATATAGAAGTGTCTTCTTCGATTGCTCATGAGATTAATCATTTTTTAATCATCAATGCGACTCAGAAAAGACTCCTCAAGACGATTTCTGTTAAAATAGTCTGCCAAATGCTTGCAGGGCTAGTATACACGTTTTCAATATACGCTTGAATGGGTAGAATATATATAGAATATACTATTTTAAGATTTAGTTCTATAACATTACAATCGTAAAACCATATTAAACTTCACTTCACATCAAATGATCATAAAAGCTGATCGAGCTGATCTGAACTTTATACACTCGAAATCATATCTTTGCCTTGTTGTGCAAGTTTGAGACAACATAAGATATCATAACATTAGACGATAAGATCTCCAGTTAAATTGTTCTATAATATATAATATACTCATTTTTCTCGCCCCATGAACGTGTATGAAAAACCATAACAATGTGCCGCACTCTTCGACGGCTTTTCTTTTGACTACGTGTAAAATTGAAAAATGCTCAAGTAGCCAAAAAAAGAAAACAAGAACAAGAACTACAACAAAAAGCCGCAGGACCAAGACGAAGTGGTCGAACTCTCGCCTGTTGGCCATAATTGAAAGGGACAACACGTCGAGGCGAGGCTATTAGGTTCGCTGCTATCATTGCTCCTGGGACACGGCAGCAGCTCTTGCCTGGGCTGCCAAAGGAGCAACAACAGCAGCAGCAGCAGCAGCAGCAGCTAATGGATTTCGATCCAAGCCGCATATTTATTTATATTTCACTTATTTATCTTTACTTAACGACAAGTACTTTAAAATTGTTGCCACTGCAAACAGTGGAACACAAAAAGAAAAAAAAATCATATATATATATATATATAAATAAGAATAGCAACTACAACAAAAACATTTACAAGCTTTTCGCGAAACGAACCTGGAAAATATGCAAAATAACTGTGAACAAATATTTCTATTATTTATTTAGTCGCTTTTGTATATGTTTCGCAGCTTTACACGTTCGAGCACAGCCCAATGATGCGAGTGGCATCTGTCGACACAATACTATTTCGCTCTCTCATTGAATATATATTTTATATATATATATTTTATCCCTTGTTCGTATCAAAAGTAAATATGAATACATATACATATACATATATACATATATAAACATAGAGTAAACATAGAGTATAAATACATACTTGTGTCACCAACTGAGCTCATTTCTATATTAATTTATTATGATTTGATTTGCAGATTTATTTATATTTTTATTCATTATATTTTTTATTTGATTACTCATACAAAATTCGTTTATACAATGAATTTTTAAGTATACAATATATATTTATTAAAGGCATTTTTTAAAAGTAATTTATTTAAACATTTCTTTTTTAGTTGTACATTTCTAAGTTAAATGTTAATAAAAAATGAAAAAAGAAAATACTAACAATAATTTCAATTTCAATAATAACTTCTGCCACCATTGATCAAATTTTCTCATATATTTGATGCGTCATGCCGTAATACAATAATATTCGTTATTTAATTGGGTTTTTTTTGTAGTAGTAGTAGTAGTAGTAGTACGCCATTTTATTGGTGTATATATTTTTTTACCATTTCGTATAGAATATGGCTGTGAATTCGTCATCGCGCGATCAACCACCAAAACTTTTCCTGAGAACAATTCATTCGTTGCATTTGTTTTTGCTACGGCCAAGCAGCTCTTGCATTGATGCCGACAGCCCTTCGAAGTGTAATACGCACAGCAGTTCGCATAGAAATCAAATCTTAGCTTATACCAGCGACGCATAAGATATTGACATTTCTTCAGGTCTTGAGCATTAACAACATGATGGCATGTGGGATTCGCGTCGACTCCAATCATTAATACGATTACGATCACGACCAAGTATAATTTCTTCATTGCTTCGGCAAGTGGTACGAATGGAACTGATGCGAGAGACGTGCAGTGATCTCCTTATATAGAACGCTGCTTCGTTAAGTTGACTTACTCTGCGAGCTTGCCATTTCTCAGTTGTTCGTTAAGCTCTCAATTTCAATGCTCAAGCCAGTGCTGCGAACATTTCGTTGCATGAGAACGCTAAATCAGCCTTTGGCTTTTAGATGTTTTTTGCCATTCAAATGCAAAAATATATTCGTATGAAAATGTGGCATCATAGAGCATAAAAATACACCAAGCTACCAGATATTTCAGAAATATGAAGTAAAGCTTGTTTTTCTTGAAAAATAGCCATAATTCCCGCTAGCCGCTATTTCACAATTTATCCCGCATTTCCTTGTTGCAACCCACTAGATCTAGTGAGAAAATAGCTAAATTGGCAGCACTGGCTCAAGCATGACTCAAATATTCTATATAATATGATATTTTTTTTTTTTTATCTAATTTTTGCCAACATTATAAATTTATTCATTTAATTTTTGTGCATGGAATCGCTTGATTTGTATTCCATTAAGCCCATTGAAAATGGGAAATCAGGGTATAATGGTTTTGTTAAAAGTATATATATTCTTGATCACGGTAACGATCCGTCCGTCTATCCTTGAACGCGTCGATTTCCGAAGATATAAGAGCTAGAGTGTTCATTCTTTTTATGTTCGATTCGCATATTCGACTTGAGCTTTCTTACTTGTTATATTTTAGATTCTAATTTTTGCCAAATCATTGAGTTGACTCAAGCTTACTTTAGTAAACGCCCCCATTTTTACGACAATCGGAGTCAAATTACTAAATTACTTTTCCTTTACTTTTTATGCTGACAAGATTTAATTGATTGGTTTGTAAAAAAAAAGAAACAATATAAATGAAATATATATATATATATATATATGTATATATATATATATATTTTTTTTTTTTTTTTATATTCTATTCTATAGCTCTCAATTGAATCTTGATGCACGTACCTTGGCTCTGGCCCCAATCCTGCTGCGTGCACAAAGCCCAATACAATTCAGCAGCAACAACATTGTGGAGCTCCCAAAGGGTTCGAACCACTCGGCCAGGAGGCAGTATGCCGTTAGAAACGTTCTCCCTTTCACATCCGCATCCGCATCCGCATCCATATTCACAAAACTCCCAATTCATATTCGCTCAAGGCCATGGGCCAAGGGTGCCGGGGACAGAGGCTGGGGGCAGCCCAATGGGTTTTTCTTGTTCTTGTTCATTCATAATAATTTTTATTATGGGTCATCGGCCATTTGTTTAACGCAGCTCACACACACACACACACATACATTTGCCTGCAGGTTTAGTTCCAGCCTGGCCCATTTCATTCAGCACATCTATTAGGCCAAATGTATTCTGGCTCTGAACCTTTTTCTACCCTGGCCTCAGAGTAGCCAATAAAAGGGGTTGCATTATGTCTTGCAAGAGACATGTAACAAGTCTCCACTGAATACGAAATTAAAAGTTTCTATAAGCACCTGAAAAATATATATGTATATGTATATGAAAATATGCAAATGTTAATGACGAATAAAATTAGAAAAAATACATATATTATATCATTAGAATTGAGATTTAGCAACATAGAGCATAGCTCCTAGTCGATCATTATTCTCAATCATCAGACACTTGCCCTTTTCTCAGTTTCTCCTGCCGCTTTTATTTCAATGGTTTTTTATATTTTGCATATTTTTGTATTATTTGTTTTATTTATGGGACTTGGGCGCTGATAAATGGCTCGGCCCGTTGCCTCATGCTCGTGCTATCAACGTGTTGATGTGATTTTTTCTATGCAAATTATATTGAGAAGGCCAAGTAGATATAGAGCAAGACAGAGTGAGATGAGATGAGATGAGATCGATGTGGGTTGCAAATTGATAGATGGGCTGTCCCGCAAATATGAGCGCATAGCAGCTGCAAAATTATTAGGCCTAATGGCTTGGCTAAGTGTTTACTTGTTAAATATATATATATATGTATAAATATATATATATGTAATATATATTATCATCACAGCCAGCTGATCGCTGCTGGCTAATGCATTTAATTAACACTCTAAGCAATTGCAATTGATTGAGCCCTGTCGGCGTTTTAGTCAGCACAGTTTGATTTCATCGAAAATAAACCTCAGATGACATTTTAGTTGAAATTGATATTTCAATATTGGCTGCAAGCGAACGTTTGCCATGCAAAATTTCTATCACAAATTTATTATTTGCTTTCATGTAATTCGAAATGTGAAAGTGTTTACATTTGTTTCTCAGATAACTTGTTCCTGTGAAAATGCAATTAAATGAAAATTGATGTTACATCAGCTAGCGACCTTATTTCGTAGTTGAGCAGTCTCGACTGCAACTTTCTTATTTGTTATTAAATATATTTTGTATTTGATTATTCATACAAAATTCGTTTATACAATGAATTTTAAAGTAATATATAAATATATAATATATTTATTAAGGGCAATTTTTTACAGAAATTTATTTATTTAAACATTTCTTTTTTAGTTGTAAATTTGTAAGTTAAATGTTAAAAATGAAAAGGAAAATACTAACAATGATTTCAATTTCAATAATAACTTCTGCCACCATTGATCAAATTTTCTCATATATTTGATGCGTCATGCCGTAATACAATAATATTCGTTATTTAATTGGGTTTTTTTTTTGTAGTAGTAGTAGTAGTAGTACGCCATTTTATTGGTTTATATGTTGTTTTACCATTTTGTATAGAATAACTCTGTCGATTCCCCAGCGCGCGATCAACCACCAAAACTTTTCCTGAGAACAATTCATTCGTTGCATTTGTTTTTGCACCGGCCAAGCAGCTCCTGCATTGTTTCCGAAGCCCCTTCGAAGTGTAATCCGCACAGCAGTTCGCATAGAAATCAGATCTTAGCTTATACCATCGACGCAAAAGATATTGACATTTCTTCAGGTCTTCAGCATTAACAACATGATGGCATGTGGGATTCGCGTCGACTCCCATCATTAATACGATTACGATCACGACCAAGTATAATTTCTTCATTGCTTCGGCAAGTGGTACGAATGGAACTGATGCGAGAGACGTGCATTGATCTCCTTATATAGGTACGCTGCTTCGTTAAGTTGACTTACTTGCGAGCTTGCCAGTTCGTTAAGTTTCTCTCAGTTGTTAGCTAAGCTCTCAATACCAATGCACAAGCATGATTCAAATTTTTCTAGCAAATTTTTGTTCTTGGATTCGACAAATATTTATTTTCAATTTTTATACCCTGAGCCCATTGAAAATGGGAAATCAGGGTATAATGGTTTTGTTAAAAGTATATAATAAGCAGAAGGAGGCGTGGCAGACCCCATAAACTAGATATATTCCTGATCAGGGTGACGAGCTGAGTCGATATAGCCATGTCGGTATGTCCGCCTGTCGATTTCCGAAGATACAAAAGCTAGAGAGTTCATTGTTTTTGTGTTAGGTCCGTATATTGCACGCGCAGTTCGAGAAAGTTTCAGAAATTCGATAACTCGTATATTTCCAAAATTATCGATAAAACACTGTATCGGGAACCAGTTATAAAATTACATCTAATTCATCTTTAGAGTTAGAGTCTCCAAGTCAGCGAGACAGCAAGCCGCCTGCAATGCTCACACACATACAGGCCTACAAGCCTAGATCAGCGTGTGTGTGTGTATGTGTGCTCGTGTTTTTGCATGTATAGTTTCTTACTATTCTTGGAATATGATTCATTGTTTACGTCAATTCGCGTATTAAACTCAAAACTACATTCCACAGCTTGTTATGAAGTTCAACTGGATACTGGATGCCGGATGCCAGCGGCTGCTTAAAAGCTTTGCATTAACTATTAAGCGCAACTCATATTGCATAATGGTCGTCCAAGGGTACAGGGCAAGGGATGTGCCTGTTGCCTGGTGCCTGGTGACTGGCGCATGGAACAAATGCGTTACAAATAAAACGTAAAGTGAGCTCGGAAAATGGGTGTCAGCAGAGAGCCCGCGGCCCGAGACTCAACAATGGAGAAACGCAAATAAAAGTCGAACTAATTTATTGGAAAGAGAGCGCGGCGAGCACACTTTGCTCTGATGATTTGCAACAATAAATTGTTGCCCAATAAACGTTGGCAAGGTTTTCGCTAAATAAATTTTTATTTATTTTAGCCTTTACATTTAGACAAAATGCTTTGGCTTGCAGCGCCAGTTTAAAAAATTTATTCGTGCCAGAGTAAAAAAATAAAATAAAATAAAATAGGGAAAATACAGGTGAAGTGGTCGAGTAGGTAGTGCTTGACTAGGAGATACCGTGAGCAGAGCTGGTGTTTGAACGTTTCATATTAATTTAAAGTTAATAAGAGCTTTTTAGTCGGGAGTGCTTGACTAGAACATACCTGGATATTTCTGTCATTCTCTAAGAGCGCTTCCGTTGGGAGTGCCTGACTGGAAGATATCCTGACTTCTGCGAATCATTCAATGCTTTCTATACACTCCACGTTATTCGGGAATACCAGACTAGGTGATACTGCTTAATATACATTCAACTCATTATGACCTTGACTCCTGCGAAGAGCTGATATTGCAATGCTTCTACATTTAAATCGATATCGACTCAATTGATATTGCTAAATACGAATATATATACTTTATGTTCTCTCTGACATCTCCATTAGATTTTTACATGTGGAAAACACAATCATCATACCCTCATTTGCCACTTTCAACCAGGGTTTCCAGGGTATACAAAATAAAGCAAACAGCTTAGAAAGCCTGCCCTTCGACCCTGCCACCTGGCACCTGGCACCTGGCTGAGCGCTAGCCTGGCAGTCGGCAATGCTATAAAATGCAATCAGCTGCAAAGAAAATGGGTTTTGCTTCACCTGCTGCAGCATGGAGCGAGCAGCGAGATGCCACTAGCCAGTAGCAGTCTGAACTGGGCTGGGCTGCTGCTAGTCCCACTTCGAGTGGCACTCGCATGGCATAAATTAGAGTGCAAACAGCAAAACTGAGCGCCTGGATGCTAGACATATTGCGGCAACTAAGGCAGCTGCCGTATGTCCTTATGAATGCAGACAAGCGCATGTCCTTTAGACATGAAAAGAACTGGCAACATGTCGGCAAATTATGATTATAAGTCACTTAATAGCAGTTTCGCAAATGCATAACAAGTGCTCTTCAATATGTAGTTCAATTGATTGATTTGCACTTGAGACTGGGCCTAGAAAGCGAAAACTTGCAAGTCAAAACATAAACATTGACTAGGTTTGACTTGATATTGCTTGTAAAAGTCTTTCAATATGCACTAGAAAATTTCTCTCAGATTTATATTATAAAGAACAACTTTTCAATCAATTAAGTTTTATGAACAAATAAATATAAAAATTAAAGTGAATTTTAGTAATTAAATCAATGTGCAACATACAAATGATCGACGTCTGGCTCTAATGGCTGCGCATTTGCATTCAAAACTAATATTGTTTTCATTAGAATAGTTGTCAATGCAATCACAGTAAAACAAAACTGAAAAAAAGGAAAAAAACTTGTGGATTGGCATTGAAATTGCATTTCATTTTTCGTTCATCAAAATCGGGTCTGATATCCATAAAAGAATATTTTAACCGAAAACTTTTCAATTGGTTCGCCAGCTTTCAAACTGCCTGGTCAACTATTGTTACATATAGATATAGATAGAACAAAAAAAAAAAGCTTACAAAAAAATTCAATCGCTTTTTTTTGCGAATTGATAACGAAAGATTTTTGATAAAGTTTTTGGCTTTGTCGAAGCGAACTTTATTAAAAAATCGACAGAAAGAGAGAGAGTGTGTCGTGTGTCAGCTAGCTAATATTTTATTCATTTCGATTTTTCGCACGAACCAATCAAAAATAGAGTAAATAATAAAAATCTGCAATTTTAGCTATTGTCCAAAATCGTTGAAGTGTGAAAATGGCTCACAGTTAGGCTACGGGCTTTCAATTTTGTCACCATCGTCAAAAATAGTTGAATGATTCATAAATAAAAAAAAAACTTGTTAGAAAAATACTAAATTTAAAATGATCAGAAAGTTTCATATTTTTTAAAGTAGATTAAATACTTGTTTGATATATAAAATTATGAAATGAATAAAATTAATAAAAAAAAATGGTTTTCAATTGAAATTCAAATATAAAAAAATAAAAGAAAAAGGATATTAGCAAAAATTACATTCAATAAAAAATTTTTTAATATAAACATTTAATAACAAAAATTGCATTCAATACAATTTTTAAAAACTTTAATAATAATAAATTTTTTTAATAAATAGTAGAAAATATAATAACAAAAATTACATTCAATACAATTTTTTAAAATTAGAATAATAATAAAAATTCTTTTAATAAATAGTAGAAAATATAATACAAAAATTGCATGCAATACAATTTTTTAAAATAACAATTTAAATAAAACAAACAATTAAAATTTTTTAATTTTTTTTAAGTTTTTAATATTAGGATCTGTCGATTTAAATTAAATTCTATTAATTTTTAATATACATATATAAATATTTCAACTTTGAAATGTATAATTATAAAAGAAAGTAAAAACCGATTTTTTATAATCAAATTAATGAGTTAAAATAATTTTGCAAAAATAATGTAAAAAATAATTAAATTAAGTGTTTTTATATTATTAATATTTCTTAATATTTTTAATATTATAATTATCAGCTATTCACTTTTTGTTATTAAATGTATTTGTTATTTATTTACTATTAAAATAATTATAAATAATATTTTAAAAAGTAATGCATGCTTGGTTAACATTAATTAAGTAAATAAATCCTAACAAAAACCTTCTTTTTTTAATAAAGTAAAATTAAAGTAGATATAAAATATATATACTACATATAGAATACATTTATGTGTCTGCTGCTCTGCCTCACACTGAGCTCTTAAATAATGTAAATTACTTAAGCAAATTGTGTTTTACATGAGTTTCGTGTTTGGCTTTGCTGGGGTATGAATAGTGGTGACACCTATACAGATATCTTATAAAGCTTATAGCTGTTTAACATATGCTAAAGAACAAAGTTCGCTTTTTGTTAATAGCAAATAAATTTGCGCGAATATCCCTGTAGCTGACAACGGCCTATGGCAAAGGCAGATGTCAGTCAAAAGTTTGAGAGGGAGACTGAGAGAGAGTGAACAGAGGCAGTCCAATCGTCTTTGCCTCTGCATACGATTATTACATACACACACACACACACACACACATGCACATCAACTTATATAGACAAATAGTTAGACAGACCTTAAAAGTTTGTTTGGCTTGTGGAAAAAGTTGCTCAGCGAACGGAGCCGAAAAAGTTTTTAAGTAAACGCGCAGCAGTTGGCGAAAATGACGATGGCTGGATGGCTGAATGGCTGGATGACTGGAATCCTGTGCCACACAGATCACAGACCGCAGGAGCTAAAAATCAAAAACTTTAACTTAATGAAAATGCAATATTTATCTTAACAAGAAAGAGCAGCCAATGACGGTTAACCGAAGATTTATTGCTCTAGCAAGAAAATGTTATATTAAAATGCCAAATGTGCTAAACGAGTTCTTAACATAAATTTGTAAAAAACTTCCACGAGTTACATATGCAATAAGATAGTGGGGCATCACAACTCGGTTTAGGGTATCACAGCTTTTCATTGTCTGCTGCAAATTTATGCATCACACCAGATTCAACTCGAAAGCTGAGCTTGTTAATACTGAAATTGAAACGCAGCAAGTCAGGAGAACTGATTATTTCATTTTATTTTCTCCACTTCAGAATCAACATTAAATTAACGTAATAAAATTCGAATGGCCAACAAACGAAGGAAATCTAACAAAGCAAAACGCAAACGCAATCTATTCAAATGTCGACCCCGCAGTCTGGATCAACTGAAGAGATGGGAATATCTACGCTTTCAGTCCGCTCTCAATGCAGCCGCCAATTTCAACAAGGAGCAAGAGGTTTTGCTCTCAGTCTCCACTAATACGTCGTCTGATATAGAGATACTGAGCATCGATCAGAGTCTCATGGAGAATCCATTTACATGCGGATGTCTGATGCTGGCTTTGTTGCTTATGAATTGTCTGCATGGCAGCTATGCTGCTTTAAGAAGAATATTGGGGCTCAAAGGAAAGCCCAAAGTGTGTCCGATCAAGAAAGCAATATAATTGAATGAAATTTGCAGTTTTTAGTTGTCTAACTATTGTATTTTGATATATTATATTTTGATCATTTTTACCATTGGTGATCCAGCCTCGTTCTGGTCATAAATTGCACTTGCACATTAGAGACAAATATACGACAAAATTTGTATGAATTTACCTGAATCACGTTGCACTATAAAAGGGCTTATATATACAAAAAAAAATGACTTATCTGGTCGCCTGCGGATTGCTGGGATGATTTGTTGTCGTCACGAATGATATCGGGCTCGAAGGACCAATGAAAACGTAGGGTTGGTGTTGTGCGAGAAGACGTCGATCAAGGTGAATTGATATGTTGATGTATGGTGATGTAGATGATGGATGTTAATTTAAAACACACGGTGGATTGATTTTGGTGTATTTTAGTTTCAGTATTTATTCATATAAGAAAAGAATAAATACTGAAAGAGAGCTTTTTGTAGAATAAAAAATGGCCAAACGGAAGCAGCTTAAGATAGGCGCCCCGTCTGCAGAAACGGTTATGTTAATAACATGGAATGTTGTTAACAGAGCCATTTGGTGCTATTAACATAACCGGTGAGCAAAGCACGTTAATACCAGATCCTGGCATTAACAACCATATAAATATAATGTAACACTAAAATTAAAGCAAAAGTTATGGATTTGTATCAATCATATGCAAATGAAATAATTTTTTTTTACAATATGCATTTACGTATTTAAAATTGCAAGTATCTGACTCATGTAATTAACTAGACAGCACTGACAGACATGGCTATATCTGATATAGTATACTGTATCTTGTCTATCATGCCTGCTACTGTCAATTGCATATAATATTTTCACACATGAATGCACATTTCGAATGAGTTTACGTTCTCAATATATATTTTAATGAATTAATTAGCATGGAAGAGAATATTTAATATTATATAACAATCTCAATGGGCTCAGTGTATAAAAAATAAAAGAATTCATTAATGCTGAAAAGTGCATTTAATGCTATTTTAATATAAAACACATGAATTATTAATTATAAAAAATAAAAACATTACCATAAAATTAATTATTAAATATAAAATTTTAAGCCTTATACTTAACCCTTAGACATATTTAATTCAAATTCATTTTCATTTTAAAATATTTTCCCAAATTTATCAGACTCAATGCATTAAAGTTTATTTATACAAATGGAAGATCCGTATGAATGAATTTGAATTATTCCTAACTGCTCTAAATAATATTTATATAAGAAATTCATTTTAATTTTAATTGTAATTTTTTTGTTCCTTATCTGAATAATAACAAGGCTCGCAATCGTAAAATGTAGTCATACATATACTTAATTAAAACTTCCTTTTCAGTCTTAAATATTAGCTAAAAATTACTTTGCAAGTCTTTTTATTTTAACTAAAAAATGTGCATAAACTTTGCTTTATTTATTCAAGTCAATAGATAATGTGCCAGCTCTGTTCTCATTCATACATAAAGCAAAAACCCAGTTAAATTGTGATATACTAAATACAAAAAAAAAATAAAAAAAAGTAAAATGAAAACGCTACACATTAAATCCTTTTCAACGTTTTCCCACCCCCGCCCCCACCACACGCAGCCCAAGCGAATGCAAAGTCTGCATAATTTAGACGCCCAAAACTTTAGTCGGAGATTTTTTATGCGTTACGCTGCACGTAAATTTGGGGTCTCGCTCGTTATGTATGAGTGTGTGTGTGTGTGTGTGTGTGTGTGTGTCTGTATAGGTGTGTGTGTGTAAGGCAGGGATGCGCAGATAATCCAAATCTCATTACGCGCAAGTCGTACTTAAGATTAAAAATAATTATTGCAATTTTTGTGCCGCATCGCGGCATCACGTAGCCGCCGTGTGTGCGCCCCAATGCGAGGGCCGAGCGCCTAGGCGGCTACAAAACAGAGCCAAGAGAAATATGTTGCTTGAAATTGACTGTACAATGCTCGCTTGAACATAGAAGAAGCATAGGTAGAGCTCACTAAACTAAATTATTGAAATTATTCTGTTATCATTGTTAAAAATATTTTGCTTTCTTCGCATCACATTTCTCTAAGCTTTCATGCTAGGAAATATATACACAATTAAACTGGTACTTTAACAGCAAAACCAATATGCTCGTTTGCTCTACACGAGCGCGTATAAAAAGTGAAAATTCAATTAGAATGCGGCAACTTCATACGAGCTCGCTCGACGCTCGACGCTCAACGCCCGGCTGCCAGCCATGAGATTCTAACTGTCTGCCCTGCTACGCTGCAAATGCAATGGCGACAAGTTACAGGTAGCCAGAAAAGTGGTAAAAAAAAAAAAGAAGGAAAATGCCGTCGCGTAATCCTTTTGCCAGTCAGCCAACGGCAGCCCAACGAGCCCAACCACAATAATTTGATTTTACTTTGCTTTAACTTCATGAAAAAGTTTCAAGTTTTTTCACACACACATACATGCACACGTTGCCCACAACACACGTGGAAGCACCTCTCTCCACATATATGTATGTATATATCTTTTTTTTTTTTTGACTTCACACTGATAAAGTTTTTAATTTAGCAGCGCTGAAACTCATTTAGCGCAATGGAAAGTTTTGCCAGCTCGGAAATCTGATACGTGTTTTAGAATGTCTGGCGCATATTAAATTTAAAGTGCTCCCTGCACAGTCTTTATTGGCTTGCGGCGTATGCCAAGAAGATACTCAAAATGAAGTTACAATTTGCCAACAACACGAAACATGAACATTTTCCAAAAAATGCGCCGCCAACTGGAAAAATACACAATCTTTAAATTCATCTTCATTACGCAAAATGCATTCAAAATGAGTTC
Source organism: Drosophila borborema (assembly GCA_030914335.1). NCBI lineage: Eukaryota > Metazoa > Arthropoda > Insecta > Diptera > Drosophilidae > Drosophila > Drosophila borborema. Next base: position 70,512 of record JAUESP010000052.1, read on the forward strand.
ATTTTTTTTTTTTTACTACCCAGCAGCGCAAACTTTCAGCAAAATCCGCAACGAGGCAAAATAAAAACAATAACAACATAAAATGTAAACGTAGTAGAACAGCTCTTGCCAAAATTAAATATAAAAAAATATATCTATATATATTTATTTTTTTTTTGCTTGGAACAATATTTGAAAAACTCTAGCAAAATATTTGGTTTACATTATTAAAACGGATTGCATTCCCTAATAATGCAAAATGTAAATGTTTTTACAAGCAATTATCGTTGCCTAGACCAGGGTTAGGTTTAGGATTAAGTGAGAAATATGACTGCTATAGATACCCTATATAGTTGAGTGGGTGTATAGAAAGTGTGTAGCAGTGATAATTGCAAATATTTTCAATAGTAAACTATCAGAATAAACGAATCTAACGTAAATAGAATGAACTCTCTAGCTCTTATATCTTCGGAAATCGACGCGTTCAAACATACGGACAGGCGGACATACCGACTTGGCTATATCGACTTTTCTCGTCACCCTGGTCAAGAATATATATACGTAATGGGGTCTGATTTTCCATTTTATATAAAAATTAAAAAGAAATAAGGCAGAAAAACCAAATGAATAAGTTTATGATGTTGGCAAGAAAAAAAAAATGATAAAATTATATAGAATATTTGAGTCATGCTTGTGCATTGGTATTGAGAGCTTAACTAACAACTGAGAGAAACTTAACGAACTGGCAAGCTCGCATAGTAAGTCAATTTAACGAAGCAGCGTTCTATATAAGGAGATCACTGCACGTCTCTCGCATCAGTTCCATTCGTACCACTTGCCGAAGCAATGAAGAAATTATACTTGGTCGTGATCGTAATCGTATTAATGATTGGAGTCGACGCGGATCCCACATGCCATCATGTTGTTAATGCTCAAGACCTGAAGAATTGTCAATATCTTATGCGTCGCTGGTATAAGCTAAGATCTGATTTCTATGCGAACTGCTGTGCGTATTACACTTCGAAGGGGCTTCGGAAACAATGCAGGAGCTGCTTGGCCGGTGCAACAACATATGCAACGAACGAATTGTGGGGGATTAGACCCTCGATACTCAATCCACAGCCATATATTGTTAGAGGTACTACAAAAAAACCTAAAAGGATTGTGTGGAGTAAAGTAAACAAAAATTAAAAGAATTACTGCATGACGCAACAAATATATGAGAAAATTTGATCAATGGTGGCAGAAGTTATTATTGAAATTGAAATTATTGTTGGTATTTTCCTTTTCATTTTTAACATTTAACTTACAAATTTACAACTAAAAAAGAAATGTTTAAATAAATTACTTTAAAAAAATTCCGTTAATAAATATATTATATATTGTATACTTTAAAATTCATTGTATAAACGAATTTTGTATGAGTAATCAAATACAAAATATATTTAATGACAAATAAGAAAGCTGCAGTCGAAACTGCTTGACTACGAGATACCCTGAACCCTGAACCCTTCAGCTTATGAGCGCACGATCTGCTAACTGCGCAGTTGCTGCCGTGGCTTGGGGGTGGGTTGGGCTGAACTTTGGACAGACGGACAGACGGGCGGACGGACGGACAGACGGACAGGGCTAGATCAACTTATTTTTTTATGCTGATCAAGAATTCCCATTTTCAATGGGTTCAGGGTATACAAATATATAAAAATTAATAAGTTGCTGAATGACGTGACATTGATCGAGATATGACTTCATCATTTATTTTTTTATTTTTATTTTTTTTTTTTTGCGTTACATTAAGTTAGTAACATACTAAATAATATAATGTAAAATAACTTGAGCTCGATCAACGCGTTGCAAAGCCTTGGTGACTAACGCTATAGCTATGTATATTCGATGTACCTAGACACCCCATATATATAGATGACTATATATTGTCGCATCAAATACAATTTATAAGCGAAATCGAATTGCCTTAACACACTGCATTGGCGTGACATTGAGCTATAGAGCAATGGGGAGTGGGTGACACATAAACTACGAGCAATTACGATTTGCAAGCACCTTAGTACTAGGGGCTAGATGACATCGGCCATCAATTAAACAGCTCTCGCAGTACTTGCCAGTACTTGGCTTACGGCAATGTCTTATTAATAATTCAGGCCAGCAAGCCAAATGCCAAATGCCAAATGCCAAATAAGGGCAAAGGGCCCGCTTGTTGTAACCAACTCATTTGTCACACTGAAATTTATTAAAATGATTATCTCGTACATACATATCGCACGGAATGCGTAATTTTTGTCAGTTTGTTGTATTTAGGGAGGGGGGCGTGGTTGCCCTGCTTGTTCTCCCCATTTTCATTATTTTTTTTTTTTTTTTGTGTAGCCACAAATTGCAGTTGCGTTTGTTATTAGAGACAAACACAGAAAAGACAACAGCTTCTGGCTTTGCCCGTCTGATAAGCCTGTGAGTGTGGTTTCTATATACCCTATAAAGAGTTTGAGAGAGGTATGCTAAGCTAGTGATGATCAAGCTGATGATTTGGCTAACTATTTGAAGAAGAGCAGAGAGAGAGAGAAAGAGAGAGAGACAGAGAGAGAGAGAGAGAGAGAGAGAGAGAAGAGAGAGAAATGTAGAAAGAGATGTGGAAGGAGCTTTAGAAGCAGGAACACTAATATGAATACAATAAAATTAAATTTTAAAAAATTCATAAAAAATTAAATTAAAAATAAAAAAATAATTTAGAAATGGGTATAGATCAAAATCTATATTTTTATAATAAAAATAAATAAAATACTATATTTAAAATAAAAACAAATAAATAAAAATAAACATTGTAGAAAAATTCATTAAAAAATAATATATATATTTTTAATTTACAAAATACATTTTTTTAATAATAATAAATAAAATATTATATTTAATATATAAATAAGCAAATTTTAATGGAAGCAAAAATATCATTAAAAATTAATTTAGAAATGGTTTTAGATCAAAATATATTTATTACATAAAAATAAATAAAATACTATATTTATTAAGCACAAGCTTTTAAAGAGGAAAACGTAAATTAATAAAAAATTAATTTGAAAATAATTTAGATTTAGATTTATACTAAATAAAAATAAATTAAATATATTTAAAGAATGTATATATAAACAAAAAGGAAAAAAAAAATAAAATAAAAATGAAATAAAAATATATATATTAAGTAAATTAAATAAATAAATAAAAATATATTTATTAAATATTTTTATCGAAAATCAAACATAACGCTTTGATTTAAATTCAAGACACAAAGCAAACAGTTGACAAACAAATCTAGCGGCAACAAGTAGATGTATATATAGTAGGTATAGTAGCAGTTATAGTGGCAGCTATAGTGGCAGCTATATTGTGAGCTATAGTAGGAGCCATAGTAGCTAGCTAGTAGATGTAGAGTGGGAGATATTGAAGGAGCTATAGGAGCAGCTATAATTTGATACATAATTTATTATATATATAGTTTTAGTAGTTACAGGATATCTGCACGTTGATCAAGCCCCTGCCTTCTGTTACTCTATCAAGTTGGCCTTTGTCTTCTGGTCCTTTGCTTGGGCATAGTTTAATTGTTGCGCGTGTCGGACCTGGTTAACTGAGCAAGGGCAGAGGCTGAGACAGGCACAGTGGCAAGGGACTTTGGTAGTGGCAGTGGCTGGGGCTGGGGCTGAAACTGTGGCCTGGGCGTGGTTAGAGCAACCTTGAGGCAGAGGTAAGGGCAATTAGTTGAACTACGCCCAGGGGAATTGCGATAATTAAAATGCTGCTGTATGCCGCAATATTTTTTAGCTGTCATATCAGACTAATCAGATTGCTCCTATTTCAAACCAGTCAACCTTTCTTTGGCATATACCACCCGCACACACACACACACACGCAGGCAGTGGGTAAAATCAACATTTGCGTTTAATTTGATGGTAAAAAGCACTTTAATTTAGTTGGCAATGCCATCGAGCCAACAGTCCGCAGGATTAGAATCCTATTAATTCAAATTCAAAGCGAATACCAAATTGATTGCCAGCAATCGCTACTTTTCTTTTTTTTTTCCGTTTTTTGCTCTTCAAGCTGTTCTTTTTGTTACCAACAAAAAATGGACGAAAAAAAAACTGTGCATTGTTTTCATACAAAAATATTTTGCGCAACTATTTTATGGACGGTACGTGCGATGCGACGTCTTTTGTTGCTCTCCTTCGGCTCGTTGGGATTCCTTTGACGGCAGCTCCTTTGCCTCGATTGCCACCTGGGCTTGCATTCTCATTTGAATGACTTTTGTGAGTGTTTGATTTCGATTATTACGAATCACTCACAATTGCAATTTCCAGTGCTATGCATCGAAGGCAGCAGTTGGCTTCCAAATTGAAGCTCTTATCGAGTGGCTTTAATACGGCTTGGCTTCAAGTTCGTGGCCACAAGCAATTTAATTGTTATCTAGTCAGAGCAGGGCTGGCATTTGCGAGGGTTGTTTAAGCCAATTGGGTGCTAACAATTAAAATATACATATATACATATTTATTTGAAATGGATTAAGATTGATTTTATTCAAAATGTGTTTTATAAAAAACAAATTAATGAATTAATAATAATTAATAATTCTTTAACATTTTTTTTAAATTTATTTGGGTATAAATTAATTATAAGTTATTTGGGCTTGGAGAAATATTTTTTTTTTTTAATTATTTAAAATAAAATAATTTAATTAAGCAAAACTAAATACACAATCAGATAAATATATTTTTTTAATACAACAACAAATATTGCTATTATATAAATAAATAAAATATACAAAAAATAAAAAATTAATATACAAAAATAATTAAAAAACAAAAAATAATCATAATAAACTTTTGTTTTTACTTCAAACGCAAAAGTATGCTACAAAAATCTGTTAGCTAAACAAAATAAACAAGAGTAAATTGAGTTGAAAATATCTCATCATGAATATATAAAAAAAAAGGTAAAATAAATTAAATGTTCAACAAAAATATCAAAAATCCAAGTCTAACAAAAAAATTCAAAATTTATAAATTTAAACTAACTGTTTTATTATTTTTTATTTGAGACAAATGAAAATGATTATTTTATTTTTTTTAACTTACTGTAATATATGTCTTAACTAGAATAAAAAATAATTTGAACTATTGAATTTTTATGTTCGTCTGCTTTTATCTAGTTAAAATAGAACAAATTTTTAAGCTGCCCTCGCATTGAAATGCCAAGAATTCAACATTAACAATTCAGTACTCAATTTACAATGTAAAATAAAATAAAATAAAATAAATAAACCAAACGACAAAAGATTTTTTACTACAACATATATTCTTAATAATTCTATATTTGATTTGTATTCCAACGTTAAATATCGTAGATAAAGTCTTTAATTATGAATTTGCTATTCTTGCCTGTTTGCAACAATAAACTTTATCAATTGTTTGCTCTGTGTTCATTTTGCAAAATTAAAAACTATATTGTTTTTGTTTTTTTGCTTGCGCAGCTGGCAGCAATTTTCAATCTAGCGAACGGCAAATGTCGTCACGAGCAAAAATGAAAATAGCTTAAAAAGTCAGCCAAAGAAAATGTTGGAGGAAAAAGTGTTTGGCAAATTTGTGTTTCTGCACGCAGTTTGTTTTTCTTGCTCCAGCTTTGGGGCACATGTGTGGGCGAGCATCCGGAAAGGCAAATTGTTAAGCCTCGAGCAAATAAGGGCGACGAGAAAATGGTATTCAGCTGTGCCCACCCACGCAGAGTGCTAAAAGTATATCAGCGACTAAAATCAAAGCGAATTGCAAAGGAAGCTAAAAGACTTAAAACAGTCGAGGAGTTACGGTATTAACTCCAGTCTACCCAAGTTTCTTCCTTGTTGGCAATTGACATTTAAAACTCACCGGACATATGCATGATTAAAATTATCGTTTCATAACTTAGGGGGCTGCAGCAATGGCCGTTGAGACCCAAAATTTGAACGCCTATTTTAAAAAGTAACATGCAAACAGAAACGAGCAGCAGAGTGAATATTTTTCTTTGGCAGTGGATTAACATTGCAGTGTTAATTTACATGATTATGTTAATACACTGTAAAGATAACAGTGCTTTAACAGTATATTGTTAACAAACAGTTATTACCCTACAGCTGATTTCTGTGCGCCTGGTACATCGAAAAAAAACCCGCTTGAGTCATGAATGTACCAGGCGAACAGTAATGAATAAATAGTATGGTGGAGAAAACTGGCTTTACATTATTATGTTAAGTAATAGTTTGTTAACAGTTTCCTGTTAACTAACATTTTTTGCTCTGCTACTCATTTCTGTTCGCCTGTTACTTTTCAAAATAGCCGTTCAAATTTAGAGCCCAACGGCCACAGCAGCAGCTCCCTAAGTTATGCAATGATAGTTTTAATCGTGCATACTTTTTTTACCGCTGACTTGAGAATGTCAATTGCAAGAAACGTAGCCCGTTTAATAAAAAGAAATAGTTTGATTATTTAAGGAAAAAGTTGTTTATTGAATTAAAATGCTAACAGTTTTTGCTTAATTAAATCTTTATTGTTATATATATTATATTTTTTAATTATAACATAAATTTTTTTTTTTATGAATATATAGAAAGCTCCAATGCTTTCTCATTTTAAGGATATTAATTTATATTATGCTTAACATGACTATGTAAATCTCTTAGGCGAAACACTGCTACAATCTGGAAATATAAAAGATATTTTCGAATACAATGAATTGCATGAGAGCCGAATAGGCTAAATTCTTTGCACTTACCTCTGATGATTCATGATAAATACGGATCAGTCCCTTCATTTTAGATTACTCTCCCAGAGGACTCATAAGACAATGCGAATTTATGAAACTTTTAACAAGTCTTTGACTTCAAGTCAGAGTCCAATCACTTGATAGAAGACTTAACTCTTAGATTGGAAATAGAAAAAAAATCGCAGAGGGACAAGACAAAAAGTTCTATAAAATTACAATGGCTAATCAAGTCAGCCAAAAACGGAATATATCGGAAATGGAATATATTTGCCAGCAATGGCAAATCCGTGAGACTTTTCCAACAGACCTCGTCTTACATTTAGAAATAAAAGTACAGCTCAAACATTTTATATGTATTACAATTTTTCAGTTTTTATTTGATATATTCGAAGACTTAGTGCATAATTCGCTTCGTATAAAGTGTAGAAAAGTGAGCACAGCTAACGTTAGGACTAAGCTACATAATCAATAAAATTACTCATATATGCACATATATATCTATTTATAAATATATATAAATATATATATGTAAGTATATGGTATATGTATGTATGATTTTATATTCTTTGTTTATAATGAATGTTTCATACTTAAAACAGTATTTCATTTAATTTTGGCCAAAGTTGAGTAGACAAACCGCAATTAAATATATAACAGAAACAAATGGCATACAGTTTGAGATGCGCTTTACAAACTAATAATATACATATCTGTGTGTGTGTTAGTGTCATTATGTATGTGTGTGTATAAATTCATATGTTAAATTTTTATAAATATTTCTTTGTGACTAACTCAAATTCGTTGGTTTATGTCTATTTGTTTGTCGCTTTTTTTCATTTTTGGTTTCATTGTATGCGTGTATGTGTGTGTGTGTGTCTGTGTATGTTGTATTTACATAAATAAATAAACTACATGCCTAAATGAAGTTTAACAAAGCATATGACATAATAAATGTAACTACTAACTGTTGGCTACAACTCTTCAAAGTTATGCAGGAAACCCGTGTGTGTGTGTGTATGTGTGTGGGGGTGTATGGAGCTGTGTGAGTGTGTGTTTTATTTATATTAGTTCTTCCAAAAAAGTTTCAAAAAGTATTTTATCCATTTGGTTCACGTCTCTCTCTCTCTCTCAGCATCAAAAGAAAGCTTCCAGCACACTCAGCTTCGCTTCGCCCCACTCGGCTTCCTCTAGACTAGGGACGTTGGTGACAATGTGGCACGTGTTGTTGTTCTGGTTGGTGATTTTGTGGGCGTGGCCGCACCACTGCTGCCGCTGCTGTGCTCCACCAAGCCGCTGCCATGCAATCGAAATAGTTCGCCCACCGTAATTGACACCTGGACGGCACCTTTGCCTTCAAGCACATCGGCTGCGCAACAAATTAGATTCTGTGTGCAGAAAACAATTTAATTCAATTATTAATAAAAGGAGAGAAAAATCTAAAAAGGAAAGCAGACAGTTGAGCGCTGGCTGTAACAAGAGACGTGCTAGCACAAGCATACACACAACAGTTTGACAGCTGCTGTGTCGTGGTGCGTGTCTTGGCTAAGGCAACAGTTGCCATACAACTGTGCACACACCGTGGGCATAGAAACTAATTTTGTTTGTAATATTTTTTTAAGTATATGTATATATATATGTATTTCTTTGACATTTGCGCATTGCGTTCTTGTGTATGCTTACAATAAATGCATTTGGAAGTTTTGCTCCACTGTGCAGTGTATACATAGAGAATTTCCTATATTAAATGCGAATTTGCTTCTTGTTTGGCTTTTTTATAGGTGTATATATCGAAAAGTGTTACACTGCATCTCATAAATATATGGATAATAATTTCATTTTCTTGATTGTTTTCCTTTGCGTTGACAGTGTTGGAAAAGTTCTTATATATATACGGGGCATAGCTTGTCTTTGTTAAATGTTGTTTATAAAAATTAGAGTCTATAACTAAATTTATTAATATATATATATACTTTTATATGTTATTTTTGCATTTCTTATAGCTGCCTGAATGTTTATATATCTTTTGCGTATGTTTCTTCCAATTTTGTTAGACAAAATATAAATATGTTTGTTTTTAAGTACTTGATAACTAATTTTAAATAACTATTCAAGTTTTCGAGTGTGCGTTTCTTTTAGAAATTTGATTAGCCTTTCATCGAGAGTTTGTTTAAGTACTTAAGCATATATATAAGTGTATAAATTGTAATTAAATTATATCGATATAGTTAGGAATGTCATATATATAGTTAATTTGTTTTCCATTTTAGTGTCATAAATAATACAATTATAGTCATTGGGAAAATAGTTGACTCATAAGATAGAAACTTCTTGGCAACAAAATCGGGAAATATTGCTTGTGTGTAAGTATGTGTGTTTGCTATATATATAGCAGATTCTGACTGTATATATTTGTACAGTCAAAGGCACTATTTGTGTCGAGTTGAAGATGAGAATTGATGTGCGTTGAATAGACTGTTCAAAAGATTGTGCCTACGAATTGAATTGAATTGTTATATATATATTTAACGACGCTTTGGTAGTTGATATTACTTTCAAACTACCCTCGCATTTGTGCTGTAGCTATTGAATTGTTTACTATATCTATTTCACGATTGTTTTTCATTTTTTTTTTTTACATACTATTTTGTGTCCCTGCTTTCAGTTAAAACCGTACAACGCTTGATCGACTGCCTGTTCCAATAACAACAATCCCTATATGTATTATATAACCTATCTATATCCTCTCTCATCGTAACTGTTAAACACACTTCTCTACTTTCTACTTAGTTCAATTAACAAACGGAACGCAAATCAAGGTTTGTGTTTTTTTTTTCTTTTTAGTTTCGTTGTAACCTAGAAATTAGGAATAGGCATAGCTTTTGGCTTCTCTATAAATATGATGAATATACTTTTTAAATGGAGTGTATTATGATGTGGTATATGGGTTTATATAAGAGTCTCACAGGATAGCAAATACAAATTATGGGAATACCCTCAAAATATGTTTTGGCTTTACAGTTTTGTATTATTATATAGTCATTATATAGTCAAGAATGTTTATAAATCTCACAGAACAGCAAATATAATTTGTGGGAATACCCGTAAACTAGCTTTTGCCTTCCATATGATGATGAAACTGATGAAATATGATGGAACTGGATAATAGTATAATCTCACATATGTATGAAACATATATAAATCTCACAGGATAGCAATTACAATTTGTGGGAATACCAGCAATATATCTTGCAGTACACAAAGTCTTTGGGTTTGTGGAACTAACAACTAAGTTTTAGCATAATACTTAAAAGCAGCCTCAAGAACTCCAACTACAAGAGTTAAGTGTTTTTTGTTTCTTTTTCTAATTAGTACAAAAGCGCCATAAAAGCTGTCTTAAAACTATTGGCAATATATAAAGCCAAATAGCAGCTATAACTACAACATGTGCTAGCCAGGCAATGGAAAGAAGACGAGCCATAGGAAGGTGACTATAAAAACGCACGACAATATGATCGTGAGTGTATGAGAGTCGTGCTTTAGCAACGAAGTGCCAGCTTCGTGTTGCTTCAGCTGCTTCAGTTGCGACTGTTGCGATTGCTGCTCATCTATGCGATAGATGCTGAAGACCTCCAGTTTGGGCTGTTGCTCGAAGAACTCAATGCGCTTGGCAAGAGATTTCACTGTAGACTGCTTCTCCTCCTTTGGCTGCTGTTGTGGATGATGTTGCTGCTGCTGCTGCTGCTGTTGATGATGTTGTTGCTGCTGCTGCAGCTGCTGCTGTTGCTGTTGATGATGTTGCTGCTGCTGCTTCTCGTCAATTAGTTGATAGTGACCAGCCGGTCCAGCGGCGGCCACATCGTGTTCGCTTTCGATAATCGTTTGCAGCATACGATTATTGTTGTTCAATTGAAAACTATGTTGGCCATGCACATTCAACAAATTGTGCTTGATCTTCTCATAGGTCTTCAGCTTGGCTGTGCGCAGCAGCTGACCCATTGCGCCCAGTTGCTGTGGCTTTGGTGGCTCGTAGAGCATACAGTTTGCTGTCGCTATTGTTACATCATCATCAGACATATGCGCTTCCACACAATTTTCATACATAACATTATCTAGTTGCTGCAACATCTGTTCTGGCTGTTTGGTGCAGGAGTTTTGTGCTTGCTCTGGCCGTTGCTCTAGCTGTTGCTGTTGCTGTTGCTGTTGCTCTTGCTCTAGCTGCAGCTGTTGCAGTTTTAGCTGCAACTGTTCCTGCTGTTGCAGGCAGCGCATATGCTGATGATGTGGATTTGCATCGAGCGCAATCAAAGCGGCCACTGTACGCAATAGGGCAACTGCATTTGGCACTTGTTGCCGGCCAGCAATAGTATCAATGTTATTGTTGTTGCTGCTGCTGCCACTGCCGTTGCTGCCGCTGTTGCTGTTACTGTTGCTATAGCTGCTGTCTTTATCATTGACATACACATCAGCGTCATAGTCATCATCAGCGCGTGGTTGTTCGTTTTGTTGTGGCACAACATCTGCACAGGAGCAAATCAACTCCTGCAACCAACACCAATAACAGATTTTATGCATCATTTCTTTTTTTCTTTTCAAAGTGTGAGTGTGAGTGTGAGTGTGTGTGTGTGGGGAGTAGGGGTAAGGGCAAGTGTCTCTTAAATCTAAACTGACTACTACAAAAGCGACAAAGCTTTGGGCACTATAAAGCATTTCAATTCGCCCCACAACCAAATATTTAGCTAATTCTATACAATGTTCACTAACTTAGAGCTAAGACTCTAGCTATTTCAATTGAGTGGAAAATACATACCTCATCTACGCCAATGCGTCGACAGGCCTCCAAGAAATTATCCACATTGCGACGACAGCGTGCCATGGACAGTTTGTTCTGTAAAAATAGCTTATATTATTATATATACATTTAAAATATAAAAAGAAATATATATTCCTTTTGCAGAGTTAAGCAAAACAATGTGGATTGGAAGGACTAAGAGGGCATATAGTATACATAAAGAATTAATAATTTAAATGAAGTTACATTTTCAAAAGCCTCATAAGTAAAGTTTTCAAAAGCCTCATAAACAGCTTCTGAAAACTATTTCCTAATGACAATTAACATTAATTAAACTTCTTTGAATCAATTTTAAATAAATTCTTAAATCGTTTTTTCTGCAATCTAATACGTATTCTCAATTAATCTACTTATGCAAGCTCAAATTCTCTGCACCACATTTGCTTTTTTGTTAACTCTACAATCGAACCGCTCTACGCACCACACCGGGTGATGGCACATGTATGCTGGCCACAGAGCGCGGACGCACATAGTTGGCCAAATGACAGAGTATGACACCGTCAGTCAATGCCGATGCAATGTCCTCTGGCAGTGTCATCTTGAGACGCGTTTCAATGATCTACATAGATATAAAAAGATTAAAATTGATTGAATTGAAATTGAACATGCAATAATTTAACACTCACGCTGCGCAGCTGTGACATGAGCTCAGTCTCCTCGCGCTGTCGATCAAACTCTCTGCGCATGGTGAAGCTCAGCTTCTCGGCAGGTATATCATGATTCCAGGTGACTGTGCGTGCTGACTTCACATTGCCCAATTTGCTGCTATTGCTAACCGGTGACTTTACAATGTTGCTGCCAGTAGCACCACCTCCAGCAGCGGCACCTGCACCACCGCCACTACCATTGAGTTTACCGGTGCAGCCATTGTTGTTGCTGTTCGTCAGCACCCCAACGCCGTTTTTCAATGGACTGTGAGGCTTTACGTAGCCCACACAATTTGAGCCGTTGCCCTCGGCTGATGATTTTGAGGATGATGACATCAGTTCCGTGTTGCGTGATGGAATCACTTTTTGTATAGGTTTCTTTGGTATGACCACATCATCGATGCCGTTGCCATTGCTATGGCCATTGCCATTGCTGCTGGGTTGCTTCATAATCGACTTGGGCAGGGTGGCCGTTGCTGAGCCATTGGTGAGACGTGGCAGCTCCTCCTCATTGGGACTTGAGTTCGCATTGGGATGCTTTTGCTTATAGATGTTAATATCCTGATTGCGCTGCTGCTTCAAGGCGTCCTTGTATTCCCTGTAAGATATTTTCGATTAAATTTATAGAAATTGTTTCTTAAAGGAGACTTACTTATAGGTCTGTATATTGTTGAGACTCTTGCTTGACTTGCCATTGCTACGCTCCTGATGATGATCCAGCATCAAATCGTCATCCTGATCCGGTGACGAGCCATTGCTGGAGCTGTTCGAGTGTGCGTAGCTAATGTGCTCCATTGAACGCTTGCAGGGCGAGGAAATGGGCGAAACGCCAGCGCTCAGAGTCAGACTCTCATCCACAATGGTGCTGGTGCTAGAGGTGAGCGATGCGTCCATCAGCAACTGTTGTTGCTGCTGCTGCTGTTGCTGCTGCTGATTGTTGCTGTTGGAGGGCATCGTGCGCGGCAGCGTGGCACAATGCAGCGGCGAGTCAGTCTTCGACTTGGCGGGCGCATCGTGCGACCAGCGCTTATCCAGACCATCGCTGGTGCTGTAGCCCGAGTCGATTTGGTGCCGCATCGCATGCCTCTGCGTGGACGTCGTCTCCAGCATGTTGCCACTGGAATTGTGACGCGGCGCACGTCGCAATGTCGTGTAGCCGTCATAATTGCCACCTGCTCGAGCGCCTTTCTCCTCCTTGGTTGCCTGAGTCTCCAGAAACTTGAAAACGTGCACCAGACCACGCATACAGAGCTGCAAGTGTGGAAGCAAATGTCGTATTGAGTGCGGAATAATAACTAAGTTGCAAACCGGATAACAATTGCGCTAGTTCAATCGAATTGTGGCTAATGGAATAATAGAGTTTGCTATGAGACTTACGAGTTGGGAATGAATTAGACTTTCTTTGTAATAAATGCAATTGATAGCGGTGCTAAAAGATCTAGTTCAAGCTGATTTATATTTCTATTTGTTCAGTAAGTTACTTAACTAACAACTAGCGTTAATGAAGAACTCTTAGTTCCAAATTCAGTATATATAGTTAGTTGAACAGTTGAACAACCTGAATCGATATGAAATGAGACTATGGACTAGGGACGTGTGCAAGCCTTTCACACGGGTATACTCTACTATTAAATACCTGCTACAGAGCTACTAATATTTCTCTATTGCACAAACTCAACTACAAGACTCTATTACTATAACTCTGCTACTACAACTCTTCTAATACAAATCATCTACTACAAGTCGTATTTACAACTCCTCTACTACAACAACAACTCTTCTACTACAACTCTTCTACTACAACTCTTCTACTACAACAACAACTCTTACACTACAACAGCTCTTCTACTACAATCCTACTACTATAGCTCTTCTAGTACAGCTCTACTACGGCTCTTCTAGTACAGCTTTACTGCAGCTCTACTATAGCCATTCTAGTACAACTCTTCTATGACAACTTTTGTAATTAGAATCATCTACTACAACTCTACTACTACTACAACCCTTCTACTTCAATTCGTCTACTACAACTCTTCTACTCCAACTATTCTACTCCAACTATTCTACTAAAAGTCTTCTACTACAACTCGTCTACAGCAACTCCTACTACTACTACAACTCTTCTACTTCAATTCGTCTACTACAACTCTTCTACTCCAACTATTCTACTAAAAGTCTTCTATTACAACTCGTCTACAGCAACTCTACTACTACTACAACTCTTCTACTACAACCCTACTACCATCTCTCTTCTAATACAATTCTTCTACTACTATTAAAAATATACTACGAAAACGCTACTACTATATCTCTTCTACAACCAACGATAACTCTATCTAAATAAATCGATTATTACAACTCTACAACTACTACAAATCTGACAACTTTATGACCATAGCTCTACTCCCATGTCTCTACTACTAAAGCTATCTATTGGGTATATAAAACAAAATGTAGACTTGATAGGCTATCTAATCAGGTCTTTATAGTATTGGCATATTTCTGCAAATAGATAATATTATGACAAATAGATCAGCGGCATTTGTACTCACGCTAGCGGGTGGCGAGGTTAGAGGATTATTCTCCAGCTGAAGCTCCACCAACGTACTCATGTGCCTTATCTCTAGCGGAAGACTAGCTATACGATTGTTGCTCACGTCCAGGGAGACCAGGCTCAGACAGGTGACCTCACGCGGCAGATAGAGCAGCTGATTACTGCGCAGCGACAGGGAACGCAGTGTGCGCAGTTCGCCCAAACGAACGGGCAGGGCGGTTAGCTGATTATAGGAGGCATCCAGATCGGTGAGCGTCTGATCCAAACGACCCAGCTCATCGGGCAGCGCAGCCAAGCGATTGTTCGAGACGAGCAGCACTTGAAGAGGCAAAAAACAAATCTCGCGTGGCAACGAGCTCAGCTGATTGCTGCGCAGATCCAAATATGTCAACGAGGACAGCTGCTTCACAGACTCCGGTATGCTGCGTATGGTATTATGATAGAGCATCAGCGTCTCCAGAAAAGCAAACGTTGTGATCTCCTCGGGCAGCTCACAGAATCTATTTCGGGACAGATCTGTAAAAGACAGCAACCATGCGGGAGCGACATTAATTAAAGCTGTAAAAGGGGCCCCTTTGACTTGTTTATTTTTAGATGGGAGAATAGGAGAAGGAAATGGAAGAGGGAGTGGAAGAAGTCTCTGTTTTCCTTAAGAATAAAAGGAAGAGAAGTAATAGGAACAGTTCTCAGTTTTCCTTAAGAATAAAATGAAAGAGGAGTGAGAAAAAAAAAACAGTTCTCATTTGACCTTATGAAGAAAGGGAATGGGAAAAGAAGTTTCCAGTTTCCCTTAGGAAAAGAAGCCGCAGAAAGAGTTTACAGTTTCCCCTATCACTCCAGCATTGCTTGGGGCAACATCAATTCCCCGACTCTCCAGCGCCACGCTGGAAGCGCATGACCTCAATCTGCCGGCAATTTACGATTTACCCACTCGCTCGTTGGACGTCGTCCCGCTACCCCCATACTTTGGTGGAATGGGCAATTAATTTACTAAATGAATTTGCATGCAAAATGAGCGCGGGGCGGTTTTAGCATGGCGTGCAAAGACAATGGTGGTAAAAAGAACGAGGCAAACAAAACAAATTCATTGTGTACACGAAATTGTGCGTAAAGTTGTTTAAACTTTCCTGAAGTGGGCGTAGGCTACGTATAAAGCAATTTAGTTGAGAGGCAGATTGGATAATATGCGTAGGTACATGTGGAAAATATGATGTATATGATAAGCTGCTCAGTCTGAGAATTCCCAGTGAAGTATATGTAGAGCTGATTAGCTCTGCTTAGTTTTATAACTGCAAATCTCTTTCTAGCTAGACTAGCATTTGGGTTTTCTCTTTGAATTAACATTTTAGAGCTCTGAAATATGTTGCGAGAGAGCTACTTAGCGCTGCTTAGTTTTATGGCTGTAAATTCCTCAGTTCTTGACAAGAGTTTTAGTTTTCTCTTTTCAAAGGAATTTTCATTGTTGAGCGAGCAAGAAAACTGGCTACAATCTCTATAATGTTGTCTTAGCTATTTCTCCAAGTGCTCAGAGTCTTGTAAACGACTACTACTTAACTAGTTTGTGTCCTATTAAAAGCACTTTGTAATGGCCATAAAATTAATGCTCTGATGATATCATATGTAAAATTGAAGTAGAAAAAACTTGTATAAAATATTTATTTGATGGTTTTTCTTTAAAAATAAATAATTGTTTATAGTCATTTACCATTATCACCTTATCAGAAATGAACTAAAGCTGATTTCTAATTTATATAAAGTATAAATTGTTTCAAGTTTACAAATTCAATTTGAAACCAGCTCAACGTTTATAGCTGCAACTAGTTAATGTACAGTTGATTAATATAAACATGTATGATTTTTAATAAGAAAAACCTCTTAAGTGCATAGACTCTTTGGAACTAGTTATCCGGCACTGGTTTGATTGAATTGAATTGACTTTTTAGTAAGCAATGAACGAGTTTTCTTTTTGCATTTTTTGCTCTTGTTTCTTCGCAATGTCCAATTACAAAGTTTCAAATACAATTTAATCTCTTTATGAATTGAGTTCAGTTTAAGGATTTTCTCATTTGTAGTGAACAAGTTTTTGAGATTTGACAAGCTCTAAACTAGTTCCAAAGACTTTTCCAACACTGGTCAACAGCGATTGGCATAATTATTGCAAATACTAATTTACATCTTTATGAATTGAGTTCAATTTTCAGAACTTTTCTGCTTATATGTATTGAACAGGTTTGAAGCTCTCGTTTAACTAGTTCCAAGTGAGTGGAAACTAGTTCCAAAGACTTGCTCAACACTGTCTAATGCCAATATAAATTATGTTCTACATTGAGTTCACTTTTTTATCTAAAATTCTAATAGATTTGCAGAATTTCCGGCTCTCGTTATACTAGTTCCAATCACTTGGAGCTAGTTGCTCAACACTGGCGATTGCGAATTGTGCTTGGATTCGCCTTCATGTCGCTTATGCAATGCTCTTGAGGAGAAAAAACCAGAAATGTGAATCCATCAGCCACTTCCAAGTGCTCAACGCTAAAAACTGGCTGTCAACAGCCGTTGAGGCATTTGATTGCTATGTTGTTGCTGCTGTTGTTGTTGTTGTTTCTTCTGTTGTTGTTGTTGTTGTCGATTTACGCATACAGTCAATGACTCCCCAACCTACGAATGAAAATTCGCTTTATGCCTCGTTCACCTCATCAACGACGCAGCAAGGCAACAAAGCGGCTGGCAGCAAACTTGGGGCGCGGCTTTTGTAGATTCTCGCTATGGCTTCACATAAGCGTAATCCCCATAAGTTCCATTTGTCCCACTCCTGCCTCGCCTGTTTACAAATGCACACAAAGGCAGCGCCTAAGATGGCATTGCCGCCTGCAGTTGCAACACCATGCTGCACCCACATGACGATGCGACAGTTGAATAAACCTTGCCAGCCAGCCAGCCAACAGGATGTGTCAAGGACTCTGCCTCCGATTTTGCTGTGACATCAGCAGCTTTAATCACATGATATCCTTTCTTATCGGCTTAGGCGGAAATTGTATTTATGCTGATTTCCCTCACAGCATCCATCCGCGTTACCGAGCAGCGGCCATCTGCCACCTGCCGCATGCTGCATGCCACATGCCTAAAAGTCAGTCAGCGCTGCCTCTGCCACACTGCCTCTGCCTCAGACTCTTCCGCTTGCCTCTACTTCTCTCTGTCTGTCTTTCTGTCCCTCTGTTTGACTGCATCTACTTTGGTCAATTGGCTGTTGGCCAAAAACGCAATGCGCAAACAAATTGGCGCTACATACAACAAACACACAGATAAATCAAATTGTTTCTCTTTTTTGATACCCTTTTCGAAATGTTTAAGTAGGGTATTTTGTTTTAGAATAGACGCAAATGATAGACAGAGAAAATAAATGGGTTTCATAGCAAGATCAGATGAGAAACTTCAAAGCTTTTATTTTAATTTATATAATAAATTTATAAAGAAAAAATAATATCGAATATAATATATATAATTATAATTTTTAAATCAAATAATACATATAATACAATTTTAAATATATATAATTTGATATCTTATCTTTCTTTTAAGATAATAAGCAGCCTGTGATATCAATTATCTATATACATTTAAAATTTTTGTGCATAATGTTTAATTTTTGATAAATATTTGTATTATTTTTGTAAATATAACTCAAACCAAAATTAATAATTCGGTTTTGGTTATTTTCAGCTAATTTTATCTTCGTAGATATAATTATAAAATTTAAGTTGATTTTTGCATGAAATCAATATCTCTTATGCATATATAATGCAGGGTATTACCAAATTCGCTCACTCTCAACAAAAATCCTTTTTTTGTTGTATTTTTTGCGTGGTTGTCGCGACATCAAAATTGGAAATTGGATCACAGCAGTTCGAGAATAATGTCGCACACCTGCAGCACAGCTCATAAATATTGCTCCCAGAATGAGCTACA
Organism: Drosophila borborema; assembly: GCA_030914335.1. NCBI lineage: Eukaryota > Metazoa > Arthropoda > Insecta > Diptera > Drosophilidae > Drosophila > Drosophila borborema. The sequence goes on from JAUESP010000052.1 coordinate 89,296, forward strand.
TGCATACACACATACTGTTAGAGTATATAAATATATATATATGTGGTATAACTTCAGGAGAATGCAGACTAAGAGCTATGGCTATGACCATTTATTGCTGAAGGGCGTCAACGGAAGCAACAACAAATTCAATTTGATGGCGCCAAATTCCAGACTAAAAAAATCAACAACAATAACAATAGCAACATATATTTGGGAGCTTGGGCCCCACCATGACAAATATGGAACCATTTGCCACTCGTGACTGGCAATTCCGGCAGCTCGGCAATTCATGCTGTGTTGGTAATGTGCCTCAGCCTATATTGATGGATTTATTGAAATTAATTTAGTAAATTTTATGGTTTGGCTTTCGCCATCCAATGATGTTGAAGTGAATGACGATGATGATGTTCGGCACACGCTTGGCATTATGAATCATAATGGAATAATGAAAAAGAAAAGAGCAAAAGCATTCAAGTAACCCGTTGGAAGCGACTTTTACGGTATAATAAATGGCTTTGCACTTGGCTTGGAATATTTCTCAGTGCGCGTGCCATAAATATGCTATAAATATGGTCACACTTCGTAATCAGACTTTATATGGAATCAGGGCATGTACAAAAGGACTGGACATTAAGATAAGGAAACCTCAATAACTTGTGGATTGAATTGCATATTGTATTATAAAACGTTTACGAACTGGCTCACAAACAGTTCATCATGGAGCTATGAAGCAAAGTGATGAAATCTTGAAATGGAAATGGAAATGATTGAAGTTAAGAAGCAAAGAGAGCATCTATATTGAATGAGAAATTCAAATGAGATTTAAATCTACATAAGAACCCAAATACTGCAAAAGTGATTCATATTAAGTCAATCATAAATCGTATCTGATTCAATAATGATTTATATTCAAATTGCATAGGTGATTCCAACTCACGTGGAAATAGTATGAGAGTATCAAATTAAATGAGTTACGAATCGGAACTAGTAGTTAAGATACCACAAATTCAACTTGAATTGTTTTAGAAATAGTTAAAATATATATACAAAGCAAATTAAACAGCTTACGAATCGGAACTAATTCATGAATGGTTCACATTGAACCACTTTAAATGTCACGAATTGTAACTAATTCATTAATGGCTTAAATGGAAATACAATATAGATTAAATTAGTCACGAATCGGAAATGCTACGTATTGAGATATCACAAATCGAACAGTCACGAATCGGTTCAAGTTCAGAACTGGTTCAAATCAAGATACCACTCAAATTGAATTAGTTCCAGTTCATAACTGTTTTACAAGATATGACAAGATAAGAGTTAGCTAGAAATTGATTCAATATGGAGAGAGATAAAATTATGTTTCGTCAATTTTTTTATGTTTCCCTAGTTTTTTAAAATGAAAATTATATTGAAAGATCTTCAATAAAAATACACAAGTTTCTATATATTTTTATATATATGTATGTACATTATTCGCATTCATATCCAACATGATTCGCATTCTAAAATTAAACTTCATTTTACAATTCATAAGCTAAAGTTTCCCACACTCTGGAACTATTATTTGCTTTATCGCTGAGTAAACTCGATTTGTCAATATGCAGCTGGGAATACAAACAAATACAGTTTCCATATGGTTTACCCTCTTCATTCTCTCTTCCAATACGTTACGCGCAATCAAAACATTTATAACAACAACAATTATAATTCTCGCTGCGTTGTCTCTTGATGAAATCGTATAGGAATATGCGCGCCGCGCTGCTTCAATTGCTTCGATCTCATGTGGAAAGCACAAGCTTGCCCCAATCTCTCTGCATTTTGCCCTACAATCAAAATACTTCCCACTCAGCAGATGCTCAATATACATACATACATATATACACATATGTATGTATGTATATATAATTGTGTTTGTTTAGTGCTCTGCAAGTTTTGCGCATATTTCAGTTTTTAATCATTTTGTAAACTTAAGTTTATGTTTGCACTAACGGTAAACAAGTAATAAAATAAATATTGAACACATTTTATAAGTTTTCCTTTTCGTTTTCTTTGTTGTTCTTATGCCTCTTTTGCGCTTTCCAGCATATTCTAGCTGCAAGCATTTCGTTTTTCTCAAACAATAACAACACTCATGTCTATACGGACAGCAACTGGAAATTGTCGGGCGTGAGTTTAATTTGCTGTTGTTGTTATTGTTGTGGCTATTGCCCTTAATTCATTCGCTGTAAGCTGATATACGCTGCACTTCCAGTAGCGGCTGTCCAGTTAAGCTGCTGCTGTCAATACAACGTTTACACAATGATTGATTGCCAACGAAATGCTTATCGCAATTCGTAATGAAATTGCTCTGTTTCTGCTACTGATTATTTCAGTTGAAATACAGTGAAAACTTAATTGAGGGAAATGCATCATTGTTATTTTATTTTTATATTATATTACCCATGGTGAACAATAAAATTATTAATATAATGATTACTGAATCCTCTCTAAATACACATAAATATTGAGACAAATATAGTGTAATATTTTTTGAAGAGAAAATTAAAGTATATTATAAATAAATGCATCAATTTATATAACACGACATTTTTATATTTATCACGATCTACATCGCATAAACATAGTTCTTTTGCTAGGGGCGCGCGTGCTACGCTCACATTGTTTATGCCTCAGCCATTTTTTTGTTCTGCTACTACCACACATCGTGAAACCATTAAATATTGCTTACACTTCTCAATTAATGAATAGACACAATGAACGTTCATTTTTCTGTGTCAAGTTTGCAGCCAATTGGCCTCAATTCTGAAATATGCTCGAGCATTTATCTATAGAAAGCATTGTTGCTTAGCTATTAGATAATATTATGAGGAATATATATTTGTTGCGCATTAGCAAAAGTTCTCAAGAAATGCAACAAGAGTGAAATTTAACCTAAATTACATTTATCGTGAGCAGGCACAACTCTTGACATAATCGCACGATCGCTTTCAAGTCTCATCGCTAGCTGTCAATCATTGTGCATGCAAAGCACACAACACAGTTTGACAGCCACTGCGCAGACGACGTGGCCAGCCCAGCACAGCACAGCACAGCACAGGCCCAGCCCAACCGCAGCAGACAAAGTCGCTTCCTCTTCCTCTCTGCTGCGTGTTTAGAGCATAACAAATAATAATAAAAATAAAAAAATAGCTACAAAACTGTCGGCTACATACTATTTACACACATTACAACGACAACGGCACACACACACACAGACACACACACATGCACACGATAATTTCGTCTCTCTTTGCCCCCTCGCTCTATTCTTTCGAATAATTTTGTATGCCAACAACAACAGCAATTCCATTTCTTGTTTAGCAGCACAGCAACATTGGCGCAGCAGCAGCTGCAACGGTTACTGCGCAGCTGCCAGTGTTGTGTCTACTAACTTTTGCTGCTAATCTTTTATCCTTGCTGCTGAATAGTAACAGAAATTAATTGGGTTTTCTTTGTTTTCATGTTTTCATGCTTAGTTGCATATTACTACCTTTTTCTGCTACTCACACTACTCTTTCCTGCTAGCTTGTGGCATTTCCATACATACCTAGTTCAAGTATATCTTTCACATTGCATCTGCTGCCTGCCTACGTATGTAGCTTTTTATCTTTTGCTACTCTCTTATTTTGTTTCTTTTATGCTTCGTATATTTATCCTCATTATTTCTACTACACTGTAAGTTGATTATTTTCGTTTGTACATTTTTGCAGCCTGCAATTATTTTAAACAATTTCCTGCACGTCGCCGAGACAATTTAGTCAGCCTGCCAGTTGCATTCGCAGTCGCACTCGCAGTCGCAGTTGCAGTTGCCTATTTTCATCTCTTTTGTCTGTTGCTGCTCGTTGTTTGCTTTACGTGACATTCGTCTTAATCACGTGCTGGCGACTGCAGTGAAAACGAAATGACTTTTGGCTGGAAGCCGTGGAAGGCAAGGGAATGAAAGGAGTGGGAGTAGCACAGACCACAACAACAAATCGTTTTAGGAAACGTTGACAGCCAGCCAGCCAGCCAGCCGGCCCGCCCCCTCTCACACACATCCTCGCCCACTCCACACACATCCTCTGAGGGTTGTTGGCTAAAGCAAAAAGAAAAGAAACGAAACGAAGGCGAAAAAAAATTCTTTATGGCTCTCATTGATTTCTTTCAAGTGGTTATTCGAAACGATGTTGCCACCTTTTGCCAGTTTTTTGATTCCGGGGTTGCAGATTTACAAAGGCTCTTCCCTCTTCTTCTCCTCATTCACCTTTATTGGCACAACATAATTCACAAATATTTAGCAACAAAACGACTTCATTATGTACTGGAAGGTTGAGGGTCTCATAATGATGTTCACACCAAAAGGGGCGAATGGTTTTAATTGCTAATTAGTCACGCCCACGCACGCTCATACACATACACACACACACACACACACACATACACAGAGAGACAAAGTGATGACTCAATTGGAAAGCCGTCGCAACGCATTGAACCACAAACAAAACTGTCAGCCAAAGATGGAAGTTCAACTGGAGCATAGGTGAACTACATACATATAAGGAATTCAACTTGATATATGATATGACAGTTAGAAGAGGAAGTAGAATAAAAGAATTTTGCATTAATTCATTGAGCGACTACCAAAGCATTCATTTGGCGAATGTCTAGTTCATTGAACTGGTACAAAGCTGAATGATTTTCTCATAGTTCATAGAACTATTAACATAGCATAGAACTACAATGTGCATATTGTGTGAGTACCCTTTTCTTTAGTTCATGGAACTAGTTTAAAGAAAATTATATATGTATCTACCCTTAAACCATTTTTATTTAAACAAAAAATTGAATTACGTATTAATTCAAAGTCTACAATCGCTGAGCAGCGCTAGGGAAATGCAAAACAAAACAAAAATTAATTAATTACTTAGTTTTTAATCAGCTAACCAATTATAAAAAGGAAAGGAATTTTATCAGTTAGGTACCAAAAAAATAATCCCATGCGTTTTTACGAATGTTTTTTTTTTTTTTCATATATGGGAATGCACTAAATGAAAATAGCCAGACGATAACGAATATACTATCCTTATCAACTAGAAAATCTACTCCATATACTGAACTATAATGAGTATGTATATAATACTACTATTCTAGCTATGACAGCAGCTGCATAATTGCATCTAAATAAATAAATTAAAATAAACGCTGCTATTTATATTAATGAATTCAAATTTATTTTTAGTGAAGAACTAAATTTATAATCAAATTTATTATTAAAACGACAGCAATAAAGAGAGATGAAATGAGAGATGAAGAAGAGAAGAACGCGCACAGCTGAAAATCGAAGTCCTGCATCGATTTTACTTATTAAAACAGATGGTTCGCTCATCAGGGTAGTTAAATGGGTGGGTGAGTGGGTGTACGTGTCTGTATATGTGTGTGAGCGCCTCTGTGTGTATTGAGTGCATTTTTTGGGCACAACAAAAACGAAAGTTTGCTGAACTTGAAACAAGCAAGAGAAACGCCTGAAAAAAAAACCCACCCGAAATGCGAATAGTGCAGAATGCAAATGAAAAAGCAGCAAACGGTAAAAACAGCTGCAATAATTATGGTTCCTGATGAGCGGGAGAGAGAGAGAGAGGGAGAGCGAGAGCACGAGTGAACAGAAGAATGAGAATGGCGCAGGGTAGAGGCGAACAGGAGAGCAAAGGCAAGTGCGTGCGAACGCAATAAAAAGTCATAAAACGGCTGCAGATGGACACGGCAGCATAGACCAAGTGGGAAAGAGAAGGATAGGCAGCCAAAAGAGAGCAAGAGCAAGCGAGAGAGGGCAAACATGCTGCGAGCTGCTGCAAATTATTGATTTTCAAGCGAACAAAAGGAGATTTTAGCATAAATGTAAAGACGCCAACCGCACCCAACGACTGGGGGTTGGGTAGATTAGTAGACTAGTAACGCACCTGCAATAACAGTATCCGTGAGCGCAAATTTGGCACCCGTTTTAGGAAAATCCTTTAGCTTGCGATTGGTCAGTATCAATTCGCCGCTAAAGTGCGCCTCCTCGAGGATTCGCTCCAGCGAGCGCGTCAGCTGCGAGTGCCCCAGCATGGGTGACGTGCCGCCAATGGGGGCAGCCGACGTTGTGGAGGTGAGGAGGCTGCCGCCGCTGTGTAGGCGTTTGTACACCGTGGCTGCCATGCTGCGTGTGTGTGTGTTTAAGTGTCTGTTGTGAGTGTGGGCGTGGTAGCAGCGACACTGGCGACAGCGTCTCACACACAAACAAACAAATAACTGCCGCAGCACCAACAACAAACAACAACGGCTACAAGAACTGCAGCGAACTACAAGCGAAGAAGAGCCGTGAAATGCGTTAGCATTTTCCTACTGTGGCACCAGCTAAAAACTCATTGATAAGATTTCCAAGAAACGGTTTTTCCTTTGCGGCTTCTTTCTTTCTCACACGCACGTACACACACGCGCGCGCCTTCGCACAAACACAAAAACACTCCCGAGAATCAAGCGGAGCAGAAGCGAAAATCAAACGCACGCCACGAAATTAAAAAAAATACTGATACAACGAACTGGGAGTGTGACCCAACTGTTTTGAAATAAAATTCACCAGATTACGAACAATACTAGGACTTGGTATTTTTAACAGACTCAAAACAGTTTAAAAATATCTATAGCTTCAAAAGCAATTTTAAGTCCATTAATTAATTATTGGCCGTAGATGAAGAAACGAGCAGGGATTAAATTAACTTCAATAATACTTTCATGGTTCATATTTGTTTATTACAGTAGTCTTCATATAATATTGATATTTAATTTCAATTTACCATTTATTTAAATGCATATGATAAATTAATGTGTATTGTAATTTTTCGAATCACAAATATTTAAAGCAAACACAAATCTAAATTTCTCAATTAATTTAAAATAAAACGATGTTTATTAATATGCGTAATCGATATTTTAAACAATTTGTGTTGTGTTTACAAAACGATAGTCCACAACAATTAGTCGAACAGTGTTCGAAATTACTCACGTGGTGCTGTAAACCGGTATTTATTTATATTTTTAAATAAATAAGATACTTCTATAACTGAAACAACCGTCGTTCAGAATTAACAATATACTAATATATTTTACATGTGTTTACAGAAAATAAATAGACGTACTACCGATTTGCACAGAAAACCGGCTCAACCGCTGCGCTGAAATTTCACGAAATAATTTTCTGTTATAATTTTCTATAACTACCGAATAACATTCGGAAAACATTCGCAGTTAACAGCCGCAACATTCTGCAAAGCAACAACAACGTGGAATCGGAATGGGTGACAACGTGGTGACGGAATTAAGTAATTTGGATTTGAATAAGCAAAAGGCATGTTAAAATCATTATAATTGGATCGCAAGTGTATTAGAACCTAAACGTAATTAAGTAATGTTAAAAGTGTTGCCGTTCGTGGTTGCATTTCGAGGCAGCAGCTATAAAACCTTGCACAATATACAGCGAGCCTTGCCGCTCTCCAAAACGCAACAGCAGTCAATACAACAACAACAGCAACAAGAACAACAGCAAGGCATACGCAGCTATCGGTGCTACGCAACTTTGGTTGGTTTTCCCGCTCCCAATTGTGTTTTCTATCTAACTATTTAACTGTTATTGCCACATCATATACATGAGTTTTTGTATGTGTATTTTTGTGTCTTGCACGTGTTTCTGAGTGTGTGTATGCGTGTGTGCATTGTCATGTCCATTCCGAATAAGACAAAATGAATCACAGCTGCCGGCTGCTATGACGTCACTAACTCCAATTGCAATTATACGCGTGAACTGCCCGTCCTTCTGCCTTTCACTGACTTAACCTATGTGCCCTATTGCATCAGTTTCTTGCGAAAGCAGATAAAGCAGAGAGCCGAAAACACTTTTGGTTATTGTGCTACTTTTTTTCGTGTGTGACAACTGTGCAAACGAGAAAACACGAAAAAAAAAAAACAGACATTGAAATATCATCAAATATAATTGCTTTTCTAACTGTGTATGTTGTCCACGTAGCATTGAAGAGATTTAATCATTTTAAGTTATTCTGATTTCTTAGTTTGAGTTTTATTGATTTATTTGTTTTTGCGCATTACAGGCGGCGAAAATGAAGAAGGAGAAAAAGCCAGCTGCAGGCGGCGGCGATAGTCGCAAAGGTAAAAAGGAATAAATGTGGAGAATAAGTACAGTGAAAGCTTGATGAACAAAGATGTTTTTTGAAATACATGCCGATATTTGCCGTAGATTTGATGTAGTTTGTATATGAAATATCTATATAAATATAATTTTCATATGCAGCCTGCTCTACATCAAAGCTTTCACTGTATATTATTTTATTATTATTATTTGATATTAAATTATGTTAATAACATTATCTTTTATCCACAGAACTCAATCCATGGCCACAGTATATCGAAGAGCGCAATGTGTTCTGGAATAAATGCAAGGCCGAGTATGAAGCTGAGTTGGCTGCCAAGCCGCGCACACCCATCAAGGTAACATTGCCCGATGGCAAGCAGGTGGATGCCACCGCTTGGGAAACAACGCCCTATGAAGTGGCCCGTGGCATCAGTCAAGGTCTGGCCGATAATACCGTCATATCGAAGGTAAATGGCGAAGTTTGGGATTTGGATCGTGTGCTCGAAGGCGATTGCACTCTGCAGCTGCTCAAATTTGACGATCCGGAGGCACAGGCTGTCTTCTGGCACAGCTCCGCTCACATTATGGGCGAGGCAATGGAACGCATCTATGGTGGACATCTGTGCTATGGTCCGCCCATCGAAAATGGCTTCTACTACGACATGCATCTGGATGGCGAGGGCGTAAGAAGACATACAGCTTAATAAATATGTTCATGTAGTTTTAATGAAATCCTCATCAGATCTCCACAAATGATTATGGCGCCATGGAGACGCTGGTCAAGCAGATTGTCAAGGAGAAGCAAAACTTTGAACGTTTAGAGATGAAGAAATCGGATCTGCTGGAGATGTTCAAGTACAATGAGTTCAAGGTACGCATTCTGAACGAGAAGGTGACCACGGATCGCACCACGGTCTACAAATGTGGCTCCCTGATCGATCTGTGTCGCGGTCCGCATGTCCGCCACACCGGCAAGGTGAAGGCCCTGAAGATTACCAAGAACTCGTCCACATATTGGGAGGGCAAGGCCGATGCCGAGACTCTACAGCGTGTCTATGGCATCTCATTCCCAGATCCCAAGCAGCTCAAGGAATGGGAGAAACTGCAGGAGGAAGCCGCCAAACGGGATCATCGCAAGATTGGCCGCGAGCAAGAGCTCTTCTTTTTCCATGAACTGTCTCCCGGCTCGTGCTTCTTTCAGCCACGCGGCGCCCACATCTACAATACGTTGATGAACCTGATACGCAGCGAGTACAGGAAGCGCGGATTCCAGGAGGTCATCTCGCCAAATATCTACAATGCCAAGCTCTGGATGACATCCGGCCACTGGCAGCACTATGCGGACAACATGTTCTCTTTTGAGGCGGAGAAGGAGAAGTTCGCACTGAAGCCAATGAATTGTCCAGGTCATTGTTTGATCTTCGACAATCGTAATCGCTCGTGGCGCGAGCTGCCGCTCCGCATGGCTGACTTTGGTGTACTGCATCGGAATGAACTGTCTGGCGCCTTGACTGGATTGACACGCGTTCGTCGTTTCCAGCAGGATGATGCGCACATCTTCTGCGCTCCTGAGCAGATTAAGAGCGAAATGAAGGGTTGTTTGGACTTCTTACGCCATGTGTACACCATCTTTGGCTTCTCCTTCCAGCTGGTGCTGTCCACTCGACCAGACAAGTATCTGGGCGAACTGGAGCAGTGGGATGCTGCTGAGAAGGCGTTGGCCGAGTCACTCAATGAGTTCGGTATGCCCTGGAAAGAGAATCCCGGCGATGGCGCCTTCTATGGTCCGAAAATTGATATTACCATTATGGATGCACTGAAGCGTCCATTCCAATGCGCCACAATACAGCTGGACTTCCAGTTGCCCATCCGATTCAATCTCAACTACATAGCCGACGATGGCGAAAAGAAGCGTCCAGTTATTATACATCGCGCCATCCTTGGCTCCGTGGAGCGCATGATTGCCATACTCACGGAGAACTATGCCGGCAAGTGGCCCTTCTGGATTTCACCACGTCAGGTGATGGTCGTCCCAGTGGGTCCCGCCTACGATGAATATGCCAAGACGGTGCGCGATGAACTCTATGCAGCGGGCTTTATGAGCGAAGTCGACTGCGATGCTGGCGACACGATGAACAAGAAGATTCGCAACGCTCAACTGGCCCAATTCAATTTCATCTTGGTCGTTGGCGACAAGGAGCGTTCCTCGAAAACCGTGAACGTGCGCACACGTGACAACAAGGTGCACGGCGAGGTGTCTGTGGCGGAACTGATTACGAAGCTGCAGAAGTTACGCGATGAGTTCATCACAAACGAGGATAGCTTCTAGACCCTACATACTCCCCTTTAAAAAAAAATATAATTCTCTATTTATATACATATACATATATGTGTCAAGCTTATGTATACCCTAGCTTTGCATAGCAAACGAATGGCATTTCTTATTCAGTTGTATTTACGCTTACATCAACAAAATCCTCAAAATAAATTATATAGCCTCCACACAGAGAGAGGCAAGAAAATGATCAGAGATCTTGAATATGTTTAGAATAATTGGGAATAAGAATACTGAGTAAAGTAGATATTTCAGTGGAAGTTGTAAATATCTCAAGAACTTTTACTTTCTTCAGTCATGATCATAAATCAGATTGAATCAACTTTATAGATATTGAACAGCAGATATTTCAGCAACTGTTTGAAGTAGCTAACGATACGAATAGTTCGTTATCAATTTATGAGTAACTTAAATAATAATAGGTTTGTCAACAGATATTAAAGTACTGTAAGGCAGTTTATAGTTACATGGGGTCTAGAGATATAAATATAAAATATGTTTAGTTGTTTGGAAAAATATGAGTAAAATCTCAAGCGAAAAACCAACAAATAATAATAGATCTTAAATGTGTTTAGAAGCATTGGGAAAGAGAATAAAGTGAATAATTTAGTGATAGTAGAAATGAACTCTTCTTGTCTACATTCATGATCATAAATCAATGAATTTCATATACGTATATAATACATACATATATATATTCCATATAGATAGCTGCACTATCCCACCAATTATTTTCTAACTGTGCTTCATGCTTATCATAACTATTTGACTAGTTAATGGAAATTCTATGATAAGAGTGAGCCACGTTATGAAATGAATCATTCATATGCACGAGGTGGGCTTGAGAGCTTGGATAATATTTTAAATAAATATTTTAGACTACTGACTGACGCTCAGAACCAAAGTTCATTAAAAAAATCGTTTAGTTTTTGTCGTTTTTTTAATTTATTGCTAATACTTATTATGTTTAGTTTTTCATAATTTGATTTATTAAAAATTGCGTTTCGTATTTTTTTTTTATATGTATATCAATTTTGTAAGCTTTTGCTTGTTTGCGTAAAAAATGCACAAAATTCTCTCTCGCTAATCGAAGCAAAAATTGTTAATATTGTTTTATAAATTGTTAATTGTTTACACTGCCTGTTTCATAAAAATACATATCATATATATTTATTCATAAGATGCCAAGTTCTGCGCCGATCCCAAAACAAAAATAAACAAAAACAAACAAAAAATATATAGGTCTTGAAACGCAAACAAAACGCAGAGGGGCTTAGTCATAAAATGGGACCACGATTTGGAGGGGGGCTGGGGTGGGGAGCGATGATGATCCGTTAAGGCAGCGGGGCGAATGGAGTTTCGGCTTGAACACAAGCTGGCTCTCAATGGTATCTCTAGGTCAGGGCGGGGTGGAGGTGGAAACAAGGGCAACCAGCACACTACTTTGGAATGTTCTTTGCGTGTGTGTGTGTGTGTCTCAAGTTTGTTTGCTTTTCTCTTTTTCATTCTCTTTTCTCTATAATTCTTTTTTTTCTTTTTTTTTTTTTGTAAGTACAAGTTATGACAGAGAGATAGAGAGAGGAGAGAGTGGGTTAAGCTGTGTTCACACGTGCCAGTTAGGCTAGGGTAATGCTATAGTATGATATATGTATATATAACATAGTATGATATACTATGGCACACTATATATATAGATGATATCATGCTATAGTATGCTATAGTATATGTTAGATATCGTGAAATCTACAGAAACTGCTCAGCTATAAAGATAATCAAAACCTCATTTTCTTCTTATCAGCTAAGTGAGATGCTTTTGCAAGGTATTAACATGTTTTTAAACTAATACTCTCTTTTGTCATTTGAAAAAATGTGAAATTTTAAATCAATTTTAGTTCAATGAGCGCTCACTGTAGTTGTTAACAAGCCTATTATATGAGCTCAATTTCAAATACAATTTTAATTGCAATTAATTTATTTAATATTTCTTCTTTTTTTTAATATTTTATCATATTATTTTGATAGCAAATTATATGTTTGTCTTTGCGAGCGCTCACTGTAGTCAGCTTCTTATATGAGGTTTCAAAATCAAATAAATGTTTAATTTAATTACAATTGTTTTTTCTTTCTTAATATTTTGTCATATAATTTGTATAGCAAATTAAATCTTTGTCTTTGCGAGCGACCACTGTAGTTGTCATTTGATTTTTTTTTTTTAAGTTCAGGCTACATTTTACAATAAACTAGTTTAATTAAGCTGCACGCTTGCTAAGGCCTCGGCCGCGGCACGTCTGAACATGGCTTAACTCATTGTTTTAGCTTGATTATTAGGACTAGGCGCTTACTTAATATTGCAATGCAATTCGATTTAACGTACATATTTAGCCGATTGCGTTTAATTAGTTTTTAGTCTATTTTTTATGTTTCGCTATCATGTTCGTTTTATACGTTGTTTCATTAGGTTATTCTTTTTTTTTTTTTTTCTTCTTCTTTTTTGTATAAATATAAATAAACTTAAACATAAATCGTGTGTTTTTTGTGTCTGTGTGTGCATCTCATGTTTATAGCCTGGTTTAAATTTTCTTCTATTAATTTTTCTCAATCTTGTTTAAGCATATTCATCATCATCATCATCATCATCATCATTGTTCTTGTTGAAGCCCGTTGCCCACATACACCTGGTCTACACACCTGGTTGTGCCAGCATGTATACAGGTGTGAAGGTTGTCGAGGTCGTAGCGGAGTTCTGAGTGCGGGTATAAGAAAGCTGGTGATTGCAGTTCTGGCTGTGGTTGTTGGATCGAGGATTTGGGTATGGGTATGGATTTGGGTAGTGGGCCAGTTCTAGCAGGCGCAGCCTCCTTCGGGATCCTTAGTCTCATTGGGTGAGTCCTTAAGCACAACCTCTTGCATATCTTCCGAGGGTTTATTCTCCGTCGAGTCCATGCCAGGCAGCGCCGCTGCCACACGTCTAAACAATTGTTTCACATTGTAGCCGGCCTTGGCGCTGGTCTCGATGAACATCACATTTAGATCTTTCGCCTTGCGTTCACCCTCCTCGGTGGACACCTGACGTTTGTCGGACAGATCCGTTTTGTTGCCAACGAGCATGATAATGACGTCACTGCCACGCTCCGTGCGCACATCATCGATCCATTTGGAGGTCTGATGGAATGAGTTTGTATTCGTGATATCATAGACAACAACAGCGACTGTCGAGTCGCGTATATAGGAGGGTATTAGCGAACGGAAACGCTCCTGACCGGCCGTATCCCACAATTGCAGTCGCACCGTCCGATCCTCCAGGTACATCGTTTTGGATAGAAAATCAATACCAATTGTCGCCTGATAGGTGTTGTCGAAACTGTCATACATGAACCGTGTAATCAGCGACGTTTTGCCCACACTCTGCTCGCCCAGGAACACCAATTTGAATTTGCGCAACGGATTGCCAAAGTCGCCGGATGACATGTTTACTTATTTTTGTTCTCGGTTTCGGTTTCTTTTGCTGCTGCTACTGCTGCTGCTGCTGCTGCTTCAACTATTTCAACTCTTGTACGTGTCGACTTTTTCTTAATTGCGAGTTTGCTGACCTCTCCTCGCCTCTCTCTCGTTCACACTCTCTTGCTCTCGCCCACCTATTGTTTTGCTACTGGGGCGTGTTACTTATGCGGCTTCTATTTTACACGTAACACTTGTATTTTCTGCATATAGATATATCGATGCACGCACTTTTTAATCTGATTATGCTTAGCACTAAGTTCAATTATTAACGTAGTAGTATTAACAAAATTTTCGTAGAAAAAGTCAGCCACCAAGTCGATCTGAGTCAGTTGTAGGGATGGCTATCGATATACCGTATCGATAACTTAATTATACAGTCAGTTGACAAAAATGCATAATAAGCAAAAATACCGAAAACATGACGCAAACAAAATACTATTATTTATACTGTGCAACGGTAAAAAATTTGAAAAAAAGTTTTTTTTTTTTTGTTTCTTGTGCTTTTGATAATAAGTATCGCAATTCTGTCGAAACCCTTTGATGCATGTCAGGGCTTATCAATAAATCAAGATATTTGTTGAAACGCCACTTAAGATATCTGACTTGTATGTAACTGAAATGCACTCTTATCTATATCTATATATATTCCAATGAAACTACTTCAATTTGACTAATTTATTGCACTTAAAGTTCTATTTATTTAGTTTGACTTCTTAAAGTTTTTTGACTATGAATTTATAATTTCAGAATTTGGCCTGATTTCTAATCAAATAATTAATAGTTGTATCCAAGTTGGCAGATTTTCATTGAAAGGATTTAAAGACTATAAATTATTTCCACTAGTGTTGCAAGAAAGTTATAATTAATATTACCACCCTTCCAATTAAATAAAACGCTTATCTATTAGTACAAAAGCGCAAATTGAAATTTCTTATCATTTACCTACGCTGTGTTTAAATCGTATCTCGTTTTAATTTAAACGGCGCTTGATAAAGACGAATGTAAACAGTTCCTCGGAAACCATGCCGCTGAAAGGTCAGAAATCCACGCGCTCATATCTAATAGCCTTTTGGCTATTCTTTGGCTTATACCATGCATCGGCTGCTGTTGTCCGATCCGCCGCGGACGAGCTGAGTCCCAATGGACGTGTTGTGGGCGGTGTGCCTGCCCCTGTGAATAGCGCTCCCTATGCTGTGTCTATGCAGTATCAAAGCACCCATTACTGCGCGGCCAGCATCTTGAATGCCAACTGGTTGGTGACAGCTGCCCACTGCTTGACGAATCGTGCCCAGGTCCTGGGCAGCACTTTGGTCGCTGGCAGCAATGCGGTCAAAGGAACTGCCTCGACCACACAGACGCGGAGCATTACCTACTTTGTCATCCATAATTTGTACACGGGAGGAGCGGTACCGTATGATATTGGCCTGGTTTATACGCCAACTGCATTCACTTGGACCGTCGCTGTCTCGCCTGTAAGTCTTCCCAAGTCCGGAGTGATACCAACTGGTACTGCAAATCTTTATGGCTGGGGCAGCACCTCGAAGACAAATTCACCCTCGTACCCCAGCGTTTTGCAAGTCGCTGCCAATATTCCTATCATACCTGTATCGTCATGTGAAATTGCTTTGGGTAAGGATGTGCATAGCACCAATATTTGCACAGGTCCTTTGACTGGAGGAGTTAGCATTTGCACTTCGGATTCGGGTGGTCCATTGGTGCAAGGCAATGTCCTGATTGGCATTGTATCTTGGGGCAAGATGCCATGTGGACAGGCCAATTCACCCTCTGTCTACGTTCAGGTGTCTTCGTTTATATCCTGGATTTCGGCCAATCAAAAGGTTAAATAATTTGTATTTTTGTATATACTAAACAAAATAATAAATACATGCAACTTATAGTATTTTAAGCTGTTGGTATATTTTTTGAGCTTTTCATAAGCTGGTCACGCATTGCACTGCACTTCAGATATCGATATTATTGCTAAAGCCATTCATTGTCTTACGGCTATCGAGCAGGGCGACAAAAAAAAAAAAAACGAGAAAATAATTACTATTAGAGCCACGGCTAGCGCAACGCATTTAGTAAATATTTATTGAGAGTCGTTGCACAATGGAAGTCGAGACAGCGACAACACCTGAGCACAATCGAGAATTTGCCGATGTGGACATTAACAACGGTTCTGTATCCGGTGCATCCGACGAAGAGGAGGTCCCAGCACCGGGCAGCGTAACATTGGAGCAAGACAATGATTTATTCGTATCGGCAATGACGCCGAGCGAAGTGCATGTAAGCAAGCAACGAACAAATATTTATTCAATTAAGAATAATTTTGATGTTCCGCAATTGGGGCGGCGTCCGTTCAAGCTGTTTTATCTTCGCTTACAATGTTAGCGTGCTTGATTTGTGACAACGTCACAGAATGTCGCGCTGACGCCCCTCAATGCGATTAGGCTGGCAGGCGACTTGCGACTTGTGACTTATCGCAGAGCAATTAATCTCTAGTTTAAGCTAATTATAAATCTTTTATTGCATGTAATTCGAGCAGCGTCGCATATCGTCAAGCAATTTAGAGGAAGTGCTGACAGACGATGGTGATTATTTCATTCAAATTGTCATATCAGATCCCCAGAAGGTGGGTGATGGCATGAGCTCCTATTTGGCCTACAAGTGAGTCATTGCATTATCAAGTTTCATTCATTTAATTGCAATTTATTTACTTAGGGTGACAACGAAAACAAACATTCCAAAATTCAAGCGCACTGAGTTTAGCACTTTGCGACGCTTTAGTGATTTCTTGGGCATCCATGATCTGTTGGTCAACAAGTATTTGCGAATGGGCCGCATTATACCGCCGGCACCATCAAAGAATATCATAGGCAGTACCAAGGTCAAAATGAGTCCACAACAGACCGAGCCGGGCACACCAATCAATCAGGAATGGATCGAGATACGCCGTGCAGCACTCGAAAGGTTCGTCCAACGCACAGCGCAGCATCCGGTCTTGCGCGTCGATCTGGATTTCATAAATTTCTTGGAGAGCGACCAGGAGTTGCCGCGTGCCGTGAATACGTCTGCTTTGAGTGGCGCGGGCGTTATACGACTATTTAATAAAGTGGGCGAAACAGTTAACAAGATTACGTACAAAATGGATGAGAATGATCCGTGGTTCGATGACAAAATAACCGAAGTGGAACATCTGGATGCAAATCTGCAAAAGCTTTCATCAGCATTGAAGTCGCTTGTGTCCTCACGCCGAGAGCTGTCCGTACTAACCGGCTTGGTGGCCAAGTCGGCCGCTATGCTGAGCACCTGCGAGGAGCACACGGGGCTCTCTCGTGCGCTCTCTAATCTCGCCGACGTGGAAGAGAAGATTGAACTACTGCGCTCCGAGCAGGCCAACTCGGATTTCTACATACTCGCCGAGTTCATCAAAGACTATTTGGGTCTCTTCGGTGCTATAAAGTGCATTTTCCATGAGCGTGTAAAAGCGTTTCAGAACTGGCAATACGCTCAAATGCAGCTCTCAAAGCGACGCGAGAATCGCGGGCGATTCGAACTGGCTAATCGTGCTGACAAACTGGATCAGGCACAACAGGAGGTCGAAGAGGTAAGACATACAATTCTGATATATGATTCATATCATATTAAAATAATTATATCGCATTTCATAGTGGCAAGGCAAGGTGCAACGTTGTCAACAGCAATTCGATGATATTTCGGCCGAAATAAAGCGGGAGATGGAACGCTTCGAGCTAAGCAGAGTGAAAGACTTCAAGGCTAATATAATAAAATATATAGAAGTTCAAATGGCGCATCAGCAACAGGTGAAATTAAAGATTAATCTATATATATATATATATATATATAAAGTTTTTTATTATTTTACGTAATACATTTTACATTTTCACAGATAATCAGCTACTGGGAGGCTTTCGCTCCATTTGCCAGAGAAATCGTTTAACTTTTAATTCAATTAAATTCATCAGATGCATTTCCAAAATGTTGAACTAAACGGCAAAGCGGCATTTAGCTGAATATGTGTAATTAATGAATTATCTATGCGTGTGTGCGGGACCAAAATTGTGGAGATCTAAAAATGGAGCTAAAAGTTGCCGCCGCTGCTGTTGCCGTTGGGCATATCCAAACGCTTTAAATTCCTCATGTGCAGATAAAGTTGAACTTTTACTACCGATGCATTCAAAAACACACACACATATATATTATATATTTTTATTCTTACACAGTAATTATTATTATTATTATTGCAAATATTGCTTTTATTTTTGTAAATGTATACAAAATTTAAAGAAAGTTTATTATAGACGTTTGGCGTAGTCTATATGTCGCAGCGCGCGAAATTATTCTCAATCTATGTTCGGTATTATACAAAACAAAAAATTAACTTCAATGAAGGCAGTTATTAAATGAATATGCATGAAACAAACAAATACAAAAATGTAATTAAGTGATTGAATTGGGAAATGCATTTTCCCATCTTTATTGTTGGTTAATATATATATGTATACTCTGAAGTCCTTTTGTAACATGACAACACTACATAAAAATTTAACGAATAAATTTGTAAATATGTATGTATGCGGACAGAATATTATTTATGGCAGCTAATATTGTTTTTTTTTTTTTTTTTTTTTTTAAATGCCAACGCTGGTTTCGATTGATAATATCGTGCGATAAGTTTCGCTGTTATCGTTTCATGCTGAATGGCAAATAAAGGGAATCGACTGTGAATGGTGAAATCGAAGTGTTAATATTGTGTGTAGTCATTGTGTCGAGCGCGTTCTGGAATTTTCACTCAATTTTAGTTTTTTAATAAAACGCAGTCACAAACCAACTACAGCATTTACTTTATCACAAACAACGAAGCAACGAACTTAGTACGTAATTATGGAGTTTCCACATTTGGGTCAACACTGCAACGAGCCCACATGCAACAGATTAGGTGTGTATGGCCAATTGGGAATTGGCATCCTTTTAATTAAATTAATGTAAACACAATTGTTTTTATAATAGACTTCCTGCCTGTTAAGTGTGACTCATGCGATAAAGTGTTCTGTGCTAGTCACTACAACTACGAACGTCACAAGTGCCCAGGTGCTCACAAGAAGAATTTCCAAGTGCCCATCTGTCCGCTGTGCGGAGAGCCTGTGCCCACGGCTCCGGGCGTGGAGCCCGACCTGACGGTCAGTCAGCACATAGATAAGCAATGCAAATCGGACAGCAAGAAAATCTACACGAATCGTTGCCATGCAAAGGGCTGCAAACGCAAGGAACTGATACCTGTTCAGTGCTCGCAGTGCAAATTGAATTTTTGCCTACGTCATCGCCACAGCAGCGACCATGACTGTAAGTCAGCCTCTACTACCTCAGCATCGGCTTCTGGTTCAGCCAGCACATCATCACAGGGCGTTTTCAAAATATTCTCTGATACGCGTGCAAAGGCAGCGCAGGCAGCTGAAAGGCGACTCCAAAGTAAAGCTCAAACAACTACCAAAGCCAGGCCAGTGCCTGCAGCTACTACTGCTGCTGCACAGCGCACCCAAGTGCAAAACATTCAAGGAAATATGGTAAGAGTCAGAAAGCACACAAATTCATCAGATCCCAATCCTGATATTTAATTTTAATCAATTATTTACCAGACTGAGGACGAGGCTCTGGCACACGCTCTGGCTTTATCTATTATGGAGCAGGATGACGCAGCTGGCACCAATCGCAATGGAGCAACAACGTCTACAACCACTGCACAACGCACTACGACTGTGGGTGGACGTGATCCGGAGCAAGCAAAGGATAAATGCTTACTATCTTAGTCTCAAGATTCACAACGGAAACATATCCATCACTTGACCAGCGGCCAGTGTGCGCTGCCTTTTGTTAGATGTATACATATTTTTAGATAAACTAATTCACATTGTTTGTAATTTATATTTAATGTTGATAATTTACGTTGACTTCGTCACATTCTCTGCATGCTTAATGCTGCTCTTAGCAAATATAAATCAAAATCGAGCTGGCTTCAAATGTCCACTTACTCGGTTGTAGAAACCAGCTCGATTAATTAGCTCTACTTGGGAAGAATAAACTGTAATATACATGTTTAAATGCCTTAGCTTTATAAATACATACATAGGTGAGGGTAGGGGGTTACATAGGGACTAAATATATTGCATACTACTCGGTGCTAGTCACCGTGACTTGCCCCTCCTCATTAGCGGATTGTTCTGCTTCAACACTCGCTGGTTGTTCTGGAATAATGTCCTGCTTAGCATCTGTATCCACTGGCTCCACTTCGGGCTCTTCTACAACTACAGCTTGCGCTTGCTCCGCCTTGTTGGATATGGTGCTCAGCTTGCGACCAGCTGCTGCACAATCCACAGATGACGATGTGCTTATCTTTCGTGCTGCTGCTGCAAAGCTTGCCACGCCTTCGGCGGCCAAAATGCTGGCACTTGACAATAAAATGGAAACGTGCTCGGCCGAGGGACAGCTCGTGATTATCATGTCATCAGCCGAATACCCATTTGTGGTCAGCAATTGCTCTAGTTTCACAAATACTTGAATGATGTTGTTCTGTAAATAAGTGATTATAATTGGAACGGTTACTATTGGTAATCTATTCCGTAGCCAATCCTCAAACAACTTACTCGTATTGGCCTAAAGATTATAAACTCTGTATCACGATTGCTCAGATATAGCTGCATCGCACGTTGCAGCACCGCCAACTTGGACTTGATTAGACGCTGAGTCTCCTGGATAATGCTGCTAATTTGTTGTGGACTCGCCCAGCTACTTTGTCGCAGCACATAGTTGACTTTGCCCGCTGTGCCCTCCGGAGTTGTGGCATTCGTTGTCAGCAGTGCTTGTGCCTTGTCCAGGAATGTGATGAGCGGACCCACAAGCATATGCACCGCATCTTTAATAAACAGCTCACAAACTGTCTTCAGTTGGCGGTCCACTTCTTTTCGCGAGTCCAGCAAATGCTCCTTGATCTGTGGCGTGCCCTCAAGCAGAAATTCAAGTAGCGCATTATTGCTGCCCATGGAGAAGAGCTGCTTGCGCTTCTGTAGCAAACCGAAGGCTGCCGTCTTCACCTTGCTAAAGTCCAACGAGGTTTCCTTAATAGTGAAATCAACGCGAAACGGTGCAATTTGTTCGCGCAATATGAGCAAGTGCTTGATTTCAAAGAGCTCGCCATCTATTGGTGTTTTGGCTGCCGAGATTTTAATTGCTGCCTGCGACACGCTCTGTATGCATAGTTTGAGTGCTTCTTGAGACAGACCCTGGAAGATGGGTCTATCCACGCAGCGATACAAACGCGAGAGGCAAACCAAAGTGCGTCGCACTGTTGGATACCACATGCCATGCAAATCAGCGGGTGAATCTGGAAATGACATCAGAATTAATATCTGCTTTTAATGATACGTATTTAAATTTACTCATTTGTTTGACTTTGTATGCGGTGTCCACGCTCTCCGCTTCGCTAGACATCATGGAGGCACGCGAATCCGAGCGACGCAGCTGGATGGGCTCTTGCAGCGATAGCGCAATGCTCTGTTAAAATATTATATAAATACATATATAAATATATATATATGAACTTTTAAGCTTAGGTTATTGGCAGACCCACCTCCATCATTTCCAGCTTCTCTGGATAGGCCAAATCGCCCGTTGAAGGATTATAATTTTGTATATCGGACTGCAGATACAAATGTGCGCGGAATACCAAACGCTCCTGCACATCCTGTAGCAGCTGATGAGCAATGGTAGCAAATGCCTCCAGTCCACTGGCTGTATATAATAGAGAAAATCTTTTTAATTGAGTACAATGATAAAAAAAACCTTCACACTTACGATTCTGTTGAACATGCTCCTCGAGCATTTCGATGCGCAAGATAGAGCAAATTTCTGCAAGCGTTTCCAAGTGATTGATGTGGATAATGAAAGGACGCAAGGTGTCATAGAGAATGGTGCACAAACCCTCCAGATAGACGCTGCAGAGAATAATATGTAAGTCAAGGAAGTGAAATGATTTGTTGTTGTTGATGAAACTCACGTTAGATGCGTTGCGCCCGTGCCAAAGAACTGATAATACAAACGCTGCTCATCCTGACAGACGTGAACGAGAAATGCGCATGCACTTCGTGTTAGCGAGCAATGATCACCCTTGTGAGCGTTCTTCACATTCTGTATAGATTGGTTGACAGCCGGCGACATGACACTTGCCCGCTGCGCCAAATAATGTTGCTGCAAATCTGTCATTAGCTGAATATAGTCGCTGCTGTTGCTTTGCTCCAGGCGTGACTCGATGAGCTGGGCTACACGCTTGACTTTTGCGGCGGCTGATTGATATTTGCCATAGTATAGGGCGAATGCTGCATCGGGCGCTTGTAGCGATGCATCGTTGCTGTTGTTGCGCGGATGTAAAGTCGCCTCCGTCGCTTGATTGATGACATTCACAACATAGTTGCGCACCAGAGCCGTAGCCTTACCCAGGCATTGCTTATACTTTACATTGTAGGCGGCTGCATCCTTGAAGTTAGGCTAAAACAAGGAACGATTATTAGCGCTTCAAATAGATTAAGAAGAGTCTACTTACATGCTCTGCTAGATAATTCAGGCACTCGTCGATTTTGTTTAGACATTCGCGGAACGCTTCGCTCGCCACGGACAAAGTGGGGCTCTGCAGGCGCTGATTGAGCAGCTCTACCTGACTGAAGAAATGCAAACGACGCTGAATTTCATTGCTGAGCTCTTGCAGCTTCTGTTGCTCGTCAATCAACTGTTCGCTGGCCATGTTCAGGGCGCTGGTCTTTTGCGAGACAAACTCATATTCAGCGCTCAGCGCATTCAGTCGATCCATAGCCACAGAGATCTGGTCGAGCATGTGGGCGCATTCCGCCTTACGTTGCTGCAACTGCTGCAAGTACTTGTGATAGTTTGCATCGCCACGTAGCTCGATTTCCGCATCGACGTTCACAAACCAAAGCAAAAAATCACTTGTATTCTGTAGACCGTCAGGTGGCAGCTGCTTCTCCACTTCCGTCCTATCCTCCGCTCTGTTGTTGTATATTTCGGTGCGTGTGTACCCCGACGTCACCTGTCATCAAATAAGTCAAAAAGTCAATACTCATATATTTGTTTTGGCCTGCGTGTCTATTGGATTGCAGCTTACCCTTTCGTCGTCGTTCCACAAATTGCTGAGAACATCCAAGTGTTCCTCCTGTTGTGCGCTTAACGCTGCCAGTGGATCGCTCTGGGACTCCCATTTCATCAAACGATTACGAATTTTACGCAAATTTTCATTTTCGCTTTGCGCGCTGGCGACGTCATCCATTTTCCTACTCTAATAAACGCCGAAGTAAATAAACAGCTGTTCGTTCGGATTAGTTATTGATCAGCTGTGTGTGTGTATACACTGTCGATAACACTGACGACACAAAAAATGGATTGGTATGCACACACTGTACTCTTATCGAAAACACTGAACTCATCGAATTTGTTGATCCGGCTGCACTTTTGTAGGCGTTGTTCATTTATTATTATTATTATTTATATTGAACGTGATGGCCCCGCAGCCGGTGGTAACGGGACTATCACCTAAGGAGGGTCCACCCGGCACACGTGTCATCATACGGGGCGAATTTCTGGGCTGTCGTGCGCAGGATCTCATCGGTATGGAAATCATCCGTCATCAGCGTTCGTGTCTATTTCTCATATTATTCTAACGAATATTTAGGTCTTAAAATTTGTGGCTCCGACTGTCTGTTGTCGGCAGAATGGAAATCGCCTAACAAAATCATAGCACGCACTGGCCCAGCCAAGGGTAAGGGTGATATTATAGTCACCACCATCAGCGGAGGCGTGGGCACATCTACTGTTCAATTCCGAGCTTACCATGAAACAATTGGACCTCTCAAAGAATCGGCTGTGTGGATAGAGGAATCGCCATCGCAGAACTTTGCCTGGGGTCGACGCACTCTTACGCAATCGGGGCTGACCCAGGAAGATCCCTTAGGACTATCCATTGAGGGGAATGAACAAAAAATTCCCGAAGATTTACGCGATTTGTTTCCCGATGCTTGCGGCGATTTGTCTCAGGAAAATTTCTCTCCCGCTTGGTTTCTGCTTGAGAATCACTTGGCCACTTCGTTTGAGGACTTAAAGGCGGGTCTGGCCTATCTAAAGCGCAAGGTCGAGAGCCAGAAGGAAGGACAACTCTCTTTTCTGAAATCTAACGCCGGCTCGGTGATCGATCAACTGGATACGCTAATGAATATACGCGATAAGTTCCAAGAGGATGTCAAGCTGTATGGCAAAGAACCTTTTCAAGTACTCGAACAGTCCATCGAGAGTGAGTAGCTAATGAATGTATATATATAGTATAGCAGCTAATCATCTCTTTTTTCAGACTCCATCAGTGAATCACAAAAGATTTTCACGGATGTGCTCGTGCGGAAGGAGAAAGCGGACTCTACACGCTCTGTGCTCTTTGCCCTGTCGCGCCACAAGTTTCTCTTCTGTTTGCCCAACAGCGTGGATCGCCGTGCCAAAGCAGGGGAATATGATATTGTGGTCAATGATTATTCGCGTGCCAAGAATCTGTTTGGGAAAACGGAAATAGCCATTTTCCGTCAAGTGCTCGAGGAGGTGGATCAGCGCATATTGTTGATCCGCAGACAACTCCACGAGAAGGTGGTGAAGATGCCGCAGAGTGTGGAGCAGCAAAAGAAACTGATCAAGGCGCTGACAAGTCTGGAACTGCAGCAGAGCGGCACACCGATTGGCGATCGATTGCGTAATACGGATCCCGCTTGGGATGCCATCGAAGCACGCGCCAAGTACTTGGAATCCACATTCCGTCAGACCTTCGACCAGTACGCCACCAAGGATGCAGCGCCCCAGGAGAAGGTGAAGAGCCGCGATCCCAATCAGGTGCCGAGTCGCGTTAACTTTTGTGAGGAGCTCTGTGACATAGCCGCCTCCCAGCTGCCCGATCTGTGGCGCCTGGGACAACTATATTTCACGGGTGAATTGCGTGGTCCACATGATCCCAAGCCGGGCGACTTTAAGCGCATGGTCCTAACTGCCATTGAGAAGTTTTGCATCTATCTGCGTTTGGCCATTCTAATTGCTGCCGATCAGCGTGCTTTGCGTCAGTCGAGCGGTCTGTCCTGGCCCATTGGCTCCTCGTCGGCTACGCATCACTTCTTGCCGTGGATACCGCAATGCTTGCGTTATACGCGCATTGCATATGCCACGCTAATTGGATTGGATCTGCCCTCGGATGCACTTGATATTATACAGAAACTAATTGATGAAGTGCGTCTGTTTTGTTTCTCCATCATATTCAAACGCGCCACCGATCGCTGCAAGAAGTTAGGCACACAGGAGACATGGGAGACAACCGTGGAGGATTATCCGGGTGCGACGCAACTGCCCGCTGCACTAGAAGCGCTGCTGGTGGAAACTTTGGAGGAGGTGCAATCGGTATGCATGCAGCCAGAGGTGCGTGAGGGTAATCTGCTCGAGCCCCATTCGGATGGACAGCGTGAAGTGACCCAGCGCCTGCAGGAGCTGCTGTCCGCTTTCAGTGGAGTTATTGCTGAACTCGCTTATCCCTCACATGACGATGAGACGCCCACGCACAATGTATCGCAGCTGCTTGGCTTTCCCAATACCCAGCAGCCGGATTCGGTGTCGGGTGGCGGTGGTGGTGGTGGAGGCGCAGCTGTCAACTGGGAGCAGCGCATGCTCTGCTGTCTGGCCAATTATGCGTACTGCAACAAGAGCTTCTTTGCGCGCATTGGCGAAGTCTTTGTGCGCTATGGCTATCCATTGCCCACGTTGGCCATCGAGACGGCTCGCTACAATGCCAATCAATTGTTTACCAATCTGTTGGAGGAGTATGTGGAGCATAAGGGTGATCCATTGGTGGGCACCATCGAACCGTCCATGTATTTGGGTCGATTTCAATGGGATCACGAAATGGAAATCGGACTGGGTCAATTGCGTCCGTATGCGCATGAGTGCTTGGACAACCTCGTGGGTGTCTACTCCGAGATCTACAGTATCTCGCCCACATTGCTGCGTCCCATACTGGAATCCATTGTGCAGACTATATCGGAGGAGTTGGCTCGCCTGATGAGCTGTGTCCAGCATTTTAGCTACACGGGCGCTATACAGGCACATGTGGACATACGACTGCTGCGCGATGGCCTCGAGAACTATGCCAATGAGACGGCCAAGTGAGCTAAATAGTATTACTCTTCTTTTCAGCTGTTCATAACTCTTATAATTCTCTCTGTAGAAACTACTTTATGGAGGCCTTGGAGGCCATCAGTCCACCCCTCAATGGCGAACAGAAGCGTAAAGCGGATGAGATTTTGGAACGTGTCAAACGGAATATGCGCCTGCAGTTGCTTTGCTTTGCTGTCAAGGAGCCCTGAGCACATTCCACATTCCCTCGCCACAATTAGTTATATACAGATATATCAAATATTTATCATTTGAAATTCTCTAAACAATTACTTAAGCGAAAACCTTCTATTATAATTTTATATAACTTAATTCGAGTTTCCATTTGCTAGAGTAATTGTATAAGAATTTATTTAATTAGCAAAGTAATGCTTACATTGCAGAGTAAAACTCTTAAAACTCTTATATAAAGGAAAGCTTTACACACACAATGATTAATTAATTAAGAGACAGATTATCTAGCTTGTAATCGTAGATGAAATCCATGCCATCTTTTTTGTATTTCTCCAAGGCCACCTTGAGCACCTGCTCCACATCGATGGCATTGAATTTCTCTTGGACACGCTGCTTAATGGGATTCTCGATTGCGTCCATGATCTGATAGCGCAGCAGATTGGGCAGCACATTGACGACAAACTCCATGGCGTAATCTAAGGTGCCGGCTCCATCGCAACGCACCTGAATGTTGCCCATGTCGAATTGCAGATTGTTGATCTGTGGCCGCTTGCGTGTGTCCAGCGGCTGGCTGATCTCGACCGTAGCACGTATATGCTGCACCGTGAACTGGACATGACCCACCCGATTCATCAGACCAAATCCAACCTCCCATTGTCCGGCTCCGGTGATCTGTTGTGTGCCCAGCTGCAAGCGCATCGACACGGTATTGTTGTGCATGGCTGCAGTCACGTTGCCCACCCGATAGAAACTGGAGCAGCCTGTGATCCAGGTGTTGGTCAGTTGCACACTGAAGACGCCCATGGTGCGGTTCTTGTCCTCCAAGCGATACGGATCGTAGCCTTTCTCTCTGACCATTTTGCGTAGACTGGCAATGGCGCTGTCCAGTGGGGTTATTGAGTTGGGCATGCGGCGATCTCCCATGAATTTCTCAATCCTTGTATTGATCTCGGCGCGCATTTGCTTGTCCGCCTCCTGCAGCATAAACGGCTTCATGGCATCGAAGACCAAATTGGGTGCCGAATTGATGATGCCCTGAAAGACGCTGCCAAAGAAGCCAAGATTCTGGAAATCCATAGCCATCTCGCCGAAGGTAATGTCCATGTCGATGTGCTCCGTGGTCAGATGACCATCGCGCTCCACACCGAGCGTCACCGAGCAGCGGACATAGACCTTCTTCAGGATAATGGAGAAGGGTCCGCTGGATTTTTGGAAGAAGGAGCTGAGGATGTAATGGCCCTTGACCAGCATTTCGTCCAGCTGTATGCCTGTCTCCGCCTGCAAAAAACTTAAGGTTGAGGTTGAGATTGAGCTTATTCTTTGGCCACTTGCCTTCATCGCCTTGAAGTCCACATCGACGGTGGATATGCGAAACTTGGACACTCCATAAGCCTTCACTTTCATCATGTTCAGATTGGCCATGCCCAGGCTTTTGGCCGTGTCGGGCACATCCATTGGATCCGGTATGGGTGCACCTGGCATGCCAACTGGATCCTCTTGCTTATAATGCTCCAGCAGCCCCTCGATTTGTGCGGCCACGCGATTTTGAGCTGCCTCAATGTTATGCGCCTCATCGTTCTCATCATTAGTCTCTGCTGCGGGTGACAAGGTTCAACGGGATTTGATAGATAACTGCAAACTTATATATAAATATATATATATATTTGCACAGTTGCTCACCATTTTCATCCTGGGCTCGGGCACTGCCCAGGATTAAGCATGCCACGAGCAACACTATCAGCACTTTCATCTTTTTGCGATTTCGAATATATTATTAATCTCTGCTTATCAGTTGAGGAACTAAAACAACAACAACAAGAACCAGAACAACACAGACTTGATGACGGATGCGCACTTGCTGCTGCCTCCGCTCGGATTCGAAGTCGAACTGACGACTGTCCGCGCTGCGTTAATCAACAGATAATGATGAGCACAGCAGCAGCAGCAGCATCAGCACCCGTTGAGCTTATCAAAGGGCACGTTTAATGTTGAGCTAAACCGAATTTGAGTCGAGCTCAATGCTGTCTGTTTATTCTACTTCCCCTTTTGAAACTGGGAATTGAGTGAGCGCGTGGCTGAGCCATTAAATTCGAGCAGCATCGCACCGAGAAGTTTATATAAATTCCATAACATTCCATTTGCTACAACTGCTCTTATGGCTTATAATATATATATATTAATTTAATAAAAAAAAATATATTTTTTTTATCTTATACTACAAACATTATTTTATTTTTTATATATAGTATGATATATAAAATATAACTTGATTACACTTTAATAAATTAAATAATTTGTGTGTGTTTTTATATAATTTTTTTTATTTCATTTAAAATTTGACGGTTTTTGTTACCAACAATCTAAATGGATTAAAAAGCATTTTTTTAATTCAAAATTAAACTTCATTTTTATTTTTCTTTAATTTGCATTTAATTTCATTTATTGCAATTGGCTTTTTTCTTCATTTAAGTCATATACAATCTTAAAATAATAATTAAAAAAAAATATTTTCACGTGCTAAAAAAAAAATGTTTTCGTGCTAAAAAAAAAGGTAAAAAAAAATGTTTCGTGCTCAAAAAAATTTGCTTAAATCTATGAAAAAAAAATATTGATATAAATAAATGACAAATTTTGCGCTTAAAACTATGAAAAAAATTGTCTTAGAGCTAGACAAAAAAATTGGCTTAAGTCTACGAAAAAAATTGTCTTAAGAACTATGAAAAAAAAATTATGTTTGTTTTGCTAGTTTTCCTCTTTTTGGTTTACAGCAGCCGCATTCAAAGCATACAATTATCAATAATTATTATAATACGTATTATATATATATCAATATATATTATATTACAATAATTATTATTGTGATTAAACTGAGACTAATTGTTACATTTCGTTGAACGAGTTTAAAAATGCTCTGCTTTGCTTTGTTTCCTGCAGTGGATGCAGACGTTGGAGTCGTGCACGGCGGCGCCAGACTTAAGCGTAAAAAAGATTATCATATTTTTTCTATGTACGTAAACATACACAAATATCACTTATGGATAGATAAGAGTTAAATAGAATACATAAGGAATTACATTGGATAGAATATACAAAATAATTTCAGTTTTTCACTCAATGCCTTCACATGTGATGGATAATCTTAACAGCTCTATGGGGAGATTAATGAATGTGGATTTCTTGATTTCTTGAGCTGCTGGTTAAACCAGCTATTTTAATTCAACACGTGCATAAAAAAAAGTAGTAGTGACTTGGCATTCGTAATAACAGCTGAAAAAATAAAACAAGAAATGATGAGGGGATGAACGCATAAGTCGATTGCAACCGACTAGAGAAATAGTTTGCCCTGTACCTGAATCGGAGTTTGGGTATCATAAATATATATATACAATTAGTGGTGTATATAGTTTCCACAGGTAAAGGGCATACATACATGAAGAGACACGCACAGTGGTTCTACCTACACAAATATTTACAACATACACAACTAAACGAACATGATGGCAACTATAAAACGTGGACCATATACAGATTGCGAGGCGGGTTTGCCCGTTTGCTACATTGATTGCTTACAAATCCGAGAAGATACGTTCTAAAATGACCTCATCCTTGTCACCGTCCAGATTACTGTCGCCAGCGGCAGTATTGCCGGCACTAACAAGCATATCGGCCGACTTCCTTAGCACATTACTTTCCATATCCAAACGGCGGTGGACGCTCTTGAATCTCTTTGCCGGCTGCTCCATTGTGGGTGATGGGGGTGAATGTGGCTCCGTTGTGGCTGCCGTTGTCTCCACTCCAGTGGGCGGTGGCATTATATAAGCATATTCAGGTATTGTTGTATTGCCATCGTTGCTGCACAACGGCACACGCTGAAAACCAAGCTGAGCCGGATCGACGGGCTCGCTGCCATTGAATATATTAAAGCCTGCCGAGAAAGAGAAAGAATGAGAGAGAGAGAGAGACAAAGATTATTTACTGATGTCAAGAGAAGGATATACTTGAAGCGTTAACATACCCTGGAATTCACCGTTCTCATTTTGCATGAGGACCAGCGGATGCTGCGATTGCTGCAAATTGTCAAGGGGCACCAGCGTATAGCCCGATTGCATGCCAGCTGATGCTGAAGCGGGTTCCTCAGTGGGTTCCACTGCAGGTTCCTCTGCTGGTGCCACCTCTGTTTCTAACTCCATGTTAAAGTCCTCTTCATCAGTCGTATCATCTGCATCCTGATGCGGATTTTTGCAACCAATGCATTTGCAATCCACACACGATTTACCCGCCACATAGCAAGTGCAGCGCGAATTGCGACAGGTCGCCCGGCCAGGTGCCGAGGTGGTGCCACAGCGACAGATGTGCGACATGCGCGCATCCTTGGGTTTGGGCTTATGGGCTGCCACCTTTGGCGTGGATGTATGTGGCAAGGTCGCAGTTCTAGTGGCGGCTACAGGAACTTTAGCCACGATGGGCGCAGCTGTTGGAACTGCAGCTTTAGTTGCAGCGCTTGCAACACGAGTAGTTGCTGCGGCTGATTTGGGAACAGGAGCAGCCCTGACAGCAGCTGTAGCAGTCGTCGTAGCGCGCTTGCTAACAGTCGACGCAGCCTGCTTGGGAGCAGTTGCAGCACGAGTAATCGCTGCAGCTGGCGCGGAAACTGGCTTAACTGTAGCTGGTGCGGAAGTAGGCTTGACTACAGTAGGCGGAGCAGGCTTGGCAGCAGTTTTAGTTTTAGTACCAGGCTTTGGAGCAGCTATAGCCAGGGTAGGGGCTGCTACAGGAGCAGCTGCCGCTGGAACTATAGCTATCGGAGCTGGAACTGCAGCTACTGGAGCCGGAATTGCGGCTATAGGAGCTGGAGCTGTAGTTATTGGAGCTGGAAGTATAGCTATTGAATGTGGAACTGCAGATATTGGGACTGGAACTGCAGCTAGTGTTGCTGGCACTTTAGCTAGTGCCGCTGGAGCTGCAGCTATAGGAGCCGGAACTGCAGCTATGGGAACTGTAGCTGGAACTGCAGCTATTGGAACTGTAGCTGGAACTGCAGCTATTGGAACTGGTGCTGTAGCTGGAACTGTAGTTATTGGAGCAGAAGATACTGCCTTTATGGGTGATCCTGTTGCTGTTGGCGGTTTCACCTGAACCGAAGAGATTATGGTGGGCTTCTTATTACGCAAATTCATGAGCCTGCTAGTGGGCGCAACGGCTTTAGTGCTTGCCAACAGTTCATCATCCCCAGCATCGCCGAGCAGCTGTTGACGACGTTTTATGGAGCTAATAGCATTCATTGACTTAAAAGCCGTTGCTCTGGAGGTGCTGGCGACAATTGGCTCCTCATGCTCAGTTGTGTCCATTGGCTCGTCGGTTGCCACTTCTGCGAGCTGTTCCTGCTGTGATAGCTGATCCTGATGTGATAGTTCCACTACCTGTCCAATGGGTGCCATATGCAGCTCACCGTTGGGCATCATATAGGTTGTATAGTTGGACGTACTGTTGACATAATCCGCAGGTATCGTAAAGGCACCCGATAGATCCACTTGTTCCGACCAGGGCGACTCAATGTAACCGCTTGGCAACATCGTTTCATCTGTTGGGATTAACATTTGCTGTGGCTGGGGTGCGATGTGGGTGTGGGTCAACATCCGAGCACCGGGCGTCATCATGGGCAACGGATGAGCGTACTGAGCCTGTTCTCCTGTTGCAGCTGCCTCTAGCTCAATGTCGGTGATGGACAACTGATTCGGCATGTGCTGCTCGTATGGCAGCTCAGGCGTGGTGGCCGCTGTCGTCGGCGGCGTCTCTGCCGGCAATGATGATGGAACACTTGTGAGAAATGGTAAATCCGGCTGAAGTAAAAATGTTTCAGACATATTCTCATAGTTGGCGCCCTCCTCAATGAACCACTGTGTCGATCTATTCGGCAACCTAACCCGAGGCTTATGCTCGATGTTGATGTTGCCATTAATGTCCGGCCGTAGATGAAAGAACTCTGAATAAAGTGAAGATTGGCGTAGGTGCACACAGAGCGTTTTATAGCACAGCAACTGCAAGGCCATAGTTTTATTCTCCTCGTAGGTGCGGAAATCGGAGCAATCCTTGCACTGCGGGCAACTGGGCCACAGTTGCTTGCGTCCACGCAGGCACAGCCGGCAGACATGGTGGCCACAGCGACTTCCCTTCGGCTTGTAGGGATCATTGAGCAGCTTACAGCAGACGGCGCACGACAGCAGCTGACGCAGCTCACCAATACCTTTATTGATCTCGTGGATGCGACGCGTCGACAAATTTGACGCGGACTTTAATGAAAGTAATGTAATTTGAATATAAAGTTTTTGCGCCTCCATTGTGAAATGTGAAATGGGCGGAAAATTGAAGTGTGGATAAACGTTTAGTTTTGTGACAGTCTCAGTTTCTTGGAGACTGCGCTGGGCTGGGCTGCTGCGTTTGCCGTCTGCCTTGCCGTAGCTGCACCGCGATTCCGTTAAAACATTGTATTGAATTTCATTTGCTGTAATTTTTCACCGGCTTGCATCGAATTTTTGGTTGGCGTTCCTCTTGTAATGTAGATGTTGTTGTTGTTGTGTTCACTTAGCGGCTAAATACTTAGAAATACTATTCACGTGCAAAAAAAATAGATCACAGAAAAAAAAAACAAAAAAAAAGATGGTTATGTAGTCTAAATGTTATTCAAGTCATTTTTAATTTTCACTTTGTGTTTATTAATTGAAGAGTAAAATTACCAAAGATAAATTGAAACGCCGTGCCTGCGTTTTATATTCTTTGCAGTGCAATGTGACCGTTTCACAGCGAGTTGTCGCTGATTGCTGTGAATGATAGCTGAGATGCCAACTTGTTAAAAAAAATACTGACAGCTATCTTGAGTATTTCTAGTGCAAGCAAATAAATTTTAAACTAACGTGTCCAGGGCTGCAAGGCCAAGTTAAATGTATATTAAAAAAAAAAAAACGACGCAACGTGTTTGCAATATGCTTGTTAATATATATGTAATAGTCCGAGAAATATGTAAATATATGTATTTGAAATATTCTAACTTGAAAGTGCTTTTAATATTAAATACATTTTAACATTTCGTTTAACAAGTTGCGAAAAATAATTTGTCTATGAATAAGACTTTTGGCTCAACATAAATAAAATCCTATCCAAATGGATTTTTATAAATAAATAATAAACATTTTCTCATCCACAAAATAATTTTAAAATATTTATTTAATTATTTTGCATTCTAATCTTAGATGGGGAAGAAATGATTGATTAATAATTTAAAACAACTCAAAAATGAGTTTAAAAAGCGAAATAAATAGAATAAGCACATTAAGATCGTTTATAACTTAAACTGTTCTGGATAATATATTAATTGTCATACATAATATATAATCTTCTACATATAATTTCTAATCTCTTATGCCTAAT
Organism: Drosophila borborema; assembly: GCA_030914335.1. Taxonomy (NCBI): domain Eukaryota; kingdom Metazoa; phylum Arthropoda; class Insecta; order Diptera; family Drosophilidae; genus Drosophila; species Drosophila borborema. The sequence goes on from JAUESP010000052.1 coordinate 123,192, forward strand.
CTATGTGCTGTCAGAGTCTGTTAGACCTAAAAATTTGTTATACATTTATTTTTTCGTTTTTAATTTAACATTGAAAATGAGTCAATATACATACTACATATGTACATATATGTTCAGATACAATAAACAGTGAACTTATACATATAGAACGTGCATACATATGTATATCAATTCTTAGAAAATATTGTAACTTTAGAGTAACATAAGTAGTATTATATCTTAACGGTATATATATATATATATATATATATATATATATATGTATGTATATATGCATGCATGCATGTACATATATACGAAATGCGATTTGTAAACACTAGGCAATATATGTTGAGTAGAATCTTAAAAGCTATATCAATATAAAAAAAATATATATATATATATATCTGACATGCCACTAGGTAGCATCGTTGAATTAAATATTTTCTATATGCTATGCTTTGTTTTAATATCGTCGCTCCTCCTTCTCATTGACCGCTTTCAATGGCTGGTAGCTGGGATTGGAGAACGCGTCTGTTGCCCCGCCCGTCGTCGTTTTGTTTGCCAGATTCTTGCGCGGCGGCTTCACGTTCACATAGTTATCGTTGCCGCTGCCATTCAGCGTTGTCTCGATGTGATGTCGCGGCGAGGGTGTTGGCGTGGCATTCACATATTGTTGGGGAAATCTTCGCGCCTGCTCCGGACTGTGCCGTTCCTCGCCATCTGATGTGGAGACGCGATGTAGCATAGGTATCTCCTCGGGTGCCTGGTCAGCTGCATCCACTGTCGTCGGCAAGCCGTTCTTTCGTCGCACCGGCTTATGCACACTGCTGTCCATATTATTCGCCAACGTTGGCGAATGCTGTTGGCCCACTGTGCGATTGGTATCTGGGAACGTGAAAGAGGTTTCGTTTGTGTCTATGGCTGGCAAATCGGCTAAGTCGGCGTCGCCTTTGGGGCGCGTGGGTGAAAAGATGGCGGTGCTGTTCTCAGCATTCATTTGTAGATAATCATCGGATGACTCTTCGATTCCTGTTAGTGTGAACATGTGTGTGTGTATGTAGGTGGGTAGTTTTGAGAGTGTGCAGTTTTGTTAGTTACATCCACATCCAAGCGAAACATTCAATCTGTACTTACTTATCTTTGGCACTATGTGTCCATTTACATAGCGTGGCGCCGACGGAGCAAAATCATCCGGCGCGCCCATCAGCGACAAGTAATCCGTGGGCCGATTTTTCATATATTCCGTGTTCGAGCGCATATAGGGATCATTCAAGTCGAGATAATGCTGTTATTAACCAAATAAAATTCTCTTGTCAAAATCAGACATATTGCATATGGAAATCACACTTACATTGGCCACATCCTCGCCCAGCATGTTGGCAAAACGTCTTTCCAGTACATTGAACAAGGGTCGACTCTCGGGACTAATCAAAAAGAAATGGATTTCAATTGAAGCAGTTCTTCAAGATTTCATTTGCCCATTTCATTTACCTCTTTCTCCAGCACTCGAGCATGATTTCGTAGATCTCCTGATTGGCATAGGGCGGCTTTTCCATGCGATAACCATCGTTGAGCTTGTTGAACAGCTCCAGATTGGGATCAATGCCGGGATAGGGCACCTTCGATAGCGAAAATAGCTCCCACAGCACAATGCCAAAGGACCAGACATCGCTGTAGGTACTAAAGACATGATCGCTGAGCGATTCTAGCGCCAGCCATTTAATGGGCAATTTACCGCTCTCTGAAAAGAAATGGAGTAATGATTAGGAAGTATGCCAGAAATAATATATATTATATGATATAATAAATCAGAATTTGCTCCACTCCAAAGAAAATTTATATAGTGTGGGAAGCTTATGATAAATCCGGAATAGGAAATCAAAAAATTCAGAGTTAAGCTATGTAGACCTTACCCGATTTCTTATAGTTATCTCCTCTGTACATGGAACGTGCCAAACCAAAGTCACAAATCTTAACCACATTGTCTTCGCAGAGCAGAATATTACGTGCTGCTAGATCACCATGGAGTACCTTCTTCGAGGATAGGTAATCCATGCCGCGTGCCACTTGGAAAGCCCAGCTGATCAGGTCAGTGGTAGTCACAGACATAGCTTCTGTAGAGTCTGTCTTGTAATTCGAACGCCAGGCGGGTTGAATGGAATTATTGGACATGACATGATCATCTGAAAAAGGGAATGAATTTTTAATTCTATAAAAAAGCTTATGTTAGCAACACTTACCCTCTGGCACTGTGGTCATCACTGTCGCCTCCGTGGCACAGGTGTCCATTTGGCGATCGTAGGTGGAACCACCTGTTACAGTGCGACCGGCGCGTGTACCCGAACGTGGATCGTTGTCGGAGTTTCTGCGATTATGGTGCGTATAGTTGTTGTTTACGGAGTTCATGTGATTGATATATGGATGGTTCGGGAAACCGACGTTAGCATATTTCAAGCCACCACTAACACCACCAACACCACCACCACCAATACCAACACCACCATCACTGGTTAATATATATAGTGGGTGCACAACACAGACACATTTAGCAGGTTGAGAGCAGAGTGCAGAGAGGAATAGTAGACCATAAACCACAGGCACAAGCACAGTTATGTTGCGCGTGTGTGAGTGTATATATATATGTATATAGATGTATATATACATTTGTATAGATGTGTTTAGGAAATTTGATTTTTGTAATTAGTTTGTGAATTGGGTTTCGCAATAGTTAAATTAGAGAGATCATTTGTTAGCACGAGTTGCAGCAGAACGAGAACAATGTTAGTTAACAGGAAAATTAGAAAAATGTTAGTTAGCATTAGATAGCTATTGTCATAATGTTAAATGTTAACATGCACTTCGCTGGGACACTTACCGGTGCAGATCAAAGTTGTCGGAGATTCGTTGCGTCATGATACTGGGATCGATGCGATCGTTGATGGGATTAATCTGATTGATGAAGCACTTGCGATTGCGCAGCAAAAAGTTTTGTACATTGCCAAAGCGACAATACTCCACGATGACCATCAGTTCACCTGTTAAGTTTGGGGTTAACAGCAGATTGTATAAATCAAGTTTATATGCATATATGTAAGCACTATTTCAATTACTTACGCTTTACTATATTTTTGGTCACAGCGCCCAAGAGATTCACAACATTCAGATGCTGACCCAGATGCACCATAATCTTTAGTTCGGAGACTAGGGCACGCACCACTTCCGCATCGGCAGTGCGTTTCACCATTTTGACAGCCACTGTGGTGACGGGTTCGTCACTTCGTATGCCCTCCGCCTCGCCCTTGAGCACCACACCAAAGGCGCCAGCGCCTAGCTGTTTGCCGAGCTTCAGTTTGTCGCGCGGAAACTCGAACTCCCGATTATAGGGCAACAGTTCCGCTTGCTCATCCAGCGATAGAGCCGGATTGATCTGCTCCACATCGCCCTCAACAAAGTTGGCCAATCCCGCGGCCTTTAGCGCCAAATGGTTGCGGCGCTCTTGTCGATAGCGTATACCCAGGAAAATGCAGAGCCCAATCAGAACAACAAAGAAGATGACAGTGAACCAAATCCAAGCTTTGCTCATGCCAGGCATATCTACAATGAAATTGGGTCAATACTATAACTATATATATCTAGAGATCTGCAAAGGTTCACACTCACTGGCAATGATGACCTTGACTGAGTTTTCAATGCTGCCCAAGCGATTGGCAACCACACAGCGATAGTTGCCATCGTGTTTGGGATACAGATGAGGTATCAATAGCTTGGTGCCATCTTCGATGATGTGAGTGCGATTCGTTTCGAATAGCTCGACGTCATCCTTGTACCAATACACCTTAGCCTGCGGCACAGCCTTCGATTTGCACTCGAGGATCAGCGAATCACCCAAATTGCGTTCGATCTTTGAATTTGCATCGAGGTTTGTGTACGTCCATTGAGGAGCTTTCGGATCATGCACATAGACATCGATCACGCGACTGTCGTACTGATCTGGATAGTTAATATAATATGCACGGCATTCGTATGTGCCGCGATCCTTGTCGGCTATGGCATGGAACTTCAGTGTGTTCGTATACGAATATTCAGTGGTGTCCCTCTCCACATCAATATCTGAAATCAATTAACCAATCAATCAGTCAATTAATTGCTGTATGCTAATCACTTACCTGGACTGGCGACCAATTGTTCTCCATCGTGATACCATTCCACATGGCCATTGAAATGATATGCCAAAGCAGAACAGGTGAACGTCTCCTCATCTCCCTTGGCTATCTTTCGATTTGGATCCAGGCCAGAGATACTAATGTTCTGTGCAATCTTTCCTAGAAACACATGCGCCCGGGTGTCTGATATCATCGGCTTATTGTCGATTAGATTCTGTGCCGCACATATGATAATTCCTGGCTGATCGGGTGTAAAGATTGCCTCGTGTATATTCTCAATGCTCAACTGGCCGGGACGAGTGTTTGTCTTATACTGTTACAAAATGATTTTGTTTTATTAAAAAATTATATTTTATATAAAAATTATAAAATATAAATAAGAACCTATACTTTAACTTAAAACTCGAAATTTATATTTTTAATATCCTCAGTATGTTAACGATCGCCTTAACAGAAAAAGAGTAATTTAACAAGGGCAAAATAAGTGATATTTTCAGGAGCAATTAAAACTGCTGCTAAAACTGTTCAGCTAACAGCAGCTACTACAGCTTATCAGATTCTGTTAAAGCACTCAGCAGCTAAATCTGTTAATTGAACAGCAGCCATTGAAGCTCATCAGCCACAATTAAAGAACTCGTGTTTAACAGCAGACGTTAACAGTTTACTGAACAAATTATCCTTAAAAAATATAAATATAAATAAATAAATAAAGAAATAGGTAAAACTAAATTATAGCCATTTCAAGCTTATTGATTATTATTAGCTTAAACAAATCGAGTACCTGATATAATTCCTGGACCTCTTCGGACTTGAATTTCAATTTCATTTGTGGAGAGCAGGTCGGAAGCAAGATACAAATAAAAAATATTTTTAAAATTCAATATTTGATATTCAATGCGATAAATACATTCTACAAATGTGTTTAGCATGTTAGGCAATCAAATGGAATTAGTTAGGAATACTTTAGAATATAATTAAGAATATTATTCAGTTACTTCAATTTAGTTATATCATTTTTGAGGATTGTGTTAAGATTTATCAGTTATGAAGTGGGTTTTAAATGGTTTGAAAGGTTTCTACGCACAGATCATTTTATTTTATTTAATATATTTACTAAATACTTACACTAAAGTTCTGTGATGCTTTATCACACTCCGGCCAGCGTGGCCTTAGGCGACAGGCTTTGAACATAAATGTGACAATAGCAGGTGGATAAGCTTTAACGCTGCAATTGAGATGGGCTTCCTGGCCGGCCACCACATAGACATCATCCATGCTGAGAACAGGTCTCGAGATGACGCTAACATTAAAGTTCAGCTGTTTGGCATCAACTCCATTCGTGCCTTTGAGCGTGTAGGTGCCGCTGTCCTCGAGCTGAGCGTTAAGTATTTTCAGCGTTGTGCTCGACTCAGTGGCGAGAATTTTGAAGTTCGGCTCAGTGTCCCAGACCTCAATGCCATTCGGCTTGTACCACTTGAATGTGGGCTGTGGAAAGCCCTCAAAGTTGGCCGTCATTTGTATAGTCCGGTTAGCATGCTCCTGCACTGTATAGTGTTTGGAGGGCTCTGACACGTTCAGATAGCTGGAATTTGGCTCTGTTTAGGTTGCAAAAAAAAAAAAAAAAGTCAGAAATACAAAATAAAAGAACTAAACCAGTTCAATACTTGTTTTTTTTTTTTTTAATCGGACGATCAATATGTCACTCACCCATAACATGCATTTTATAGGAGCCGAACTCTGTAACATGTGAATCCCTGACGACGCACTTGTAGATGCCCTCATCGGTCAGCTTGGCATCTCGCACGGTCAGGGTGCTGCGACCAACCTGATAGGTATTATTCTTTACCCTATCGTCGAATTTCGGAGTTGTGTTGGTATAGCGCGACTAAGGGAAAATTTAAGATATATTTAATTTCAAGCACATCAAATAATGTTCGACTCAAATGAGCAAGATAGAAAGATAGTCAAAAATAGAAAGGATCTTTGAAGTCATTGAGAGATTCTTCGCAAAATGACAGATTCATTGAAAAGCTCGACCTTGAGCTTAATGTGAGCTGAGGTCCGGTGCAAAAGGTGGAAAGCAACCCATAAGGAAGAATATTTTTCAATCGATAAGCAGACAATCATTTGATTTAAATAATTTATATTTGTATACACGATAAGAATATGTACATATATAATTATTGAAATGTTATTATTATTTAATTACAAATATTTTCATTTAAATATTTATCTGACGCACTTGATCAAAGTAATCGAAAGTATTGATTTTAGATAGCGATAAAAAATAAGATTAAACAGATGGGAAATGCCGATGAGTCAGCTAAACAATCTGATAAAAAATATAAATGCAATGAACCTTATTAATGAACCGATTAATGAACGCCTCGGATAACGAACATTAGATTTATATGGTTTAAAATGGTTTCGGTTAACGAACGATTAGAACGAATTGTGTTCGTTAACAGCGGTCCACTGTATATGTATATTTTTATTTTACCTGTTCCAGAGGAATATATCTTTTAATATAATAAAGACTGTATATTTCTAGATCTTGTTACTGCCAGTTTAAATTCTTTTCGTGCCACGTTCCCATACTTAACCATTTCAAATATATGCTATATATATAGTATAGTAACGCTTACCTTGTCCACTTTTTTGGGAACTATCCACTGCATATCGTAGACAACGCCGTGGGGGGCAGACAGCTCGCAGACCAGCTCAAATGTTTGGCCCTCGTAGACATGGTTACGGGACGTTGAGGTGATCACCGGCTTATTGAGGCGATCGCTCGCTTCTGTTGTCCACGCAGAGAAGAGAAATTACGTTATTGAAGATAATTTCAAATTAAATAAAGCTGGGCAAGCATTTTACAGCTACATGCGGTGGGTTAGCGGGGTAAGATTTAGAGGAGTTAGTGTAAGACTAGCACATGCAGGTGTTAAGAACTAAAATTATAGGTTTAGCAATTAGCTGATACAAATTTTAAGCAACATTAGTGCTACAGTAAAATAATAATTAGAAATTAACAACATGCGACATTAAAATAATCCAATAAATCCAAAAGCGAAAAAGTAAACACAAAACGAAAAATGAAAACATTATGCAGGACATTCAGAGACAGCAAGACAACAAGGGACAACCGCAAAACACTTACGCCCTTTTGGTTGCCTTGAGGGCAAAGGTTTCATCGGGGCCAGCATCGTGTAGCTGCGCTTGAGACGACGCGGGGCAGACGAGGAGGAGTAGGACGAGGATGATGTTAACGAGGATGAGTCAAAGTCAAAGTCTGGGATATCATTGTCTACCGTGTTATCGGTATCATTATGAATATCGATATCGATGTTGTCATCGTTATCGATATCGCTATCGCTATCAACATGCCCAGCACCTGGTGTTAATGCAACGATATCGTTGGCTCTGTTAGTAACATTGATGGATTCATCGGCGTGAATCATAACCTTTAAATCATCGTGCGTTATGTTAGTTAACATCACAGTCTGCACCAAAGTATTTTTGTCCAATCCGAATGCTGAGAATGCGTTAGCATATTAATAAAACAGTTATTCAAAAATATTTATACAGATAGACAGATAGAGAGAGAGAGAGAGAGAGAAAGAGAGAGAGACAGAGTAACTATTGATGTGTCACACAAAACCTCACATTTAAAAAGCAATTACAGTTATATTTTCTACAACTACCGTGTGTCAACTGTACTTCAGTTTGTGTGTATGTATGTGTATTTGTGTATGTGCTTATTGTTGCATGTGATTAATAAAAAATTTTGATTGCACTCATTTCAAATCTTAGACCCATAGCCATAGGTGCATATCCGAAAGCCTCTTGAAAAGTTGAGAGTATTAGAAGGTTTTTCTAGATTTTTTTTTTTTTTTTTTTTTTTTTTTTAAATATAAAGCAATATTTACGACACATATATGGACGGAAAATCACAAATCACAAACTTTGGGGTGCAAAAACTCACTATCAATGTGACCGTTACCAATAAAGCGCACAACTATGATCGTGCTTTCCTCTTCATTATCCGGCGACGGGATTTTGGGCTCGCAATAATATTCACCGCCATCGGTAACGCTGCGTATTTCGATAACAAAACCACGTTTAGGATCATATCGACCGGTATTCTCACTGGAAAATGTCTATTGACAATATATTGATTTGATTTATTTGATGATTATAGTCAGGTATAACAGATATTTTAGGTGTTAAGGAATGCGAGAGAAATGAGCTATGAAGTCAGAGAAAATCTTGGAATTACAAATATTGTTTTCCCTAATAAAATTTCGATTCCTTTGAAATTATTCGTTCTACAATTGTTTATATATATGTATATATATTATATATATGTATATACATTATACATTTATGAATATTGGTATGTACAGATGAACGCAAATATATATACTGACTAACTACATATATAATATGTCAATCATTTATCGATTATAAAGGTTTAAACATACTCTGATAATGTATGGTAAAAGTGTGGCTCATGTTAGCCGCTTTGCATTTCCAGGCGGGCGGTATTTTGTCAGTTATAAAAAATAGTATGAACCCCACCTTGGGATCGTAATATGTATTATTGTAGAAATCATATCGGCTTTGAGAGGCCATACTTGAGCTTATTTTACCTAACTGTTCGGCGAGATGAATGACGAATAAACATGTTTGAGAAGCGTGTGAATTTGATAAGCACAAACAATTTTTGATTATCATATTTAATACGCACCTCACTGTTGAAGGTTAGCAGCACCTCCGTGTCGGGCATGGTCGGCTTACAGGGTATTATCACCTCAGAGTATTGGCGTGCATAAATGATCGGCTCCTGCGGCACCAGCAAATTGTTTTTGTCATTCACAAATACATAAATGGTGCTGGCATCATCATTGTTGACCAAGCTGACCAGCGTCTCCTCCGTCCAATTCGTCTTGTCGGGCGCCGCCGAGGATTTGATGCAATAATAGGCGGATACATTATCGACTGAGACCTCATCCAATACGAGCCTAATGCCAAAACTACGCTGTGGATCTTCAGTGTTGTCAAAAGTTTCGCCCTGTTTATACCCATCGTGGCTGTTCCACCATTCGATGGGTTCGTTGGCTTCACATTGCAGTGTATATGTTGTGCCAAAATCTAACTTAAGCGAGTCCTTGCAGGGCGTTATAAGTGGCACATCGAATTCACCGCCACAATTATAGGGTATATCATTACCCACGAAGTCATTTTGTGGATGGGGAACTAGAGAGAAAAATTAAAAAAAATGTTTGTTAATGTTTGTATGTATATACTCTGCTCTACTATATCACTCTTCTATTGTTGTATCTGTTAGATCTCATGTGGCAGTATTTTAAATTGCTTGGATTAAGTTAGGATTAGGAGAGGGTATATGCTAGTACTAAACCGGTCTTGAAATAGAAACATTCAGTCTTATATAGAACACTGATTAGCCTTTCGCTCTCTTCCGCAATTTAACACTCACTCTTTCTCTTCCTAATATATTTACATTCTACTCGATATTCTCTTCGTTCTTTTTATTTCTCAATATATCTCTCTCACTAAGTCCTTACCACTTTTAAGTCCTTATATAAATCTTATTTCGTAAGTGCATAATATTTATATATTGACACATCCTGACAACCTCCTGCTAAAAGTTCGTCAGCCGCTTTGCGATACCGACTCCCATACCGACTACTGCATTTCATATAAATCTGTATTTAATATTGTATATTATGCTTTCTTATGAAGTCAATGTTTTTTCTTTTTTACTGCTGATAACTAAGTGGAGGACTGCTGATAGCATGAAGCTCTTGAATTGTATACACTGTTAGCAAAGTAAATAAAAGTATATAGGTTTTATGTAATTTTTTATTTATATAATCAAATTGTTTCTTCTAACTTAAAGTCTATTTTATCTAAACCTCAAGATTAAGTCTCTAGGATCAAGCCGAAAGTATATAAACAAAGATATATATATATATATATATATATATAAATATATAGATGTTCTAATCACATAGACACATGAATACAACAGTCTCAGAGCAATAAAGTTAATGATAAGAAAAAATGCAAGTCTTAGTCTAACAGAGTATAGGATGGGCGCGTACATTTGCCGGCAGCCTGTTATACGGTGCTGAGCGTGAGCGAGAAATATGAATATATGTATATAGATATGAAGTACTACTTAATAGAGCTCGCTTGTGGTCAACGATAGAACACACATTATATTTTACGAGTGACACTTTAATGGGGATATGCTCGATCGTTTTAATGGTCGGCGCCATTACCGAAATTAAAGAGAGAAGAGAGAAGACATACGCTTATCAACGACCGTTCGAAGTTCACAATTGTGTCTAGCGAATCACTTAAGACTCCATAGAGATTGGATGATTGGAAGCAGGCTGGATGAAGCGATCGAGCGTGGATCATAAATTACAAGAAAGGCAACAAGTAAAGGCCTGTGCGATCATCACTGTATGGCATAAACACTCACATAATATACAGATAGATTGAGAGATAGATAGATAGAGAGAGAGAGAGAGAGAGAGAGAGAGAGAGAGAGAGAGAGAGAGAGAGAGAGAGAGAGAGAGAGAGAGAGAGAGAGAGAGAGAGTCGCCACATAGACACATGATATATATGTCAGAGTTGATATATGTATGTACATATGTGAATACATACCACTCATATTTTAATTGTGTGAATTGCCTGCGCTAAATTCATTTCATTTCATGGCCATCATTTAAAACATTTTAACTAAAAATACCCTGCATTTAATGGCAAGCTGAGCATGCATTTTTGAAAAGTTGCCTTCATGTATATATATATATATTTCTTTTTACATTTATGGAAACACAATTTATGGCACTTATCACTTCTCAGAATTTCGTTCAGGAAATCTGCCACAGGCCTCTATATATACTATTATTATCTACTCCAGATTAAATGGTATAAAATACATGTTTATTATTTTGAAATGCAAATTTTCTAGAATTATATATATATCATATTTTCTATATAAAACAAAAAGCCGTTACTTACATGCCCGATTGTAGTGTAAATATGAGATTCCGATGAGGCAGAGCAGCAGAAGTTTCCGCATTTTGATACTGTTTATCAATTATGTAAAGCTTTATATTTGTTGTATTTGTTTTCTTTTCTTTTTGTATATATTTAAATATATATTTGAATATATATTTAAGATATCTGACTGAATTGCTTCATTGTTATGACGAATTTCACCTGAATGCACTGCAAGAAATTAATAGGTTGAACTTTTAGTTTTAAATATGACTTAAAATTGTGAATTTTATAAGTAATAGTTGAGCAATATTGTTTACATTTAAAAATTTTTTTTTTTTTTATTTTAAGAGAATAAATAAAAATTGTAAATAATATTTAAACAATATATTTTGTACACTTGTCTATTTCTTTTTATATTCTTTTATTTGTATATTAATTAATATATTGTTGCTTAACATAGCAAATTAGATGCACTTTAATGAATTAATTTTTTTTTATTTATTTATTTTTTTTTTCATTCACAGCTCTCAAGACCCACTCACAATAGTCGTGTGTTCTCCGATTCGAACGCTGCCCGCAATCTTTCAAACCCAACTGAATGCTCAATCTTCAAGCTGTATGTGACTCGCCTCTCGAAAGTTGTTGAATTGAAGCAGTTCTGGATATTGTTAGTATACTTCGCTGTTGTTGCTTTTGCTTGTTTGATAAAAGAATTGTAATATCAATGAATATTTGTTTGTGCTGCTATATGGACTGCTGAACCTTAAATCTGAAATATGTGGTATTATCGCAGCTCCAGTTTATCGTTTAGTTATGTGCATAAACAAAAACAAATTATGTCTGAGCAACAGAGAGAAGAAGAAGAGAGAGAGAGAGAGGGCGAGAGAGTGTGTGAGAGAGAGAATGAGAGAACTTTGTGCGTTACGCATACGCACTGTGTTACACAAAGTATTACAATGAACATCCGCTATAAGCGATATCTACAGTGAAGCCAGATCAGTCAAATGTGGAGCAACAACAAAAGCCATAGCTCTGTGTGAGTGGGTGGCCGGCTACATGCGGCGCACTAAATAACAACGAGACATGCACAATTAAACATGCTGGCTAAAAGACGCACACAACAGGCAATCGGCTCTGTTTATGACGGTTGGCCGGGCCATAAATTTGTCTGTAATATATACCAACACAACCCACCCACCCACACGCCACATCTGCTTCGGTTGACAACAAGTGGCCATATAGACAGGAATTTCACATTGCTTTTGCCAACTGGGAACACACCCAGCATATGGGTGAGTTGCTGACATTTAAGCCTAGCTAACTTGTTGGCTAATTGCCCTTTTTGGGCTGCCAAACAAAGGCATTCATCTTTGTCAACGACAGCAGGACATAAGGAATCCATGAGTCATCTGCTCTTGACCACCAACATCTAATTAATGTGCTCAACCTCTCGCACTCACCAGCGTGACATTGCAGGCATTTACACCTGCAAATATTGACAGCTCGAATTGAAGGGACAAGTTTAATCGCTTAACCATGATGCGAGCAAGCACTTACTTAATGGCAGGGCAGAGAGCAAGTCGCTTGTGCACATGCCAAGCAGATGCTCTGCAGCTTGAGTGACGTTTCAAGCTTACACGCTTAAGAGGATTAAGGTCGTAAAAGGGAGCGTATAAAAACCGGTTGGCTTTCGAAAGCAATTGGGTTTTATATTGGTATTTATTTTCTTTTTCAATTTAATACTTTGAGAGATTATCTTGACCTGTGCAGTCTAACAACTATATTAGAAATTATACTTTATATTTTATTAATCTAAGACAATAGAATAACAGCATAAAGTAACTCTTACTGTTGTTGCATTGATGAGAATCTTATAGAAGGGACATAAGAGAACTATAATTACAATGCATACAAATTTATATAAATTAACTATATTATTACATGACCATACATACATCCACTCACAAATGTTTATGAATTTATTTCCTAAATAACATATAATACACATAAAATTTCATGAGAATCGCATAGGAGAGCAGCATTATCAAGCAGTATATATCACAAGAATAAATTATTAACTATTATATCAATAATTTATCATTTTATGTATTAATATTCGCTCAATAGACAACTGTTAAACTGAATAGCAATGCTAAGTAAATACATATATTTCCATTTGTATATTATTGCTTTGATTTTTCCGAGTCAAACTAACTAACAAACCCTATGCTTCATGTTCAGTTAAAGCCACAGCAACATATTCACCCAATTAGCCGTATTGCCCAATTTTACCTTTAGCGTATGAAAACTTGCTTGGATAGTTTTCTTTTTAATTGCCCACAGCGACCACTTCTATGAAATGTGTCTGGCAACATGCGGCCAGCACTTGGCAACATGTTGCTAACTGCGTGGACTTTGCCTGTGGCGGCTGTTGCTCATGTCGTCGACTGCTTGACTGGGGCTGCCTTTTCGTGATTGTTGCTGTCTTTTATTTCACTTCTTTTTTTTCATTTATTTTTATTTTTTGTTGCTGTCGTGCAGTTGCCATAGCGACACGCCCACTTTTGCATTTTCAAGGGCGCTCACGCATACCTCTGGCCACTTTTTTTTTCGCTGCTGCAGCAATTGCTGTAGTAGTTGTTGCTGCTGCTTGTGTCGTGTTGGCTATTTTTAACTGCCTCGTATTCCCCTCTCAATGGGCCAGTCCCCGCCTAATTACCAGTCGCCAGCTCTCAGCCGCAATTGTTTCGCTGCCTGCCGCGCAATTAGTGACAACTGCAGCAGATTTCATTTGAGTCCCTTTCGCACGCAGCAGCGAAATGTTGACCATTGCTATTTGATTGGTAATTTAATTTCTTGCTCCAGCTGACATGATTCAAATTTACTACTCGTTTTTTTTTCGCGAGCTCTACATTAGCTTTGTTTTGGTGAAATTGATTTGAAATATTTAAGTTTCATGTTTTGTTTGCAACGATGACGTCATAGGTGAGCTAAACGCTCGAGCGCACACCCTCGGCTCACTTCATACAGACACATGCTTATCACCAGTGTGTGTGTGTGAGACACACTCACAGAAAATGGCTCGCCATGAAAATTTGTTTACATAAATGACAATATTTGCGTATTAATTGAAATGCGGCCCAGTGAAGCGACAACTGATTGTAAAGCAAAAACCGTTTTGTATGATGGGGGCAACTGTCTGGACTGCCCCCTAGCCATAACCATATAGTACATATCTAACACTTTTCACACTTCCCCATATAGAAATTCCTTGGAAGGCATCAATTCAATTGCTCGTAATGCATATGAATTGGTATTTGTATGTATGAGATATATGTTATTAATATCATTGAACAATGCTTCATTTGATACTCTAATAGCGGATATATACAAATAAGCATGCAGGCAATATACAAAAATATATACATATGTGTGATTGACTTTAGGCATACATATGTCTCTAGTAGAGTTGAGCGCAAATCTGTACTCTGTAAGTTGAAATAATTACGTAAGCTTGAAGCTATAAAATACTAGCTATGAAATTCTAGCTTTATCTGGGTAGGTCAAGATGCCTTCAAAGTTTGTCTGAAAAAAAAAAAAAAATATATATATATAAAATATTTACGAGATTTTTTCTATATTTGTATTTCAGTATTTGAAGTTTTTAATGGGCATTTTTGAGTTTTCTAAGCATTTCTTTTATACTCTACAAAGATAACAGATTATAATTACAAGTTTGATAGTTAAGTGTTTTTAAATAGTGAATGAGTTTTAACCATAATATTATCATGTTTAAAAAAATCCTATAATATTTGCACGACAATTTTGCAAACTACCCTCGCATGTGCTAAGCAAATTATATTTGATATTTTTGTTTGTGGTTAAAATTCTGTTTTTACCTTATTCATATTTCAACTTTTTATTTACTTTTATTTTTTCTTTACAATTTTTATACTCATCATCTTTGCCGTCATCTTGCTATATAGTATAGCGCCTATTACTCATTTTCAGTTTAAGAAATAATATATGTATATGAATAACTTTTAGAGATTTTTCTTTTCCAGTGTACTCATGTTATTAATCGCATTTCGCGTTGTTGAAATAAATATTTTCAATTCATTGAATCGATGTCGAAAATATTTATGTATGTAGATATTTAAATTTAGATTGTTGCATGTTTCAGTTCCATCAACGCCTGGAATTTTCATGCTTTGTAGTTGTTGTTGTTTATGAGTTAAGTTTTTTGACAGTTTGCTGTTGGCTTTTTTATGGCCAATAAATGGGAAAAAAAACTTTGTGGCGCTTTGTTTTCCAGGGCTTTAAATTGCATGTGCAACAGATTTGTAGCTGTCATGCGGCAGCCGTTGCTGCTGTTGCTTCTGTTGTTGTTGCTGTTGCAAAAGCAACAACAATAATAAACACCTCTACGTGCCTGGCTGCCACAAATTGTGGCATCCACTGACCCTTGTTGCTATTGGCCATTTCTTTTCATTTGGCCCTGCGTAAAAATCTAAATTTGTTTCGCTTTCTGTATCTTAAATTGAATTTTATGTTTTGGACTTCGGAAGATTCCAAAAGAAAATTGTTGGCAGAACATGTCGCACTTTTCGTTTTTATTGTGGATTCCTAGAGCAAGCTGTGCACTGAGAGAAAACTCGGAATTTATAGCCAAACTTTATTGTCTTAGCTGAACTGCTTGCCACGCATATTTCATTTTTAGTGTGAAATCCTTGAGGCTAAAAATTCTCTGAGAAAAAAGCTGATTTAATACTGGATTTGAATTTATAACTAGAATTTATATATCATAAATATGACAATATCCCAGATATGCTCTACAATAAACATTTTTCCACAAAATATTTATATATTTTTTACTGAACTTTATGATGCGATATATTGTAATAGCCATTAATAATATTCCTAAAATTTCGTACAAAAGTAGAGTGAAATTTGTTTTAAAAGTCTTTTGTTCTTCGCCAAGTGCTTGTTCAGCTGCATTTCGCTAACTCAATTTTAGATTTATGTCGCTTTTTGCTTTGTGACCTTTGCGCGCGGGTGGGAGAGTCAAGTGGCTTTCCATCTCAATTGTTTTGCCATTGCAAGCGCAAGAACTTAATTGCAAAAACTGCTTAAGCAAACAAAAACAAACAACGACAACAGCAAATTCTTGGCACAAAGCCAACAAAAAAAAGCTAAAATGAATGCAGCCAAAAATATGAGGAAATATATTTTCAACCATTTGCAATTGCTGGAGGCGCAAAGTTGGCGGGTGCAGGAGGCGTGGCAGTGAGGTATATCTGCTCATTAAGAATTCAAACTGTGCAACGCACGCAAATTGAAAACTTTTCACAATTTGGGGCAACAACAAACGATTTTTGCGGTTTCAGCCAATTTATGGGCCTGTACCATTTGACAGACAGCTGAACACAGCAAGCATGCGGGCGTTTTCTAAGCTCGCGCATAAATCAAAGTTTAGCAATTGTCAATCGTTTGAAAAAGTAGCTGCATATTGGTAAAGATCTGCAGTGGGCGGGCCATTGTGTTGTTGGGACTTAACAGCATGAGTTGTGGCCAAAAGGAAAAACCAGTAAAGCCTGGAGAAAGTGCCACTAGCAGATGTCTACTTAGATAAGAAGCATACCACAAATGCTAACTGAATTTCACATACATCGAATTATAAGTTGGGGATTTGTACACCTACATATATTACATACATATGTTGTACCTGATACAAAATATGGTGTTCATAGCTCTGAGTACAATGGGAGTGAGTTAAGTAACTATAATCTATCATATGGTATGGCTGAACCGACATACCAAATTTGTTGTTCCTAGCTCTAGCATCTATATGCTGATTGGAATGGGTCATATATATAATACTATATATTTTGAGAAGTTATGGGAGAGAGTTCTTTATCTACAATCCATATCACACATACTCTATTTGATAATCCCAGTGCAATTGAGCTATCATGAAATATCTATCTCAAAAACAGAATATATCTATAAATGAATTTTACTATAAACATATATTATCAGATATTTTGAAATATCTATCACAAAAATATAATATATATATGAATGAATCTTACTATATATACACATAGTTCCATCTTTCTTAATTAGCTGACGACATATTCAAATTCTAAGAACTAAATTATACTCTAGAAATGGGCTTGAATTGGGACTCTAATCATTATGATTAGACTGTTCCGCAAAAAACGAAAATGTTGGGCCATGACGCGATTCGCGTGCTCATATAAATGATGACGAAATTAGCTGAAAAGACATGCCATACTGAAGGACCTGTCTAATTCATTAGTTTGTTTCTAGTTTTTTATCGTACTTACGAGTCGCGTTGTGTGTGGGCGTGAAGTGAGCTAAAGAGCAATTAGTATTACGTTCGCTACATTTTCGTATCTTATTAAAGATATACATGCACTGAGAGAAAATTGTAGAAAGTTGTTTAATATGTAACTATAGCTAAGTATCTAAGAGATAGAAAATAAGTTAAGAAATTTATAGCAGTAGAAATAGAATATTTAGGTATATATCTAGTAGGTATATCATAAAGTAAATACACTCGATTAGTATTGGAAGTGTTGTCAGAAGAGTTTTGCCTACTTTACTCTGCTCTTCAATGTTAATCTAAATCAATTTGTCTCTGGCACTTATATTCTTGTATTCCTTGCATCAAGCAAGTCAAAGAGTATCAGTTGACTATATAAGCAAATAATCTTGAGTATAGCATTAACAATAATATCATGATATATACAAAATCGTAGATTCACATTTTGTTTATTTTCTTTAATTTTAAGTAGGGTAACAACGTAAGTTTATTTTTTTATTAAGTATATATAAAGGAATTATGAAATATATATCGTATATATTATATAAAATAAACTAATAATGTTTACAGCTCACTTACTTCTTATTTTCATATATCAAATTCACAAATATAACAGATTTTTCTGATTGTTTTCATAAGTAAGTTATCAAACTACTCTCGTATAAGCTGTATTTATATATGCATAAATATTGCTTCGCACTCTAATTTCCACTAAAACAATTTTTTTTTTTTAAATTTTATTTGTCTGTATTTTTTTCAGTGCACTTTGCTAGGCAGCTTTTGTACCAGAACTTGGGGCTGTCTACTTAATATCTGCTAATGGGCCGATGACAATTATTGTCATACTTGCAAAATATGTCAACTGCACGTATCTTAAGTATTGTTAATTAATTAACGTACGAACAATTGTAATAATTGTTGTTGTTGTTGCAATTGTTGTTAATAAAGCTTGACCCAATATTTGTTGACCACCTTCCATGTAGTTCAACTAATTGTGATATATGAGCCGAAATAACTGAAGCTAGTTGGAGCGTGTCGCGTGGGCTCTGTTGACATATTTCCGCCTTGGGGGCGAGCCAACAAGTGCAGCTCCACATACACACACATGCACACACTCCCTTCCTCTCTCTCTCTCTCTCTCTGACAGCTGACAACTGCTGCCAGCGGGTGTGGGACAAGTTGGGAGTTGAATGTTGTGCAATGGATTGCTTACGCCCACAGGAGCGCGAGCTGCAGCTCGACGGCTTACCAGCTTGCTTAATGCATTATTGCTGAAGTGCAAATGCTGTGCCGTCTACAACAACAATAACAATCTAAACAAGAACAATAAGATCAACAACAATTGCAACGCAAGCGCCGCAGCTAATCTAGCAGACAGATGTATAAACAACAACTGGAAAAACAAACGCGCTTCGCGGTTTGATAAATTGGCAAGAATAACAGCGGGACAGATGCCACGCCCACAGCCCACTTGCGCACAAGACGCTGCTGCCTGATAAAGGCCGACATTTGAATATATGTATGCATATACTACATATATAAATATCTTTATTTTTTCGCCTGCTTTCGGGCTCGCATTAAGTGCGGGCGAGCTTAAGATACTGTATCTTGTAGATACACTCGCAGCGCTTATCAGCATGTTTAACATGTGTTTTGCAATGCTCGAATATATATATTTTCTGTGTGTGTATGTTTTGCTTATCTTAGCAAATTGTGAGATATGTAGGTATACCTAGTTAGCTGAGGACTTGAATTGGCGCCCAGAAACAGCGAAGCGATGCCAAAATAGTAGCAGCAGCAAGAGCAAAATGTGTTTGGGCCTTTGATAAAGGCCGGGGGATTGCGAGTGAATAAGTACACGGAAATTAGTTGTATCTTGTTTGTGTTTTGTTTTTATTTCTTTACATAATTACAAAGAAAGTTGCGTATTTCAAATGAATTAAAAGTGAAATTCCCACTCGACGATGCACAGAGCAAAGTGTTTGGCAACTTATATGAGCTTCAAGTGAGTTTGCCTTAATGAAGCCAAAAAAAACTTAATTTGAGCTTTAAATACATTTTGAGCAAACATTACAAACGCTTATTTTTGGTAGAGTAAGCTACAAAAATAAAAAAATATATACATGTATTTTGAATGGAAGTAAAATGTTAAAGAATTATTGCAAAAAAAAAATATAATTAGAAAGAAAATTAATTAAAATATATAAAAATAAATATTTAATAGAAATATTTTGAAATAAATATTTAATTTAATAATTTATTAAACATTAGAAATCAACATCAAGAAAATATTAAATAAATAAATATTAAATTAATAATTAATTAAATAAAAAACAATATCAATATCAATAAATTAAAAAATTTATTTATAAATTTATATTTACTTTTATAAATACTTTTTTTTAATAAATATACATTATACATTAAATATTATATTTTTCTTAAATTCATATCCAATTTAATTGATGCATAGAAACACATTTATTTCTGGCAGTGTAATAGACACAAGCCTTAAATAAATTGTCGCTTTTGCATGAGTCAGAGGCCTGTGGAAATGTTCATAGTAAAACCGTTTGGGGTTTTCAGCAAAAGTGGCTTATATAATTGGCCAGTAGGTAAAATCTTGAGATTTGAGAGCGAAATTTGTTGTATTAGTTTTTTTTCCAGCTTTCGATTTCATTGACGCCACTCTTAAGTGCCTTTTATTATTATTGTATTTTATTGTAGACAGTAGGATGGGGGGAGAGCAGGCAAGGCAAAGTTTCTGATTGTGCTCAACTTGGTGAGTGCCAGTGCGATCCTTGTTCTTGCTCTTCTCAAGTCGACACACTACCTCCACGTGGTTCCTCCTGGATTATGACTCAGCCCCCGTTGAGTTATAAACCAAAGTGCGCGGCGGGATCCTAATCCTTAAATTAGGTTTTGGCGTAGGACTTGATATCCACCCATAGAAAAAAGACTCATCAGTGAATGAAGCAAGAGGAGCCTCGGAAAGGAACCCGGAAAACGTTGACGACCACGGCAAACGGAAAAAGGAAAATGATTTGAGAGTATGCACCTGGAACGTACGGACATTGTACAGACCCGGTGCTGCTCAACAACTAGCGGATACCCTCAATGAGTTGAAGGCTGACATCACAGCCATCCAGGAAATGCGATGGAAAGGGCAGGGGCGCATAAGAAAAAGCAGCTGTGACATCTATTACAGTTGTCTTAATGATAGGCGTGAATTTGGTTGTGGTTTCGTCGTAGGGCCCAAGTTGCGGCACCGAACCTCGCACTTCACACCAGTTAGCGAGAGGATTGCGACGATCCGAATAACTGCCAAATTCTTCAACATCAGCCTAATCTGTGCGCATGCCCCGACGGAAGAGAAAGACGATGCTACCAAGGATGCTTTCTATGCAGAGCTCGACCGAGCATATGGCCGTTGCCCGTCACATGACGTTAAAATCATTCTAGGAGATTTTAACGCCAAAATAGGGCGGGAGGGCATCTTTGGAGCAACCGTTGGCCCGTTTAGTCTGCACGAGTCCACATCGAGCAATGGACTTAGACTAATAGGATTTGCGGCCGCACACAATATGATTGTACGTAGTACAGGTTTTCGTCACCTCAACATCCACAAGGCATCCTGGCTGTCGCCTGATCGTCTGACGCGAAATCAGATTGATCATGTTGTGATCGATGCAAGACATGCATCTAGCATACTTGATGTGAGATCTTGTCGGGGTCCTAACATCGACTCTGACCATTACCTTGTTGCAGCCAAGGTACGCGCACGGCTGTGTGTCGCGAAAGTCTCACGTCAAGGTATGCCAAGAAAGCTGGACATCGAAAAGCTGCAATCACAACGACATAAGGATGCCTTCTCCACTCGACTCTCGGGCCGACTCGGCCAACTCCCTCCAATGCCTATAAATACAACGGATATGTGGGCGTACATGTCCAATGCCATAAACGCCTCTGCTGTGGAAGTACTTGGGTTCCAACGCCCTCCCAACCGGAATCCATGGTACGACCAGGAGTGTCGGGAAGCGACTGCAGCAAAAGACGCCGCCTACAGAAGAACGCTGCAAGCAGGAGCTACTCGAGCGGTGGTGGATATTTATAGGTCGCGGAGACGAGACGAGAAGCGCCTTTTCAGGAGGAAGAAGCGGGAGATGGAAAGGCTTGAGTGTGAGAAGATGGAGAGTAGCAGAAGCAAGAACGATGCCCGTGACTTTTACCGGAGGGTCAAGCGCATGACCCAAGGGTATAAGTCTGGATCGCTTGCCTGCAGGAGTGACGATGGAAACCTGGTTACTGATGCGGAGATGGTACTGAGGTTATGGCGGGATCACTTTGAGAGTCTTTTGGCTGGAAACAGTGAGAATGAGCTTGACGAAGTTGGTCCACTAACCCCAATCAGAGATGATGGTGTTGAAGTTCCCATCCCTAGCCATACGGAAGTCGAGACAGCTATACAGCGTCTCAAAAACAATAAAGCCGCGGGAGCAGATGGCTTACCGGCTGAATTGTTTAAGGCTGGAGGCGATGAGCTGGTAGGGTGCATGCACCAACTTATCAGCAGCGTATGGCTAACGGAAAGCATGCCCGATGATTGGAACCTCAGTATGATCTGCCCAATCCTGAAGAAGGGTGATGCAACACAACGCACCAACTACCGTGGCATCAGCCTTCTTCCCGTCGCATACAAGGTTCTCACGAGCGTAATGTGTGAGAGACTGAAACCATATGCTGAAGCATTGATAGGTCCTTATCAATGCGGTTTCCGTCCTGGCAAGTCTACAGTTGACCAGATCTTCACATTGCGCCAAATCCTGGAGAAAACACACGAGAACCAATTCGACACATACCACCTGTTCGTCGATTTTAAAGCTGCTTTTGATAGCCCACGGCGAGACTGCCTGTACGCTACCATGTCTGAGCTTGGTATTCCTGCAAAGCTAATACGGCTTTGTAGCATGACATTGAGCAACACCATCAGCTCTGTCAAGGTAGGAAATGACCAATCCGAAACCTTCAATACCAAGCGGGGTCTCAGACAAGGCGACTCGCTGTCTTGTGTGCTCTTCAATTTACTTATGGAGAGTATAATAAGGAAAGCTGGAGTGCATCGGATGGGCACAATACTGGGATACAAAAGTGTCCAGCTCCTTGGTTACGCTGATGATATTGATATCATTGGTCGTACCAAGCGTGATGTAACTGCGGCTTTTGGAGCTATCGAAAGGGAATCAGCTAAAGTTGGTCTTGCAGTAAACATGGGCAAAACAAAGTTTATGGTGTGCAGTACTAGAGAGTCGCGGCGTCTTGACTCTTACCTTACTGCTGGAGACTATAACTTTGAGTCTGTCAAGGACTTTGTCTATTTGGGAACTGCAGTGACCAACAAAAATGATGTCAGCCTGGAGATCAAGCGGAGAATTACACTTGCCAACAAATGTTACTTTGGGCTCAGTAGGCAAATGAACAGTAGAGCCCTCTCTCGAAAGACAAAGGTAACCCTTTACAAGACACTCATCATTCCAGTGCTGCTTTATGGAGCGGAAGCCTGGACCGTGACGCAGTCACCGTTGGAAGGACCAGATGGAGGCAATCCTGAATGGTGTTACCAACTGGAGAAGTTGCGCACAGGACAGAGAAGCGTGGAGGCAAATTGTGCATCAGGCTGTGCTCCGATAGGGGTGTTATTGCCAATTATATATATTGTAGACAGTTTTTGGCTTGAATAAAAACAATTTCTGTTGGCAATTTGTTGGCATGCTGCCCGATTTATATATCGGCCATATATTGTTGTTATTTGTAAACAGCAACAGCCGCAAATATTACGTCTAAAATAATCTTCAAGTGGTTGCGGGTTTATTTATATATTGTTCACTCACATCAAATTTTGAGTCCCGCCTTCGATTGGCAATGGCATCGAAAAAGTTGAAATTGCATTCGATTTGTTGACTTTGTTGAATGTAAATATTTATGAATTGCATATGTCTTGACTTTTGGGTCACGGAAAATGCAAGCAGAGCATTACACAGGCACAGGCATTTCCCAAAACAAAACAAAAGTTAAAATTTAATAATCATAATAATAATAATAAATACGAACTGCAGTTGGTTGGGATATGGGGCGAAATTCTGTTTCACAATGAGATTAAATTTTTATTGTTGTTCTTGGGCAGCTGCGTGCCAAGGCGCAAAGTTTTGCACTTTGCGCACAATTTACGATCTGCGAGTACTGGCCAAGAGCAAAACTTGAAAACTTCTAAATAAACATAATGAATAGCAAGAAAATGCATCTAGCTTTGCGCTCGCTTTCAGGTGAAAGGCGAGGCTTTGAAGCCAATGGCTTTGCATGAGTTATGGCTAAGACCTTAACTTGCATTGGCTTAAACAACACCTTTTCCGCTGCCCAATATAAACGCACACACACACACACACACACACTTACAGGCACACACACAATTACAGCTTGGCAATTGCCACCCACCAGGCTGACCAAACGGACAGCCAATGGCCTGGCTAACAAATGTTATTCTGCCAGCTGCAGCACGTTTAAAATACCCTGTATGCGTGATGTGTAGTAAGTGGGGTATGCTGTGTGCATAAAAATTATAGTAATACAAAATATATAGAGTCTCACTAATCATGTGCATACTTGTAAAAGCTTAAAAATATCTGTGAGGCAGACGATAGAAATAGAATATATAAGAGATTTTTGAACACAAATCTAGCATTTGAATCTGATCTGAGACATGCCAAATTCATAAAGCTCTTTAAATAAAATACTCAATTCATCATAGACGCCATAGTCTTATAAACTTGACTAACAACTACATTACAGGGTATTACTATACACCCTACTTATTTATTAATGCAATGCTTTGTACAGCCAAATCCACTTATACAAAGCTCTCCAAACTTTCGGTTCACAATTCGCAAATTCATTTCGTATGTTTTGCTGCGAACTTCGCGTATGCCTCGAGTGTAGCGTATTAGAGTTCAGTGTAATGCAATTGGCATTCATTTGATACATTGTACAAAGATACCGGGAAATGACTCTAAGACGTTAAGCTAACACCCAGAAATAGGTGTGAAAATGTTGTGTGCTGCTGTTGGCCATTTTCCTTGTAAATACTCGAGCTTTATTGATTTTCCCGCTTATCAAAGCAGTTAACAATCGTTGCGGCGGCTAGTGCTGCAACTAGTTGCGGCTGCAATTTCACTTGCCTCCTCACACCCCAGCAACACAGCACCACAGCAACAATTTGCCACAAAGTTGGAGTGATTGATGCAGCGGCAGCAATTAACGTTCTGTGGCAGCTGTAGCTAATGGACAAATGGGGCAAGTGGATCTCGAGAGTGTGCATTTAATAAACAAATCGAACACAGCAGGCAATTTCACAGCTGACCCAATTGGATCAAGATTCCATATTGCCAGAGATACAATTTGTGTGTGGAAGTATCTTTGATTCGTTATGGGCTGCAATTTGTGTGCAGAAGTATCTTTGATTGACATGCAGATACAATTTGAATGTGTAAAGTATCCATGCTTCTATAAAAAATACAATTTCCGTAAAGAAGTATCTTAGAGATACAATTTAAATGTAGAAAGTATATAGGCTTCTATAAAGACAATACCATTTGTGCATTGAAGTATCTTAGAGATACAATTTGAATGTATAAAGTATCTATGCTTCTATGAAAAAAATTGCAGCATTTAGGAAACGTTTTTAGGAAGTATTTAGTAAACATGAAACTATTTGTATGACTCTATAGATGATTCATACTTTTAATACTCCAAAAAGTATCTATGTTTTGGTATATTAGTTGATTGCATAGATGCTGCACTTTGTACGTAGAAAGTATCTATAGTTCGATATGAGAGAGTATAAGTTGTATATTTAATTACATATGATATATTCATTAAATCATCGAAGTAATTGTATGTATATAATATGTTTCATTCGATTTGAGATACAAATTGAAAGCTATACATATATTTTATTCAAAATGAGATACAAATTGTTTGTAATGAGTATCTTTGACTCGATAAAAGATTTTTTAAAAGATTTAACTCGAATGCAACTTTATCTAACCATCAATGCAAAATACCATAAATTTGTCGAATTTATTTCAATGACATTTAAGATATAATTATATGATTACATATGAGATACAATTTGAATGGAAAACGTATCTTTTTTTTCATTGACATTTCAGATACAGTTTGATGGCAGAAATAAGTTTTTTGTTATGCTAGTACAACATATAGAACCAAAAGTATATTTTATAAAACCTCTATCGATCCAAACGAAATACAATTCGAGCTCATTGTCTATTATAATATTTTTGACTACAGTTTTTGTTGGTTTAGTCATATGTTTGCCTGACTCACTTATGGATCAGTGAAAATTTGTTTGTCGTTTCAGTATGAACCCGAACCATTTGATAATACCACAATTTAATTTATATTCTGTATTCTGTTTTTCAAGCCCTCCCTCTGCATGAAACCGGTTTAAGAAAGTTGTTTTCAAAACTTGTCTGCCAAAAAAAAAAAAAAAAAAAAAAAAAAACAGATACAAAGACGTGAAACCAGCTCGTCAGAACATTCTCTTATGCATGCCCTAACACAGGGTACAACGTGCTTGTCACGCTATTTATAAAAAATATTTCATGATAATTTTTAACAATCGATTGATTTGTTTGAAGTGTGAACAAAAAGATTTACTTGAATTCAATTTGTTTTAGATTAAATTCTTATTCAATGAGCACCCATGTAAGTTGAAATTAATTGCGATTGAATACTTGGTAAATTGAAATCTAAAATAACTCTATTTACAGTTGTAATGCCTTTATCAATAATAACACTTCTTCTTCTCTCTCGCTCCTATATATGTGTCTCCCTCGCTCCCTAGCTGTTTTCTTTTTATGAGCGTGGCTTGCACAAAAGAGCTGGCTGGAGTGATAAGGCGTCTGGCTGGCAAGCAAACGAATCCTGGTTCGACCACGGCTAGATTTGCCTTTATCTCAATCGAGGTTTCTTTCATTAATATATGCATATATATGCCAGTGGAAGTATTTAAATATATATTTATTGTACTGAATTCTGGAAACAAAGATAGGCACAGCTTTTTAGAATCTAGGAGCTATATCAGCTAGCTTTCACAGAAACAAACTGGCAAACAGAAAGAAGTTGAGCTTTTTAAGCAAAATGTAATCAATTCATATATATATATATATATATATATATATATATATATATTTTTTTTTTTTTTTTTTTTGCCTTAACTGAAAGGGTATTTAAAATGTGGGTAAGCGTATTGAAATACGAATTTATTTTTTATTTTTTTATTTATTTTTTTTTTTTTTTTTTTTTTTTGGTTCCGTTTTATTTTGGCAGCGGGTCATTGGCTGCAACTGCAGCAAGTCATAAGCAAAGACGTTATTTGTGTAATAGATACAAGTGAAAGATCTGCGAGATGTTTTGGCCAGAACACAGATGATGATTAACTGGATAGTCATTGCTGTCAGCTGCTTACGCAGTCTACAGTTAACCACAATAACAGCAACAACAACAGCAACAGCAACAATAACAACTTTTATTCACATTTATGAATGCGATGAATCACGTCTTGGATACCTGGTCGGGCCGTGTTTGTTTTCTCGATTCGCTGGAATACCTTTAATGCGCACACACACACACACGTGCACACTCACTCATACATTGATATGTTTTAAAGTCACTTATCAATGAAAAATAATTTGATAACAATACGACAAAGACAGAGAGAGAGATAGAGCGTGAGAGGAGAGGTTGCTGATAGTGGCTTAGTATGGGCTCATATATCCCTGAGAGCACCAAAAAATGCATTTAGATTAAAATGCGACATTGAGCGCTGTCAATAGACGTCACGTACACACACACACACACACACGGCCACATACACTCATCGAATATCTATCTCTCGTAGAGTTTGCATTTGAAATTCTATAACTAATGAATTTGTTTTCGTATTCGTCACCACCTGTAGCTCTACGGATCTCTCTATTTCTCTCTCTATCTCTATTATTTTGCACTTTGGCAAAACACTGCTCTCACTATATATATTTGATCGCGTATTTGTTTTAGCCCACACATTAGCACCTTTTGATACTCGTTTTTATCTTTATATTTTATGTTAAAAATTTTTTTTTTTATATTTTTGCAATTTATTTGCTTACGTTTTGAATTGAATTTTTTTTGTATTTGCACTTAAAACAATACGAAATACATTTATTTATATGTCAGCATGCTAAAACAGTGGTTTCCTTTTTTTTTTTTGTTTCTGAAGCGCATTAAACTGTGCTTTGCACTCTTTTTTGGGCGCGCTTTTCGCTCAAAGCATTCGAAACGTCCGCACGGCGCGAGTCACAAAACTTAACTAAAGAGTCACAAAACTTAACTAGTGAGAGATTGCGGCAAGAGTGCGTGCGGTGTTGCCAGATCGCTCAAATTTGTACTTAATGCCGCACTGCGCAGAGTTCTATAGCAAACAGCTTTGCAGCGTGCTGCCAGTTAATACGTTAGAATTTGGAAAAGATATTATTGTAAAATATGTTTTAGTGAACTGCTTTAATTATAATAGCGGTTATATTCCTTTATTGAGTGATAGGATTATATTGGTTTCATAGCATTTTTTTTTATATATAAATATATGTATATACAAAATTTATTTTTATTTTGTTTGGAATTTATATATGGAAATCATATTCGAGTTCAGATTTCTTGATATGTATCTTCACTAAGAGTGGATGTTGGATAACAAAATGTTTCTGTATTAAATAAACTATCGAATTTTTAGTATAAAGTCTTACAAACACAATTCAAAAATTGTTTTAGTTTAAATTTAACAGCAGTCAGTTGTACCCATCAATATTTGTAAAAATGAAAATAACGTAAAATAATATATTTTATTTATTTATTTTGTTTTTTAATAATAGATATTCTATGGTAAAAAAAAAACTCAGCTAGTAATATGGTTTAAAATAAAAACCCAATTTAGATCGACCGAAGATATAAACAATATAAATTGAATTCACGCATCAGTTGATAATTTTCTACCAATGTTGTATGTAACATGACTGTTTATAAATGGTTTTGTATTTCTCGTTTCAATGGGATTGGCCCAATCGTTCCGATCTACATGCATGTTAAATTCCGCTAGGTTAATGTACACAAAAATCCAACAATTAAATATGGCACTTAAATTATAGATATATGCATGTATATATATATATATATAGAGTGAATTAATGGACCGACTGGCTGTTTAGTGATCAGAGCTGCAATTGAGCTGAACGATCAGCGATCGCCATAGCCAGGAACCGCTTAATGTGGATTTAATTGCAACCGGAGGCCATATAAATATAGGGCCAACGTATGACCCGCTCTCCATCAGGTCTTTAACGAAAATGTCGAATATTGGGATTTTGCTGCTGCTCAGCTGCATGGCCTTTGAGTCAGCATTTGCCTGTGTAAGATGCAAATAAAGTGAAAAGTGTAACCGAAATATAAATATATCATATCTATACATCTATAGAATGGATACAAGGCAAAGATTGTGAAGATGGAGAACTGTGCCGGCGAGGATGCCATCGTTAAAGTGGATGAAAATTTCGGAGTTAAGCTGAATAAGAAATGTGAATTGATTCCCACGGGCTGCGTGATGAACAAGGCCTTCAGCACCGCTGTGGTTAAGTACAAGGTGCAAAAGGATGGCATTGTGATGAAGGAGGGCAAAATGGATATGTGTGCAGCCGCTGATCAGGCGTCTGCCGAGGCGAAGGACTTTCTTAAGGTATTCGGTGCCCCATCCAGTTGCCCGGTTGCCGAGGAGAAAATCTGCGCCAACGATCACTTCGTCGATATGACTAAATACAAAGCCATGCTGGGCATGGCTCGTGGTCATCTAATAATCGATTCCGAGATCAAGCATGATACTGTGAGTGAGCAGAAAGCTAACCATTCCATATATATATTAACCATATGTGCTTATATTCATATCTCTACCTCCCACAGGGCAAGTCCTGTTTCCATGCTGAAGTCGAAATTGTGAAGAAGTAGACGCCAAGGCATCCGCTGAGATCCCTATTTATCCCATATTATATTATGAGTCTTGCAAACTAGCTGTATCTTTCGTTGTAATAAATACAAAATATTGGTAATGGCGTGCACAAAACTGAATCAGAGTATTAAATTAACTAATCGCAGAAATGAGAGTTTCACCAAGTTTTATGAGAAGTTCTTGAACCTTTTGTGGGAATCTTTTATATCAATTATTTAGTATAACATTTTTGATTTCCATCATTCTAAATCAATTGAAATAAATTATATTTCAATAAATTGCTTCTTCTCTGTTTGCACTTGTCGAAATAAAAACACTTGAACGCACCATTGGCTAGTTAGTAATACCAGATAAATGTTTATATTTAAAACTTTTTACAACACTTTTAGCTTACGATACATATGTATACAGAATTAAAAAAATATCAAATCTTAATTGTTAGTTTTTTCAGTTGAGTGCTAATTTGCAACTGAAAGTGAGGAAGTTTTACAGCATCATTAAATATGTTGGGAAAGGGAGAGAATGGGCTGGGGAGGAAGTTGAGACCATCTTGAGCAGAGCGAGGTGCGAGTCTAGGCATAGAGTTCAGTTCAGTTCAGCAAATGCCCGAAAAGCCAAAGTCATAATCATCGTCCCTCTCTTTCAAGCGACCCAGATATGGTGAGTGCTTGATGCCAAAGCTGTAGGAGGGCGTGTGAGAGAGGTTAACCTGGATGATGGAAATAGAAAGAGTATTTGCATATATATAGTTTATAGGCTATTTAATTTTGTTATTTGTATTCGATCGAATGTCTGGCTAGGCGTAATTCCTATCGGGTCGATTCGCTAACAGACAGTTAACAAATCGATCTGGCAATAGATATTGGGTCGGTCGTCCACAGAACCTCGAATGTGCAATGCCAAAGGATATTGAAGGCGTCGAACGTTTCTCCCAGTACTAAGGGTCAGGTCATATCGATGTATATATATATATAACTTTTGAGATCGTCATTTAAGATCTGGCTCTGGCTTACCTTTTCTGGGCAATGTGCACCTGGGCCGGGCTTGTTGTTGTCGGTGATCATGTCGAATTTGCCACGCATCGAATAGATGGGTGGCTTGGTTTTGGTGGCCGTGTATTCGCCATCATAATACCCAGGGCCGGGCAGTACCAGCTTGGGTATCAACGACGGGCGCATGCGTCCGGCCATGGTATATGCTGGGGCTGAACGTATCTGACCCTCCTTGCTGCTGCCCAAGACAGTAGGTATCTTGTAGACATTAGGAGCTGTCGAAGAACACAGATTCAATATATAATTGTGTATAGATTTTTAAATATGCTGCAACTAGGGCTGATTATATTCTGGTGGTTATTTACTGGTGTTTGAATGGCTTGGTTAGAGAGAGAGAGAGAGGGAGATGAGCTTGATTCATTGATGAGGCTGTAATAAATATATAACAAACACACACAGGAATGGAGAATAGTAATAATGTCCTCAAGGTCTCAAGGACTAGGTTACCTGATGATCTTCTCTTGCACGCTGCTCGCCTCCACAGCGTACTTAACGGTGCTCGATCTGACAGCCTTGCCGCTGGTCACAATCGCACCATCTGATTGCACCAGCGTTCGTGTGATTGCCTCCGCTGCCTGCGTGGTGCTGGCATCTGCCGTACCACTGGCAATGACCTGCATATTGTCACCTTTGGCATGTGCCTGGGCAGAGTGGTGCATTGTGGTGGTGCGATTCAATTTCGATTGATCGTTGCCCACGAGCTTTGTTGTGGTTGCCTTTGTGATTGTTGTTCTGGCAGTTGCACTGTTGCTATCGGTGTTGGGTGGGTGGTGCTTCAACTGGTGGTTGGGTGCTACACTGCTGGTGCTGGTGCTTGTCTTCTGACTGTTTTGAGAGTCCAACTGATCACCATTTACTATACGCTTCTCGGTCGTTACTGTGGTAGTGGTGGTAGTGGTGGTGGTGTTGGTGTTGTTGGTGGTACTGCTTGCGGTGCCATCGACAGCGTTACGAACTGTGGTGCAGATTACAATTAGTTGATTTGTGCCGCTTGATATGCATCGGATTATATATATATATATACAAATATACATAAATACATCACAGGAAATATGTATTTGCCCCCGCCATTAAAAGCTAATTAAACACTTCAAGTACTTGAACCTTATGTAGTAAACGGAAATCAAAATTTTACTTTTAATTTCTAAAATTTGCTCTAAAAAGAAGAAGTATCGATCAATGCTTGAATAGCATTTATATGATTCTAAAAATTCTCAAATATAAAGATTTTCTCTTTTGATGATTATCGGTCCAAAGGCATCTTCTTTGCTGTCAGCTTTCGTGGCACCTTGCTTACTCTTTTTAGAAGCGGTACGAGCTGCAGATAGTGCAAGTGTTACAGGTTCAAGTGCTAAACGTGCGTCAGCACTTGGAGTCGACGGAGTAGCTTCACTGGTAGGAGTAGCTTCATTGCCATTGCTTGTGCCATTGCTTGCGCCATTGCCTGCGCCATTGCTTGTGCCATTGCCTGTGCCACTGCCCAGTGTAGCATTGCCGCCCATGGGATGCCCCTCAATGGTCATATGGTATCGGCACGAAATGCGACATTTCTTTAACGACGGCCATTCGTTGTATTGGTTAAAACGCTTGCACTTGGTATGTACCGCGACGCAGTTTAATATGATGCGATGGAACGCATAGAAAGTGCGACGTGGACCTCTACAGTAGCGTTCATGTTTGTATTTGTTCTTCACCAAGCAAGAATAATTGGGTTTATCTAGGCAAGCAACGATCAGAGACTATATAGTTGGCAATGAGCAGAGGCTAACTTACAACGTGAGTTATCAACGATATCGAATAAGGATATGATCCAAAAGATCAAACAGAGCAACGCAAACCATTTCATTTTAAACTCATATCTCGACTAAATCCCTATTGAAATGTATAGCGAAATATTGTGATCGATACGGTTAAGGGTTACGAATTGCATTTCAAACTGTCTCAAATTGCAATTACCCATATTAAGGTCAAGTATGTGAAATGTCGAAGTGTTTTTATGATACGCTTACCGGGACTAGCCAAACGTCTTTCACGTCTTTGCAATATGCGATCTTCAATGTAAGCGCCTCTAGGTTCTAGTGAGTGCAGAATTTCATGAATATATATATATATATACATTGATATAAACATGAATACGTATGGACCATATATGTACATATATGTGAGGGCCAGCAAACCACGTGTGATGGAAAATAAAGTATAGAAATATGATATACAGAAATAAATACAAACAATTACATAATAAGAAATACAATATAAAGCTAGCTTCGGTTGACCGAAGATTAAATGCCCTTGCAGATATCTTAATAAAATTAAGAGTGTGTTTTATGAAGATAAAACTAAACGGAAAACTGACCAAAGAGTTAATTAAAAATAATTTTAAAAAAAATTGTTGTATATTTTTATCAAACAGTAAAATATATATTTTATTATATGTAGATATATTCTGCAATGGGCTGAAAATATGCCAAGCCTAAAAAAAAGTTTGAATCCAGCACCGTATTGAAGTAAAATATAATAAAAACAAAGGGCTGCACCTACCTGGAATGGGCGGCATAGGTAAGGTCTTGAGACCAAAGCTGTATGCCGGCGAGTTGTCGAGCTTACATTGCTCTGGATGATAATGACCGGGAGCTATAGATCAGGCATAACAACATGCCAGACACAAAACATTCATAGACAAACATAACATATAAAGGTAAGCGACATGCTAGTAGTGGACTTAAGCCTAGGCTCATAGGTAGTTCTATTAAATTGTTCTTTACCGGGTGCATCGGTGGAGACCTTGATCTCAGTTCGAGTGCCGAATGTGTAGGCTGGAGTGAGTTGTTGGGTGTGCTTTTCCGGTTCGTATGCAGTGGGTGCTGGAAGTGTGTCAAGTGATCGATTTTATATATATCTACCTATTCGATGGTTTTACACATATGACAATTATTTAGTTATTTATTTACCTGGTGTATCACTAACATGCTCCCGTTTCAGCTTCATGCCAAAGGTGAAGGCTGGCGTAGCATCGAGCTGGTAGTTCTCTGGCTTGTAGTCACAGGGCGCTGGTGTTTGGCTAATATGCTCAATGGTCGTACGACCTGCAATTGTGTAGGCAGGTGTATGGTCAAGTCGAACTTTTTCTGGCGAATAATCGCATGGCGCTGGAAGATGATTTTCCACCTTGGGGTCATATTTGCCACCAAATGTGTAAGCGGGTGTGTGATCCAGTCGCGTCTTCTCGGGCGAATAGTCTCCGGGTGCCGGAGTGCCATTTAGGATCTTTACTTCATGTTTACCAGCCATTGTGAATGCAGGATTATGATCGTGCCTGACTTTCTCAGGAAAATAGGCTCCAGGGGCTGGAGTATCGCTGGGTTTATTAAGATCATGACGGCCAGCGAAGGAAAAGGCGGGATTATGATCAAGTCTGACTTTTTCTGGGTGATAGTCACCAGGAGCAGGGGTATCATTATCAATCTTGGGATCATTCTTTCCTCCAAAGGAGTAAGCGGGAGTATGATCCAAACGGGTTTTCTCGGGCGAGTAATCCCCAGGTGCCGGTGTGCCATTTGTGATCTTCACTTCATGTTTACCAGCCATTGTGAATGCAGGATTATGATCTAACCGAACCTTTTCGGGAGAGTACGCTCCAGGAGCTGGAGTATCGCTGGGCTTATTAAGATCATGACGGCCAGCGAAGGAAAAGGCGGGATTATGATCAAGTCTGACTTTTTCTGGGTGATAGTCACCAGGAGCAGGGGTATCATTAACAATCTTGGGATCATTCTTTCCTCCAAAGGAGTAAGCGGGAGTATGATCCAAACGGGTTTTCTCGGGCGAGTAATCCCCAGGTGCCGGTGTGCCATTTGTGATCTTCACTTCATGTTTACCAGCCATTGTGAATGCAGGATTATGATCTAACCGAACCTTTTCGGGAGAGTACGCTCCAGGAGCTGGAGTATCGCTGGGCTTATTAAGATCATGACGGCCAGCGAAGGAAAAGGCGGGATTATGATCAAGTCTGACTTTTTCTGGGTGATAGTCACCAGGAGCAGGGGTATCATTATCAATCTTGGGATCATTCTTTCCTCCAAAGGAGTAAGCGGGAGTATGATCCAAACGGGTTTTCTCGGGCGAGTAATCCCCAGGTGCCGGTGTGCCATTTGTGATCTTCACTTCATGTTTACCAGCCATTGTGAATGCAGGATTATGATCTAACCGAACCTTTTCGGGAGAGTACGCTCCAGGAGCTGGAGTATCGCTGGGCTTATTAAGATCATGACGGCCAGCGAAGGAAAAGGCGGGATTATGATCAAGTCTGACTTTTTCTGGGTGATAGTCACCAGGAGCAGGGGTATCATTATCAACCTTGGGATCATTCTTTCCTCCAAAGGAGTAAGCGGGAGTATGATCCAAACGGGTTTTCTCGGGCGAGTAATCCCCAGGTGCCGGTGTGCCATTTGTGATCTTCACTTCATGTTTACCAGCCATTGTGAATGCAGGATTATGATCTAACCGAACCTTTTCGGGAGAGTACGCTCCAGGAGCTGGAGTATCGCTGGGCTTATTAAGATCATGACGGCCAGCGAAGGAAAAGGCGGGATTATGATCAAGTCTGACTTTTTCTGGGTGATAGTCACCAGGAGCAGGGGTATCATTATCAACCTTGGGATCATTCTTTCCTCCAAAGGAGTAAGCGGGAGTATGATCCAAACGGGTTTTCTCGGGCGAGTAATCCCCAGGTGCCGGTGTGCCATTTGTGATCTTCACTTCATGTTTACCAGCCATTGTGAATGCAGGATTATGATCTAACCGAACCTTTTCGGGAGAGTACGCTCCAGGAGCTGGAGTATCGCTGGGCTTATTAAGATCATGACGGCCAGCGAAGGAAAAGGCGGGATTATGATCAAGTCTGACTTTTTCTGGGTGATAGTCACCAGGAGCAGGGGTATCATTATCAACCTTGGGATCATTCTTTCCTCCAAAGGAGTAAGCGGGAGTATGATCCAAACGGGTTTTCTCGGGCGAGTAATCCCCAGGTGCCGGTGTGCCATTTGTGATCTTCACTTCATGTTTACCAGCCATTGTGAATGCAGGATTATGATCTAACCGAACCTTTTCGGGAGAGTACGCTCCAGGAGCTGGAGTATCGCTGGGCTTATTAAGATCATGACGGCCAGCGAAGGAAAAGGCGGGATTATGATCAAGTCTGACTTTTTCTGGGTGATAGTCACCAGGAGCAGGGGTATCATTATCAACCTTGGGATCATTCTTTCCTCCAAAGGAGTAAGCGGGAGTATGATCCAAACGGGTTTTCTCGGGCGAGTAATCCCCAGGTGCCGGTGTGCCATTTGTGATCTTCACTTCATGTTTACCAGCCATTGTGAATGCAGGATTATGATCTAACCGAACCTTTTCGGGAGAGTACGCTCCAGGAGCTGGAGTATCGCTGGGCTTATTAAGATCATGACGGCCAGCGAAGGAAAAGGCGGGATTATGATCAAGTCTGACTTTTTCTGGGTGATAGTCACCAGGAGCAGGGGTATCATTATCAACCTTGGGATCATTCTTTCCTCCAAAGGAGTAAGCGGGAGTATGATCCAAACGGGTTTTCTCGGGCGAGTAATCCCCAGGTGCCGGTGTGCCATTTGTGATCTTCACTTCATGTTTACCAGCCATTGTGAATGCAGGATTATGATCTAACCGAACCTTTTCGGGAGAGTACGCTCCAGGAGCTGGAGTATCGCTGGGCTTATTAAGATCATGACGGCCAGCGAAGGAGAAGGCGGGATTATGGTCAAGTCTGACTTTTTCTGGGTGATAGTCACCGGGAGCAGGGGTATGATTCTCTACTTTAGGATCATTCTTGCCACCAAATGTGTAAGCGGGTGTGTGATCCAAACGGGTTTTCTCGGGCGAGTAATCCCCAGGTGCCGGTGTGCCATTTGTGATCTTCACTTCATGTTTACCAGCCATTGTGAATGCAGGATTATGATCTAACCGAACCTTTTCAGGAGAATATGCTCCAGGAGCAGGAGAATCGTTTGGTTTATGGAGATCATGGCGGCCGGCAAAGGAGAAAGCGGGATTGTGATCTAGTCGCACCTTTTCTGTCTCATAGGCGCAAGGTGCTGGTGTGTCGCTTGTCTTCGGTGCTTCGTGTCGCCCGGCAAATGAATAAGCAGGATTATGATCGTGCCGTACTTTTTCAGGACTGTAGTCGCCTGGTGCCGGTGTTGTGGTTTCAATGTGATGCTCATGCTTACCAGCGAAACTAAACGCTGGCGTGTGGTCGCTGCGATATTTTTCCGGGGCATACGAGCCTGGCGCTGGGGTAATGCTAACTGATTTCAACTCATGTCGACCAGAGAGTGTGTAGGCGGGCGCAGTATCCAAGCGTACTTTTTCCGGCTGATAAGTGCCGGGTGCGGGTGTATCTTCTGACTTAGTGACCTGCACACGTTGGCCAAAGGTAAAGGCGGGTGTTTTGCCTAACATACATTTTTCCGGCTCGTATGCGCCGGGTGCTGAAATACAGATGGTTATATTTGATTAGTTTGAGATGTCAAGATAGAGAGAGAGAGAGAGAGATGTGCAAAACGCTGCAAATGTGTTTACCAAAGCATCTTACCTGGCGTAGCATCCACAGCATCGTGATTAGACTTGCCGGCAATACTAAAAGCGGATGCCGTATGCAATTTTGATTTTTCTGGACTATACGTACCAGGTGCTAGCGAAATAATATAATATTTAATTTCAATAAAATCAAGTGTATGTAGCCCAAGTATGAATAGCCCACCTGGCGAATCGTTGTGATGCACGTGCTTCGTCTTCAGACCAAAGCTATAGGCTGGTGTATGCTCTAGAGCTGTTTGCTCGGGCTTGTATGTACCGGGTGCTGTAAAATGGGTTAGGTGAGGGCGATAAGTGGACGAAACTAAATAAAGTGATGAATGACTAAGTCTCATTTATATTTTGATACTTTCTCAAGATACTAAAGAAGATAAATGTCGAGTAAATATTAACATGAGACTACGTTAAATGGCAATTTGAAGCTAAGCGTACATTGAGAAAGCAATTTTACAATTTTATTCGGATTTGTGCATCTACAAACCTGGCGTATAGTCAGGCCGCAGCTCGTGATGTTTGATGCCAAAACTAAACTCTGGTGTCTTGCTGAGATTCACCTTCTCGGGAGAATAGGCGCCAGGAGCTGTGGGATAGACATATAGATATTACAACCCAAGACGTGTACCTTATGTGTAATGCTGTGGTAAGTTCTAAAGCCAAATTTCTAACTAGAGTACTACGAGTGCCTCATTTTGCTGGACTGGACTAGGCTGGGCTGGGTTGGGGTTGGGGCTGGGGTTACAACAACATATTACCTGGTGTATGCTGATCGTGTTGAATTTTAGTTCGTCTACCAAATGTGAAACGTGGCGAATTCTTTCTTGATTGCGTGACCTTTTCAGGACAATAGCTATTTGGCGCTGTTAGTGTTAATAAAACAAAATAATTTTGGTTCGAATAACGATATTTGATTTGTTAAGACTATGCAACGAAATGCAACTAGTGATGAGTTATACTGTAAAAAACGAAACTAAATGAGGTTAGCAATTACGAGTTACGGGCTACGAGTTACGAGTGTTGTAAAGTGCCCAACAGACTAGAAGAAATATGCCTAACACCAAAACTTAGATGTGACAGAGGGGAAAGAGTATAGAGAGAACATACAGATAGAGAGAGAGAAAGATATATATATATATATATATATATATATATATATATATATATATATATATATATATATATATATAGTATGAGCACATGCAAGAAAGATTTGTGTTATTGCAACTGAGTTAACTGCTCAATGTTAGCCAGTTAGTTGTGTTACCTGGATTGTTAACTAGGTAAACGTTAACCTTAATGCGAAAGGAATAACGAGGCGCGCGCGGCTTAATGACATCAAGCGGCACCACTTGATAATGGTTGGGACCTAAAATTCTCGTTGGTGTTGATAGTCGGTGGTTGGGTCAGTTTAATCAAAGAAGAAAAACGTTTCAATTAAAATTAAGATCAAATTATTGAAAAAAAAAAAAATAATAATAAACAAAAAATCAAACATAGAACAAATAATAAATCAAATACTATGGCAAAACTAGGTGGCTATAATACAAAAGAGATAGTTCTACAATCAATAACCAAGAGACAAAGAGAGAAAGAGAGAGAGAGAGAGAGAGAGAGAGAGAGAGTGGCTCAAGTGTCGCCTTAGCAAAATTAATGTGTACCAAGACGTGAACATTGCTTAAACAAAAAAAACCCAAAACATTCATTTTATATTCGCTATTTAACATTTTGAATATATGTATGCATATAGAACATAAATATACTATTAAATAATATTTTTTTCATTTAATTTAAAAATAATGAATACTTTTATATATACATATAGATCTATATTCCACATAAAAAACAAAGTGATACTACCACAATCAATTTAATGTTTGATTGTTTTAAGTTTTGGTACACCCATACAATAAGCTTGTAATCTCTATATATATCCAACCAATCCAAACTAAATGTACAAAATTTCTGAATAAATCCCTTCAATACTTATTATTAGGGTCGTTTGATGTTTGGTACACTTTTTTATACCTTAAATAGATTCTATATATAAATAAAAAATATTAACAAACTAGGTACAATCATCTAAACAACTACTAGAGAGGAAGGTAGAAAGAGAGAGAGAGAGAGTCTATTTAAGAAAGAGCGCGACGAATATACTAACATGAATCAAGCAACTACAGCTACGTGACTACAGAGTAAAACAGATACAGCGAGAGGCAATGCAATGCAATACAGAGAGAGAGAGAGAGAGAGAGAGAGAGAGAGTGAATAAGTGAGAGAGAGAGAGAGTAGTTACTCTCAAATGCAGCGATTACTTACGCGCTGCTTAGATGATTCTTTCATGGAATATTATTATTCGAAATGATTTCTTATATATATGTATATATATACAACATGGATTGGATGCGTCTGCCTCCAGATGTTACTTGATGCTTGATGCTTGATGATGCCTCTTCCAACTCCATTTAATCCATTAGCGATAATGATGCGCATGCAACCAAACCATTGACCAAAAACCATTCAAACAACCAACAGGAACACCAAAACACAAAACAACCAACAAACTCTTGAACATTGTTCATTGTTCGGGTAATGCGGGACTGCGGAACCCGGGACCGTTGCGACTTACCCGGTATCAGCTGGTATTTGGCATGTGGCGGCCGCTTGCCGAATGTATATTTGGGCGGTGCATCAATGACGGCCTTCGTGGCATTCATTACATCATATTCGCCCGGACCGGGATTAACAAAACGCGACAACTCCTTTGGACGACTTTGCAGTGTAGCTGCATGCGGGCATTCCTTGCCCCTGGGCACCATGCCAGACACATTGTACTGGGCGGGGCCGGGACCCGTTGTTTCATCTCTGCTGGCCGGCTTGTGGCCAAAGGAATATGCCGGTGCGCCCTTCTTTTTCGAGTCCGGCACTTTGCTGCCTAGAGATAGAAAAAGAGAGAGAGAGATCAGTCACTATTGATCAGTTTTAAGGCTCTATCTACAACTCACCGATTAACGTGGGTAGCTGCACAATGGCCGGACCCGGATTACTGGTCTCCGCCGCAATTCGACGCGTACGCACGGTGGGCGTCCAAGGCCGCTGCTCGATATTGCCAGCCATGGTGAGTGTACGTATTATCCGCAACGGTGCACAGGGACCCGTAATCTTCGGCTTCTTATAACTGTACTTACGAAAGGTAACCTGCAAAAGGAATCACATATATTCTGAGTATTCATTTCCAATTGCATTTCGTATCGCACAGTTTTATTCATTTTGCTGCAGTTCTTGTTGCACAGTCAGGTGTCTCTGTAGACGATATTTATTTTAATTTTTTTTTTCTTTTTTTTTTTGCTTAGGAATTAGAAAATTTAACGAAAAATAAAAGCACAAGCTTGATTTTTTGTGTTGTTTTGCTTGGAATTGGAATTGAACAAAAAAAAAAAAGGGTAGAACTCTAGTAACCTCATAAACCAAATACTTAAATTAACATCAAATCAATGACGTAAAATCCATAAACTCAAGACAAACAAGCGATACGGGAGAGTTGAGTGTGCTCGACTAGGAAATACTCCGGTTTGAAGGGGTATCAAAAAACTAGTGTTTATTGACTAAGCTAAGAAATTAAAAAAAAAAAAAAAAAACTCGATAATCTTAGGTATTCAATGAATCCTAAAGCAATATAGTCAGCAAGCATCAGAGCTGGATACATTTACTTCTACCTTATGAACTATAATTTATGAATAATACAATAAGCACCCATTTCTATTGATTTATCTACCAAATTTAGCATAAGTACAGGGTACAAGGCACGAAGTATCCCAATAACTTTCCAAACGTGAGCGATTTATTTGTTTCGAATTTTCTGGGCCAGCTCAGCGCAAAGTTGAATTTCGGCTTGGGGTTGCCTGCCAAGACAAACACAATAAAAGACAAAGAATTGGACAAAATGTCTGAGTTTGCGGTAGGCTCTTCAACCCGTGACCTTCTTTCGGGAAGTGTTGCCTGCAGACAGGCGCGAAAGCCAATACCTGATGTCTGATGTCTGATAGCTTTTCGCCGTGTCAGCGCTGCTCAACTGAACTCTGAGCTGTGAGCTCTGGTGACAGGCGGCGACGTCGCAATGTAATCGATACTCGAGCGATGACGACCTCAATTGGCTTTACCAGCGATTAGCTAAGGCAATTGAACGTCAGCAGCAACTGAAAGAGAAACAGAAACAGAGGCTGTCCCACTTCCACGTGGCACTTCCACTCCCACTACTACTCCTACTCGCTCGCTTGCTTGGTCAACAGCGTCACAGGCAACAAGGTTGCGCCTCCAAAAAGTATGCAAAGTGCTAATGTTGCCCATTTGGCGCATGTGGGGCCAACAAAACGATTACTTTTAATGACTTATGGAGCGACAATTGCATGCCACGAAAATGCTTAATGCAAATTCGAGTGGAGCGCGTGATGTGGCAAATTGAAAGTATTATCAAGCCGTGTCGAGCACATGCAAGAGACCGAAGCACGAATAAGGAGCTAAGCTGCAGAAGTAATTGCAATTATTAGTATTAGATATAGGTGCTAGACGATAACACGCTCGTGTTCGAGAAAAAATATTTGAGGCGCGAATTTACAGGAGAAAATGGAAGTAGACCCGAGAGATCATGGGATAATATGGAATTTCTAAAAGAGAATTCGATTTTACAGAAGCAAATGAGAGTAAATACGAAGAGTTACGATCTATCACAATATTACTACACTTGTCTTGAAAGTGTGTCGAATAGGACTGTACTACAACTCAAGATGACTATAAGACTCAACGACCTTCAAGAGAACTCAACAACAATTCAGCTCAACTCTATAAACATCTCAATAGCTACTTAAGCACTCCACACAAACTCAGCGCAATTGCCAATTGCAACGAATACGCTCGTCTGATCGTCTGCTCACGTACTCATCTCTAGGCGCAGCTAAAGTAACTAATACCAAGAGCAAGACCAAGTCTAAGTAGCCAAGTAGTAGACGTGTAAGTGTGCCTGTGGCAGTGGCAGCCAAAGCGTGCAACTTCTTTGACCGTGAATTCAACAGCTCAACTCTATGTAAATATAGTTGAGCCAATTTCTGGTTGGGCGTGGCACTACAGTAACTGCCAGTCAGCAATGACTGAGGGAAATGGAGAGCGTGAGAGCGCGAGAGCGCGAGGGTGAGGAGCTGGCTTTTATATAAAGCAAAGCTGTTCAAATTGAGGCTAAAAAGTGGGCGTGTTTGCGCCTCGCGACCTCGCACGCAATTGAAACATGTTCATTTTCGGTTGGCGTTTGCTCTATTATATGTATATGAATAACACAAGTATAGCATGGCCATATGCGCCACTCTAGAACCAAGAGAATCTTACATCATCGACGAGTCTGCACCCACGCGCGAATGCAACACCATAGATCAATCAAAGCTGCCTACACCATATATGGCCTATGCTCGTTCTGTTCGCTCGACTGATGAATCAGTTTCTGTGTCTGACTGCCGGCAGACATTTGCGTGGCTCAATGTCTCAATGTTGCCTGCCAACAACTTATTAATCTTAATTTGTTTTGGCCTCAAATTGCAAGCCAACTTAGTCGCTTTTAATCAAATTAATCAACTGCACATGCAATGCCTGGCCACCCAACAGGATTACACTTGGAAAAACTAGACTTACGAATAATTTTTATTTATGTTAAAATCAGTTTTTTAAAGCGATTTACAAGTAAAGTATACACAAATTTCAAAACTTTTAGACTTGTTTTTTTTTTTTAATATTTTTGGAACTTATTTAAATCGAGAATAAAATTGAAGTAAACATAGCTAATTGGTAAGACATTAATATTAAATATTCCATTTTCGTTATTTTTATTTATTTTTTTTTTTTTAAATAAATATAAAAAGAAGAATTATCTGAAATATTTGTATATTATTATTATTTGAAACATTTGTATTATTAACAAGTATAATGCTTTCCCAAGTTGCCTATTTAGGCTAGGAATTTCTCGCAGTGTAGCACGTGCATTTGATGGCAAGATTGCTGACCTGTGAGCAGGTGCTACACAACAAATTCTAGATGGTGCTGCTGATAGTTTATCAACAGCAGCCCAGCCAGAGAGTTGGTCGGGTCAGC
The DNA here is from genome assembly GCA_030914335.1 of Drosophila borborema. NCBI lineage: Eukaryota > Metazoa > Arthropoda > Insecta > Diptera > Drosophilidae > Drosophila > Drosophila borborema. Next base: position 166,629 of record JAUESP010000052.1, read on the forward strand.
AACCGGTTCGCTTGTCAATTGAGCGTATATCGAAATTGATTGGAATTGAGTGCGCACGCCCACATTGTGCGATCCCCCCAGTCGCCTTACTACCTCTTGCTTCTCATCCTCCAGAGCGTTTCAATATGCTCGTGTGGCGAAGGCAGCCACAGAAACCTGTCAGGCGGCTATTTTCGTTGCATGACACTATGCTAATGTTACGAAGATCTTGATAGATGATGCCAACTTTGAACTCGCACTTTTTTGCGCACTCACACACACACACACACACACACTCACACTCTGCATGAGTGTCAATAAGAACAACTAAGTAATACAATAGCCAAACAAAACCTGGCACACGTCAGCATCAATTTATGATATCAACTAACAAGAGAATAAAGCAAACAAATTTTACTTCTTTTTTTCATAAATATATATATGCAGAAGGCTACGAAATTATAATACCCTATAAATGAGATATATGTATATTAAAATTCTTTATATATCCCAGTTAAAAGCAAGACTTGGTTTTGCTATAGTTTTTCTCTGATATATCAGAGCTTAGTCTTATAGCAGCTCATTTCATTAAACATCTCCTTCAGTTTACTCTTGACTTGACTTGAGCTGAGCTAATCCACACTGAACTGGCTCACCTTCTAATTATATTAAAAGCTCAACAGCTGCTGAATGGAGAGCAATGGAGGTTTGCGCTGAGGGCTAAATGAAAACTGATATAGGTACGAGCCATTGTTCAGAGAGATCTGAGAGTTCTGAAAGGAAATGGACTTGGTTCTAGTAAGACATAACATATATTCATATATTCATTCAAAACAGCTGTATCAACCTCATTTAAAATTATAACTGAAGTTGAAATATACAAAAATACGCGAGCTTCAAATATTTATTCAAACTCTTGCAAGCTTTCAACAGTTAAATCAAGAGTCTAGCGGAAATTGCAAAAAAAAAAAAAGAAGCTAGCTAAATACTTTGTAGCCTCCGGTGAAATAAAAAACAACAGTTCTTCTTCTTAAATAGAAATTCTCAATTAACAGCATACCCTCACTTATGTGAGCATATGAGCTGGGTATACGCAATCATTAATTTCAGTTGAGAGTTGACAAGCAATTAAATGTTGTAGAGATATTTCCATGCAGATTTTCAGTATGATTAATTTTCTATTGTTAGCCATTTAAAAGCATATGACATGACCCGAAATAGACACTGTCAGCTTTGATTTTATAATAAATAATAATAACTATGCACAATGGGCACATTTCACGTTCTCCAAATTGCCAAAAAAATGACATCAAATGAAATGTTATAAAATGAGCTCATTTTCCAGCATTTAGAGACAACTTTTACGCCCAAATATGAGCAGATATATGGCTGACGACTTGTCTGACTTGGCCATTTCCTTTAGCCCACATTGAGTTGTCCAAATGGGTCGCCAGACGGCGCCCACACACGTAACAGCGTTTTGTCTCTCAATCGAAATTATCTTTTTATTTTGGCTACAACTGTTACACTACCTCTCTCTATCTCCCTCTCTCTCAATCACCACCCATCTCATTCTTGGTATTTGCCCAGTTAGTGTTACAACAACAGCTATCGCAACAATCAACATGTTTAATTAACAGCAAAACACGCCGCAAGCCGAAGTGGAAACCGAAGCCAAAAAAAGACAACACCGGCAACAAATAGAAATATCAACAAGAAATAGTAAATAACAGCACCAGGCCAATCATTAAATACCCTGTAATTAAAGCAATAGCTTAGCAGATCACTTAATATGTGAAGAGTTTCTATAGTAGCAATATGATATAGGTTGTCCTATATTTTCCAATTGAACATATGCATTCGCAGTAATTTAGAGAAATACCTATATCAATTTGCATAGATATAGTTGTACTTAATAATCAGTTGAACTAGAAATAGATTCTATTACATTTGTTTGAAAAAAACAGATATTTCGTATATATTTTAACACCACTTGTAACAAGTTTCATATCTAAAACTTTACTAATAGTTGAGTTCAGTTAGGTTTAGTCTCTATGATATGTTATATGATGCGATACACTTCGATATATGTGTCATCTACTAATATAAAGCAACATCTGTTCAAAGTTTCATAAAGATAGCTTTACTAGAAGCACAGTTCAAATAAATACAATCACCTTAACAGCCATATGTTATATGTCTGTGAAACGAAATGCTAAATTTTAATAAATGCAGCATCTGTTTTCAAAGCGAACATCTGTACCCAAGTCTCAAAAAAGTAAAATTACTTAGAGCTCAATTCCCATAGGTAATGTTATGCCATTCTAACAATTTCTAATCTATGGGATTCATTGAGTTTCGTAATATGCAACCTCCGCTATAATAAGCAGCATCGCCCAAGTTATATATATAGATACTTCACTAGCTTCTCATCTCACATAGGTCTAAGCTCAGAGCGTTACATATTTAGTTGAAAAAGCTCTACTACCCAGCTGCTCGTTACAACAGCTATCATATAAAGTTGGTTGCCAAAAGTGTTGAGACCAAAAGCAGAAAAAAAAAAGCACAAAGTGATAAAAAGAATACACAATAACAAACTGACGTCAGCTACCTGTGTGTGTGAGTGTGTGTGAACTAGTTTGTTCTCAAAATCTAATTAGATTTTGGAAACGTGTTTTTGTATTTCTTGAAAGCGGCGTCTAGAACTTTGCCAAGTGAAAGCTGGAAAGCAACTCCTGAGTGAGCCAAAACATTTGAATTCCTGCCAAGATCTAATAGCTGATGAGAGCAGTTGTTACATTTGTTAAACACCAGCTTAAATAGTTATTGTAATTGGTAAACACCTTTTTTTTTCAATTTGTACAATTTATGACTTAAGGTCTTGGGAACAGAGCTCTGACTAATAGTTCCCTGAGTTTTTGCCAGTGATTTGCTTGTTATATCATTTAATAAATATTTATTTTATGCATTTACGAAGCAAACAAAAATATTCATAATTTTGTGTGTTGGTTTTTGGCATACCCTATGAAAATATATTTTTGAGAAATAGGGCTTATTAAAATGGCACCGATTTTTCGAGAAAATATGAAGTGTATTCAAAATACAGTTTTTTTTTTTTAACATATATCATCACTTTCAATTATATCGATAAGTATCGATCTTTGTTTTCTTTTTTTCATATATAAATATATATATTTTATATTTCTAGGGTATTTTATTCTATTTTTTTTTTATTTTCCATTTTATTTAAATGATAAAATGTGATTTCTTTGTCATTTACTTTGATTATTATTATACCCTACTAATTTACGAAAATTTAAGGGGTATGGGTATAAGTGCTGGATGCCTAGATCAACAAATATAATAGACAATTATCAAAATATTGAAGAGAATATCAACTCGCTGCTCTCTACAGAGTATCTGCCAGTCGTGTCTTTTGCCAACTTTCTCTCTCCCATTTTGTTGTTGATTTTGCTTCCAGGTTTTTCTACTTCTCTTTTAACTTTGGTAATTTAATTTTTGTTCGCATTATGGCTGCTGTTATTGTTGTTCAGCTCTCATAATCAGTGGCTTTGAAAATAGAGTTGGAAATAGACGCAAAGTCGACCGGTTTGCGCTTTCATAGAGCTGATGTCATAGGGCTTGACAAACCGCCGGAGCAGCCGATGCCAATGAGCTGAAAGGCTTCCTCGTTGTTGCCACTTGTTGTGGCATTAAACCGTGTGACATCAATACAACAATTGACAAAACAACGGCTAAAGCAAAGGCAAAAGCCAAGGCACAGCTGTTCCAGGGGCCTGCAGTAGCAGTTGGGTCGGAATTGCCGTAAAATGCCAATACAGATAGACACATTCGTGCTTCCTGCCGCAACGTTCAGTCAGTCAATGAACTTTTAGGTCAGGATAAGCAGGCGACACGCAATGCCAATAGAACAATCACACCAGAACACAGACAGAGTCACAGTCACAGTCAAAGTCACAGTCACAAACACAGTCACAGTCACAGTTACAGTCATACTCACAGAGTAGATAGCACTTCACTTACCCACAGGCTTTAGTCTGCTCCTCCGTTGTCTGCTTCAACTTTCAACTTTTTCAACTATGATTTGCACAATAATAAACTTTCAGTTAGCGCCGGGCTAGCCGTTTCAAAGGCAAACAGTCCTTGTTGCTTTTACCGCGTGTGCGGCAGGACTTTCAAAACATCTGCGTTAGACGTTGCCAAAAAAGCACAACAACAACAACAGCTGCAGCTACAGCAACAGCAACACAACGCGAGCGATTTCAATTGTGGGTGAGTTGGGGCTGGCTGCGCAATGTTTGGGGGAACGGGGCAGGTTGAGGAGGGGACAATATTTTATTTTCGTTGTTCGGTGATCGTTAATTGAGTTAAAGTAACAGCTGTCGCACTGTTGGTGCGCACGGTTAATTGAAATAGTAGAAATTGCCAAAAATCAAATAAATTACGATTCAACTATTTTGTTTTGGTTTTTTTTTTTCTCTCCTGCTATATGTTCGTGATTCGTTTTATTTGAATTAAATAAAAATGGCTTTTTGTATATCTTTGATTTCAAACGTAACGCACTCGAGCGCTGCTGCACACAAACTGAGCGCCAAAGTTGTTGTCGGTTGGCATTTTGGGTTTGAGCAGCAGCGGAAATAGCAGCAGCTGTAATGACGGAACAAATGGCAGCAATAACAGCGGCAGTCATGTAAGCGTTAACAGTGGGCAGCGAGCACTGTTAAAAAACTCATTCGTGAACAGCAGCAAGCATGCAAGCTGTTAAGACAGTTTTAACAGCGTAATAGAAGCGGCAGTTTTAGCAGCTTTATTCATATCAGCTCCAATGTAAGTTAACAGCGGCAGCTTAAACAAAGCTTGTTTAACGGCAGAAATAACAGTGACAGATTAAGAAACATTTATGTTGGCATATATTGAATTTCAGATTGAATTATGAACAAGAACTGGATATTTTATAAAGGTTGGCTAAAAATTAGCTTTAATGCCAGTATAAGAATGTTGATTTTGTAAAAAAAAAAAAAAAAAAAAATAAAAATATAAAAAAAAAATCCAAGCTGCAGCTCTAATAACAACATTTGCTGAGAATATATGCAATTGTTGCTCAACTTTTATTCAAATACTTGCGAATAGAAACATCCTTGCTGAGTTTCATTAACAGTGAGGAGGCGTTTAAGCCTTAACACACGCCTGTTAAATAACAGCAACCTTAACAGCTGCAATTGATTTCTATATTCCGCCTGCCTTACAACAGTTAATGAACTTTGGTTCAACCATTTCTTAACGGTTTTTTTTGTTGTTCAATTATTTTAACCTTCACTGCAAATTCTGACTGTTTACGTACATAGTTCGTTTCGCCCACATTTCCTTAGCGAATTGTGAATTGTTTAATGGCTCATTGAATTGCGATAAATTCGTTTAGGTTTTACTCAGCAGCCCAGCCGTTTATGGCGCTTCAACAACGCCGCCTCTTATTGCTGTTATATAATCATCATCATCATTCTTGCTGCTGCGGTCACACACACACACACAGAGATTCAGTCGAACAACCTTCACCCACACATGCGGCAAATGGAGCGTAAACTCAAAACCATATAAGATCATTTTTCTCTATTCTCGATAGAGAATTTTGCAATGTAATTAGCCTCAGTGAGCAATTTTATTAAGTTTTTTCCATATACTTTTTTCTCTGATTATTTTGAGTCTGTATCGCACCTAACTGAAAGCATTTTCTATGCTAATTTTCTTAGCTCATCCTCGCCTTGGCATTACAAACTGATCTGATAATCTCAACACAATCAGATGTAAACAAAAAGTTTTTTATTTTTGTTATTAATTCATGATCATTATAGTCTCTGAGCTCAACATCTGTCCAAGTTGATTTATTTACACCAACAATCAGAATAAATATATATTGACTATATATAATCAAGTGAGAACAGATTGCATGATTGATGTGCTACAGTTAAATCCATCTGATAGCGCACAAGGTTTTCATAGAAAGATTGACCTTTGGTTTTCTAAACTTTCCTTTCAAGTTTTCCGCAAAAAATAAAGATAAGTACGATCATTATTAATAAACAAGTAAGAATTCCTGAATACTTATTGAAAAATGGGAAAATGGGAAGTTGTGGGAAGTCCACAAAGGGTATGAATTTATAAATAAACTGAAAAAATAAAATAAACAAAAATTTCCTGTTATAAATAATATATATAAGTTTACAAAGAAAATTTGATTGTATATATATATTCGAATAGAGTCTACTTTTGGGAGGTTTTCTATATCGAATTGAATTCCTTTAGCATTTAATTCTGTGATTATTAACGTTCATATTAGGTTTCTCAATCCAACAAATTTATAAGGCTTAAAGCGCCATAGAGTATAAAATTTAAACCCAGAATCAAAAATTCGATAAAGTTTCTAGATTTTAAAGCTCCGAGTCTTGTACTTGCATTCATGAGAATCGCTGAGTAAGGCGATACTTCGATGTTCTATACAATAATAACATGTTCATGCATATTTAGGATCATTTATTTTCATATTCTTTTATTTTTATTAAGTAGCAATATCACGTTGATGATTTTTTTCCGGTTTTAGTGGACTTACGGCTTATTAATAGCGATAGATGTGGATTTATGTAAGACGGTATATAATCGTATATATATAATTATAGTTCAATATGCATAGGCGCAATAAATCAACTAAGCGGCGTATTAATATAGATATTCGATACGTATTATTGAGAATGTGTGTATAGACCGATATACAGATATATCGTAGGAGTTAGGTCTGCTTAAAACCCGAGCAAATAAACAGGAAATATTTTGGTTTATGGACGTACAACTTATAGGTTTATGCGTTTATCTATATATAGCTAGAATGCATATTAATGCTATATCTACTATATATATATAGTCAAAATATATATATAGTATATACTATATATATACATATAGTTGGTAGTTATGGAGCTTACAAGCTAGACATATAAACGCATGTCTTAGACTAAGCGGCATTGCTATCAAAACTGTATCAAAATTTCTATAAAACGTATTCAATTTTTATTTTTTTTTTTTTTACTTATATATGTATATAAGTATACATATATTATTTATATGTCTATTAAATCTGCGTTCATATTCATTCTTAAATTTTTTGCTGCTTTGATTTCTGGCTATGTTTGCATTTGATTTCTTTGGTGTTCGATTTGCAATATCTATGTATATAAAAATTAATTTTTTATTTTTATAAGTCTTGTGTTTTCAGTTGCATTCGGTTTGGTTCTGTGTTTACTTTTTAATGGAATCGGGTCGTTTGGCTCGCAAATACATTTTTGGCTGTGAAACCGAATTCAAGTGCATACAGTTCTGGCCCATTGCAGTCGAGGGCTATTGCGTATATTATTATTGTTTTGTTGTGAGTAGTCTGGGCATGTGCTGAAAGTGGAACAAGAAGAATGTGATAAAAGAAAATAAGCAAAAGAAAGAGAAATAAAAAAAAAAAAATTTAAAAAATATGGGAAGATTTAAAGAGAAGCTCCAGCAGCTCTACTATAGGCCTATAGTTCAAGGAGAAGCTATAAATGATATTAAATTTTTGGAAGAGCACAAGTTAATTATTCTAACTAAAAGAGATATTCTAATATAGTTGCTCAATCGTATGACAACTCAATATAATCTTAAATTCAATTCAGAACAGAAAAATATTGATATTTTCACAATTATCCAAATCCAAATATTCAACTCAATAATTAATAACTAAAGAATAAAACAAAAAAGTGTTAAAAAATAATATTTTCATAATACATTTTATTTGTATACTTTTCTTTTCGTATTTGTGGCTTAGACGAGCTTTAAAAATTAATTAAGTAAAACTTTTCATAAAATTAGATAAAATATGTGTATATATATATTCATATGTGTATATATTCGTCGCAAAGCATGTTTTGTTTTAAAAAATTAAGAATCCATTTAAAATTTAAAGCATATGCACGCGTATATGCTAAAAAAGACAAAATGATAATGATAATATTTTGTTTTGGTTAAAAATAAAAAAAAAGAGAAATTTGCGATGCATACAAATCGCAGAATATAATGTTTAAACAATAAATCACAAAACTTAGGCTAAGCACATACAATTCTAAACTATAAAATATGCCGCAATTGTTGTTGTTGCTGTAGTAGCAGATGTTGTTGTTGTGTTATTCATCTTTACTTTCTCTCAACTAGCGCTTAAATATTAATTTTAATCAGTTTTCTTAGATTCATTTTTTTGTCGCAATCTTGTTTTTGTGTTTAACTACGTAAACTTATTTTATGAAAAGCACAATCATATATATATCTATGTATGTATTATAGGCCTAAACATATTTGCGTAGTATCGTATATTGTATGTCTGCATACATAAATATATATTCATATATATATATATCGTATATTTGTTATGAAATGTATCAAAAATTTGACTATTAACTACAGTTTACTATTATCCATATATAGTTGTTATTTTTAAATATATATATTTTTTTTAGTTTTCTTTTGTTTTCTGCTTCCTTTTATGCCCGTTTTTTGCGCTCTTTAACCATGCACGTACATATACACACATCTATTTCGATTTATATAAACATAATGATATCATTTGCTCAGCTTTATAGCTCTCTCAATACATTATAAATAATATAATAATTATGAATAATCATTTAGCTGTCGCTCATATATATATATATATATATATTAAGTAAAAACTATGTACGATCTCAAACATAATCAGCTTGAGTTGTTACTTAATTTTATGCCTTCATATCATTTCATATCGTATATATATGTATATATATATATACTTTAGCTCTTTATAGTTAATATTTATTTAGTTAAATGTTGATGTTGGTTTTGCTAATCAGTGCGTGATCCCAGACGTTGATCCATTACCTCCCCATTCGATTCACTTAGTCGGTCAGCGTTTGGGCCACAAGTGCCAACTGCTCTTTGAGCACACGGAACGAGGGACGCTCCTCGGGGCCATGCGACCAGCACTTCTTCATGACCTGCAAATTGATAGAGAGAGAGAGAAATTATTATATAGTACATATCATATATAATATTATTCTGTGATCTTACTTCGTATATCTCCTTGGCACACGACTTTGGTTTCTCTAGTATAATGCCGCGCTGCACACGCTCCACAACTTCGGTGTTCTTTAGGCGGCCATAGGGCATTTTGCCACAGGTGAAGATCTCCCACATGAGAACACCTATATAAATAGAAAAGACAAATTGAATTAGATATACCGTAGTATTTTTTGAGCACGTCAAACTCACCATATGCCCACACATCGCTTTTGGATGAGAATCGTGTGTAGTTAAGCACCTCGGGCGGTGCCCATTTGATGGGAAACTTTGTGCCGCCCGAGCTGGTGTATTGATCATCCAATACATAGCGTGCGAGTCCAAAATCGGCCACTTTCACAACATTCTCGGAACCCACAAGGCAATTTCGTGCCGCCAGATCACGATGGATATAGTTGTGTCGCTCCAGATAGGCCATGCCTTTGCTCACTTGTATGCACATGTCCAGCAGGAGGCCCATGTTTCCAATTAGCGTATTCTCGTGCCGCCGCAAATAGTTGAGCAACGAGCCGTGCTTCATATATTCGGTGACAATATAGATGGGACGATGCTTCGAGCAGACGCCATATAGCTGTACGAGATTCGGATGCTGCAGCTTGGTCATCACCTTGGCCTCCTCGATAAAATCATCCTCGGACATGGTGCCCTCCTTCATCATCTTGACAGCCGTATCGATTGAGCCACGCCATTTGCCACGTCGCACAACGCCAAACTGACCCGAGCCCAGCTCCTCCATTAGCATCAGCTCCATGGGATGGATTTCCCATTTGTCATGGGATAAGCCCGCTGTCGGTGGCACTGGACGATCGCATGGCGATGACTTTAGTCTGCACGCCAGACCGCCCGAATTATGGCGATGATAGTTTATCAGATCCGGTATAGTCTCGCAGCAGTGTTTCTCGCTCAGATAATATTCGCCGCGGGCGTTCTGCTTGATGTGATAGTGCTTCACATGCGATTGGGGACTGCAATGGTAAATGGAATTAGTATTCTCGCGATAAATTCAAGTCTATATAGATTACTTACACTTTGGTATGCAGCGATAAAGTATAGAGACCCTTGGTCGATGACTTGCGCACCACAAAGCAACCCTCCTTGTCGCCCTGCTTGAGCAGCGATTCGGCACGTTGTCGCGACATGTCGCCCACATACCATCTGCAAATGTTTGCATTATTATTTAGTATATAAGTCTAGGTTTATAGTTAGGCAAATCTTACTCATAACGCTCCAGTCCCAACAACGCTTTGGGCTTCACATAATTGCTGGGTATGTAGCCGACATTGCCTAGGGCATCCTTGACCTTCCACCAATGTTCCTGGGAATCGTCAATGACTTCATATTCTGCATTCTAAATTTGAGTTTATATATTGATTATCTATAATGTATAACATGATTGAAGCTATACAATTTACCTTTTCTAGAGATAAGTCGCCGCCTTCAATGGCTTTGAATGGATAGAGCGCCACCACGAGCTTGACAAAATGTGAATTGTCCTGAAAAGGAAAATATATATAACATTTTGTAGTGCTCGTTTTTGAAGATATCTGAATTATAGATTATGTGGAAGCAGATTTACTAAGAGCTCGCTTTATATACATAATTTTTATAATTTATATTGAGTATATCTAAATTATGAATTGAATAAATCATAGTTTTTATTAGTATATAGCTTACCTTGGCTTTGGAGTTGGGCGTGCCGGGCGTTGGAATTCCGCCGGGCATGTTGGCATCCAATAAAGCGCCGTTGCCGTTGAGTAAAGTGGGTGACTGCTTGAACGTTGTCAGCGAGGACTGCAAATTTAATCAAAAAGCAAAAAACATTAATTTAGATAGAAGATCTTTCTTTCTCCCTCTCTCTCTCTTCATCGTACCTGTGGCTGTAGCGATGTGGGCGTACAATTGCCACCACCGCCTCCGACGCCGTTAGAGCCGTTCAAGCCTGCACCAACACCGCCGACACCGACGGCAATGCCACCGCCAACACCGCCAACACCAACGACACCGCTGCCACCTAGGCTGCCGGAGCTGTTGTGCTGCAAACTGAATTGACTGTTGGTTGTCGAGTTGTTTGGACTGATGCTGCGCGTCGAATTCTGGGCTGGAGAACTGCCGTTGCCTGGAAAATGCAAGAAAATTGGAAAACTTATTAATAAAAATGTCAAGCAATCATGAAAATTGTATAAAAATATATGAGTTTTTCCTAAAGAAATGCTTCAAGTTTGTTGCCCAAGTCTTTTGTTTTGTTTTAATAAATTGTATATATAAATTTATAGAAAATTCCCAAACAGTAATAAATAAATTCAATTAATTAAATATATATACATATATATATATATCACTTATATCACATAAGCTTGCCATTTGCAAATTAATTACAATCAAACAAATCTTGGGTTCAAGTTCGTTGTCTAAGTCTTTCGTTTTCAAGGCACAACATTTGCCGGCCAATTGACAAAAAGCAACGCCAAATAAATGGAAATCGAATATCAACGAAAACTAATCACACACTGCCATACAAAATGCTGGCTCAACACTCGTTGGCGGTAATTAGCCAAAGCAAAGTATCGAAAATCGCCTTAAAGTCTCAAAGCGAAAAAAAATCAACAACTTGACTACGATTTGGCGATTCTTGTCAAGGTTAATTACGTAGCATTCGACACTGAATGAAATGCTAATGGCTGACAGCGCAGACACTGAGTTGCCAAGGCGACCCAAACGCCCACGGTCCGCCAATCGGCGAGAGGTAGCGCGGGGTTAAAGTTGAGCTTGAGGGTGGACAGACGCAGCTGAGACAGAGGCTGAGGCTGAGGCTGACACGGCTGATGACTTTATCTAGCTCGCATCGGCTCAGTGTCTGTCAATAATATTTCACTATATGCAAAACAAACGAACCGAAAAAGCTTTAGAAATAACTATAATGTATCAGTGATATAGTATGGCATGATTGACTTGAAGTTTACCCTGCAAGAGAATAAGATGCAGAGATTTACTTTTGTATGTCTTCTATACTTTATTTTGCTTTCAATTTGGTAATTAAAAGAAAAATTAAATGTAAAATATATATGTATATATCAGAAATTAATCGATAACTATCGATTTCTTATGGAATGTCAATTATATAGATTTATAATTAAACATTTTCAACAAATAATTATTATGTATGATAATTGTAGTAGACCCATTTGAATTAGAGGGCATACCACTTTGGTTAAGTATTGATATTTTACTATATGCTCATCGATACTTAGCTGTCATTAGGAGATGAAGAAAATTTCAGAATCGTATAAGTAATGAAGAGCAAATTGCATTTATGACTCTCACATAATATATATTCAACTAATGTTATTGATTATAATATATGATAAATAGAATATATATAATAAAATAAGCCAGTCTCTATAAATACAAATGCAAATACAATTTAATTTTTTCCCAACTACTTTTCCAGGGTATAAAAGTGACTTACAAATCTAACCCCAATTAAGAAAAATTTTTGTAGATTTTTTTTTTTACTATTTTGTTAGTTGTGGGCGAGTTATGCAACAATTACACATACAGTTTTATGTGCTTGTGCGAGTGTGTATTGCGATGAGTAAGCAGCAGTTAAAATTTGAGCACTCGAGCTCTGTAAGCACTTCAATGCTGCGAGCACTCAAGTAGGCGCCTCTTGAAACCCGCTTGCGCAGGCGTTTCTGCTCGAGAATCGAATTCAAAATACATTTTTAAACAAAATAAATATAAAAAAAAACACAAAAAAATCGAAAAAAAAAAAAAGTGAAGGTTAATCGTAGCGAAAGTGAAACGATTTCCCAAGCCTGCATTCACAGTTGGTTTTCAGTTTTTTAATAATATATATTGATATTCGTAAATGCCCTGCGGGCCAAAGACAAAGCACAAAGCAGAAGACAAAGCTTTTCAATTGATCAAACCATTTTCAATATCGCAAATGCGGGCCACATTTTTCATGTGAAAACTCACGATGTGTCTGTCTAGCTCCATCTCTCTCTCACACTCTATCTGCCTCTCCTTTACTGCAGCTCGCTCACGTTGCCTAAACAACAAGCAAAACGTGGCGACACGGCACAGCCTGCAGGCAGCTGCAGCGCAAACAATATATAATGTATATATATGAAGAAAAAAAGAAAAATAGAAAGTTTTTCTTTTCCCATCGCACTTGCCGGCGCCGCTTTTTGCTTTTGTGTTATGCCATTTTCCTCCATGCAAATGAAAAGCGCCTGCAGCAACAGTTTCATTGTCTGGCCAAAGCTGAGCTGCAAGTGAACAGCGGAGCGAACTTGGGCAATGCCTTTAAATAAGCTATATAGATATATAAAGCTAAAGCTTTCCAATACTTAATGTTGATTGCGCTGTAAATGTTATCGATAAATGTACATGGAACATATATAAATGGATATTAGTTAAGAGAGAGAGAGAGAGAGAGAGAGAGAGAGAGAGAGAGAGAGAGAGAGAGAGAGAGAGAGAGAGAGAGAGAGAGAGAGAGAGAGAGAGAGAGAGAGAGAGAGAGAGAGAGAGAGAGAGAGAAGTGTATAGGAGACTTAAGAACTGTTTTTATTATCAATTATAAATATTTATAATTATATAAATAATAATATATAAGCATAAATATTTATAATTAATATTAATACAACACATTTTAATTTTCAGATCTGCATCTATAAATGACTCCGACTCAGACTCTGTCTTGACTTTATGTATATAGTAATATAATATAATATAAAATTATTACTATTTTTAATATTATGCATTATTCAATTTTTTATAGCGTATTCAAGCTTCGTTGTGATTGTATAAAAAACAAAAGCTTTATCTCAATTAATTCAAGCTTTCTATTCACTATTTTCCACGCGCAACTAAAAGCAAATTGGCCCCCGACAAACGGAAGCAAAACATTTTGATCATGCTCATATACGAGACTCTATATACATATACGTACACACACACATATATCTATTTAAGATTGCTTATGATTGAAGGCGCTGTGGGCGTGGCCTGACAAATTGTCATTATCTAGCGGTGCCGCTGCTGCAGCCACCGACAATCGTGTTTATGGCCAATTGTGTAATTTTCTCTTGCATTTTCTTGCACTTTTGCAAATTGTTATGCAAATAAATGTTGAATGCAGCTGCCAGACCTTGTTAACTGGCAAAAACAAAACAAGTTGCCAGACTTTCAAACACGTGTATAGAACACGGCTTGTTCTTGTACCCCGATCAGGTGAAACTCTGCCTTTGAGCTGTGCTCAAGCGTGACTCACGCCTTGTAACGCCCACGTAAAGCTGAGATACCTAAATATACATACATATATAGATATCAATTTGTGCACAGATATATTTTTATTGATCTATTGAAACAAGTTTTATGATGGCCTTAAACATAAGGGCAAGAATACGTATACGATGAAGCTTCGATTAACGAACAATCTTTTTAATGTTTATACATTTTTTAAAAATAATTTGCATATTACCTAAAATGTTATATGATATATAAAAGAAATATTTAGTTTTTTCTTATTATTTTTGTTATGCATATACTGTGGCGAAACCTTGCCAATAATTTTAAAATATTCAAATAAATTGCATAATAATAACCAGAAATTATTAAATAAAATAAAAATTGATTTTTGTTTTTTGATCATTTGCATTTAAGTTTTTTTTTTTTTTTAAGTTAATTATATCAATTATTTCAATTCATCGTAGCATATTTATAATATATACATTTTTTTTAGCTTGAATATTTTTTGTATGTTTTACACATTTTTAAAAAAATATTTTTTTAATACATATAATAATTATAATTATAGAATTAAATCTTTCATATTTATTGATACTATTAAAATTATTAAAAAATAAAAAAGTTTATTAGAGAACATTTTTAAGCTATTTATTTATTGTTTACTTTTTATTTATATTATTGAGCATTTATTTCCATTTCATTCATTTTTCTTTCTTTTTCTAATTTTAATAAATTATTAAAGTTATATTTTTGTTTTATTAAGCTGTTTTTTTTAATTTTTTTTAGCTTATTTATTTATTTATAATTTATAATTTAAATAAACTACTTGATTTTAGTACAATATTTTGCCTTCTTTTTTTTTTCATCCAAGGCAACTTCCACTGTTGAGCTGTAGATACGTGCTTTAGAGATAATTCGCATACCATAAAGGAGTACCAGAATGGAATTTTATACTTTTTGGATGAGTTTTGCGTCATCGTGTTATACTATTTGCTTACCCAGCTTGAGAGCCGATAGAAGCATCATCTCAAATGCGGCTAATCAAACTACAAAATCTGCAACACACTCAAGATCTGGTTGGCTTTACGTTTGATCTATTTTCTATTAAAGATAATTGGGTATATGTATGTGTTGCACTTTTATTGAAATAATGAGAGTAAAAGAGATTTTTTTTTTTTTAATTTTGTTGGTCAATATTTGTGTCAATTCACTTTCACATAAATCACTTGTTCAATTGTTCAGTTGTTTGTTGTTACTGCTGCTGTTGTTGTTGTTGTTGCTCTTGTTGCATTCGCTTTGACTACAGTTTCAAGTGGTTGTCAAACTGGTTTCATGGTTGCTTCCTTTTTGCAAATTTGTTGTCGTAGTCGTTGTAGTTGTTGTTGTTGTTGTTGTTGTTGCAGTTGCTGGCATTTCCATGCTACTTGGCCTGACCTTTAGGCGTACGACGCTCTGTTGCGATCTGTGTTGTGACTGGCTTTTACCGTTACACATCAAGCCTGGCCCCCAAGCGGTTCCTGGCAAGCAGCTCAAACTGTACAAGCATTAGAATACTATGCACATATATACATATATATGTATTGATATATATATTTATTGAAATTCTGATATCCACTTGATTTCAACTTTCAATTTTATGTTTCATCTTCATCTGCCTTCACTTCTTCTTCTTCTTTGGCTTTCACGCAGTAGCAGCGGCAGCCATTTTGAAAACAATTTTCATCACAATTTTCGTTTATTTTTCTATTTTTTCTGCACTCTAACGGTGCTTTACACAACAGCAATAATAACAACAATCAACGTTCGCAGCTCGTTAATAATATTATTGAAAAATATAATTGAATTAAAGTTTTTTTTTTTTGGTTTATTTTGGGGGTTTTTTATAATTGAAAATTTATTTAGCGCGACGCGAACTGTTTCTGTAAATGTTTAAAAGCCAACTGACAAAACGGCAAATGAAATTTTTGCTAGCCAGCGACAGCAGCAACAACAGTAACAGCAACAGCTATAGCAACAGCAACAGCAACTGTAGTAGTCGAAGGTGAGCGACGACGACGCTGGCAAGTGTAGAGCAGAGCGAACGACGAACGCATGAATGGCAAATGCTGAGAAAATAAAACAAAAAAAGAAGAAGAAAACAAAAAAATAAAAACACTTGAACGCCAGCAGCGGCAGTAAACATAAAGTAAAACTTAATTGTAGCAGCCGAGCAGCAACAACAACCAGTGCAGGTGGCAGCGACGACGATGACGGCGACCGAGGTGCGGGCAGAGAGGCAAAGAGCAAAAGCTTAAAGCACAGAGCGCACGCGGAGAATCGAAGTTGGAAACAAGCAGCAGCAGCCGGAGCAGCAGCAGAAGCCGCCAAGCGCAACGATGGCTGGTTGCTTGGGCAAGACAAGAGGCACAGATCAAGACTTCTGCCCACTGGCTATGTGTGTGTGTGTGTGGTAATTGTAACTGTATATTTTAAATGTTAGCAGAGAGCAAAAGGTAGACAGCAGCGTCAAAGTTCCAAGCAACAATTACATCAACAGCAACAAAGCTAGGCGAAAGAAAAAAGCAACAAGTTGCATACACGCATATACATGCACACGCACACACACATACAGTTGTATAATACGCAAATTTGAACAAAACGCAACAACAAAGTGCGTTGAGTTTTTGTGTAAAACTGTTAAATTTTTATTTCTCTTTTTTTCCGCTGTCGCTGTAATGACGACGATGAAGCAACAAGCAGGCAATGCAAAAAATAAAAAAAAAAATACTGCAAGTTGTTAAAAAGCGCAAAACGAAAGAGCAAGAAAGTAAGCGACGCGCGGGGTGGGTGAGTGAGCACGACAAGCAGCTTAAGACAACACAACTATATTTAGCGTAAAGAGCTTGACTTACTCTCGCTGCTCTCTTTTGAACTTTGCCTGCAATTAATAACTCTCGCCAGTTAAGCTGCTTTTAAGGCGCTGCCTAAAAGTAGGCAGTGGAAAAGAGACCGCTACATTGCGCTGGACAGCGACTGAACTAGAAATCAAAGCAGCATGGAAGATCCCATTGTAGCTGTTGTTGATGTTGTTGTAGCTGGCGCGTGCAGTAAGCACATTTTGTTGGCACGTAAAGAACAGCAAAAAGCAGACAAAGCTGCACCTGCTGCAGCTGAGTAAAAGAGATAGAGAGTATTGTGTGTGTCTATTTAGCGCCTCTTTCTAAAGCACACGCGCTGCATAAGAAGTGCATAATAAATGAGGATGAACAACAAAATAAATACAAATTATGCAATATTTTTAAAAAATAAATAAATAAAAGTATAATAATAAATGCACACGAGAAGAAAAAACAATTAGCAACAACAAATTAAGGTTAAATGTTTACATCCGAAGCTCATAAAAAGCGTGTGAAAAATGTTGTCAACCAATTTGCATTGCGCATGAAAAAAAAAAAAAAACATAAATAAAGAAAACTTGCAAATACGACTAAATAATTACAATAAAATTGTAGAAAACCAAAATAGGCAAAACAAACAAACAAACAGCAATCAGACAGGAAACTGCAAAGCACAAAACAAAAACAATTTTTTAATCATTATTATTTGCTGTGGCTGTTGTTATTGTTGCTTTAGCATTTTTATGCAAATGTAGGTTAATAACATTTGAGCGCATGCGCGACGCGCATACAAAATAATAGCAACAACAACAACAATAGCAAAAACAACAACAACAAAAATGCTCAACAACAAGTTTGATTCATGCGTAATAAACTTTTCGACTTATAATTAGATTCGTACATAAAAATTGTGCGAAAATCAACTAGATAAATATCCTGTAAATATTTATTTATGTAAAAAAAAGTCATAATAAGCAGATTGTTATATATATATATATATATATATATATATTATTTGTTTGGTAGTGCAAAACATATAGGAATTTCATCAAATTGATTGACTAAGAGATACGCTATTTTTGCATACTTTTGTAAGAATTGGAAACATTTAATTTATTTAGATATTTAAACAATGCTTATCGATATTTGAATTATCGATTCCTCAAAAATAAAACTTTCTTTACTCATTTGTATCTTCTCAAAAAGAGAATGAAAAGCAATTAAGTTTTTATTATCTTTGCGAAAAGATACTTATCGATAATTGATCGCTTTCTTTAAAGTAAAAAAAAAAAATAAAAAAATATATATATATTTTCCGTTCTTTTCTAGAGCAGAATCTTCTAAGAAGAGAATTTAGCAATGCATTTATCTTTGAAGACATATTTATATATATGAAAATAGGAAACAACAAAACTGTATACAAATTGATTAACAACCATTTGAAATCCAAGTATCCAAGCCAAGTAATCAATGACAGCAAATCAAGTAGCAATTGCATATGCATGCCGCATATCTGCTGCACTTTTAATGATTACAGGGTATCGAAAGCGAAACAAGCAAATTACAAGCACAATTACAAATTGCATTTAGTCTAGGAATATTAAAACTGTGGGCGTTACGCCGATGACGACTCTGATTAATTGCCTAAGGCGAAATTAATCTGCCGATCGCATAGAACATAAATCGTGGAATGCATTCCCAACTATAGAACAAACTCACACGGAAGTCAAATGTGCTTAGTTAGCCAAACCGAAAGGTAGAGCGGAAATGGGAGCATAAGAGAACAACTGCAAGAAATCGAAAATTCCAATCGATAACGTCTGTATATGCATAAATAGTTGTTAATTGCAGTTCAGCTGTAAGTCACGTAAGTTATTGAGAAATATTCGAAATGGATTGCAATTGCAGCAGGCATTGTAATTGTAATTATTACAGGTATGACATCATTTGCTAAATATAAATCGAAAAAAATTTAGGTACACATAATGTATAAATAAAATTTGTTGTTATCTGTATTACGTAAAACGGAGATGTCACTTTCAATGACAATGATTATTCTTAGATAAGATGTGTGCAGATAGATAATTTAAGTTTACATTGCTAGATTTACATTAGTTAGGTTCAGTATGCAAATATATATATATATATATTTAAGATACAGTTATAAGAGTTATAAGATAAGAATCTATAATATTTGCTATTGTATAGATAAATAATTTTATAATCCTTGGAAATCATATTTAAAAAGAAGAAAATCAAATTTCCTATTGCAATCGCTTCACATATCTATAGTGAAAATTTGATATAAATTAATGATCTATCAAATCAATCTATCTATATATTTATAGAGAACAAAATTGTTCTATATATCTAAACTAAAATATCTCAAAAATGTATCTTTATTCTTTATAAAACAAAATCGTTTGAACGATCAAAAATTTTTAATAATTTCACTATCTATAAAAGCAATTAATTTTACATAATATATTTAACAAAAAAAAAATCAATAAATAACTTTAATAGTTCACATATATCCATTAGATTTTTAGTTACTTTGTTCAAAGCTTTCCCCACTTTTATTTAATTTTCTTCAACTTTTTTTTTGCTGCCCCAAAAAATTGTTTTTTTTTTTGTTGCTAAAGTCGCTGTTGTTGCAATATTTTGTTGCCACCCGCTGGCGTTGCGCTCAATTAACGCAACATAAAACACAATTCAAAGAAACATCAGCAAAATAAACTTAATTTGCATATGAAAAATTACAACAACAACAACAACAACAACAGCTGAAGAAACAAAAGGCGGGTGGCTCCAATTCAATTTCGAGTTAAAACAAAAAGTTGTTTTTAAATATGGCTTATAAATGTTGTCTAGTGAATGTCGATGTTGTTGTTGATGATGATGATGGCATGGCGTTTGGTTTATTTTTTTATTTTTTATGCATTTTTAATTAAACCATTTAAAAGACAAAAACAACAACAACAACAACGACGCCTGCAACAGCTGAATAAAAACAGAGAGAAAAAAAGTTGTTATACAAATTTATTGTTGTAAAAATATCTGCGAGACTTTTTGGCCAAGAGACGAGTTGATCAGTAACTTTTGCTGCCTGCTCTTTTGACCTTGAATATAAATTGTCGTTGTTGTTGTTGTCTGTGCATCAGCGTTTATATATGAAATATACATATATTTTTTCATATATATTTTTTAGGCTTTTTGTGCAATGCGAAAAATTTTCACCAGTTCAATAATGGAATTTGTTGAACTCGTTGCATGAAGCATTTTTTATGCAAATTTCATTTGATCGAATACCCATTGAAAAGCGTGCAACTAAATGGGGCATAGCAGGCAGAAAGAGGTCATAGCAAAGCTGTAAAAATAAAAAATCATTAAACATTAATTCCTACAAAATATTATTATATAAATTGATTCATATACAGGGTAATTCCTAGTCATTCATACCCCGCCATAGTACACACCATGCTCACTCTAAATGCTAACCGGATATTCCAGCTAAAAAGAGATCTCTTTAACCATTGCTAGCGACACGTAACGACGTGTCCAGCGTCCCACCGATTGGAATTACTACACATTTTTTTTCATGTTTTAAGATTGAGCGCCAAGAAAGCCGTTTTAGCATTTTAATATAGCGAAATTCGCGTTGCTATTTTGCAGCACTTGAAACGTGCCTGACCCAACAGTTAATTTTCGCATTGCGGTTTTGGTCAGCTTACAGCGAACCAGCGAAGGCTGAGAGCTGAGAACTGAGAACTGGGTAACTCCCCCGGTGGTTGTCAGGGCAGTTAAAGTCAAGTACCACAGCCACCGTAAACAGGGCCAACGTTTGTGGTTGACGTTTTTATCGCACACTTGCATTTGTCAAATGTCCCGCTAGCACACACACGCGCGCCTCAGAAATGTGTCACAAGATAAGAATTTGCATTTGGGCACGATTCGGTTCGAGCCGACGTCATAGAAGCTCATGTAAGACAGCCTAATCGATATGTATCGTTATCGATGAGCACGAGCTAAGCTCAGTAAAAAAGTGTTTACATTCAATTTTAATTTCAAATTATGTTTAAGTAAATACTCTGTATATCAGAGCTAATCATGTGGTAAATACTTGCGACAGCTCTTTTATTTCATAAAAAATAATATCGATAAATATTATTATGAAAGATCTAGCGCTTGAAGTGGGTTACCTTAGGCAGCTGTTGCGAGTACGTATTTTAATATAATTTTTTTAAATATTACAATTAGTTATTTAATTAAAAAAAATAAAACAAAATGATCGACAATCGATAAATATCTATTTGTCGTTTTATGGATATCTAAGTGTCAAGTGCTGCATTAGCAAGAATAAATTGATAGATTCTGCTTATTAATCACTTATCGATAACATAATGTCAATCGAAATGCCTTGCATTTAGCCTAATTTCCCTTTGTGTTGGGTATCAAAATGCAGGCAAAATTGATTGCTTGCCCCGCTGGTCAATTGCTTGGCCAACTTTAAAGCAGCCGGCAACTGGCTACACTAACAACAAAAACAACAACAAAGAAGTACAAATTACAACAACAACAACAATCAAGCACAGCAGTCAAGTGGCTATTTGACCGTTTGGCTCAAATTGCGAATGCAAATTGCGAATTTTTGTGGTCATTGTTAAGTAAAGGCCATAAATAGGCTCACAGCAAAAGTAGCAACAACAACAACGAAAACTACAACAACAACTTCAGTTAACAACAATGCAATAATTTTATTGTCAACTTTACATTTTGTATGCTAGCTATGCAGATGCAGATACAGTCACAGATTCAGATACAGTCACAGCTGCAGATACATTCACAGCTCAGCTAAAGCTGCTGCTGCTGTTGTTGTTGCTGTCATTCTTGTCTGATCTGATCCCTTGGGGCCAGCTTTCAATCTAGCCTGTAATTGTTCCATATGAACAAAGAGGATGCACAAATGCGATTAATATATGCATGAACTAGAGATGTGCATTACAAACTATGCGATATATGCGATATCAATGGTGATATATACACGAAATGTATATAGAAAATTGATATATAATTAATACATACATATATATACAAAAGTTATTCGATTTTTAATTTAATTGTATCATTAAATCGATAGCTCAATTAGGATTGTTGATTGACAATTGATTAGATAAGGCTATTTATTATCGATCTTAGAAATCAACTGTGCAAAAGCAAGATTATCAATCTGATTCGATTACTAGCCTCTGATGACTTTAGGTCTATAAGTTTAGGTCTATAAGTTCACTTTTCGATATTTTATATTGAATATTTTATATTGAACATATGTAAATATTTAAAAAATTTCATAGTTCACTCAACGATATATATCGATTATTTTCTATATATATTCAATTAAATACTAGTTTGCAATGCACTAGAATCTTCTCAATTTCAATACGTTCTTGATTTTATAGCAAATCGTTAAGGCGTTCCCCCAGCTGCCATCTCAATTGACATTGATGTATCTGCATAAACAAATGCATATGCATAATTATGCACACATATATATGTATATGTGTATATTCTTGTCACGCCCATTTGTTGGATTTCCTTATTGGCACGCTTTGCACTTTCAGTTTCGCTAAGCTTCACTGTTGGGGCTTGGCTGGCTGCTAATTCATTTCAATTATGCAATTGCCGCATCTGTTGTCTGCATCTGCGTTTTTCTTTAGCTGTCATGCCACATCATCATCATCATCATCATCAGCATCATGATGATGATCATCAGCGTACTGATCATGAGCATCATCATGAGCTTGTCGATCATCTAATAACCGCCTGCCATCATCGTCTTCATCGTCAGCCTTATATTTAACATAATTGCCCCCTGGGCTTGCAGCGAGCGAGATGGAGAACTCTTTGCCTTGTAATGCAACAGAAACCAGAAAAAAAAAAGAACAAGAACAAAGAACAGCAACAAAAACAAAAGTGCAGCTGGTAACGCCGCGCCGACTCTCGACTGTCGCTAAACACAGCTCTTGACAGACCTTGTAATCATCGACAGCAAACGCCTCCAGATGTTTAATATGAAATAACACCATAAGCCAGATCCAGACGGATGATATTCTTGCGTTATTCTCTACACTGTTCACAGTTTCTCATGAAGGCGATTCTTTAATGATCTGTGCAAAGATCTGGTTTTTACTTTCACTTGAAGCAGGCGATATACTATATATATATATATATATATATATATAAGTTATACTATATCGTTGAATAGTCTTAGAGTGTATTATTATTGGTGTTCAACTTTGGATCCAGCCGATTCAAATTTAAATAATAAAATAAAATTCTTGGGAATTCACAGATTTCCCAGATAAAAAACCTTTAAGATTTATCAGTATTAAATTAGCTCTCCTCTAAAAGCTCCCATTAGAATTAATTCGTATATATAAGTTTAATAAATATAAATATTATATATTTAATTGATCTCGAGTAGTCTCAGTTTAGCATCTCCCATTAAAAATTATCAGAAAAATAAAAGCATACAAAATGAATTAATTTTAGCATATTTTTATAAATTAAATATATATATATATATTGTAATTTAAAAATATTTAAAAATATATATATGTATTTGCCAGAAAAATAAAAAAATAATTTCTTTTATATTTAAACGAAGTTTTTATGTTTTTTTTTCATTATTATTATTTTTTAGTAATCATTATTAATTGTTTATTAATTATTTTTAATTATTGATAAATTTCAGTTTTGCCTTTCTGTAGCTTTCATTTGCACTTTCACTTATATTACACTGAATTCGATATTCGATATTCTTTGATATTTCGCTTTACCTTCTTTGGCCTTGGAGCTAGTGAGGCTGTGGCCGATGTGATTCCAAAAGTTGAGGCGACAGCCAAAAACTTTCATTTCCTTGACGCGCTCCTTCATGTTGCCAATGACGCTCGTTTCGGCCAGACTCACGCAGGGTATCATTACAGCAACAACAACGAATGTTGCTTGATTGCGTTTTTCTATCTTTTCTTTGCGTTGCTTATTTGTTATTTAGCGCACTCTATGCAAAATCTGGCAAAGGCCAAAAAATCAATAGCAATTAAAATTTGAATGAAACCAAGAAGAATTTTAATTTGAGAAATTGTTGCGCGTCTTTGAATCGCAGGCAATTGAAAATCATTTGACGCGGAGGGATGATGATGAGAGGAAGATGGCAATTGCTTCACTTGTTTTGTAATTGTGATTGACAGCTACACACAGCAACAAACACACACATATATATATATATTTATATGTATATTTATTATATTTATATAGACACTTTTTCAAGTATTCGTCCATTGCTCGCGGAAGTATTGAATTATTTAATTTTTTTTTTTTTTTTTTGGCAATTTTTGTCTAGGCCAACTTGAGAAGTTTCGTATTTCGTTGTCTATTGCACGCTTTAATAGCCAAAAAAAAAAATTATTATTTATAAGCAATAATTCATATAAGAATCGCATGCTATGCGCAATGTTTCAACAATCAATCAAAGCTAGCAAGAAAAAAATATTAAAATAAACTAAGCACAGCATGCTTCCTGCTAAATACACTTGATGAGCTATAATCGAACAATATATAAGTCCAATGGTGATCTACCAAAAAAAAAAAAAACACAACTGTAAAACTGTGGGATATCTTATATCTTATATCATATCTTTCAAGTATATTACGAACCAATATTGCCAACTAGCTATATATATTCTAGTACTATATGGAAAAGTTTTTGAAGATCTCAATTCGTTAATAAAAATCTCATTTGACATATGTCATATATTCCATATTCTATTCTATCTAACGATTCCAATTTATTCTCAAGCATTCCTCTGACAGCTATATAAAATATAATAATCAAGCTAAACATATATGTTTTTTCTGTTGCAGAAAAATAAACCGCTATACCGAATTTCATAAAGAAACCTTCACTGCAAGCTCAGTTCACATGGGTATAGGATAAAGCAAGGCTAATTTATTATTATTAAATGGCTTTATGTATACGTATTCTTGATTCACAAGGTCGTTGGTGTCTCCTTCCATGAGAGACGCACATTTCCAGGGTGTTCATAATGCCAAGCAAACAGAATTTCAATTTCAATTTGAATTTGACAATTTGTCAATAAATCAATCAAAAGTTGAAATCAAAATCAGTTGCCGCTGCATTTGCAGTTAGATATCTTGATTTATGTTATTAAACACGAAACGTGCTTTGTTTGCATAGCTAATCAGAAATTCCTATTACTTATTTTTTTTTGTCAAAAGATTCTGCGAAGACGTCAAATTGCGTCATGAAGATTCGTTAATAAAATGCGAGAAGAAGAGAAAAAAAACCCAAATAAACAAACAGAACGAAAAATAACAAAAGAAACCTGAAAGAGACAACAACAACAACAACAACAACAACAACATCAACAAAAACGCGTAATGACAATAAATGAGGTTAGTTTTCAGCTGCTGAAGTTGCATTTTTGAAGTCGAAGATAATGATTGACGATAATGACAGAAGATCAATGAATACTCTTGAGAAACTCAATTCGGTTGAGGTTAAGTACTTCCCTCTCTTTTCCTCTTGATCAGTCGATTTATAAAGGCAATTCGAGCTGAGCTAATTGCTGAAAGTTTGAAGAAAACAAAAAAAAAAAATTCATAAAGTTTATTGATTCTTCAGTGAGGCTAATGAAGTCGACCCACAATTTGTTAGGCGAATACTTTAGATCTCTGTACATTGCAACGGATTTTAATGGAACCGACAAAAGAAAACTTTACTAGGGAAAACTACGATAAGCAACCAAACCGATGCGAATTCATAATTACCGAACTAAGCCATGATAATTCCATTAAAGGTGAAACTCTATACCAATTATAGCATGAGAATTCGACTTAAGGTTCACGTTGAACATGAACTATAATTCTATTATTATAAAGAAATCTATTGTTGAAATTAACCCACTATAATGAATATACTATATATTAATATTCTTGTAAAGTCTTGTACAGCTTCTTCCTGCTTTGCTTTTTATGGCAATTCCAATCGATATTTAGTTGGAATTCCATTGACAAATGCTTGACCCAGTCGAGAGTGGGTAAATACCAGCCAGAGTCTAGATCTATCTTTAAATTGAAATATACATCTAAAGTTGTGTTTTTTCTCTCTCTCTTGCTCTCTTTCTGTGCTCGAGTTGATCAAAATAAGACGATAATGATTATGATAATCGCTGTTCATAATGACGTTGCTTATGATGAGACAGACAAAACCTTGAGCGGCACTAAAATAAATCGATGTACGCATATCTGAATCTATTAACAGAAGTATCTATGGCTATTGACTCGAGCTGAAGCTGTTTTTCTGAATGTTAATGTGTATTTGAAGCTTGTATCTGTATATTCATATGTATCTGTATTTGTATACATATCTGGATATATAGATAAAGCAACAGTTATTGATATAGCGTGAAATACTGGTAAAGCATAGCCAAAGATACTTATTGTATCTGTGTCTGCATACGTATCTTCATATGCATGCTATATTATCTATATAACGAAGTATATATCCATCAATATATAATTTGCTGTAATTTTATCCTAATTTAATCTATAATCTAATCTAATATATACCAGTATACTTATCTATATATTCACCAATATTTGCATCTATCTCTTTAGCTATATTTCTATCTGTTTCTCTACGTATTTCAATATCTATCTGCAGCACTTATAAAAATCTTTACCAGTATCCGGATCTATCTATTCACCAATATTTGCATTTATATATATATTTCTACATATTCTATCTATCTTTTATCAACATCTAGAGCTGTACCTTCAACTCGAACTCTTTTAATATCTACCTATCTCATTACATTTGTATCTGTATCTATTTCTCGAACGTCAGCTGTATCTCTATAGCCATCTAAGCCGTAGGCATAGTTCATTGAGCCTAACAGCGAGACTTGAGCTAAGCTGCTTCTGCTGCTGTTGTTGCTGCATAATTAACATCAATTTCAGCTTGTTGTTCGCTCTATACGCACTATAAATCAAAAGTCAATCAAGCACAAACAACCAAATCTTGTGAACTCTACCAAAAACGATTTGCAATAAGAACAAGAGAGAAAAAAAACACGACTGAGCATCGTTGAGTGAAAAAGCTAACAGCAATTGCTTAACAAAGTTTTTACAAGCAAACGGCAAAAGGGGCGTGGCACAATGTGAAAACAAGTCAAAAATCTTGAGTGGATTATGCTTTTGATTTGATTTGTGTTTTGTTGATCATCAAATTTACATTTTTTATTACAAATCGACAATTATTATGCAATGTGTTGAGATTAATTGGAATATGAATATAAAGTAGGCAATATTTTATTTCAACAAAATAATTTTGTTGAAAATATTCTTAGCTTGAATTCCAGACAGATATTTAGAGATAAAAACAAATTTATTATATTTTTAAAAATTTACTTAAAGTTAGAATTAAGATTTACAGTTTTCACAGTTAAAATTTGCATTTAGAACAAATAATCTTAAACAACAGACAACAATAACTGTACGCCCGAAATTTATGAGCAAGAAATGTTTTAAAAAATCTGAAATCTTAAAAAAAAATCATATATCAAGAGAAATTTGCAATTAAAAAACTCAAAGCGCTTGCTCTTCCTCTTCCTCTACCCAAAGAGCTAAGATCGTATCTGTTAAAAGTGTTCGCGGTTGCTTTATGGATAGATAAATGTATATATGCTCATATATTATAGATGTGTATGTGACACAGATGGATACCCTGTAGAATGAACTTGTTTTTGACCTTGCGCGAAGAAAGCGTTTGCTTATGCATGCAAAATATCTTTACGGAGGAGCCAAAGGCGTGGCACAGTGAAAGAAAGCAACCGTTTTGACCTGATTCCAGGCGAATCAGAGAGAGAAAGAACAACAACAACAACCATACGAGAAGCGTGCACAAAGCAAAGAGCTCCAAAAATAAAAAAAAAAATAATAATAATAATCGTATAATCAATTTCGCAGGCGGCCAAGCGCTGCGACTTTCAACGTTAACATTGAGGGCATTGAGAATTTTTTAGGGAGCGACAGGCAGAGCGATACAGAGAGAGAGGGAGAGTGGGAGAGACAGTTGCCTGACATCCATATGAAAAGGGGGCACGTCGCTGACCTTGACCCGCACGCTGTGTCCAATAAACATGCAATTTTATTGGCCAATCTACCCTACCCCCTATCCTGCCCTGACCACCTGACCACCACTCACCAAATCTCTTTAAATCACAACCTGCGCACTTTGTGCAGTTAATTTACTTTGGTAAATTGCTAACGGTACAAATGCAAAAGCTTTTTGCCAGTCAAACGAGCTGCAGCGATCAAGATAGGGCGAGCGAGCAGAGGCAGAAGCAGCGGCAGCGGCAGCGGCAGCGGCAGAGTAAGAGCGAAAGAGTGAGGGAAATGGCGAAGTTAAGAAACTTGTTTGGGCGAATTGATGTTGTTACTGTTGCTATTGTTGTTGTTGTTGTTGTTCTGTTTCGACAACAACCTTCGAGATGTACAGTAATGAAAGAGTGCAAGCAAGAGTGTGCCAGCAATACAGAGAGAGAGAGAGAGAGACAGTGGGGCAGAGCGGTAGACGGACGGACCGAACGCAGACCACAACAAACAAGCAAATAAACTTTTTGTTTTGCTGCAGCGGCAGCAGAAAAACAACCGTTAACTGAAGGATTCAAGTGTGTAAGAGAGAAAGCAAGCGAGACAGATAGCGTAACATAGAGTCAAAAGAGAGTTATTGCAAAACAAAAGCTAGTTTTAGCAGGAATTAGGGCTAACCAAATGTAAGTATAAATAAAAAAATAGCTAAATTAACAATTTTAGCTTGAATTGCAGTCAAAAAAATATAAATAAAATAATATTATTATATTATTGAATTTTGTCTAACGCTTTCTTCGCTTAAAATTGAAAAAGAGCTCAATTTAGCGCTGCTGCCCTTTCAGAAATAAAAGCCAAATGACTCTAGAGATAAATACGCGGAATTGGCAAGAGTTGCGAACGCATTATAAATTAACTGGGCCCGAACGAAACCTGCAGTTGTTAAGCCTGTTTTGCCGTTGTTCAGCGGCCACTCGATTTTCCGCTGCAAGTGGAAAATTCGTTTTTCCACCGAAAAATGCATAATTAACACACAGCGAAACGTTAAGCATCTCTCGAGTTGTAATGCACTGAGCGAAAAGAATTCGCCAAACAAAATGAAATGTTCTTATTTCTTCTATATAGTATAGAGTGTATATATATTGTAGAAAATCAATAGTAAAACAACTTCGTGAGCTACTTCAAAGGTTATCTTTACATTTTGTTTTACCTGTAAATGCCACACACGCTCAGCAATCCTCACTATTCCTAACTATTTTCTAACTATACCAATTATCCAAATACCGTTTGACCATTTGTTTTGGGATTTTCGTTTTCTGATTTTATGATCTTTAGATGCCAATCACATTTACAGAGAATCCCAGACCGAATATTCGGTTAGGCTTCGAGTTCGAGTTTGGGTTTGGCCTAGGTTTCGGTAGCGATATCAAAATATATTTGTAACTCTCTCCCTCCCTTCATTCTATTTATGGGCAGGTTACATTATGCGTAGACAGTTACAAATTGAAAACTCGCGTGTGTTTGTGTTATTTTTTTTTTTTTAAATTTTATTTTTCTGCCTTTTTAACGACAATTTCAAGCCAACCTTTAATGGGGAATGGGTCCGTTTTTTATGAGCCGCTTTCTTACGAAAAAAAAATGCCTCAAAGCTGGAGTTTAACAAAAGAAACGTTGAGACAAAAAAAAAAGCTTTGGTTAGAACTCAACTCGGAGTTGAGTTTTAATTGATTTCTATTGAAATTTGAAACGGAACTTTTTAATGCCCAACTAGATAAGAGAGTAAAAAAAGAACACACAAAATTAGAAAGAACTTGAAGATGTGCAACGAAAATTTTTACTTTTTTTTATGACACAAAGAGAGAGCATTAAACAGTTGGACTAGGGACTAGGGACATTATTTTTGAAAGAGATTCTTCACATTAAAGGCACTAAGAGAAAACAGCATTAGTTTTATAATATCTAATAAAAAAAATAGAGTTTCATGTAGCTAGAGAAAAAAGAACTGAAAACTTGTTAATTTAACTTTATGCAGAGGCTTCAATGCGAGCGCTACGTGATAAGCAGACGAAATCATTTGTCTGCGACGTGCCTGGCCTTAAGATCATGAAGAAGACAGAGAGAGAGAGCAAAAGAAGAAACACAAAACAAATAAATTCCTGATAAAGCCAAACAAAACAAAAACCAAAAAAAAAAAAAAAAACCAATTGCAATCAACTCAAAAACTAAAGAAGATGGAAAAAGAACAAAAACAAGAAGATCCTGTTTACGGCATATATACAAATATTGAATTACACAATGAGAAGGTCAAATTTCTGTGTGAGGATCAGCTTAGGACGGTTAAGTGGTTGCGGCTACCTGCTTAGAGACGTAGACAGGTCTACTGCAGACGACATTAGAGTGGAGGTACTTCTGTGCAGGCGCCTGTGCACTAATTGGTAGCAAGAGACCGAGAAGGGCAAGAGTGGAATATAAACAAATAGAATGTAGTTAGTTGCAGTCAACAAATGGCTTTTGTAAGGTACTTCAATAGAACAAAAGAATAGTGCAATAAAAGTTTGTCTAAATATCCTAAGAGAAATATTCCAAGTAATATCCTAAGAGCAAAGAGCGTTAAAAATTTCCTTTCAGTACTGTTAACTGCTTCCTCAGTGTGGAAAAGGTTTGTCTGAGAATATCCTCAGAGCTGAGAGGATATTTTTATTTAACAAAAAAACTCTCAGATATTTTCCAATCAAGCCAGTTTCAACGCTACTTGAGCTTTCACTGTATTTCAAGTTATTTTCGACACTCTTACGTTAAACAAAAAATTTCCCTTCAATATGCTCAACTCTAGAGTTTAGCGACACGTGCCTAGCCCAACATTTTGTCTTGCCAATTAACATTTGTGCATAACATTAGCACGTACATTAACATTAGCAATAACATTTATGCGGCACGAAATAAAAACACAAAAGAAAAACTCATAAATATGAAAAGATTTGCCTTGTCTTCTCTAGCTCGCACACAAACAATATGAAATTAAATACGAGCCCACATTTCCCTGTATTTATTGGCTTTCTGTTCTCACGAAAGTTTTAAATGATTGTTTTTATACTTTTCTACAAGTTAATTAACAACAAGAAAAACGCAGAGCTAAAAGATTTTTCGTTTTGTAGAAGCTGCGCGTTAGATAAGCAACAACAACAACGCTGCCAGAGCGGCTCCAAAGCAGAAAGTCAAAAAAATAAAAGAAAAAAAAAACTGCGCACGCCAAAAAAGAAACAAGTTAAACAGCTTTGTGCTTGGCGTTGCCAGACTGTCGCCAAGCCCCATAAAAGACGTGTGTGTGCAGCTAAATGCATGTGTGTGAGTGTGTGTGTGTGCGTGACATAAGCCACTTTTACTGTTAGATTTGCAATTTGGGGGAGGAGATGCGCACATTTTAATTAGATTTTTTGTTTTCTTTTTCTTTTTGAAATTTCAAGTAAATTGCGCGTCAAATGATTTTAAATTTGCACTTGATTTATTTAAATTATTTAGGTATTTACATATTTCAGCTGCGATTTAGTTGTTGTGTGTTTGTTTTGGGGACTTCACTCTAGGATTTCATTTGTTGTTTGTTGTTTTACATTTGATTTACATTTTGTTGCCGCCACGTTTTGCTCATTAACAAAATGCAATTAACTTTAACTGGTTGCTATATTTGACAATTATCATTGCATGACTTTGGTGTTGTATTTATTTTTGTAGATATATTATTATTATTATTAATAATTTTGTATTTTCTCAACTTTGCTTTTCGTCTAAATGACATTAAAAGCACGACTTGCGACGCCAAGAAATGTGAAACGAGCAACAATTTATTTTATATTTATTATTTGCATTTTATTTTAATTTTCTTCTTTATTTTTGAATGGCACACGCGTTTAACGGCAAACGTTGACGTTCAAGTAACGACGCGCGCAGCGCTTTATCTTAAGCCTGTTGCGCACTCAAAGACGGCTCGTAAGCAACTGAACGAAGGCACAGCGAGTAGTGAGTGTGTGAGCAGAGCGAAACAAGTTGAGGGCGTGCGCTTCGAAGTTCGAACAGCAACTCGGAGAGCCACAGCGCGAGCAGAGTAATTCGGCTCTCCGAGAGTGGAGCAATGCGCTCCGTTTGGGAGTTGATGTCTGCCATATGGGGGGGAAAAAGTACATAAACAAATGCAAGCAAAGCAACAAGAACGCAATGTAAGACATACACACACACACGCACACTAGCATGTATGCATACATACGTAGAAATATACAAACAGCTTGCTGTAGTTGTTGTTATTACTTGAAGTCTAGGCAAATCAATGAGCACACTTACACTTACCCATACCCATACTCATAAACAGTTACAGTTAGAGTTTAGTTACGTACCTGCAACGAAAAAGAAAGAAAGAGAGAGAAAGAGCAGGTTAATAAGTGCTGACAAATAAAGTTCTAAAGTTGTTAAATTTGCTGCCAGTTGCACAGGAAGAGCAACAAGCAAGTTTTTATTGTATGTTTTTCTCTTTCTTTTTTGGCAGCTGCAGTTGGGGTAAAGACAAGCATGAACATGTTTTGGCTGCCAGCCAAAATGGAAATGGAGATGGAAAGGGAGACGACGATGACTAGTATCAATAATATGGCGCAATTAGAAAAACACAAAAACAAACAAGAAGGGGAGTAGAGAGAGACGGAGACGGACATAGAGATAGAGAATGTTTGCCTGCCGGCTATAAGAATAAAACAAAATTTCTATTAATTCTTGTGTAATTAGTTAGTCTTTTGTGTTAATCAAGCTGTGAATTTACATAAGAAACAATAGTTAAATTTTATTGTATGTGTGTGTGTGCGAGCGTGTGTGTGGCCCGCAGCATAAAACAAGCAAGCAGACAGACAACTATCATCATCAACGTTGATTATCAAAACTTAAACAGTTGTCAAATGGCCGCAAGATTAATTGGTAAAAGGCTATACATATAAAAATAAGCATTGCGTAGCAAAACGCAGGAAAAGAGCGAACAAGAACGACTTTCAAAAGCACATGAGAGAGCTTTTAAGCAACGGCTGCTGCTGCTGCTGACGTTATTGTTGTTGTGGCTGTGTTGCTGCTGTATCTGATTTCCCACGTTTAGAACGAATCACAACAGAAACGCATCATTAATCATGCTAGGAAGCTAAAGACAGAGCGAGATGGCACGAGCAGAGCGTATGTCAGGCTAAGAAGGAAGCCGAAAAAAAACTTTAGGCAACCGAGTGGGCAGGCCTGGGCATGGCACCGAAGAAGAAGAAGAAGCAACAGTCCAAGTCAAAGATGCATGAAAAAGGCACAGCACAAAACAAAAGTCAAATCATTGCAGTCGGCTGTTAGCCACTGTGCAATACTCTGTTTACATTCTAATTGCTTATGAGAGAAGTTGCATTAACTGCAAATATTAAAATTGTTTCTTATGCAAATTTTAGTTATGATTTGTGTCAGTTTGTTTCAGCATTGCTACAATATTTTGTATTGTTTGTATACATTTTGTACTTTCATAGATCGCTACACTAATATGCCTGTCTCTTCAATTTCTTTACAGCGTATAAAAAGCGCGTCTGAGTTTTTGAGGCTCTGCTGCTGCGCTGCTTCATTGCTGTTCTTTTCATGGTCAATCACCCGACGCTTTTAAAGGAGACGCAACAGAAGAACAAAAAAAAAAAGCAAGAAGGCAACAACAAAAGCGCCTAATTACAATCATTTGTGACTTTCAAATGGGCGAAAGAGATGCCTATCGCTTAATAGGCGCAGCACTAATTTAAGAGAGTGAGAGAGTGCGCAAGGCATATTAATCAGAGCAGCTACGCCCGGCTGCAGCGATTGCGCCTGATCCTCCGCCTGGGCAAGTTCATTGCACATGCCCAGCGACACACACACGCACACTAGACACAATTTTTTCCTTTTTTTTTTTTGTTTACTTTTTCCAGCGCGTCGCAGGCAGCAACAATTGGGGACTGGCAAAAACTGGTTTTGTTGTGTGTGTGTTAACAATTTTTCGCTCTTTCGGCGTCGCTCTTAAATATCGAACTGGCTTTTCGAATATGCCCAACGAAAAAAAAAAACGACAAAAAACTAAAATCTCCGAAAAACCAGTTTCGACTTCAAGGAACTTCTGACATCTCCAACTCCGCGGGGGTGTCCGAAAAAAAAAAACTGCAAGCAGGTTGTGTGCCCGAAGACGCATCCAAAGCCGAAGCAGCAAAAACTAAACCGAAGTTCCCAACTTAATAGAAAACTGGGATATTTTTTTGTCGTAGTGTTTTTAAAATACCCTTTGAATGCTGAGACAAGGAAGAAGAGGAATTATAGGACCGAGAGTTTTTAAATAGTAAGAACCTGAAAGAGTTCATATATGATATACTTTTTTGAAGATAAAATTAATCTAATTATAAAGTGACTAATAGTTAGTGAAAAATACAAAATAATCTCTAAATTATTATAATCAATTAGCTCTCAGCTGCAGGGTATTAACTTATCAAGCTTCTTCTTGTTTTAGTTGTTTCCTTCAATTTGTTTGTTTGCTTTTTTTCGGGAGGAATACTGGGACTGCAGTGCGTCTTTGTTCTGAGTGGAGTTATTAGACGAGCTTGTTTTACGACCATTCCAGAGACAGAAAAAAAAACAGAGAACCCGATTATAATCACAGACATGAAACTATTTTCAAAGGCACTTAAAATAAGGCGCACATAAATCTTGACAAGTGTGGGACACAAGGAGCGCAAGAGAGGGTTGAAAAATGGGCAGAGAGGGGCTTGGGGCGATGGGGACGGGGCGGGGCCAACAGCATCGTAAAACTGTGACTAGCTGTTGATTTTTGTCGAACCGAAGTATTTTTTTTTCTGTTTTTAATTACAGTGCACGCAAAACGAAAGTCAGCCAGAAGAGGAAGACGAATGGGGAGCAGAGGAAGGAGCAGAAGCAAAAGTAATAAAAGGATGGAAACCATAATTAATTGCAGCTGGCAGAAGAGCTAAAGAGAGTGTGAAAGAGAGCCAGAGTGGGAGTGATACGGAGGGGGTTGGATTGCGCGGGCGTAGCTGCGAAGAGCTTGCGCCCATTGACAGGCTAATTTATTGTAACGGCAACTGACATGGCAGGCCGCTGCGATTGCCAGCATCCTCCACAGACAAAAGGCCACTTTCCTTGTTGCTGTCGCTGATTAATTTGGCAGCGAAGTGCGACCCGAATTCGCCCCAAAAAATGAAGAAGAAGAAGGAATTTTAAAAAGTGATCGCAGCGAATGACTTGCCGAAAAAAAGCAGACTTAACGGCAACTTCAAGACACGCCTATTGCTCCCACTCTCGCTCCCTTTCTCACTCTCTCGCTGTCTCACTGCCTTGCTCTTCCCATCAGTCTCGCTCAACTTATTAAGGGTAGTCCTCAATTAAGAGACAATGTTCGTTATGCGGGCCACAGTTGCTATGTGGCTATACCTAATCTGAGATCTCATAAAATTTACCGATCTAAATCTGCCTGTCAAACTTGACAAGGAGTACCCAAATAATTGTTCAACTTGATGGGAAAAGTTTCCTTTTGTCTGCGGCACATGCACAGCTGTCGCACACATAGCTCGGATATCTTGCATGAATGGGGTCCTGGTAGTCCTGCATGTAATGTTTAACAAATGTGACAAGCCGACAATTTAAATGAGCGTTAAGTGAGCGTATTGAATGGAGTAAAAAGGGGTTCCCAAATCGGACAATCGGTTTAGTTATTGTAGGTGTCTACATGGTTTTACAGATTCCACAAGATAAAGAGATAAATAAAGTAGCTCGGAGAAGGGGCAATTTATTGAGCTGTTAAGATGCTCAGCTTCTCTTCTTTAACGATTTTGTAAAAAAAAAAAAAAAAACTCTTTTCTTTTATAATACTATAAAATAATACTTGTTGACTAAAGAAAAATATGTTTACTGATTCGTATAGATTATTCTCTTCTTATTTTCAATGGGTTCAGTGTATCATAATATCTATGTAATTCTCTATATATCTAACAAGAAGTGTTAGAATTCATGATTGTTATATTATTTTATCTGTATCTGTCTATCTAACCATCAAAAAGGGTTAGACGACTTCTTACTTTTTCTCATTCATCCAAATACTAAGAACTAAGAATTTTCTTATCTGAACCGCATAAAAATCCACTTTGAAGCTTTCACTGTGTATAGTAACATATTTTACATATCTTATCTTTATGATTGCCTAGATTCCTTATACAGTTTTCAGGCCGAAATCATTTGGAAATACAGTTAACCTTTGGAACGAACCTAAAGCAAAGTTCATTCTAACTGAGAGATACATATCATGCGTGAACAAACAGCGATGCAGATGATGATAAGTGATGTTTGCCACAGCAGCAGAGGCAGGGTTAAGACTGAAGAGGTAACCTATTTGGCCATAAGTTCTAGGAATTGGCAAGTAGTTGATAGATAAGCCAGAAGTAAAGCCGGCGACCAGGTGGCGAGATTTGCATTGAACAAACTTTATGTTTGTTCCGTCTAAAGCTTAAACAAGTTGCTCATTAAGAGCTTAAGGAAGCGGCGGCACGAACCTGGTAGTCACTTCAAGTGGCAAGTGGCATGTGAGGCATAAGGCAGGAGGGTGTGTGAGCCAGGAGGGAGGCATAAGCCGAGAGTCGAGACAAGAGCCAAGCCGCCGGATGCCTTTGGACAATGTGTCAAATTGTGCGAGGCGACAGGATGAAGTATGGAAAAGCGCTGCGAATGGCAAACATGTGTGAAAACTCAAGAGGCAACAGAGAAAGGCAGAGAGAGAGAGAGAGAGAGAGAGAGAGAGAGAGAGAGAGAGAGAGAGGGAGAGAGACGTGGCATTCAACATTTGCTGCCACTTCTGATGTCTACATTAGGCGCGGCCGTGCCTAATGAATGATTCGCTCTCTTTAAAAGGTGAAAGCTCAATCCATGAAATTGTAAGAATCACTCTTCCCTCTCTCTCTCTTTCTCTCTCTGACTGCACGCCCCTGCCCAGCATCCAGTCGAGGCGCAGCGAATGCCTGCCACAGTTTATCGCCACATGTTGCAATGCCAAAGCAAATGTAAAGCCAAACAATAATAATGCCAAACAAAATAGCATAAAGATCCAAGTGGGGCGCTACAGACGAATTTTAATTACCCTACAATTATGAGAAAATTCAAACAAATGTATATCGATAGCTTACATCGATATATATATATATATATAGATTGATTAATATATGTAATATAAACATTATATACAGTAATGCCTTAGATATGTAATTAGTGGGAGGTTGTAATAACTACACCAACAATTGTTAACGAGGGTACTTCGAAAAGAGTGTGAGTCTGAGTACCCAATATTCCATAGTCAAGTTTTTCTTCATTGAATTTCATTAAAAGACAAAAGAGGGAATATGGGAAAATGAAATATATGAAAAATATGGAATGTAGGATATAGAATAAAGAATATAAAATATGTAACATAGAATATAGAATATAAAATATAGAAGATTGAATATGGAAAATATACTGCAAAGAATATGAAATATAGACAATATAATATACTATGAAAAATATTGAGAATATAGAAGGCGATGGAATATGCAAGACAAATTACAGAAAATAAAATGTTAAATGTCAAAAATAGAAAAAAGAAGAAAATATATGATAAAGCCAGAACTTCCGATAAATATAAAATGCATTAGACTAGCAATAGAAACTAGTCGCCTCTAAGAATATTTCCAAAAAGAAATTATTCGTATATATCTAAAACCTAAACGATTTCAAAATCAAAGCCTCCTATACATAGGGTATTTGTATGGCAGCCATTTAATTTTAGACTATTCCACATGTTTTGCCCTCTGCTAGGTCTGTCAGTGCGTAGTGCTCTCGCTCCAAACAATATGCCAGACTATAAATAGGCAGCACACAATGGAGAGACAGCCGCCAAGCGGAAGACAAAGAACACAGCATCTGCAGTTCATTTTGCATAGGTCGGGAATCTTGGATGTGCGACGACAATACAATAGACTAGCGAATGATGAGGAGGATGCGTGTGATGAGGAACTGGCGATGGCTGCCATGAAGCAGTTAGGTCAGGTGGAGTGCAAACGAAATTTACTGTTATTCAGCGTTGTCTTTCCACTCATATCGATAGTTATATTCTTACTTGGATTATTGTTCGCCTC
Source organism: Drosophila borborema (assembly GCA_030914335.1). Taxonomy (NCBI): domain Eukaryota; kingdom Metazoa; phylum Arthropoda; class Insecta; order Diptera; family Drosophilidae; genus Drosophila; species Drosophila borborema. Next base: position 205,240 of record JAUESP010000052.1, read on the forward strand.
GCGCCAGTGAGCGGCAGCTCGACAACCAAAAGTGTTCCGAGCTTGGCCCTTGCAGCAGCTCCACTTCTTGCCAGACCAGAGACCAGGATGATATCGATACGATTTCGGTGTATTGCTATCCTCGCAAACTGAAAGCAGTGGAAGAGATGAAGATGGAGAAGTGTTAAAGAGTTTGCCAGCAATAAAACTAAAGTTGTGAAAAAAGAGTAAAAGCTAAAAGCTACGACCCACACAGCTGACTTTACAGATTTGGGTTAAGCATCGTCGTCGTCGTTGCTGTTGTTGTGGTTGTTGTTGTTGTGTCTGGCCTGGATGACTCCCAAGGCTTCGATGGCACCGTCGATGGCTTATCGTGCCACAGCGATTGGCAGCTGCTGCATCTGCAACTCTTTTCAATATGCCCTCTAATCAATTTAATAATCTTTACTAACGGGTATATTAACACAAAGCACCAACGAACTGAAGTTTAACCGATTTTTTGTATATTTTTAATTTTCTATATTTTCTATCGATAAATAACCATTATTATCCATTCTTCTATCTATATACTTGGCTTACTTCAATATCGATGTACATGTATCGATAGTATACCTTGTCTTATTAAGCATATTTCTACTATTTAGTGAAACAAAGACGCTTAAGTTAGGCGTTGCTAAGCATATATTAGGAAGACTTTATTTAAATGTCGATAAATATCAAAGCTATAGTCTTGGTTTTCTGAATATTCCTGAATAAATTATAGAAGCTGCAGAATTTGTATTTAATGAATATATGATTTTTTTTTAAGGTGAAGTTAATCTTACTTTCCTGGAATTCTCCCACGTTATCGATAAATATCGAACTTAAAGCGTTTGTTGTTGAAGTTGAATCCATCGAATTTGATCTATTGACACTTTTATGCCAACCATACAGCTCAGAAAAGTCGAATTTTTAATAAAGTCGAATTTGCACCAAAATCGATATTTATTGAATTGAGTGTCAAAGTTATTTGAGCAAAACACTCTGATAGGAAGAGCTTGAGCTATGAACATTAACATGGCAATCAATATTATTTAGTTGTATATTATTTTGCGATGCTTAAACCAAAACGAGGTATCTGCTAGTCGAGCTGTATCATCTATTATGTACTTTTGATTTTTTGGGTCATCATTGAAGTTGCGCGCGACTGTTGGTGCTGTCGCTGCTTACCTTGTCGTATCGCTCGTATCCACTCGCTGCGCTCCTTCTCGCTGTTGGCTATCACGTAGAGCGTGTATTGGGGTACGGCTCTGCCCACCAGATGCTGCCCCTCGCCCAGATGCTGTTGCTCCGCCGCCTGCTGCTGTGCGGCTGTCGTCGACGTCGTCTCGCAGTAGCCCACTTGAAAGGGGTAACCCTGTGTAGGTAATTGGTTGGGCGCATTTGAGCAATGCGTTAATGTTAATGTTAATGTTAATCTCAATCAAAATCTCTCTCTCGCTCTCTGAATCTCTGTCTTTGTACTTACATCCGGCGCAAAGGGATCACCTCCCTCGCCGCTAACTGTCGCCTCCTCGACGAGACGCACGCCCTTCAGATTTATTCGACCGCGTTCACGACGTCGCTGTAGGGAGTAGAGTAGAAGAGCAGAAAGAATTGATATTGAGTATATAATGTTTGGGAAAGTGGATAAGTGGCAAATCGGTTATAAATGGCTACTGGGAAAGGACTTTGATCTGATTAAGAATTTATGCAGCTCTGAAATGAGCTAGCGCTGAGGCGTTCAAAAAAAGCGAAACTGGAAATGGAGCTGAATTGGTTAAGTGGCGAAACGTTTAAGGTAAGAATTATTGAATTTCAATAAGAATTCGCTATTTGAGTAATACGATGAACCGTTTTTGAGTTATGCATTAAGCGGGCGAAACGGTTAAGTGTTGTATAGCAAATTTTCATTTATACATACATAGTTTAAGTGTAAATATGAGTAATCAACTTAATAAGCTTATTTAATATATGTTTAAGTAACGCGCTTAATTTTCTCTAAAATATTGACTTAACGAGCGAAGCGGTTAATGAAACCCAATTTCGATTGAAATTGCTTAGTTGAAGTTGATGAAGCAAATGTAGCTCAAATTAGTAGACGAGCATGCAGTTAATAAAGTCAACTAGTTCATATTTGAACAGCAACTCAATTAAATGAGTTACACAACCAAATAATAGCTTAGAGGTCAGACAAAAATAGAAAAAAAAAAGTTCAAAAAGTGAATGAAGCAAATTGCAGATGAATCTGGTTAAGCGAAGCATTGAAGAGTTAAGGTAAATGGATAAGAGTTGAAAAACTTGTTGATAATAAATTGAACTGAAATTAAATCAGTTCAAAGTCAGTTAAAGTGATATATAGTAAGAGTTTCGTTAAGCTATCACAATTGCAACAGCACTGATTGCAAAACAAAATAGAAAAGGATTTAATCAAGTTCAAACTCAGGTCAGTTTATAAATAAATTGAGCTGATACGATTTGGAATTGAGAAGTTTGGATTAAGATGCTACGATTGAGTATGAGTGATGTTGTGGGAGAAACGGTTGGGATTAACGGTTGAGAAATTGAGTTATATATAGCTTCTATAGCTTGTAAATTAACCGATTCAGTATTATATAACTTTTGAACTAATTTTAATTTAATATTACGGATTCTTGCAATTCAATATAGTATTTTACATGAACAGAGCTCAATCAAGTTTTTGTCAATTTAAACGGTTAAAAATATTTTTGTTAATTATTTATTATATATATAAAATATATTTTATAAATATTATCCATATTTTATATACAATTTTTCATAATTTATTCATTCATATTTAAAAATTTCATTAATTGATTTTTAATATAATATATATATTATCTATATTTGATTTTTTTTTTTTTTTTCATAATTTAATAATTTATGTTTAATCATTTCATTCATAAATAATTTTTTTTATTTATCTTTATATGCTATACTCAAACACTGCGTTACACTATTATAGAGTACACACTCCTTTACGCTATTTGAGCAGCAAAAGTTTTGTTAGCCTTTCGCTTTAAGCCTCACAAACATAAAAACATGCCTCAACAAGCTCACAATTAAGCCCCCCATCAAAAGCTATGCGAAGTGAAGTGGGCCTAAGAAGAAACCGCCCAAACCCCTCCCTGCCAGGATGAAAGCCAAGATTCTATCGATTTGAAGTAGAGAAACAGCACAGCTCAAGAGCACAGCTACTTGGCAGAGAAATGCAACTGGTTGTGCGAGGAGGAGCCTAATAAAGTGCCACTAAAAAATTCGACAACTCTTTTTATACTTTTTATACTTTTTTGTGGGCCTGGCATTCCACTTGACGGCACTTAAGTGACGTCCTGACTGCTGCTGACTTCCCTCAAGAAGGGTAATTTTTGCACGTGTGCCGAAGCACCTGGCGAAGGGTGAAGTAGAGTATGTGGGGCGGTTGGCTGGCTGACTGACTGCCTCAATTTGTGCTGCAAGCACAATTAAGTCAACATAATTGGCCTAATTGACTTGACAGGGTCTACATAAAGCGCGACAAGGGAAGCCCTAAGAAATTTCCTTACTTTTTCTTACTACACTACACATATTGTCTTCTTTGCTACTTTTACTTATTATTATTTTTTTTTTTTTTGGCTGATTAGGCTGAGCAGTGAAGGAGGTGAACACACGCAGCGTGGCGTCATCGAGTGAAAACCTAGAGATAAGCACGTCGTCTCAGCGTCGCTTAGCCCGCTTTTTGGCTTATCGCAAAACCAACCGAGAAGAGAAGCAACGAAAATAAAGAAGAATCTACAAAACAAGAACAGAGCAGTCTTAACAAGTCGAAGTATAAATACTCTTATATGCACTTGATGGGAGAGAGATGATAGCTATATTAAAGATATTCTTTTGAAAGTTGTATGATATAATATGTTGATAGTATTAGAATTTGATTGATGTCGTTTGAGGTTGGCAAGATAAGATAGGTTACTCTTATATCGAGAAAGGTTTGTAAAATGTAAATGAAGATAAATTACTCTCATATACCTTCTTCTTATTATATAAAATATATAGAAGGTAAAGTAGAATAAATATATAGACTAAGTTCGAAAGTATACATAGAGTATACCTCAAGATGTGTTTATAAAAACTACGCTAGGAACAGAAAGTATTTAGATATAATTTAGATTTAGATATAATAATGTCCAACCAAAATCACAATTTCAGTCAACAATTCTCCTCTTCACTCGGTTCACTGTTGCATTACAGAAAACTCTCAGTATCAACTAAAATTAAAGTGTAATTTTAACATATTTACAACCCATAGCAACTATAAACAGCTATATCAAATTATTCATAGCGCTAGTTTCACTAACAACTGAGTTCACTTGGATCACATATAGCAAAATACCCGCTGCAAGTGTATCAAGGAAAGAGAAAAAAAAACTTTAACTTAAGCAAAAGGCAGCACAGCGACAAAGTTGACACAAAGACCTCAAATAAACAAGCTGCGATTCCACAACACAAAAAAACTTAAGAAAGAAAGAAAAAAATAAAAAATCAAACAAGAAACACTTTAAAGAAACGAGACAAAAAAGGCATAAAAAGAGGCCGGAGGCAGCAGCAGGGTAGAGCACTTGGGGTCAGTAATCAAGAAGAAGAAATAAAGAAAAAATTGAACTTCCTTCTCGTCTCGAGTTGATAAAAAACAACGAAAATAAACAAAAACAAATACAAAATCGTAAAAAAAAAAAAAGAATTATTTGGGTTAAGCCAAGAGTAAAGTCTTAGACAGAGAGAGAAAGAGAGTCAGAGAGGAAGGGAGATAGAGAAAGGGGGCAATAGATGAAAAACAAAATCAACTTGACAGGCAATTGAAATTGAAATGGAAATTGAAATGGAATTGGAAATTGAAACGCACTTGAGACGTGCGTGCATTCAATTGCCGCTAATTTGTGAAGCGATTAAGTGAAGCGGAAGAGAACATTCTTTATAATGATTAACTACTAGCATGATCATAATTAGATGATGAGCATGAGAGTGGAGAGTTTCAAATGAAATAGCTGCCATACTAGTAATGCATAATAATGATAATGAGATCATAAGAGCTAGAAAAAGAAATAATTCAAAGAAAGTGAAATGAAATTAGAACAAAATTTGAAATGAAACTTGAGGAATGTAATTGGGATTCTATTGCGAAATTGGGTCAACTTGAGATGAGATGAGATCTGTAAAAGAAGTATTTTCTATTGTAGATTACTATAGATTCTACATATTCTATATTGCATAGAAATAAAATAATTTCTATGTGAAATAAGCTAGCAATGAAGCTATCTCTATAAAAATTCAGCCAGAACTAGGTTCCTTATAGTTATAGAACATTAGTAGAATCCTTTCTGTGAAAGATGATATGATATAACATTTATTCGAAATAAAGAATTTAGACTATATGAAGCGAGCTTCCAGTACTATGAAACTCTTTCATTTTACTAAAGTATTAACATAGTGTACATTGGATAGCTATGGAAGCAGACTTTCTGCAACATGATGTAGCTTGTTATAGAGCCTAGTCTATGGTAACTCGGCTAACAGTAAAGCTAACTCAAAAAAGTTCTCCTACAGCTACTTTTTTTTAGTTTAAGTGCTAACATATATATCTCAACTGAACGTATAGCAGCACTATATCACATAGCTGTCATACAAATCCTCACAATCAGATTACAAGATTTTAGTATAAAAGACTTATTTGTTCAGCTTCTTGCAATATATATTATAGAAATCCATAGATTATGAATTTCAAGTATAAAAAACTTCTTTGTTCTTAGTTTCACAATATTATTTTGATATATCAAATTATATATATATATATGATCACTAACTGCAACTTCAGCAGCTGTCTCACTAAACCAGTAAAAGCCAACTAACTAGGCGTTGCCAGACCCTTTTCAATTTCCATATTCCCTTTATGTTGACATAGCAAAAACTAAAGAAGAGCTACAATTAGAACGGAAATATCCGGCGGGCAGTGGCTCAAATGCCGTAAACTCTGTGTGTCTGTCTCACAGTCTGGCAGCTTGTCAGCTTGTCAGTGTGTGTGGCAACGTTGTCAAAGCTCTTGATGCTTCCTGTACGTTGCCAGTTGTGCCATATTTTCCGTGAATAGAGCATAAAGTAAAAACTGGGCAAAATTTAAAAATGAAAGAAAAAGAAAATCAAAACCAACTGGCAATTGAAATAGAAATGAAAGATGCGAATGAATGAAAATTTATGGCCAAGTTGCGCATATGTGTGTGTGGCATACTAGTTGAGAACCATGGCAAAAAAAAAACTTTGTGTAGAGTTGAATAAACTCAAAGTTGGATATATGTGTATATATACATATATCTATATACATAGCATGTGTGTTGCAAATTGGCAAAGCGCGACATGTGGCAGTAATAAATGGAAAAATCAAGTGGGTTTTTGTGCACAGAAAGCACAGCTGTTTGTGATTTGCATGCGAAGCGAAGGGAGCAATTAAGAAGAAAGGGATGGTGGAGAGAAAGAGAGAGAGAAGAGCAGAACAAGAAAGAGGGAAAAAGAAAGTGAGCTAGAGATCGAAAGTAAAAAAGAAAGAGACAGTGACATATTCGAAGAGACCGAAAGAAACGGAGATGGTTTTAGAAAGAGGGAGAGAGAGAGAAACTAAGGGATAGAAGCTAAAAGTGGGATAGACAGAGAGCACACGAGAGCAAGAGATACAGGGAGGAAAAAAGAGAGAAGAGCGCGATATATATATATATATATATATATATATAGAGAGAGAGAGAGAGAGAGAGCTAGACAGAAATAAGCTGAAAGAGAGAGCATGAACGAGACAGAAATAAACAGAGAGAGAAAGAGAGAGAGAGTGAAATATAGATAGAGGATAATATTGAGATATTATCTCTATAGAAATAGAAATAGAGATAGAGATAGAGATAGAGATAGAAATAGATATATAGAGAGAGAAGGTCGTAAACTTATAGGCTAGATATTTAGAAGGAGTTTATTTTAGAAATATGAAAGATAAGAGGCAACGCTAATCTAAGAAGATCCAATCAACCAAAATTGAGAGTTATATCCAAAAAGTGAAAGTCAATTAGCGTAACACAAACATTAATCACCTTTACTTCACATGTAGTTAACTGCGCACCCAAGGGCCGACAAAAATCAGGTGTTGAAAATGTTGAGCAAGCCCCAAAAAAAAAAAAGAAGTGTTGAACAATTACAAAATAAACTTGCTAAAGGCTATGGCTAAAGGGCTTAAAGCAGTGAAGCTGCTGTTGATGGGGGCAAACAAAATTTGAAATTAAAATAAGATCAGTCCAAAAGAGTGTAAAAGGCGTTGCCAGCTGTTTGAAACTGTTGTTAGATATTGTCATGTAGCAAACTAAATATTCAAGGAATAGCAAACAGCACTAGATAAAGGAGCTTGAGAGGTCAGTGTGGAGCTAGCATATACCCTGTAATCAATTTTTATTTTATTTTTTCTTAAGATAGATAGATGTAGATAGATTCATATATGTTAAGGGACATAAAAACAACCAGAATACACTCTACAACCTTTCAGAATTCATGCATCAGTAAGATACTTTTATATACTTCAATTCATGAAAACTTCTTATATTACTAAAGACTTATATAAGATCCAGGCATTCTCCTCGATCTATCTACTTCATTCCCAATATACCCCTTCAGCCTTTCACAACTTTACAGAGTATAACAAGACATCTAAATCGTTGCAAAAGTTGAGTCGAGGTCAGCGCTGAATAATTTGTTAGGACTCGAGCAATGTTCCTGTTGAATGGGCCAAAGTTGCGCTGCAATTTACGCGAAAACAAAAGCAAAAAAAAATAAAAATAAAAAAAAAATCTAAAGAAAAAGTAGAAGGTAAAGAAAAGGAAATAAGTGAAAAAAAAGGAAGAGAGAAATAATAAGAGTAACACAATATGCTAAAAAGGACAACAGAACAGCATGATGAAACACGAAACGTTGCTGGGCAAGGACCTGTCGGAGCCTTTATGAGGCAGCCAGGTAAAGCAGGGCACATAATGGTATTCAAAGTGCAACAAGCACCTGCGCATAATTGAATCAAGCTGTCAAAGCAACAGCGGCGACAAGTGCGACAGGTAAAGGTAGTGAAACGGAGCAGGCACAAAACAAATGCGAAACGAAATGCGTGTAAAGATGAACGGAAAATTGCAATTGAATGAGAAAATAAATAGATGGAAAATTTGAAAAGAATTCGTTAAGGTGAAAAAGTAACATGATGTGGAAGAGAAGTGAGAGACGGATAGAGAGAGAGAGAGAGAGAGCGAAGGCAGCAAAAAACAGTGAGAGATAGAGTTAGATAGAATGAGGAAGTGGTCTAGGAAGAGAGAGAAAGATATATATATATAAAGAGAGAAAGAGAGAGAGAGGGACATTGAAAAAGAAAAGAGAGGGTAATCAAAAAAAAAAGGGTAAGTAGTGGAGAGGGTTAAACTCTTATAAAAGGTTTTAGCCCTTAGCCTTATAAACCCCAAAAAAGAGTAATGAGAATAAAATATGAAACATGAAATGGCATAAAGAGAGATAATATAATAGAGAAAACTATGGAAAAACATATTTATATGCATATATGTAAACAAAATGTTCATCCTCAAATATGACAGATAAAAATCTTTATTATATTTCCAATCGGAAGGTTGAAATACATTAAAGAAAACTTATTATTATTAGTAGAATATTTTGGCACGTCTTTTCAGAGAGTTACTTAGTTATACAAAACCATCCAAATGTTTTAAGCTCAGAAGATTTATGAAATGTTTTAGGAAAGACATTAAAAACATTTAACATAAAAACATTTAACATGTTTTGCTTGAAAAGTCTCAACATTTCTTCGATCAGCCAATGCATTGCTGGGAAAGGCAAATAATATAATATTGCTTGAGGACCCTCCCACGCATGTTTCGGATGTTGGTTCACTAATGTGCAGCTAATGAGCCAATTCAACGGGGCCAGACAAATCAAACAAACCAACCCAGCTAAAAGACTCTCTTTAAGTTCAGTTCATTCCCCCCTACCATTTTGTGGAGTGTGTGGAACGTTCCGAGTGCAAAACCTTTCAATGTTGATTAATGGACGCTTGGCTTGCAGCATGTTGCAGCATGTTCAAATGCCAACGATTTTGAGCTGCGTAACGAATTCAAACCGAAGAGCCAAAGAGCCCAATTGACAATGGATAATGAAAAAATACACATACAAATACAAAACCAACTTGAATAGGCGATACGACGTCTCCAATGATTGATAATACGCCCCTGGAGCGCTGACCACATGCAGCGGGCTGCATGATTGAAAAATTGTCTCATATAAATTATAACTGTAATAAAAATGTACTTCAGATACTACAGATACAGCTACATAGATACAAAGATACTTTATGGACCAGCCTGAGATACTTGAAAATGTTTCTAATGCTATTCCAATTTCACGGATCGCTGCCAACTGAAATGGAACTTGATATGGTCAAATTGTAGGATATGTGGGTGAGGGGTTATAAGAGTTTATCTGTATACCCTGAGTACCTATTGAGTAGGGTATATCAAACGATTTTTGTATTATGTTGTAATTCTCATTCTGAATTATGAAACATAAATTTTAAAGATCTTGGATCTTTATATAACAAATTTAAATAGATTTATTTATGTTTACCATTCGCTTTCAAAATGTCTCTCATTGCATTCTCCAAAGCCTTTACAGCGTAACTGCTAGTCTATCACTTAACAGTCAAAGACTCTTACTTTTATAGCTTCTCACATGTGTTAAAATGTAAAGGCTGCAAAATTAGATGCACTTTTCCTATGAAAATGCAACTGAAAAGGAAAATACATTTCCACATATGCATAATTTGTGTTGAGTTCGGGTTTAGCTTGGCTTGACTTGGGTTGATTTGTGTGTGTGTGCATATAAATAGATATAGATATTTCTCTTAATACTCGCTCATCGAGTGAAACGGGTATATTTGAAATGGTATGAAACTAGAGAGAGAGAGTGGGTTAAAAATCGAAACAAATGCACATTGGTAAGTTCGTCTTTAGATTCTGCAGAGCCGTCGACTGCAGGCGTAGCAAATCGGGCTAATCTATATTTAGTATATATATTATTATAATAATCTTCAATTATCAAAAATATATAGTAGATATTGCCAACAGTATTGGGAGCAATGTAAGCAAAAATTATCTTTGGGCGTGGCAAATCGGATGAGAATAAAATATCTTCCAAAATTCTCAAGACACAGCTCTACGAATCTCCGGCCATATTATCACAGAACTAGTCTTAAGACTTACTAAATACGATTCAACTATTTTTGAACTCAAGTGAACGAGTATTATGCAGTTGTTAATGCCCAACTGCAACATTTTCAGTTCACTTCAAAGGACATGCTTGGCTGGCTGGCCAAGAGCTGCAGAACTGTTCTCAATGTAATTAATTTGGCGTTGAAAACATATTCAAAAAGAAGATATATGTATATGCATACTATATACATTCACTTGGGTACCTCAACTCAACTGAACAGAGCTGCTGAGTCATGTCTTGTCTGTGGCTCTTCCTGTGTCTTTTTCTCTGTGTCTCTCTCTCGCTCTCTCTGTATCCATGAAGGCCGCTTGATGACTTCCTTTGGCCAGTCGCTTTCATACAAATTTGCATTATAAAATGCATATATTGTAGATACACATATATCTAGATATATCTACAATTTGTATATTTTGTTGAAAGCCTACGCTATAATTTTTCAAGTTTTACTCCTGGGAAAAGGCAGTTGAAGCATGAACTGCGATTTCACTGGAATTCTTTTCGGATGCATGCTCGCCTAACGATCATCAAGGTGATCTATCAACATCATCATCATCATCATCATTATCAGTCTCGATTTTTCACTCTGGGAAAAACAAAAGCGCGCGTTGGCGATCAAATTAACGATAAGCAACGCCTCTGAACATTTACAAATAAAAAAAAAAATATAAAAAAAAAAAATACTCTGCGAGTCAATAATTAAATTTATAGAAAAGCCAAAGAAAAAAAATATTTGAAAAAAAAAAATATATATATATATATAAAATTGTTGGCTGTTGTATGACAGTGTGAATGCCCTAGTAAACATTTTTAAAAAGCTTAAATATTTTAAATATATGTATGCAATAAATATTTTTATACAATATATAGAACAACTTTATTTATATTATATATTATTATATAATATATTATTATATATTTATTATTTACAATTTTTATAATAAATATAATATAAAAAAAATTTAATAAAAGCAAATATAAAAAAATAACAATATTTTTAATTTTATTGTAATTTATTAATATATTTTTAAAATGTATTATTTTTATTTTTTTAATGGTTTATATATTTTTTTTTTAAATTTATTATTATTTATTTATTTATTATTATTATTATTTTTTTTTTAATATTATTATTTTTTTTTTTAGATCATATTTTTATATAATATTTTTATTTTTATGTTATTTTATTTTATATTTTTTTATTTATTTATTTTTTTGTTTTGATTTTTTTAGGTCATATCTTTAGATAAATTCTAATATGAAAAAAAAAAAAACTTGATATGTTTTATATAAATTTAACAATTGAATAATAATTTAATATTGATCATATTTATGAATTATATATAATATATGTATGTATATATATAAACGTTATACAATAATAGCATATGAATTATTTAAATACTGTAATTTAGTGATTTAATATAGTTAATCTAATAGTATTATATATTCAGATATATCATAAAAACAACATGCTCTTTATGTAAGAGTATATTAATATTAAAATAATAATGAGAAAAATAGTGAATCGAAGTCAAAGATGTGCCGCAGATAACATCACAGAGACAAACATACACAGACACATACACATTATCTCTCTCACACACACAGCTGATCAATCAGCCCAAAAAGGTGTGCTATGTGGTGCCCCTCATCGCTCACCACACCCCCCACCTCCATCACACTCTTGCTCTCTCTTCCCCGGCCCTCCTAAATGCTATTCGTATAAATATGAAAATCGTGACTTGAACGCTTAAAAAGCGCTTAAAACGTATTAAACAAACATATGGAAAACTTGTGTTAAAGGCCGGAAAAAGACAAAGAGCACAAACGAAGAAGAAGGAGTAGGAGGTGGAGATAGAGGCGAAAGAAGAGCTGAAGAAGCAAGCATAATTGAAAGGTAAATGGATGAGGGTAAGAGGAGGGAATTATAAATGTGTAGAGGAAATTGTCAGTCATAAGGTCAAAGGCAAAGGCTGAATAAAGAAAAACCCAAATACCAATTGAGAAACAGAGAGAGCGAGAGATAGAGATAGACAGAGAAAGAGTGAGAGAAAGAGAGTGAGAGAGTTTCGCTCGACAGCTGTGGAAAAAACCCCTACGCATAGGCATTTGATGTTCGAACCGACTGTCCGGCTGCCCACAATATTGAACTCTGTTTAAATACTTGCATATTGAAGACCCCTACTGGAAGAAGAAGACGCAGCAGTCGAAGCAGCAGCAACAGCAGCTGTAGAAAAACTCGTGGACGCACGCGGCCTTTTTCTATTTTCTGAAGCAATTTGTGTTTATTTTTATGTTTTGATAAATGCATTTCATGCGCTGCACCAAGGAGGTCGTTCACTGGATATTCACATACAGATATACATATGTATATATTTATATATAAATAAACGCATTGCTATGCCGTGCCGAAAGCAATAAAATTAAGTATATAAATTCCACAAATTGTTTTACAGCAATTAAAATTGCTATTTTATATGTCTACGATATTTTGAATTATAAATTGAAATTCCTTTTTTTTATTACTGTTAAAATCTACAAATTTTTATTCAATTTCCAATTGGAATTGTCACATGGCATTTATTGTGCGGCGATTGTCAAAGCACATTTCGCTTTGCTAAATTCTAAGCAAAAATATCGCATGCGAGCAGAGAACATATGTACGTTAGAACACGAACGCTTAAATTCAATTCGCTCTGTTGCTTCTATTTTTAGTTTGCCCGAACACACAGGCAAACCAGAGCGTGATAGCAACAACAACAAATGCTCTCGCCGCACGCACACACACACAGCGCACTGCTCTCCTGAGCAAAGTGCGCTCTTGCTGGTTTGCTCTTAGGCAGTCACTGCGCCTCAATTCGCAAGTGCCCGGGTAGCTCAGTCGGTAGAGCATTGGACTTTTAATCCAAGGGTCCAGGGTTCAAGTCCCTGCTCGGGCGAGCCAACTTTTTTCATATTGATTTCATTTTTTCTTTTTTATTTATATATATTTTTATATTTAATATATGCGAGAGTGTGTGGGAAATTGCCAGCGGCCAAGAATTCAGTTCATTCATAAAAGAAATGCATGCAATATGCTCGCAATTAGCACAGGATGAAGGCGGCCAGCCTCAGCCAGTAGAGCACACCGGGCACGCCTCCACACCTCCGGTTGCAGCGACCTGTCTGCCTGTCTGTCTCTCTGTCTGTTCTCAGCCCCAAACCCATGTCCAGCTCCTACTACTTAGCAGAAGCGCAGTCTGCGGCCCATTCCTGAGCGATGAGTGCGCTGCGGCCCGCCCCCTTTAACGAAAGGAAAAAAAAATTGGCTATTGCCGCAACTTGGAGCAGACGACTCTCGACTGTAACGTTAACCGGATATGGGGCGGATGCCAAAGCGATTGAATCATTCACTTATATCAACCTATGCAATGCAGGAGAGCTTGCACTGACACACGTGTCTGTGTCTGTGTGTGTGAGTGCATCTGTGTAGGTATTTTGCATGACAGATTCAGTGGAATTTTTGATTTGGTGAAATTTCTTTTTTTCCTTTTTATACCCTGAACCCATTGAAAATGGGAAATCAGGGTATAATGGTTTTGTTAAAAGTATGTAACAGGCAGAAGGAGGCGTGGCAGACCCCATAAAGTATATATATTCTTGATCAGGGTGACGAGAAAAGTTGATATAGCCATGTCCGTCTGTCCGTCCGTCCGTCCGTCCGTCCGTCCGTCCGTCCGTCCGTCCGTATGTATGAACGCGTCGATTTCCGAAGATACAAAAGCTAGAGAGTTCATTCTTTTTGTGTTAGGTCCGTATATTGAGCGCGCAGTACGAGTTTGTTTCAGAAATTCGATAACTTGTATATTTGCTTAGTTATCGATAACTGAAATTATCGGGAACCAGTTATAAAATTCTAGCTAATTCATCTTTAGAGTTAGAGTCTCCAAGTCTTCTGCATATATATAGATACCAATTTAATACAATTTCGGTTTTTGTCATATTTGGATTCCGGTCCCCAATTCGCCCCCACACCCCAAATGTGTAAAAAATGCATTTCAAATACTAGAGACATACAGTTTGGTTTGGCATAAAGATATGAATATCATAATCTTAATCTGAACATATCAATACGATTGTCCATCTAGAAACAGAATTATTAGTCTATAAAGTTTTCTCATCAAAACCCATGTGGCGCAGCAAGCAAGGCAGCGACAAAGCAAGACGCATTGCGGGCACACATACATACATATGTACATATGTATGTATGTTTGTGTGTATATGTGTACAATCGCAGATCAGCGTATGGCTGTACATATGTATGTACATATTTGGGCATGTAAAGCTGTAAAAGAGTTATGATTTCTAAAAAAAAAAACCTAAAATGTCAAATAGAATATGTAGATCATGCTGAAACTCTCATTACATTCCATTATATATTTTAAAAATTTTAAAACAATTAAAATAACAATGGAAATGCAAGCAACGTTGAGCAATGCAAATCAATTTTCGTATGCGTGTGCACATATACACACAAAAAATCTTGGGCCGTTTTCTATGTTGCTATGCGTGCAAATTCTAAGAATCACAATTGTTTTTGAATTGCGTTAGAATTGTCTTTGAATTGTATTTGTATTTTCAGTCACTGCTTTAGTTTTTTTTTTCGTATATGGCGAATTTGATTCGTTTTCGCTACTCAGCCGTCTAAGTGATCTGTGGTGTAGATGGCTAGATAAATGCACCGAATGTTAGGCTGTCGGAGGTTCTAGCCCCGCCTAAGCCCTTCCTAATTTCTTATTTTTAATTTTTTTTTTTTTTTTTTTTTTTTTTTTTTTTTTTTTTTTTTTGTATATTTCTTTCTTTTTATACCCTGAACCCATTGAAAATGGGAATTCAGGGTATAATGGTTTTGTGAAAATGTATGTAACAGGCAGAAGGAGACGTCGCAGACCCCATAAAGTATATATATTCTTGATCAGCATCGAAAAATAAGTTGATCTAGCCCTGTCCGTCTGTCCGTCCGTCTGTCCGTCTGTCCGTCCGTCCGTCTGTCCGTCCGTCCGTCCGTATGAACGTCGAGATTTCGGAAACTACAAAAGCTAGAGAGCTGAAATTTCACATGAACACTCGTATGTTACCTACGCAATACGAGTTTATATTGTTTTTTCGATAACTCGTCCCATTTCCAAATTATCGATAAAAAATCGAAAATTCGTTTACATTTTTTAGGTTTTCTGTGTATAACTACTACAACCGTTTCACCTAGAGACTTTAACTTAATATATTTAGATAGATATTATGGATACACAGATTTTGTAGTTTTCAGATTTTGGATGCCACGCCCTCTTCGCCCACAATTTGGAAAAAACGCATTTCAAATACTAGAGACTTGCAATTTGGCACAAAGAAAGATTTATATATCCTTAATCTACTCTGAAAATTTTATGAAGATCGTCCATCTAGAAATGGAGTTATAAGCGTCCAAAGTTCAGCCCAACCCACCCCCAAGCCACTGCAGCAACTGCGCAGTTAGCAGAGCGCGCGGCTCCAAGTGCGTAAAGAAGAAGAGTATCAGTTTTTTTGCAGGGTTCAGGGTATCTCGTAGTCGAGCCGTCTCGACTAGAGCCTTCTTACTTGTTTTTTTTTTTTTTTTGTTGTATTAAATTCGAAAAATTAGTCAAGTCAAGTTCGCACATAATTTATTACCTTTATTTTTTATGCCTGGCTGTACAATTGTTTTCATTTACAGTTATGCACTTTACCAGGAAATTTTTAATATAAATGTATAAAACGAAATTGATGTCAAAATACTACAGTGGGAAAGTTGAATGAATTATTGATTTGATTTTGATTAATTACAAAATTGTTCTTGTACTTATAAAAAAAAAAAAAAAAATTATTTTAATTAAAATAAATTCCATGTGGTCTTGACATATTAGAATTTATAAATAATTAGCATATACATATAAATATATTTAAAAAAATATATATATATAAAACATAAAAAAATTAACAAATAAAAATAATACTCATATAAAACAAGTAAGAAGGCTCTAGTCGAGACGGCTCGACTACGAGATACCCTGAACCCTGCAAAAAAACTGATACTCTTCTTCTTTACGCACTTGGAGCCGCGCGCTCTGCTAACTGCGCAGTTGCTGCAGTGGCTTGGGGGTGGGTTGGGCTGAACTTTGGACGCTTATAACTCCATTTCTAGATGGACGATCTTCATAAAATTTTCAGAGTAGATTAAGGATATATAAATCTTTCTTTGTGCCAAATTGCAAGTCTCTAGTATTTGAAATGCGTTTTTTCCAAATTGTGGGCGAAGAGGGCGTGGCATCCAAAATCTGAAAACTACAAAATCTGTGTATCCATAATATCTATCTAAATATATTAAGTTAAAGTCTCTAGGTGAAACGGTGTAGTAGTTATACACAGAAAACCTAAAAAATGTAAACGAATTTTCGATTTTTTATCGATAATTTGGAAATGGGACGAGTTATCGAAAAAACAATATAAACTCGTATTGCGTAGGTAACATACGAGTGTTCATGTGAAATTTCAGCTCTCTAGCTTTTGTAGTTTCCGAAATCTCGACGTTCATACGGACGGACGGACGGACAGACGGACGGACGGACAGACGGACAGACGGACGGACAGACGGACAGGGCTAGATCAACTTATTTTTCGATGCTGATCAAGAATATATATACTTTATGGGGTCTGCGACGTCTCCTTCTGCCTGTTACATACATTTTCACAAAACCATTATACCCTGAATTCCCATTTCAATGGGTTCAGGGTATAAAAAGAAAGAAATATACAAAAAAAAAAAAAAAAAAAAAAAAAAAAAAAAAAAAAAATTAAAAATAAGAAATTAGGAAGGGCTTAGGCGGGGCTAGAACCTCCGACAGCCTAACATTCGGTGCATTTATCTAGCCATCTACACCACAGATCACTTAGACGGCTGAGTAGCGAAAACGAATCAAATTCGCCATATACGAAAAAAAAAACTAAAGCAGTGACTGAAAATACAAATACAATTCAAAGACAATTCTAACGCAATTCAAAAACAATTGTGATTCTTAGAATTTGCACGCATAGCAACATAGAAAACGGCCCAAGATTTTTTGTGTGTATATGTGCACACGCATACGAAAATTGATTTGCATTGCTCAACGTTGCTTGCATTTCCATTGTTATTTTAATTGTTTTAAAATTTTTAAAATATATAATGGAATGTAATGAGAGTTTCAGCATGATCTACATATTCTATTTGACATTTTAGGTTTTTTTTTTTAGAAATCATAACTCTTTTACAGCTTTACATGCCCAAATATGTACATACATATGTACAGCCATACGCTGATCTGCGATTGTACACATATACACACAAACATACATACATATGTACATATGTATGTATGTGTGCCCGCAATGCGTCTTGCTTTGTCGCTGCCTTGCTTGCTGCGCCACATGGGTTTTGATGAGAAAACTTTATAGACTAATAATTCTGTTTCTAGATGGACAATCGTATTGATATGTTCAGATTAAGATTATGATATTCATATCTTTATGCCAAACCAAACTGTATGTCTCTA
Source organism: Drosophila borborema (assembly GCA_030914335.1). NCBI lineage: Eukaryota > Metazoa > Arthropoda > Insecta > Diptera > Drosophilidae > Drosophila > Drosophila borborema. The sequence continues at coordinate 223,164 of JAUESP010000052.1, forward strand.
GTATTTGAAATGCATTTTTACACATTTGGGGGTGTGGGGGCGAATTGGGGACCGGAATCCAAAATATGACAAAAACCGAAATTGTATTAAATTGGTATCTATATATATGCAGAAGACTTGGAGACTCTAACTCTAAAGATGAATTAGCTAGAATTTTATAACTGGTTCCCGATAATTTCAGTTATCGATAACTAAGCAAATATACAAGTTATCGAATTTCTGAAACAAACTCGTACTGCGCGCTCAATATACGGACCTAACACAAAAAGAATGAACTCTCTAGCTTTTGTATCTTCGGAAATCGACGCGTTCATACATACGGACGGACGGACGGACGGACGGACGGACGGACGGACGGACGGACGGACGGACAGACGGACATGGCTATATCAACTTTTCTCGTCACCCTGATCAAGAATATATATACTTTATGGGGTCTGCCACGCCTCCTTCTGCCTGTTACATACTTTTAACAAAACCATTATACCCTGATTTCCCATTTTCAATGGGTTCAGGGTATAAAAATATATAGTAATCATCAGTAGTAATCATACTTTATGTACAACTTCTTTACTAATTCAATTCGTAAGATATATTTATAATAAATTGCTTCAGTTTATCAACAATTGAAGAACTATATAGTAAGTGCTATAATATGTCTATATATAACAAATAAAATCTTTTATACGAATGTTATATTTTATTATTATTATTATTATCTTTTTTTTTTTTTAAACAAAAATCTAATTTTCATTAAAAATTTCTGCTCAAAAATATTTGAGAAAAATATCAAAATGCCAATAGTAAATATATATTTTAATATAAAAATAAATTTCCTATATAAATATGTATATAAGTACATTTATAATATAGATCAATTCTGGACTTTCATCACATCTGTAACTCATTGCAAATTGTAACAACAATTACACTCATAACACAGCAAAACACAGCAAATGTAAGAAATTTGAATTTTCTATCAATAAATTGCATAATTTGCGCCATTGTCCGGCGCAACGGCCTTTGCGGTGGGCCAGTTGTGCGCGACCCACGAGAGTAGAGTAAAGAGTTGGACTCGCAGCAGCTTATAAAAGCCGCCGCCTTGAGTTATGAACTTAAATCCCTGTCCGGGCCATAAAGTACAACCACAAAAAGCAAAAAAAAAAAAAAAAAAGCAGCTAACAACTGCTGAAGAAGATGTTGTTCTCGTTTCATTTATGTTTTTCTTTTTATGATGACTCACGCGCCGTTGCGATAAGATCAATCATCAGAGACCAAAAGCAAACGGGCCAGAAAAGCAGCAGCAGACTAACAAAAAAAAAAAAAAAAAAAAAAAAACAAGCAATATTGCTCTAGTTCAAAGAGAACGACTCGGATATACCCTGACCTCATATAACCTGTGTCGCTGAGTTATTAAAGTAGTTCTAGATATAATCTAAAAGTAATCCACATATGATATATGTCAAAGTGAATCTTAATAAGAATTCTTTTTCCAGGAATTTGCTGAGATCTCATTCAATATATTTAACGAAAGTAATATCAACAATATTATTATAAATATATATAAGAAATATATAAGCCAAATTTGAAGAGTAAAGTTTAATAAAAATACAATATCGATATCTATCGATATTTATCTAATTGATATCAAACAAAGAAAGCCTACAAGATATTGTAGCTATTTTGTTGAAAGATTCACATTTCAGAAATAATATAGAGTCAAAGTAGCTTAAAAAGTTGCTACAAATAATTTGCGATGTTTTAGCGATTTCAAAACAATCAAAAAAGTTATCGAAGCAGATTAAGTATAATATTTATATGTATTGTATGAATAGACGCTTAGATCAAATAAAGACTGGACAATACAATAAGTCATTTCTGATTAAGAACATATATATATATATATATATATATATAAGTATATATCTCTAATGAAGTCAATCATGCACTTCGCCTGTTACATTCAGTTTAGCATAAACACACAACTCTAGCTCTGCGCCTTTTGTCAATGGAGAGCAACACAAATCTTATAGCCACGCAGTGCTGCGGTTTTGACCATCCGTGATAACATTTTGGAATACGAAAGTAGACAAGTTTAGTGAGTGTGCAAGTGTGAGTGTGTGCATATGTCTCTGTTATATGTGTGTGCTTGCTTGGGAACCGGCTTTGATTTCTAATTATTGGGTTTGTTTTCAACTTTTGTTGCGGCGCGTGAGCATCCAACAAAAAAAAAAACAACAACAACAACAGCAAAATAATACAGCAGCGGAAATAGCTGAAGCGATAAAGCCAATAAACATTAGGCGAAAATCTCGATTTCAATAGAAAGCCGTTTTATTGTTAAACATAATTCCAATTAAATGATTGTTTATGCAGAGTCTTAAATCGTATTAAGCATTTCGAACGCCAATTGGACACTTGCTCGGGCATATTATGTTGTGCTCTGATTGGACTCGTTGGCTCAGCTGACATTTTGCCTTCTTTTCTACTTTATTTTTTACGCTTATTGGAGTTCGCAGCAATATGCAATAACTCAGTGTCGACGTCGCAACGCATACACGTCCTGCACAGACAAAAGGCTGTTACGAAAGGCGCGTAGCTTAGGGGGCGGGGCGCAGTAAAGCCGACCGACAGGTAGCTGGGCAATGTTTATTTCACAGGCGTTAATAATGCGTTACACAGTAAAAAAAGAAATGGTAAGTTTATATTAAACGGTTAGTAGAATTAAGAAATTAAGAATAATTGTTAAGTTTGCTGTTGTTATTAATATTTTATATTTAAATAAATTTAAAATATGAATAAAATTAGTCAGGTGAAGAAGACTCTGGCTGGACTCGAACCTACGTCCAAGAGCGTAGCAGGCAGATGCCTTGCCACAAGGCCACTGCTCTTCACAAACATACGTTTTTGTTCTAATTGGAATTTGCAAGTACAATTATTATAATATTGTAGACAATGTAAACCATTATTTATGAATTAAAACACTACAACTAAAAACAAATAATAATATAAATATATAATACAAAAAATATACATAAATAAATTACATTAAAATTATGAATCCATTAAGGAAATTTGGGTAAAAAAAAAAATTGAAATAAAATCAATAAATTTTGTTTTTTTTTTTTTTCACTGCATAACAATCTGTGCAACTCCTGCCCCAACATAACCCCTTTATCCGGTGCAGACAAAGCGTCGTCTCGAGGGAAGCATGAAATGGGCATAGAGCAAGATAGAGAGAGAGTGCGAGGGAGAGGGAGAGCGAGAGGAGGGGATGTCGCAGACAAAAGCAAAGACAGTTGCTTACTGGAAGCTTAAGGCAACGGCCGCAACGGCTTTGGCAGCTCATTAGACACATAAAAGGTGGCTCATTGCGCATGCTGACGGCATGAAGGCAGGCAGAAGACCCACCGCAAAGCGAGTGCATCAGATGATGTGTGATATATATATATACATGCACACATGATATATATATATAATATATACATATATAATGAATCATACTGGGCCTATACAATAACTATACCGTTAATAGGCAAAGCATGTAGACAAGGCAGCTAAAAAGTGGCCAACCAACAGGTTTCCAGCCCAACAACATTGGCATGACAATCGCTTTTAGACCATGTTCCGAGTACTGAGCGTATTGTTACCTTTTTTTTTCTTTTTGATAATGATTCATAATTGTTACAAGTGTTTATTGAAAGGGCTTGGCACCACTTTGTGACCAGTTGAAGCCCGGATTATGGCCATAGGAGCGAGCGCTGTTCAATTGATATGTAATGGGCATATGTAAATGGCCAAAAGTGCTAACTGAATTAGTCAGCAAAGCAACAATTTCTAGTGTAGTAAAAGTTGTTAATACTCTATAATATATGTTAGGTAGAGAGGCAGAAGAAATTACAGAATTAAAGCAAGAATGGAATTTTCGTTTAAATTAATATACTCTAAAAATTATATATGATATATAAAAAGAAAAAAAAAAGTTTAAAGAAACAAATATTAAATATTTTAGCCCTAAGCTTAGTATATATACTTCATATACTCTATAAATTATATAGAATATATTTAAGTCCATATAAACACTAAGATTTGCATACAATATTTTTAAAAATTTTTATATTTTGTGCTTAGTTGATTAAAAAGCCTATGCCTAATTTTCTATTTAAAATATATTAAATTCAGTAGAAAACAACAAAACTTTCAGTCTCTTCAATTATAAAGCAATTCAATATTAACGTTAACATTAACATTAACATGAACGTTAACACTAACATGAACTGACATATCCTTTACGTTAACGGTAATTGTGCTTAAAATATGAGGTGGCAAAACTACCGTAAACCATGAATCCCCATGCGAAATGGCACCATTTCGCCTCTACGGCGTGCCAACCGCAACAACTGTCAAATTGGCCGCAACGACCACAACATGTGGCCCAGGTAGACATGCTATACACTCATTTAGAGGCCCCTCTTTATAAAGGCGACATCTGTCATTGTCTCGAGCTCACTGCTAAAGCTTATCAAAAAACATTTTCGCTTTGGCGCCAATTTCTCAAGAAACACGCGACTGCAGTTAAATCGGAGATGAGGCGAAGCGGACGCAGTGATTGGGACCACCCGGATAAGAAAAAAAAATCAGGAGATGAGTCGAAACTAAAAAGCCGAAGTTTTAATATTCTATATTTATAGATGTATATAATTAACAAGGATTTCTAAAAAATCTAAAAATATTTAGAAATAGATTGTTCTTTAAACAGTAGTTCTTATGATAACTATGCAATATATAGCTTCGAACTGTGCGATATATAAATATGATTTAAGTAGAAGCAACAATTAAGCAACTATACTAAATTGCATGGGAATACCCTTACTAGAAGCTGAGTTCATATAGGTCATTAGAGTTATATGAAATACTGAGCATATCCTTGAAACACAATTGTATTTATTAGCTATAGGTATAAGCAAATACCATGGAAAATTTCATAGATTTCTGTCAACTGGAAGCTCAGTTCCCATAGGTAATTTGAGTATCTATGTCAGATATATGATGTTGATATGATTTAAACAATGCTGATATATGTATGAGTTAGAGTTAAAATCAAGAACTGAAAACTTGGTTCATACAGGTAATTTAAATATATATGATATAGTGAGTCGATTTGTAAAATATCAATGTATATACTACCCATATCTATAAGCAACAACGCTACCAAGTTACATAGAGATCAGTACACAGGTTTCTCAGTTCACATAGTTAGAACTAGCGAAAGATGATTATAATTAAGCTATTCAATTCGAAAAAGAAAAAACACATTTAAGCAGCTATTTCCTGCTATGAGTTACAGAGTTTTTAACCATATTCATAACACTCTATTTAAGAGTATCAAAAGTTTTGGCCGGCGCGTTAATTTGTCAGCATTGGATTGACCGAAACGCTTGTTGGGTTTTTGTAATTCTACGAAATCGGCTTTGGGCCATTTTCGTGGCTAAAGAAGAGGTGTCAATTCGAGAAGAAGCTGTATATGAAATGCATTCGAATGAGTAATAAGCCAGGCAGGCAACACCGATCCATTCTGGCTTAAGCCATGAAAATTAAAGTGAAATGTGAGGGGTGATAAATTTGAATGGCTAATTGAAAATGCGGCACAATTATGGAGATTGATCAGCAGAGGCGCGAGTGTTAGCAGCATTCCAAAATACACACTTTGCATCTACTACTACTACATCAACTTCATCTTCCATTTCCTCTTCGGCCTCATCTTCATCGGCTTCGGTCGTAAAACGCAAAAGGCCATAAAAACATTTTTGCCAATTCTCAAATGGCTACCGAACAAAATGGAAGCCCACACACGGTTCCCAAACGTTTGTCAAAAAGGTTTTTTTTTTTTTTTTCTTTACAACGTTTTATGAGGCGTCAATGGAGAGGGCTTCGCTGTTAAGTGTGTGTGGGGGACGTGGGAGGGGGAGGGAGGGGCGTTGCTGGTCAGGTGAGAGGGTGTTGTAAGCCAAGCGTAGCTAGCACCTCCATTAGCTCTGCACATGCAATACATTGGCATGAAAGAAGAATATTCATATATATATATTGTATATATGACTACCTTTTGGTTATCATAATCTACGCAAGGTATAACAACTATCTGAAGGGGTTTGTTGGTCATAGGAGTAATAGATAAATGATATATAAAAGATATAAAAGTATTATTTATATTGCTAGAAATTACTCGGATAAGTATTTGAAGTAGTTGAAATACTAATAGACTTTGGATCGATATATACGATTAGATTATAGAATATTTAATAATATATGTTTAAAGACTATTAGAATCAAATTATTTACATGAACTATTTCATTATGTATAATGAAAATGAGTTTAATAATGAAAATTATTATTATTTTTTTTATTTTATTATATTAAATAAATAAAAATTCCTAAATCCTAGATTTATGGAGACATTACTTTTAAGTTTTTTTTTATTTTTTTTTTTATTTTTAGAAAATGTTTTTATTCACGAAGTGATATATATGTACATAGGTCTAATGCAATAACTAAGTTATTCCGCATGAATGCAATATTATTATTACTAAAGTTAGTTTTTAATATTATTATTACATTTATCTAAAATACCCTAAAACTTATTAATAAAAACTTTTAAAAATTAAAGAGAAAAGTAAGAGTATACAGAGTGCATTGTCTTTTAATTCACTTCACATTGAGTGGCTGAGCATGCGTTACTCAGTGTCCGAGCCGTTCAGAAAAATTGTTATTTACAACCTTAATCTGCGCAAGAAATGTATTAGAGAGCAGGGTCTATGCTTTTGCTGAAATGTGAGTAGAAGAAGGCGCAAAGTGTTTACAAACAAAGCGCAGGCTCAATTAGCATACCTAGCTATATAGATGAGCCACGTGAGAGCCAGGTGAGACGTTTACTTGACTTGATGCCCAGCCAGCCAGCCAGCCAGCCAGCCAGCCAGCCAGCCAGCCAGATTGACCAAACTGGCCCAAGCTGCGATTTTTATGGCAGGTTAATGACACAAAGCAAAAACAAAAATGAAGAAGAAGAAGCTGAAATAAATGACTAAGTAGATGCAACTAAAGCTGCAGCTGCAGCTGAAGCTGAAGTTGAAGTTGAGCATGTAGAAGCTGATGTTGAAGTTGAGCCAAGGCATTAATCAGCACTGAAAGCGAGTGACCCCAATAGACAGCACACAATATGGCAGCAGAAGGAGAAGCCAGACTCAGCCATAGAGCAGCGGGAGCACATCCTTCACATAGACACAAAAGGCGTATCAATCAATTAATTGAGCATTTGCCACACACACATAGACATAGACACAGGCACACAAGTTCATCGAACCTCAAACCCAGCTGAAAAACCCGATGAGGCGTAAAAAAGCCAACAACAGAAGCAAAAGGAGCAGCATGGAGCTGGATTGAAGGGTTGACAGCTGGACACTGAATACATGACTGAATGAATGACAGAAACAGCAGCTAGAAACTAGAATGAATATTGCGTTAGGGTTGATGAAACATAAATACTCTGAATAGTAGATTAAACTTGGAGTAAGAGTGAATAGAGTGAATGAATATTTATGTTTTTGCTGTTTGTTTTTATATTATAATTTGTTTTTATTGTTTGTTTCCAATTTAATATTTTAAATTGATTTTTAAGTTAGTTTAATTTTTTCTTGATTTATCATTTATTTAATTTTTTTTCGTTTTCATTTTGTTTATTTTTGTTTTATTATTATTATTATTTTTTTTTTTATTTGTGTTTTCTATATTTATATATATATTTTTTTTTTCATTTTCTTTCATTTATTATTTAATTATATATGTATATATATATATATATTTTTTTTTTTTTACAAAAAAACAAACAATAATAAATGTTTCTAAGAAAAGAAAAGCTAATTTATACACATTAGAACCATTCTGTGACAAGAGTTTGTTGTTAGAGAAAGTTCTTAACCCATTATTCCAGTGATGATTATATAAATATAAAATAGCAAGCTTATAAAAAATATATATATATATACATATATATATATTTTCCAAAAATCCAATAATATATGCATAAATTTCATTTATAATAATCAGGTGTGCCGAATCTCAATATAAATGCTAAGCTGTAAGCCTAGCTTTTATATATCATGGTTAGGGCATTATTATGAATAACAAGATAAAAACACTGGAGCGTTATGCACAAGCCTAAACACATTAGGGACCTTACGCCTTTGGGCCATGTTAATCAATTTATGTTTCTTGTTGCCCAACTAAATCAATTAAAAAACTAAACTTAAAAATTTGTAGGTTAACTTACCTAAGGCTCGACGTGGGAATAATCCTTTTTGAGTTTTCTATATTTTATTTTTCGCAACCCAAGGGGTGCGGCAACAACAACAAGCGATAGAGAGAGAGAGCGCGTGAGCTGGACTGTTAAGAATGAGACAAAACACGCTTGCTACACTTGAAAAACTTTCGGACTTTGGGTGGGGTCCGCGTTTTGGCCTTTTTTTTTTTTTTTTTGAAGCAAGTTAAATTTGTATATTCTTTTTAATAGATATTTATGGAAGTACTTCAAATTTACGAATGCCTTATAGCATTTGGCATATGTTAAGGGCACACACTCTCACACAGACCCGCACAGAACTTTGAAACTTTTTGATTACAGTTATTGGAAATGCGGCACGGCTAACAAAATATATCTATTTTCGACTAAGGGTGGTTTTGAATATGCCGGAAAAAACCACGACGCCAAATATGTTCCAAAAGGGGGTGGGCGTACGCACACACACACACACACGCACACATAAAAGAGACAACAAATGAAATTTCGTATCAAATGCGAATTTTCATAATTTATTAAAATGTAATAAATATATAAATATTTATTAAAATAAATGATTTATTTTCATTTATTTTTTTGGCAAATGAATGGAAAGAAACTGGTTAAAAGTGACTTCCGCACGCGACGAGGCAAAGCCAAAAACTCCAGAGTCCAGGAGTTAGTGAACTTCGTGAGGATATGCTGCCAGGATATGCTGGCGCGGCTGGCGCGTTTTCCAATTGGAATTGCGCCCGACAAACGGCATTTCAACTCTACACAACCGCTGAAAGGGGGTGTGTCTCAGCGTTCGTCTCTATTTACCGGCACTGGAAGAACCGAACAGCTGGCCGGCCGAACGGCAGGGTGTGTTTGATGCCCAACCACAAAGGTCCCCTTGGAGACTGGAACGACAGCGAACGAAGCACGAAGCAAGCGGCGAAATTTGCCGAATCCTTGCCCGAGTATCGCATTTGTTTTGAAACGTAATGCAAGCGAAACGACAGCTCAGGCAGCTGTGCTCCCATTCACAAGCAACGCACGCACGCAAACATCCCTACACACACACGCACACATGCATACATACACCTACACATCTGCTACCCCTACCTATTTAGCCTCCCCCCACCAGCTGCGCCTATCTGCAACGCAATACAGTTAGAGGTGCTGCAATAGCGACGCAATAAATGACGAAGCCATGACAACAAACCGAGACACCCACTTAAACATGAATAATGGCCAGTCCAACCCATCACCCACACCCTCTAGCGCCCAGTACCCAACGCCACTCGGCGTCCCCCTTTTTGCCGGCGCCCTTGTCTGAGCAAAGAACAAAAGAAACGCTGCGATTGTAAGAAAGAGATAGCGCTAATATAGAGTTATTTTCTATAAGCATATAAGTGTAGATCTTAAGTGCGATTGCTGAACGTTTGCTCGACTTTAATATACCCTATAAACTAAGCGCAAGTAGGACAACTGTTGATATATCGAGTAATAATCTATCGAATTTCTATGTCAATTTTAAATGACAGATATTAATGGAACGTCGATTCTATAAAAGAAGTGTGAGCAACTATAATACCCAGCACTTTTTGAATCGGGTATATATTTGGATTATTTATTTATATAAAAAAATATATATATATATTTATATATTATATTTTTGTGGGGTAAATTATATGTAAAAAATCGTAATATAGCAATTATAGAAAAATAAATACATATATACCTTATCATATATAAATCATTCTATTTTGTTATCTGAACAAATGATTATATAGTCTTGTAGTTACGTTCGATTCAATGTGAGGCATCTGGCTATATGAGCTTGACTTAGAATATTGCATACAGAAGAGTCCGCTTATAACGACTGCGCTATAGCGTTCGTACGGTTAATGAAACAAGAAAAATCTTGTCCCCAGATAAACTTATATGAGAAAATGTATATGGTTATAGCGTCTACCGGATATAACGACGGTCCCTTGAGCATCGTTATATTCGTATTCTAATGCATTGCCAAGCTTTGGAATTTGATGCAGCCATATTTAATATTAATTTATATAAATAATTGAAAATATCAGTATAAACCAATCATCCTATCAGAGGTTAAGGAAAATTTTATATAATAATTTTAAAATAATTTACAAAATAATTAAATAAAATATATAATATACACATTATAAGTTTTCTTTCTCTAAATATTCTTTCACTCACCTCCACATTTTCGACATCATAATAGCAGAATGTGCGCTTCGTCAGCTCGAACCAGCGATGTTTATAGTTGACTGGAGTGAAACGTTTTTTGTTTTGCGCACGCTTCACCATGGAGCCGCTCTTGACAATATCGTACAGATGCTCTGACATCTTATCCATTTTGGCCTGAAAGGATTTGCTGCTGGAGCGTAGAGACAACGACGATTTCATGCTGCCATGGGAGTTGCGCTGCATTTTGCTGCCCAACATCGCAGCCAGCAGATAGAAGAGAGAGAGAGAAGGAGAGAGAGAGGGGAGTATCTGTAAAAAAAAAAAAAAAAGAGTTGCGAAATCAGTAAGCCATAAAGACATGTTAATAATATGGCCAAAAATTGTTCGGCTTACAAGCGACAACGCCTCGTCACATAAATCAGTTAAGCAAAACAAAACAAACACAAATACGAACGATCTGTGGGCGTGCGAACCGTATGTCATTGACCGTGGCCAAATCGAGTAGCCCGGCTAATTGCAGTAGGCGTTACAACAACTACAACAACGATGCAGCCAGGCATCAATCAAAGATCCAGATATCAAAGAACAGACAAAGAGAGGCCTTTAGCTGGACCAAATCGAGCAATTAAATGGCCAATTAATAAGCCAGCCGACTAGACACTGGAATATCTCTATGTATAACTGCATATATATGAATATGTATGCCGATATACATATATATATATATAGTAGTATATATAGTCGTTGTCTGAACTGACCTTGAGGCCAAGTGAAAACCAGTTGCAGCCAATGCGAAGCACTGATTAAAGGATTAGCCCAGTGTAAGCTGATCATCGCTTGGCCAGTTCAACAGTTCTTGCCACCGATGCGTGTGCACAAACAAACGGCTCGTTGGCAGCAGTTTCCCAAGTTGCGAACAGGAATAAATATGCGCACATACAAATGCATATATATATATATATATGGAGCCAGTAAGACCTAGAGATACCCTGCGAAATTGGGTTGGAATGCCTTTAAATGAGTTCATAATTGACTAATGAATTAGTTCTCCGATCAATGAATGGCGTAGCATGAATAAATGAATAAATTGTCGTTCATGAATGATAAGTTCATTTCAGTTGTGAACTTGTTCATGAGGACTTGAACACTTCAATATTACATTTATGCCTAATTTGAATATAGAATGATTCCTCTTGAATAATCAATCGTTCATAAACGATAATACTACACTTTAAAATTAAATATATTGCCTAATTTTGGCATAGAGTGATTCCTTTGGATTGATAGTTCATCAATGATAAGTTTTTTTGAGTTGTGAACTTGTTCATGAACAGTTGCAACACTTCAATATTAAATACATTGCCTAATTTGAATATATATATATGTATACTAGAATGATTCCTCTTGAATAATCGTTCATGAACGATAAGTTCTTTAGAGTGGTGAACTTGTTCTTGACCACTTCAAAATTAAATATATTGCCTAATTTTAGTCTAGAGTGATTCTATTGAATTGTGAACTTGTTGATGAACACTTGAGCAAGTTCACAATATTAAATATTAAATACATTGCTGATTTTTGGCATAGAGTGATTCCTCTCGTTTGAACATTCATGAATGATAAATTCCATTAAGACATATAGACTACTATATATTGAACTGTTCAATTGTTGGTCGAAAACGACTACACACAAATAAATATCTCAATATCAGTACAAATAGGTAATAAACTGCTCATTTGCATTTATTGCTCACAAATTACTGATTCAGTTTAGTAATCAGTGCACAGATTAAAATGATTCGCCAATGAAATGATTCACTTAAATGAATAGTTCATGACAAATAGGTTCTATTGGGCTGTTGAGATATTTAAATTCTATTTAAATGATTCAGTTGTTCATTATGAACCAGTTATAGAAATTTATAACTAATCATTGTTCATGAATGGTTTAGTGATATATTAATGAAATACATAACAACGGAACTTAAATAAATTAGTGATTGATATTTATAGTATTTATATTTATATCGATTTTTATCTACCATTATTGGTACAATTTATAGTACAATAAGTTCATATGACTTTATACTGATATATACATATACATATATGTATGTATGTGCTGAGGACACATGTCAACTTAATTTATGTTTATTAAATTTACAAATACGATATGCAACAAAATTGTATTAATATTATATAAATATTTACATATTGTATGTATTCAAGAAAAGATAAGAAAAATGCATTTCCCTATGTCTGGCACATACTTTAACATAATTTCTATATACCCCGTTTACTGTGTCAACACTTGCATTGGCTAAATTGTATGCACACATACACACACACACATACGCACGCACACACACATATGCATGATATGTGGAGCTATGGAATTATCGCACTTCAACAACAACAACAACAAAAGCAGCATGCGGCTGCGCATGGAAATCAACAAACAAAAGCGACAAATGCACAGCAACAACAATAACAACAGCAACAATGATGCAGCAACAATAACTACAACGCCTGCGCCTCTCTCACACCGCCACGCCCACAAGCCCCGTTTACATATCGTTCATGCGTGGCACTTTAATCAAGCAGAGCGTTGAGAGGCTCAGCCGATACAGTATAGCAAATGCTCAGCAGTAAAGCAAGAAGAGGAATATACACTATAAAAAATAAATTATAAGAAATATGAATATACATACAAATGTATGTATAAAAAACATAATATATTTTGTATCTGCTATATGTTATTTACTTAACAACAAAAACATTATTGATTAAAAAATAAATAAAATTAACGAAAAGCAATTTCAACTATACGTAGCCAATGCATTTCACAAAATTATAGGGTATTCTAAAGTAGGCAACGCTAAATGTTTGCAACGGCGACAACTGCGACGGCGCAAAAATCGCATAAATCTTGGCCTCAGGCATGGACAGGCACAGGCGAAGACGCAAACGCAGACGGCAACGGCAACGGCAACGGCGACGTCTGCCTGGACTTGGGATAGCAGAGGCAGTGGCAGCGGCAGCGGCAACGGCAGAAGCAGACAACAACAGACAAGAGTCAACGCGTTTTGGCAAAAGCGGGCGTGGCTGTGGCCCTGGCACACACACACACATGCACGCACGCGCACACAGACAGGAAAGATTTAGTTGCAGACGACAAAGTTTGAATTTCGCCACGCAAATGGCTGCGTTTAATTTTCATGCCTCTCTTGCTTATTATTAAATTTTTCTTTTTTTTTGCAATAGTTTTGATTTTTTTGTTGATACTCGCAACTTTTTTTTATTTAACGGGGGCGGGTGTTGCGTTGGCGTTTGACGCTCTGCGCGACCTTTGAAAGAATTCTTTAGCGAAACGCAACCGAAAAAACGGGTTTGCAGCGGAAAGAAAACACAAATATGAGAAGTGGAGAAAAAGCAACAACTCGAAGGCAAGTGACAAAACATGGTCTGATTGGCATAAGTGTGTTCTTATTGGTTACGAGCGCGGGGGGTATTCTTATCAGCAAGCAACCAACTGTAAATTCTAGTTGGTGCTGTGTATTTTGATTTTGCATTCAGCTCGACTCACATATCAATTGTGGTGATAAAGCAAATTCACGAAAAACCAAACAAGAACAAAGAAAATAAATGTAATTCGAGCTGCAGTGAGATAGCAAACGGGAAACAAGTGGGGGAGAGAGAGAGGAGTCAATATGTGTGCCAAACTTACCACAAGTGCTGTTGATTGAGTAATTGAAGCAATGACCGATCGAAGCGCGTTCAACAAACGAAATTAATAACAACAACAACAAATCACTTTCGTTTAAGCGGCGCGCACGCTCCACAACGTCGGCGATAACAATGACTGCGACGCGACCGGCTTTGACACCATTTGCATACTGCTCGGCCCAAGTAGCAGGCAAAAAAATATATTATAAACAATTCCGCGGAGAAGGCTCAGCTGTGCGCACACACACTCACACGCGCTCAAAACATATGAGGACTTTACAAGCACACACATGCATACACACTCACACGCAGGCAAGCGCAACAGGCGGCGTTTTGATTTGCAGAATTTCAGAACAACAAGTGCACTCTAATACTTTAGTTTGACTAGATATATATATGGCAACTTGAGGAGGCGCGCTTAAAGGTATTCAATTTCGTGGTACTAATATTTATTACTAATTTTAAGCGCGATGTTGTTCTTCTCTTGCGTATTGTAAACGCGCCGACGCGACGTAACTTTGAAACGGCTATCGATTAATTAGATATACGATGGAACCTGTGCTGCTATCTGATATCGATGCTGTATGAAAGAAGTATGATCGAACGACCACCATATTATGGATATAAGTGTTGCATTGAATTATCGATCGCAACTTTTCAAAATTTTCAAATTAGCTAAAATAATTAAATATTTATTTACTATACATAATTAAAAGCTGTACGATGTCATTTATAATTCGAAAAAAAAATTAGCTTATAAAATGTTACAGTTTTTAAATAAATAATTCAAAAATAAAAATCAATTGCAAATATTTTCGAATACTGTGCACTTAATTTAATTTTTTTTTTTTAGTTTAAGTTAGTAGTGAACAAAATCAATTACAATTTAAATGCGCGCCCTTAGAAATAATTTCGATAGATCAACACTTAGTTCTTCTTCTTCTCGCTGGCGACAATCCGCCAAGCGCCCACCATATATCTCAGCCAGATCATAAACAAGTCGATGCCCATTTGCAGCCACGACCAAAATGGCGATAATTTCGACCCATCGATTTCTGTCCATCGCACCGCCACCTCCGTCATGGGAAGCTGCAGACGTTCAGCCAAGTAGAGCAACTCCACATCGAATGCCCAGCGTTCGACGTGCAGGCTATTGAACAGCTTGCGTGCAGTGGCACGGGTGAAGAGCTTAAAGCCGCACTGGGTGTCCCGCACAGATCGCACCGCAAATATCCAGACGAGCGTATGGAAGCCATGCATCAATATGGTACTACACAAATGATAAATTATAATATATCAATGAAATCTACATGTTGCAGCCTTCGACTTACCGCAAAAAGCTACGCTTGGCAATGGATTCATCTTCCAGATGAGCCCTGGAGCCAATGGCAATGCCATCGTGCCTCCATTCCGGTGCCAGGCTAACCAAAGCCTCCGCTAGCTTCTCATAGTCTTCGAATTTGGTTGCACCGTCCGCATCCGCGAAGAGCAGCTGACGACCGCGTGCACTTAGCATGCCCAGACGCACGGCTCCACCTTTGCCACGATTCTCCACCAGCTCCAGCACACGAAACTTATTTGCGCCATACTTCTTGGAGTACTCCAGAGCCACCGATACCGTTGAATCATTGCTGCCATCGCTAACCACAATTACCTCGTAGGTGAAGTCCGATTGTTTCTTAGCCTTCTGTGCCAGATATGCCATGCACTCGTCGAGCATGGCGGGCACTATCAAATCAAAATCATGTGACAATTAGTCATGACAAACTTTTTACGAATATGGGCAAACCTACATCGCTGCTCCTCATTGTAAGCCGGCACAATGACGCTCAGTTCCAAGGTAGGCGAGTCATCCAAACTGGGAAATTCAACAGTTTTAATTGTATCAGTGTCCAAAAAAAATTTCTCATCCTTGTGGCGAGTTATAAGAGGATAAGGCTTCGACTTGTACAATAAAACCAATATTGCCTGCAAAAATATGCAACCATAAGCCGATTATCAATCATCACAAATATTTACATACCAACGCGGCAGTTGCACCGACACCTCCCAACAGATAGCAGCCTACTTGCAGCAGCTCGATCAACATTTTGTTAGCTCGTTATGTTAATTAAACTAATGGCTATCTATGGCAGAGCATAACTTTTGAATTAGCGCGAAAATACGGATAAAAAGCCACGTATTTTATGCCAACTTTGCGTTAGCTTCACCTGATAACAATTCGACGAAAGTCAACAACAAAGGCTATCGAATTACCAGGTATCGATACTTATAGCAGTAATACTGCCAGACTGTTGACACAGTAAGCTACGAAAAGTTGCGCTTAAATTGAAGTTCAATTGCTTGGACCTAGATTTGAATTTAGTTTTAATAAGTATGACAGTATAAGTGATGTTGCTGTACAAGTACATACTTTATTACTTTTATTAATAAAAATGTATGGGTAACAAACAGAAATATTAAAAATTTTAATATATTTTTAATATTAAGGTAGGCACAACTGGCCAAGCATATCTATCGATATTTATGGCAATAATGCTGCCAGACTGTTGATAGATAAATATGCTATTTATTCGTTAAATTTGAAAGTAAGTTGCCTTAAGTTTGATTTTATTTTAGAACATGACATGATTTTCGTATATTGTGATTATTGCATAATCTTTAGTGTAGTTAACTGACCTAGTGCAACAGGTGTTTTGATGTTTATCTTTCTTGTCATTTACTGCGCCTGCGCTCTCTGCCAGCGACCAGCCAGATACACACTTGACCAAATTTTCAGCAACGTCTGTTTTTGTTGTTTAACAAAATGTTAATGTAAATTGTGCTAGTGAAATAAAATTTAGGAAAAAAAATGCATTTGTTATTAGTATTTGTGTGCTGTTTAGCTGTGGCCAGCTGCAGCGTATTTAATCTACATTTACAATCAAATGTGGGCGAACTTTTTACATTTAAAATCGAGCCACAGCTCTTCAATTGGACCCATCAGGTAATAAGTGAACAATTTCGCTATAGACCCTCGCTGCAGCACTATCCAGATTTACCAAGCTGGATGCGGTATATGTATAGCCATGAATATCATGCGGGATTCCTCTACGGCACGCCCCCTGTTCCGGCGGCTGGGAAAACTCTGAATCTCGATGTGATTGCGTTGAATAGACAAAACTATGAAACACGCCAATTGGTCATCTCGATGTTTGTGGCCCACAAGTTCATAACGCCCAATGTGGTACAGATGAAAATTGATAATTTGAATTGGGTGCACTTGATGGATCCGGGTCGCGTGGAGAACTTGCGCAACATATTCCGCAAGGATCTCTGGCCAGATAGCAAGGACGATTTGAGTGTAGTTTTCATGGAGTCTGCCATTAATATGGGCGGCCGTTTGCCCCTGCGGCCACAGCAGCGAGAGGGGTAAGTTCAATGAGTTGTCCAATATTGAACTCATTTAATTAATTTTACAAATTTATTTTATCCATTTCCATATTCCATTCACTGTAGCGTCATTGTGCACGTTGGCAGCTTTGCTCAGTTCTCGCCACGTCTCAGAGAGCTGCAGGAGGAAGTGCGTCCACTATATAAGCTGCCCTCCTGCACATACAAACGCACCTCGGTGCAAAAGATTTTCGAAAATGTCGGCTTCAAGCTGGATTGGTGCGCCTTCAAGATGGTTGGCATCGAATCACCCACCGAAGTGCTCTATCACAACAATCATGGGCGTGGCAAGGAGCAGCTCAAAGAGCATCGCCAACAGCAACTGCAACGCGAACAGCAACGCTGGTTGGGCATACCACGCGAAGATGTGCCCATACGCAATTATATTGATGAATTCGCTTTCGCCTTTGCCATTCCTGGCATGATCTTTGCCGTCCTCGTGGGCATATTGTCCGCCGTGCTTTGCTTCCAGCATGAGAAATTGTGAGTCTTAAGGGTAAAGTAGATATATTTAATAAGATATAAGATATATTATAAATATATGATTTTTTTATTTTTATGTTATTAAATGTGATATTTATTATATTTAATTAATAATAATATTTTAAAAGATATTCTTATCTTTATTTATTTTATATATACATATGTAGATGTCTATAAATTTTGTTAATTTTTTTTTTACATTTAATATGTTTTATTTCTTACACGTTTTCTATATAATTTCCACTTGGTTTCTTTTCGCTTTAGTTACGATCCGCAATCTGAAATATTTTTTGCAAATATTTTTAATATATGCGAAGAATCTTGTGCAACAACGCCCAGCAGCAATTCGGCTTTTAATGAGAACAGGTCACTGAAGTCTAATATAAATTATTAAAAATTGGAAATATATAAATAAACAAATATATTAAAATATATACATGTATATATATATATTTTGTAATGTCTCATAATTTGCATTGCAGCTCTGTCCACATAGACTATCCGATGACGTCCACGGTGCAAATGGTTCAGTGCTCAGACACAAAGCCCACGCAGCCGGTAACAACGCTGAAAAGCCTCAAGGATCCCAATTTTCTGCTAGATAACACCAGCATGCGTTCGCAAAGGTTTGTAGCTTTTAAAAGCACCTTAAATGTTTATTTAACATTCACTCTCAATTTCAGTCCAAACAATAGTCTATATCAGTTGGATACGGGTGCCTCGGGCATCTATGCCCGTCCCAAGCCTCCGCCGTATAAGGGCGGCACTTTGGGTCGCAATGGCGTGGACATTTGACAAACATCGCCGCGTGTGCTTTATTGCTAAAAGGCGCTTCTCCATAATTCAAAAGGCAATACACAACGAAGAATCAACTACAATTACCATTTGAAGCACAATTCGCGTATATATCAGAAGTTGTGCAAATATCATAACCGCATCAAATAATGCATACATATATCAATTATCTTATACAATGCGTAGCAAATTTAGTTTAATTTTTAGATGTGTTGCAAAATAAATAACAATTTTGATGGGTAGTTCACTAAATAACAAGCATGTTTTTTTTAATATATTTAAAACACGCGCCAAATTGTATTGTATAGCCGTGCATAATTGCCATTCACAGTGAACATTGCCATTGCTCAAGATGTCAGTTAAAGATTCATAAATTAATGGAAATGAGTAAGAGAATTCAATTATTGATATAACTCAATATATACATTCCTTTATTTCCAATATTGCTAAATTACCAACATTATTAAATTCAAATTGGTTTTGCTATAGATACAGCTGCAACTTTTTAAAAGCCGCGCCCTAAACTCAGCTCTGTCATAACGCAAATTTGCCATTCACATTGCTGCACGTGCATTAGTTCAACTGATAAATAGGTTTTTCTTGCAGTGAAAGTCTTGAGGCCTTATCGCTTTCTAATTCCAATCAATATTCTGGATTAAATTATTACGTGTTGCTCAAAATGGTGTTGAAAATAATTGGCTCCCTGGAGGAGCTAATTGAGCAGTATAAAATAAATCTAATTCAAGTGATTTTCATCGTTTTCATTGTCACGATCGTTTTACTGGGCAGTTTGATGACCCTTGTGGAGGCCCATCTGCCCAACAGTATACGCCAATCGTTTCGCTATGGTAAACATAGTCACAAAGGCGAAACGGATGCACTGGTCAGTCACTTGGAGGTGCCCAAAGCCTGGTTCAGTCATTTCTACGTGTTTGCCTTTGGCTGGTCCCTATTGGCGCTTTACCTAATCACCACCTCCATTTGGAGTCAAACAACAGCCCCGGAGTATGTGCTCCGCTTTCTAGATTTAATGTGTGGCGGCCGCACTCAGCGCCAGGTACAGGTGGACTCCAACACCGCTCTCCTCGGTACTTTGCTACTCAGTTTGCAGTGCGTGCGTCGTTTCTACGAAACGAACTTTGTGCAGATCTTCTCCAAGCGCAGTAAGATGAATTTGTCCCACTATGCAGTGGGCTTTATACACTATTTCGGTGCCATAGTCGCTCTGCTGGCCAATACGGCGGGCTTTGTACGAGGCTCAAAGCCAGCACCCTTTACGCTCACCAAGATCAGTGTGCTCCACGCAGTCTATGGACTCATCTTCCTTTTTGCTTGGCTGCAGCAATATAACAGCAATATGTTGCTGGTTAATCTTCGCAAGAATGCCAAGACGGGCGCTGTGCAAACGGAGGAGCACTTGATGCCCAAGGGCGGCTGGTTCAAATGGATATCCTCGCCTCACATGTTCTTCGAGGTGGTCATGTACTACTGCCTCGCCGATCTGTTTACGCCAATCATCACTTGGAAGCTAATCTTCCTCTGGGTGGCCAGCAATCAGACAATCAATGCTCTGCTCACCCATCAATGGTACAAGGAGAATTTCAAAGACTACCCCAAGACTCGTCATGCGATAATACCTTGGTTGCTATAACAATTCATCAGGAATATCATATAATAATATATAGTAATATTTTGAATTTTTATATATGTATAACGTTCCGCTCGAACCTCTTTTGGATCGACTTGCTAAACAAGACTACTGTAAAATTAATATAAACTTAATTTTGTAAGTGGTTTATTTATTAAACATGTTTTTAGTGATCTTTTTGTGGGGTGTATTTTTGTTTTGGAATTTGAACTATTTATAAAACGTAAATAACGTTTCACTCGAACCTCATTTGGGGCGTCAGATTTTACTTAAACAAGAAACTGCAAGCGAAAAATATCAGAATTAAGCTCTTCATATTCATATGATCAGAGTGTGCGACTTACCTATATGGATAACCCTGCGCCTTGGAACGGAATACGGATAGCAGAAATGAGAAGAATACCGTTAGGAGCACTAGGCCAGCCATCGCCATCATGCGATTACGATTGTGAGCCTTTGGTGTGCCTGATTCGATCAACAGAATCATGCCCAGCACAATCATCGCATCTGCAAAGATGAGGAGAGTGAGTAAAAAAAAAAAAAAAAAAGGGAGCACAATCGATACTAATCGAAATCAGTCGATACTCACTCAAAAACATGACAATGTAGGTCTCCACGACCAGCTGGCCCTGGGATGAGCCATGTATGTAGGCGACACCTCCATTTTGTGTCTTATGTACCAACGGTGGTCCACGTATGTGATTCCACATTTGACCCGAGATCATGGCGAAACAGAAGAACAGCGCTATGGCACCCCACAGATTTTTGTTGTACAAAAATTCCAGATTATTGCGACGTATATACAGAAAGCTGCCCACTAGGGCTACCAAAGTAATCATAGCCACTGTGCCCGAATAATTGGGTGGACGGAATACGCGAATTGTGATGTCCGTGCGTTCGGCCACAAATTTGGCGATTGAATCGGCAGCAAAGCCCACACGATGAATATCCATGGTATCCGCACCCTTTGGTTTGCCCTTGGCTGGGAAATGCATAAAAACGGGCGCCGTATTTAGGCGCAACATTTGAAAGACATCGGAGCCGTCATCGAAATCGACCATGGCGAAGAACAGCTTATTGGAGTAGATGGGCGAGAAGCGATACGAGTTGGCCACAATGCTGAACTCGTCGTGGGCATGACGACAAATCTGGCATTGCCGAGAAGGCGCCAGCGCCGTAAGCATCACAATCATTGAGTAGTTACGCGGAGTATTTTTGACATACTCGCGGAATTTGGCTCCGTTGAAACGCAGCAGAGGTTTTTTCATGTTCATATCTACCAGATTCTGGACCTTATCTGACAGAGACAGACCCGTCTGTAATACCATAAACAATTAGTGTTTACAATCATTTCAAGGAGGCTTGCCGGCAAACTGGAATCGGAACCGGCCTGCGATACGATGTGACGTGGCCCATCGGCGGTAGTTGTGTACATACCTTCTGTTGCTTGCCCTGCGCGGCGACAAAAATAAGGCAGCCGACTAACGCTATAAGCGTGCACAAGAGTGTCTTGTGCAGCAGCTTCATTTTGAAGTATTTTTTTGTTTAATTTATGTTCACTAATTCTAAGCCAAAATTACTGCGTTCGCGTTTACTGTAGAACAAAAAAAATTTTTTTTGTAGCAGCTGATTGTGAATGGTAGTTGAGGCCCCGGCGTTACCAGACTATTGTTATGCTTCTTCTTCTATAAACTGATATTAACTAGTGATGGTACATGCCAATCATATCTATGCGTGCTCGTGTTAATCTGGCGCCGTGTACATCTCCACCGTCAACTATTCGCGTTGTCGAGACGCGTTAGTCGACTATTTTTTATTTGTCTTTATTTTTAATTTAAATTAAGTATTAATTTATTTTCGTGTACCGCAGAAGAACTGTTTGTAATGAGTGATGTATTGAAGAGCTCACAAGAGCGTTCGCGTAAACGTCGACTGCTGCTGGCCCAAACGGTAAGAGGGCGTAAATTTTCATTCTCAGAATTTTGATGCATTTATAAAATAATTAATTAAATTTTATAGCTTGGTTTGTCCAGCGTTGATGAGCTGAAAAAAGTGCTGGGCAATGCTGAAGATAATTATAATAATTATGCTGGCGTCGGTGGCAGTCGGCAGCTGAATGCCACGGGTCAAAGGGACGAGGAGGACGGCTCCGGCGGCGGCGCTTCGTCCTCTAAGAAAACACCAAACGAGATCATATACAGAGATTCCTCGACCTTTCTGAAAGGCACACAGTCTTCCAATCCGCACAATGATTACTGCCAGCATTTCGTAGACACCGGTCAAAGGCCACAGAATTTTATACGCGATGTGGGACTTGCCGATCGCTTCGAGGAATATCCTAAGCTGCGTGAGCTGATCAAATTGAAGGATAAACTTATCCAGGACACAGCATCGGCGCCCATGTATCTGAAAGCAGATCTTAAAACGTTAGATGTGAAAACATTGGGCAGCAAATTTGATGTTATTCTCATTGAACCACCGCTTGAGGAATATGCTCGAGCGGCACCCGCTGTGGCGACGGTGGGCGGAGCGCCGAGGGTCTTTTGGAACTGGGATGACATACTCAGTGAGCAGCACACTTGAAGTTTATTAGAGTTTTAAATAATAGTCATTCTATATTTATAGATTTGGATGTTGGTGAAATTGCCGAACATCGTTCGTTTGTTTTTCTGTGGTGCGGCTCATCGGAGGGCTTGGATCAGGGTCGGAATTGCTTAAAGAAATGGGGTTTTCGGCGCTGCGAGGACATCTGCTGGATACGCACCAATATCAATAAGCCTGGTCACTCCAAGCAGGCCATACCTAAATCGGTATTTCAACGCACCAAGGAACACTGCCTGATGGGCATCAAGGGCACAGTTCGACGTTCCAGCGATGGCGACTTTATACATGCCAATGTGGACATTGATCTGATTATATCCGAGGAGGAGGAGTTTGGTAGCTTTGAGAAGCCCATCGAAATCTTTCATATCATTGAACACTTTTGCCTCGGCCGTCGACGTTTGCATTTGTTTGGCCGCGATTCGAGCATTCGGCCCGGCTGGCTAACCGTCGGACCCGAATTGACGAATTCCAACTTTAACGCTGAACAATATCAGAGCTATTTCGCGGATGCCACAGCCACCGGCTGCACCAGCCGCATCGAGATGCTGCGACCAAAGAGTCCGCCGCCAAATAGCAAAGTCTTGCGTGGCCGGGGACGCGGCTATCCACGCGGTCGTGGCCGTCCCAGATAATAGTCACTTTATCTGCATGTATTTTCTATAATTAAGTGCGATATTGTCCCATCTGGAACATATTCATCATCTTAAGTTTAAAGTAATCTATACTTTGTGTAAACTTTTTAAAGTTAGGATTAAAGCTAAAATAAAACGAAACTAATGCTGCAAGCTGGGATGTTGATTCAAATGTCGCATATAAATGTCCAGCTCATCCTCGTCCTCATCCTGCAAAGTATCAGCCGCAGTAGCAGCGGCAGCTTCATCGTCTTCATCACTGGACTCAAAGTAGGCATCCTCCTCATCTCTTTCAATTTGTTTTAAATCATCCAGCTGCGCGTTATCGTCGACGGCTGCGTAATCGAAGTCTGTGTCCTGGCCGCTGAGAAAGCGTTCCTTCATCAAGCCCATAAACTCGTTTCGCAGCAGCTCTCTTTCACCTGGATTATAGTACTCCGGCGTGACAAATCGATTCATTGGGTTTAATGGAATTTGCGTATTTCGACTTGAAGAGCAGGCCACAGGCTCATCGTCCTCGAAACCGCCCCATTGCTGGCGACACGCCGCGGGTACTTCAAGATCCACATTGACAGTGGGCGGCTCATGCATTTCTGTGCTGGTGTCCACTTGTTGCTGCAGCAGCTCGTCCCTCTTCTTCTGCTCCAGCGTGTGCATCAATATGCCCGAGAAGCTCGTGTTCCTGACATCGTAACTGTCTCGCTGCTTCTTCTCCTCTTCCGTGAGGTATTGGCCGATCAGATCCTGGTAGAGTTCTGGTGCACGCTGCATCATTTCGTGTTCGCTGAAGTATTCGCCCTGCTGCAGCATCTGCTGCATGGCATGGTATCTTCTATTCTTGATGCAAGTGGCGCGTGACAGTAGCTTCCTCTTGAAGTCTTCGAGCAGCAAGCAAATCTCTTCCAGATTTTCATCGGGTTTGATGGGTTCTAGTACACCCACAGTCTGAAAATCACTTAATTGCTGCTCGTTTAGATAACTGCCAAATCGTATTAGGAAATTTTCACGATTTTTTTTAAATGCTTCTTGCGCAATTTGTTGCTTTTCTTGCAAATTTAACTCCGGATCATCGATTTGTTGAGATTTAAAAATAATATTAACATTATCGGCTAGCGCTTTGAATATATCTAGAAGTTTTTCTGGTAATTCAACCACCTCAGAACTGTTTTCGCTAGGCGCAACTTCCGTTTGTGTCATTTTATGGAATAGAATATTTGTAAACAGATGCTTCTTCTTACATTCTGACATTCGAATGGAAAATTCCTCTTAATAGAGATGTACTGAAAATTGAAAAGCTGTACTATTGCAGTTAACGAATCAATAAATTGGATTAGTACTTTAATATTAATATTAATTTATTTTATATAGTATGTTCCATTATACACATATATCTACCTATGGGATTTTCGCTCAAAATACAATTCCTAAAGTTATTGACTTTTCTTTTCATAAATTTGAATTTTAAATACATATTGTAAGCAATAATATCAATAGCAATAGCACATATCGATAACTATGCATATTATCATTCATGCAATTCTCATGAATTCTACAGCTGTTTGAGTACTATTTGTATTCGCCTGGTCAAATAGAAGCCAACGCAGCTAAGAATCGACGTGCAATCTAAACATAATAAATATATACATATCAGCTCAAATGGTCCCTTTTAAAAATATCAATCCGTTATAATGTCATAAAATCATACAAGTGAAAAAAGTATAAGAAGTGAAAGAAAGTGCAAATATCACATTACTCGAACCGAACGACATGCCAATGTGATCTTCAGTGATTTTTGTTAAAACTGTTGAAACGTGCCAAAATTTATAGAAGTCTTTTATTTTTCAAAACTATGGCTGAAGAAAATGTAACACCAAAATCAGGTGTAGGTGTGAAGAAACACAATGGAAAATCACAACAATGTAATGGCTCAAAATGTATACTTAAAACATGCGGTGCGAGCTACAGGAGAGATGGCTCTGTTAAATTATTTTCGTTTCCAACAAGAACACATTTTTTTAACAATTGGCTGAAAGCTTGCAATTTACCAAGTGATTTGAACTTAAAAACGGCCAAACTATGTCACAGGCATTTCGAACAAAAATATATGGGTAGGCGTAAATTAAAATTCAACGCTATCCCAACCTTAAATTTGCTCGAAAGCTTCTCTGATAATGTTGCTGACTATTATGATACGATTTGTTTGACAGACAATGATAAGGAGGAAAAGAAAGAGAAGGCAGAAAATGAAGAAGAGACTAAACATATTCAGATTGAAACTGATCAGAATGAAATTGTTCTGAATGAAAATGAAAAGAATGAAAATATGCTGAATGAAAATATTCTGAGTGAAAATGATGACGAAGAAGCTTTAGATAATTTTTTGAGGTTTAAGAGCAAGAAAAAGAATGAATTGTGGCATGAGTTAGATATTGATAGTACTCCCAATTGCTTAAATTGTGTGAAGAGTGAGGAAAAAGAAGTATATTTTAGAACTAAATATTATGATATTGGCATAGAACTTACTAGATTACAGGAAAAGTATTTTAGGTTAAAAAAAAACTATCTTGAGTTGAGGCAGGTCTGTAGAGGCAGAGGCATGCCATTGAATGGTAAAAAGAATTCAAAGGAATAAGCGTAAGCCAATCTTCACGTCCGACGTATATACATATATGCAAACAAAAGTGTGTGCGCTATCCATAACATTGAATATTCAGGCTATACAACAGGCAGGCAACCTCACATAGCTTGTACTAAGGTATATACATATGTACATACTTGTATATGTATAAGAGAATAGATAGTAAGAGAAAAAGTAAGGCTAAAATAGAGTTTTGTATGATTTTATTTAAGAAGCAATCATATTGGTGGGGCCCTCAAATCAAAACGGTTTTGTGTTCTATGTTTTCATTGCTCAAACCGCCAATTAAGGGACCCAACAAATATGTAAACACCAGCGTTTATTGACGATAGCGATAGTACACATAAACATCGATAGTTTTTGACTGCCATTCACGAGTGAACGTCGCAGCTGCTGGCGTATGATTTTTACTTGCCGCGCCAACTGTTTCGTAGTAATATAATAAACAATAATTGCGACAGCTAATTATTAAAGCGCAACCTGCACAGCAAATGTACATATATTACATATGTAGGTCGAATGGACCACATTGAGGAATTTAATCAATCCGACAGATGTCATGAAATCATACAAATTCGAAACCTATAGAAAGTGGTAAGTATCACTTAGCTTGACACTCAATTTCAGCATTATTCAAATGTCGCATATAAACTTTCAGCTCATACTCGTTCTCATCCTGCATGTATTAGTAGCAGCAGCAGCAGTAGTGGGAACTGCATCGCCTTCATCACTGGACCCAAAGTAGGCATCCTCCTCATCTCTTTCAATTTGCCATAAATCACCCAGCTGCGCGTTATCGTCGACGGCAGCGAAATCGAAGTCCGTCTCCTGACCGCTGAGAAAGCGTTCCTTCATCAAATCCATAAACTCCTTGCGCAGCAGCTCTCTCTCACCTGGATTATATTATTCCGCTGTGACAATTCGATTGATAGGAGCTAATGGGATTTGAGTATTTCGATTTGAAGAACAGTCCTCGGGCTCATCGACCTCGAAACCGCCACGTTGCTGGCGACATGCCGCGGGTACTTCAGAATCCGCGTTGACTGTGCGCGGTTCATGCATCTCTGTGCTGGTGTCCACTTCTTGCTACAGCAGCTTTGTTCCAACGTGTGCATCAATAATTGCATGAAAACTGAACTTCTTAAGTTAACGAATCAATAAATTGGATTACTACATTAGTAATATCTTATTTTTGATAGTATGTTCTATCAAAATACAATTCCTTGATGAATTATCATAAATTTGAATTTTAAATATGTACATGCTAGCGATAATATCAATAGCAAGAACACATATCGATAACTATGCATATTCCCATTCACCAGTGAATGTTACAGCTGTTTGATTAAAACTTTTATTCGCCGTGTCAAGTGTCATTTACAAACAGAAACGAGCACAACTAAGAATCAACACGCAATATTAACAGTATATATATCAGCTCAAACGGACCCTTTTAAAAAGATGACATAAAATAATACAAGTTAAAAAACTATAAGAAATGATAGGAAGGCTGAACCGAATGACATGTGAATGTGATCTTCAGTGATTTTTTTTTTTTTGTCAAACTTAAAACGTGCCAAAATTTATAAAAGTTTTTTATTTTTCAAAACTATGGATGAAAAAAGTGTTACACTAAAATCAGGTGTTGGTGTGAAAAAACACAACAGACAAATACGACGAAGAAATGGATGGAAATGTATAATAGATACATGTGGCGTGAGATACAGGACAACTTCCCAAGAAAATGGCCCGGTTAAATTATTTTCGTTTCCAAAAAGTACACATTATTTGAACAATTGGCTTAAGGCTTGCAATTTACCCAGTGATTTGAATTTAAAAACGGCCAAAATATGTAACAAACATTTCGAAAAGAAATATATGGGTCGTCGATATTTAAAAAAGAACGCAATCCCAACTTTAAAATTGAGCCCAAACTTCTCTTATAGTGTTACTGACTTTACTGAGCCGGTTTATTTGGTAGACAGTGACGAAGAGCAAAAGAATGAAGAAAAGGAAGATGACGAGCAGATTGAAAATATTATAATTGAAACTGATCAGAATGAAATAATTCTGAATGAAAATGAAAAGAATGGAAATATTCTCAGTGAAAGTGAGGACGAAGAAGCTTTAGAAAATTTGTTGAGCTTTAAGAGCAAGAAAAAGAATGAATTGTGGCATGAGTTAGATATGAATAGTAATCCCACTTGCTTAAATTGTATGAAGAGCGAACAAAGTGAAGTTTATTATAAAAAAAAATATTATGATATTGGCGTAGAACTTACAAGAGTACAGGAAAAATATTTTAAGCTAAAAAAAAAGTTTCTTGATTTGAGGCAGGTCTGTAAAGGCAGAGGCATTCCAATATATGCTAAGAAAAATTCAAATTTGAGATAAGCGTCCATCAATCTTTACGTCCGACGGACATAGATAAAGATCGAGAGAAAAAGTAAGGCGAAAATTGAGTTTTGTAGATTTTTGTGAAAGAATCAACCATATTGGACGGCGCTCAAATAAAAACGGTTATATGTCCCATGTTTTCATTGCGCTACTTATGAATGCAGCAGGTACTCAGCAAATACGTAAGTACCAGCGTTTATTGTCGATAGCGATATTACACATAATCATCGATAGTTTTATGTAGTTCGGAGTGCCATTCACGAGTGAACGTCGCAGCTGTTCGCGTAGGATTTTTATTCGCCAGCTGTTTCTTAGTTACAAACAAGAGTGGTGACACCAAATCATTAACGCGCAATCGGGACAATAAATACATATATATTACATACATACTCTTTTAAAGTATCCAATCAATCCGGTAGATGTCATAAAATCATACAGTTCGAAACCTATAGAAAGTGGTGAAAAGTATCACTTAACTTGCAACTCATCCGAACCGAACGGCATTATTGTGTGTGGTGATCTTCAGTGTTTTTTTGTATTCCTTTCAAACTGTTGAAACGTGCCTAAAGTGAAAGAAGATTCTTATTTTTTAAAAATATGGCTGAAAAAAGATATATACGAAAACCAGCCAAAAAAGACCATAGAAAATGTAGCGCAAAATGTATAGTAAAATCATGTGGTGCTAGCTACAGGAAGTCTTCCAAAGATGCCCCGGTTAAATTATATTCGTTTCCAAAAAAAACACATAACTTGAACAATTGGCTTAAAGCTTTAAATTTACCCATTGATTTGAAGTTCAGAAAGGCCAAAATATGTGTTAGGCATTTCGAAAAGAAATATGTCGGTAGGCGTAAATTAAAAGCCAACGCTATCCCATCCTTAAATTTGGACACAAATTTCTCTGATAATGTTGGTGACTTTTATGGTACGATTTCTTTGGTAGACAGTGATGAAGAGGAAAATAAAGAGATAAAAGAAGATGAAGAACAGATTGAAAATAATCAGATTGAAACTGATGAGATTGATAATATTCTAATGGAAACAGATCAGAATGAAATTATTCTAAATGAAAATGATAGGAATGCGAATATACAGAGTGAAAGTGAGGATGAAGATGCTTCAGATAATTTTTTGAGCTTTAAGAGCAAGAAAAAGATTGAATCAGACATTGATAGTACTCCCTCTTGCGTAAATTGTATGAAGAAAGTGGAAAGTGGGGTATGTTACAAAAGTAAATATTACGATATAGGCTTAGAACTTACAAGAGTACAGGTTAAGTATTTCAAGTTAAAAGAAAAGTTCCTTGAATTGAAGCAGGTGTGTAGAAGCAGAGGCATTTCATTGAATGCCAAGAACAATTTAAAGTAGAAATAAGAGTACGCAAATATTCATGTCCCACGTAAATAGACAATACAGTATTTGCGCTAGCCATAAGATTGAATTTTCAGGTTTTACAGTTCCAACAGGCAGTTTGTACCTACATGCATACTTGTGTATATATATTTAAGTGATTAGAGTGGGGGAGAGAAAGAGCAAGAATGAGAAAAAATTTAGTTTAGTAGATTCAAGAATCAATCACAGTGGTAGGGCGCTCAAATCAAAACGGTTATCTGCCCCATGTTTTCATTGCTCGAATCGCAAGTTAAGGGACCCAGCATATATATAAATGCCAGCATTTATTGTCGACAACGATAGTACACATCGATAGTTTTATATAGCCTTAAGTTCTGACTGCCATTCACGAGTAAACGTCTCAGATACCTAGGATTTTTATTCGCCGCGCCAGCTGTTTCTTAGTTATAAACAAGAGCGGTGACAGCTAATCACTAATGCGCAATCCGGACAATAAACGGTTTTCCACAAACGCATTTATCAGTGTTAGGCGATAGGCTCGTGCCGCGCGTATTCCGTTTTGTTCAACTGCGTGACAAACGCGAATGATGACTAAGACAGTAAACAGTGTGAAAAATAGAATAAATTTCATAAACGCCATTGTTTGCGCACGTTAAATACGGAACTAACATGTCGGACAGTGATTGGAATTTCGCATGGAATTGGACACATTTCTGCCCAACGGGTCTGCAGCCGTTTGCCAACGATACAAACGATCTGTTGCCCTGCTTCCAGAAAACACTACTGCAGTTGCCTGTCTACACTATTTTTGCTGCGATATCCGCCTACCAATTTGGCAATCATACGCAGCAAATAATACGCAATGAACTCCAGATACAAATGCTTACATTACGTATATTGTTTAGTACTATTCTGGCAATATTACCTGTCTCAAAGATATTCGTATTTCATCGGGCTGGCATCGATTTATATGCCGTCGATATCTTAGTTGTCAGCGCCGAGTGCATCATGTGGGTTGTTCATTGTGGTGAGTACTCCGAACAAAGATGTTAATATTGTCATCAATTCAAATCGACTCGTATACAATTTGGTTTCAGGTTACCTGCTGACTGCTCGTCACTATGGTAAGCTGAGTCACCGCGGTCCTTTGTTGATGAATGTCTTTTGGCTCACGGTTGTGGTGCTTGATGGCGTTTGGTTGCGTACGAGTCGCTTTTTCGAGTGGTGGCCATGGAGTTTGGCCACGTTGCTGTGCGATTTGTGCTATGGCGCCACACTGGTGCCCAAAGGTAACGCCGTTTACTGTGCCGCATCTGCCAGCAATAGAGATCGCGAACAGGAGGCGTTGCTGTCTCATCGCTATACTTATTTCCATTTTGAGTTGAATGAAGCGCTGCTTGGCCACGCCCAGGATGAGGCCAATTGGATGTCACGTTTCGTGTTCCATTGGGTGCGGCCGCTCATCGGCAAAGGTGTTGCCGGAAAGCTGCGTCGCATCGAGGACTTGTTCGATCTGCCCGACGCCCTGAACATTACGCGGCTCAGCGAGCGAATGCATCTGGCCTTGTCACAAACTCAAAGCGTTTTTCGTGCGCTGCACAAGTGCTTTGGCTTCGAGTTTTATTTGATTGGACTGTTGCGTCTGGTAGCGGATATTTCTAGCTTTGCTGGACCGTTGCTATTGGGCGGACTGTTACAGCAGGATGGTTCAGAGGCGAATCAGAAAGCCTATTACTATGCATTGGGCCTGTTCGGGAGCACCTTGTTGTCGGCACTATGCGGCTGTCACTTTGATTGGCGCATGGCCATGGTGACCATGAAGATGCGCGTCAGCGTGGTCAATAGCATCTATCGCAAAGCGTTGGAGGCACGTGGTGTACGTGAATCCCGTCCAGATATGCTGAACTTGATGTCCACGGATGCCGATCGTATTGTTAACTCCTGCATCAGCTTCCACTTCTTCTGGAGCATACCTTTTAAGCTGTTCACCACGCTATATTTGCTCTATCTACAGCTGGGCGCCGCCTTCTTGGCCGGTGTTATCTTTGCCGCTCTGCTGATACCCATCAATCGCTGGCTAGCGAAACGCATTGGCATATATTCCACGGGCCTAATGACAGCCAAGGATGCACGCTTGTCCGCTACGACAGAGACCATGCAAGGCGCCAAGCAAATCAAGACCAATGCTTGGGAACCAATATTTATTACGAAAATCCGTTCGCTCCGTACCGAGGAACTAAGATTTTTGTCCAAGCGCAAATATTTGGATGCAATGTGCGTTTACTTCTGGGCAACCACGCCGGTGCTGATGTGCCTGCTCACCTTTGGGGTGTCTGTGTTGCTCGGCAATCCATTGATTGCTTCGACAACCTACACAAGTGTTGCCCTGCTCTACATGTTAATTGGTCCATTGAACGCCTTTCCTTGGGTACTCAATGGCCTGATCGAGGCTTGGGTATCCCTTCGACGCGTGCAACAGCTAATGGATGTGCCCAATTTGGATTACTCCAGTTACTATAATCCCATTATGCGTACCACAGCAAGTGGAGACTCCACGCCCAGTGTGCTGAAAATAAAAAGCGCCCACTTTGTGCATGATGCAGAGCACAGCGAGACGGATAGCGAGACAACCATATCCCAGTTTCGTCTCAGTGACATCAATTTGGACGTCAAAGCGGGTCAGCTAATCTGCATCGAAGGCCCAGTGGGTGGTGGGAAGAGCAGCCTGCTCACAGCCATCATTGCAGGGCTGCAGTGCGTCAATGGAGAAGTGTGCATCCAGGATTTAACCAACGGTTTCGGCTATGTACCACAATCACCGTGGCTGCAACGTGCCACCATACGCGACAACATCGTCTGGGGTAGCAACTTCGATGAGCAGTGGTACACGACGGTGCTGTTCGCTTGCGCCTTGAACGAGGATATACGAACGCTGGGCGGCGATCTGATAGGCGTCGGTGAGAACGGACGGACGCTGTCTGGGGGCCAGAGGGCACGAGTTGCGTTGGCAAGAGCTGTGTACCAGGATAAGAAGAGTAAGCATTAATTATCTTTAAAGATTAGCGGAATCTCTAAGAGTATTTTTCCAGTTTATCTCTTGGACGACGTTCTCTCCTCATTGGACGCACATGTGGCCAAGCATATTATTCGCCACTGTCTGCTGGGTCTGCTGAAGCAGAAGACGCGCATTGTTGTGACGAGGAGCTCGCAACTGTTCTTCCATGCCAATCAGATATTCCATATTGAGGATGGGAAATTGCGACCCAGTGATTATATGACGGAAAGCATTGATCTGAGCGAGGAGGATGAAGAAGAGAATGAGGAGGCCAACAATTTGCTGCGTCGCACTTCCATAGCGCTGGCCAATGGACCAGCAGAGGAGGATAAACGTAGTGTGGACAGCCTATTGCTAGAGGAATCACGCGAATATGGACATTTGTCAGGCAATGTGTTCTCTTGCTATTGGAATGCCGTCTCCACTCCACTGGCATTAACTGTGCTGTTGTTTGTGCTACTCATGCAGCTGACGCGCAACCTGAGCGATGCCTGGCTGGCCTATTGGGTCACCGAGACGACACTAGATGGCCATACGAATGATACAACACTACAACATCAACTGATACGACCTGGCACATCTGGCAATGACAGCGCTGCTGCGCATACAACTGGTTTCTATTTGGGCATATTTGCAGCGATTGCTGTGACCAATTCGATGGTCACCCTAACGCGTGCCTTTCTCTTTGCTTATGCTGGCATCAAGGCGGCCATCTATATACACGAACAGCTCTTAAAGCGTGTCATGTTTGTGAGTGTTAATCTGATTTGATAATATATAATACATATTAAGATAATTCACTCTCTTGCAGGCCAAGTTCAATTTCTTTGACATCACCTCTGTGGGCCGCATACTCAATCGCTTCTCCTCGGACACCAACACGGTGGATGATTCTTTGCCCTTCATATTGAACATACTGCTAGCCCAGCTGGCGGGATTGGTGGGTGCCTTGAGTGTCAGCCTTTATGCCATGCCATGGCTGGTGTTGGTTGTCATACCAATGGTGCCGATCTATTTGAATCTGCAGCGGCGCTATCGGCATGCCTCACGGGATATTAAACGGCTGTCGAGTAACGCCATGTCTCCACTTTATACCCACTTCACGGAGACGCTGCAAGGGCTGACCACAATACGTACCATGCGCGCATGTGCGCGTTTTCAGCGCGATTTCCAAGGCAAGCTGGAGGAGAGCACTAAGGCACAATTGTCATCAGCTGCTGCTCAACAATGGCTGGCATTGCGTCTTCAAATGCTAGGCGCTCTGTTAGTGGGCGGCGCTGGTTTGGTAGCAGCCATAACGGCCTCGCATACAACTAATCCTGGCCTGGTGGGTCTCTGCATTTCATATGCTTTGTCTATAACCGGACAGCTGGGCGATCTATTGCATGCCGTTGCCGAGACCGAGCAGGAGCTGGTTGCCGTGGAGCGCGTAGATCAGTACTTACAACTGGAACCGGAACAGAATGCTGAAGGTAATGCTGATCCGCCATTTGGCTGGCCCACCCAGGGTGTGCTCAGCTTTAAGAATGTGCAGCTCAGCTACAGGGAGCATTTGTCGCCAGCTCTGCATGACATCACGTTCGAAACGGAGGCGTTCGAACGTATAGGCATTGTGGGACGCACTGGAGCTGGAAAGAGCTCTGTGCTGGCTGCACTGCTGCGTGTTGCACCTCTTAGTCATGGCAACATTTATCTGGATCAGATGAATCTGAAGACTGTGGCATTGAGTGTGCTGCGAGAACGCATTGGCGTGATTACGCAGGAGCCCTTTCTATTTGAGGGTAGGTTTCTTGTATGGACTATGTGATGTAATGTAGACTAATTAAATTATTATTTTGCAGGCACTGTACGCGAGAATCTGGATCCTAGTCACAGATATTACGACTCTGAGATTTGGCATGCCATCAAGAACTCTGCAGCTGCCACGTTGCTCGTCCAGCAGCTTGGCGGCCTCGATGGCCATGTCGATCGTGCCGGCAACAATCTATCTGCCGGACAACGTCAGCTACTTTGCTTGGCACGTGCGCTGCTCAAGAATGCGAAGGTCGTGTGCATCGATGAGGGCACTTCGTCCCTGGACGATGAATCAGATCTGTGCATGCAACAGGCGTTGCGGAACGCCTTCAAGAGTTGTACCCTGATATTTATAGCGCATCGTTTGCGGGGCCTGCAGGCCATGGATCGTATCCTTGTACTGGACGATGGACGTATCTGTGAGCAGGGCAAGCCGCATGAACTGGCGGCCAATGAAAGTTCACTATTTCATAGTATGCTGCAGGCACAGGACATTAGCTTACAGGACTTTTTGAAAATCGATTGACTATAAACGATCTGTTTATTTATTATTTTTATATCATAGTTAATAGATTAGTTTTAGTTTCCATTGTATATTTAGGTTTTATGTTTATAATATACCAAATATAATACATGAGTTGTATGCGACAGATCAGTTACAAAAATAATAACTATTGGCTATATGTATACATACATACATATTTTTTGTTGTTTGCCTGTACTGGATCTCACATTTCTGTATTATGGGTTGGATTCACATGTGAATTTTTTAATTTTTTTATAAACATGTCAAAAATTACTTTCAAAAATATTCTTAAAAAATCATATCTAAGCAATTTTTTTTCCAACAATTTCAAGCTATCTCGTTTCGGTCTTGTTTGTTTATCTATTTTTGTTTTTATCTATAAAAATTGTATTCGTAGTAGTGTATTAAGTAGCACTTTCGTAAAAAATGTTTTCTTTTTCGTTCGTTTTATGAAACTTTTAGCTTGCTTAAGAAATTTGTGAATTCGAAATTGTTGTAACTGTTAAAGCCAAACTGATATTGGGACAACGATGAAATTCCATAGCTGAGAGACTTTTGACATTAGAAATTCTACGATGAATGCTGCCAATTTAGCAAGCTAATTACGATAAAAAAAAACCTTTAGCTTGCCCAATTCAATTCGAAAAAATTAAACCTAATTGCAGTTAGGAAGAATTTGGCATGTGCTTTAAAATGTTTAGGTATGGGATGGGATTGACGCTACCGACGCTCATAATTACCTTCCACTTAAAAGTGGCAAAAAAAAGAGGCAGATGAAAAAAAAATGGGAACTCAGAATTTGATTTGGTTAAAATGATCTAGTTGAACAGCTTCTCGCCCGGCTCTCCAGTAATGTGCTCAAACTGTTGTGGATGGTATGGTGTCTTGGCCAGCATCTCGTTGATCGAGCGTTCATAAAGAGCGGTATAAAGACGCAAGTCCATGTTGGTATGATCCTGTCGAAAGGTAAATTAAAAAATGAGAATTACTTCAAATTTTTAAGTTTAAAATATTCTTGCAGTGATGATATTGTCTATACATGCTAATCTTATAGTATTCAAATATAGTTTTTAAATGATTAGTGTGTGCTTATTAGTCGTGTTATGTGTATTTATGTATATATGAGATTAGTGCCCGATGAGACCAGTGATTAGTACATTAGTCCATATGATGGCAAAACTCATACAAATACCTTGTCCTGGATACGCTTTCCGGCAGCTAAATACGCAGCAAGGGATTAAAGAAACCATAGTGTTTTTTTGTGTTTGAGTAGGTATGTGTATATGGTAATACCTTCAGATCACTGCGCACCAAATATATAATGCGTCGCATATCGTGTATGGCCTGATAAATATGCTGATATGTTGCGCTCTCACACTTCAGGATAATCGCGCGCACATCAATGAATTCATGTTGGCATCTTTCGAAGAAATAGGGATACTGGGAAGAGAAAAATATTTGAAAATTAATATTCCTAATGATACTAATAACAATATGTGTTAGCGATATTTAAACTGATATGACAATGACAATGGACAATGAGTATGAGGATGATAATGATCAAGACCATAATCACTGTCATGATCATAACGAATAGTAATAATAATTAATGTAAGGATACCATTAGTAATGTTAAAAAATTGTATCTGCTATACGACGATAATTCTTCCTAGAAACTGTAGATATGAACTTACATAGTTGCGTGTAAACTGCTTTTGGAAGAAGCGATCAATATTCTGCAGTTGCATAATGCGATTGCTCAACTCGTACAATCGACGCGACATCTCGCGACTCATGAGTGCGGCATAGGATTTGGCATCGTTGTGACGACACAGTGGGGTCTTCAACTTGGGTGTTTGATTTTTAAGCCCGGATCGGAGCTGCTCGAGTGTCACTGTCTGCTGGTGCTGATGCTGATTGTGATTCTGCTGGAGATGTTGATGCTGTTGCAGTGCCTGCTGGCGGGCATTCGAAGGCTGGGCCGTGGACCTCCAGCTATTGGGTATATTCTGGTGTGGTGGTGGTGTTGGTGGTGATGATGCATTGGCATCCTTTTTGAGTGGCGTATAGGTGCCAGTTTTCAAATACGTGCCATTCGCATTGACACAGCGTTGTGCCTCCTCCGAGTCCTGGATCATTGTATATATATAACTCAAATCAGATTTGGAACGGCCACCCCTGGGTGGTGTGCCCTGTGCCTGCATTGGCGGCTCATTGAAACTGTTGGTCACAGTAGCATCAGCAGAGCGATCGCTCTTCTTGCTGTTATAGGGAGTGCTAAAGGCACCCGGGCCACGCACATGATCATTAGTGAGATGGACTGTAGCATTTAGTGGCAATGGAATTTCGGTGCCATTCAAAGTTTTATTGCTTGAATTGGAATCGCTGCTGTTATCATTGCTATTGCCACTGCCACTACCATTGCCATTGCCATTGCCACTGCTACTGCCATTACCATTGCCATTGCCATTGCCACTGCCACTGCTACTGCCACTGCCATTACCATTGGCATTGGCATTGCAATTGTTGCTAATGTCCAATTTACAGAAGCTATTCTTCTGCTTCTGCAGCATGCCATCCAAGTTAACAAACGACTTGATGATCATCTCCACAATGGTAAATGTGCTAATCTGCCAATTATCGAAGGCGGCCATAAAGCCGCTTGGCAACTCATCCTTGATCTTGTTGAGGCCATCGGGTGTATTATAGACATATCCCTTAAGGATCAACCACGAATTGACAATGCGTGTGAATACAAATATGAAATCCTTGACAGCCCAGGCAATGCCCTGCGAATTGATATTCGGCAGTACACCATCTGGACGCAATAGATCCTGCTTGAGTCGTGCACACAATGTATCCATCTTCTTGAAGCACGGACGCTGACGGTGTGCATTGGCCAGACGTTCAGCAATGTCGCTGCCCTTGAGCGAGATGCGTGTAATTTCCTGCAAGCGTTGTATGGGCAGAATAACCTCCGAATTGCGACGATCGCCCTGCTGGATGCTCGAAAAGCTTTCAAATACGTTGCGACTAATCGATGACTGGTTGCTACTAGAATATGGGGAATATAATTCTAAATTACTATATGGAGAAGATTTGCATATATAGACATTATATACAATATATATAAATATATATATATATAGGGAAGAAATATCATATCATAGTCAAAGAGGCTATGACTAATGAAATGTAGTTAGATCTATAATATGTATATGTATGTAGCTAGAGAGAAAATATAATCTGATAACTTTCATATGAAATATAACTGAATCGAGTATTATAACAAAGAGTACGAAAAATAATGAAATGAGGTTTGAGGTATGCTAATAAAGACTGAGCTTCACTATTAAAAGGTTGAGATAAGAAAAATAAAAAAAGAATATATATATATATACAATATGAAATAAAGCAAGCTTGTGCTGCTGCAATATATATATCTTATTTATATAATATACATATATAGATGGATTAGATACAATAGTATCAAAGAAAATATGCACTTCGTTTTATATTACTTCAATATATAAAGGCGAAACCAAGCTCGATCGCAGCATGTAATTTCATCTAAGCTGAAGAGTAGTTAGGCAAACTTAAGCTGTATAGGCTTAGGCTCAACTACTTCAATATGGAAATGAGAAAAATAACTCGATAAATTCTAAAATATATACATTGAAACAATATATGAAATTATGTGTGAAAAAAAAAAGAGAACTAATATATGAAATCCAGCTTAATCTCTGCTTATACTACTATATATAAAGAGAATATATAGGAAAACAAGGTAGACTTATAAAAAAGAAACTTCAGCTAGATGAAAACTGCAGATGCTTAAATTCCACTACTTTAATATATAAAGCGAAACCCAAGGTAATCTCGATCTAACCTCGACCAGAGTATGCAGTACTATTAAAATAAATATAGAGAGAATTGGCATTATTAATATATGTATGTTTATAAAATGTTTAGATGATTCAAATCATGCTCCACTTACCTATCGATTAAATTTGCTTGATATTTGAACTTGACTATTGGCGGAGCATCGCCAATTAAATCTGTTTGGGTCTGTGCATCGCAGCTGCGTTTGACATACGAACGTGTCTGACATGCATTATCCTTGGTATAATGGTGTGGACGTGGTGTGGACGAGTGTGTTGGATGATAGTGTGGCACATAAATGCCGCTCACATTGGTCGAAGACGTTGCAGAATGTTGCATATACATTTGGCCGAATGAGTTCATTGAAGCTGCAACGCTGCATCAATACAAAACAGGCCACAAATTTCCATTAACTGGGAATAACTTACCCGAGCTGGCGGCATAATATTGCACACCCGGCATGGACATATAGGAGTATCGGCCGTGCATCGATGGATAATGTGGAGGCGGTGGTGGTGGTGGTGGTACATGTGGATGTGGTGGTGGTGGTGGTGCCGCATTGCCCCCCATGTATGGACCACGACCGGTTTGTATGAATACGGGCGAACGTATCGGTATTACTGGTGTACTCATTGTCCAGGAACTTTGAGAGACATGCTCCTGCACGAATACATCAGTTACGGCCATACGAGTGCGATCCACATAGGTGTGCTGTTGGTACATAGATTGTTGGCAGAGGGACTCCACGGCCATGACGGGTATATGATATAGGGGTGCATTGTAGCCGCTATTCATAATTCCAGCGAAATTCACCAAGCAACACGCAGTTTCAATTGAACTAAATTTAAAATGTCCCAAACAAAATAGAGGATAAAAAAAATAAAAAAAAAAAACAGTTGAAAATGAAAAAACAACTTTTAGGTTAGCTTTTCTGCCAGCTGCTGCGTAATTAATTTTCGTTTAAACTGTAAATTGTCAGCTTGAGTGACAATTGTCAACTTGATGTGAATTATCGAACATTTGACTTATTGAATAATTTCGATTTCCGGAACTATTCTGTCAAAAGTAATCACTCACCTGCAAATCCAGCTGAACAGAACTTTTGTAACGAGCAACAACAACAACGGCAGCAACGACACGAAAGCGACGGCGCACCGTACATATTTCCGATACCTAGGATGTGTGTGTAAGTATCGGCCTTGCGAACCTAAGCGAACCGCTTATCGATAGATTACAATTTCTATTCGGTCCGTAGGTCCTGTTTGTAAAAAAATTCGTAAACAAATAGTTTTAATTCTAAAATAAAATACGATATGGTTTCAAGGTTCAAGTTTACGTCATTTGACTACACTGCTCAACTTGTCAAAGTGACATTTAAATATTGATAGGAACACATTCTAACGGGATTTATGCGCAGTCGTAACATAATTGATGCAGATACCGGCATGGTAAGAAATTTTTGTAATGTAATTAATACGATGCGTTTTAATATTGATTTCTTTATATGTTTTCTTTTCACACTTAAAAAGGGTTCAGTTATATATGATTTGAATTAGCTTTGACCGTTGGGCTGCGCAGCACGATGCTCATGTGCACTATCGACTTAGTTCGATAGATTTCAAAAACCGTTTATTGTGAATATATCGTAAAATTGTTACCATATGGCCTTCACAGCTGACCGGCATTGTTGTCTTTGTATGGCCCATGATATGTTTTTCTATGAACAATTTATATATTATATAATAATATTTATATATAAATTTATTCATGCATTAAATGTAATTAAGCAACAAAAATACTGCTTGTAATGGTGTTTATGCCGGACTTATCGCTGTTATTTACAGAACAGCGTCTGTTAAATACTTATCGTTGCTGTTATGCACACTAGAAGAAGAAGACAATAGCCGAAAGAAACAAAAATAATCGAAACGAAAAAAAAAAAGAAAAAAATGACAGACGAAGCTAAATTTGCGGACCAAATAGAAAACGATAAAAACAAAACAAATGTGCGCTGTCAATTTTGCAACAGTTTAATGCTAAAAGCCAAAGAAGCGAACTACTGTGAGCAAGAGGTAGGTGATTAGAGAAAATTGCAAATTCTGATTCAGTATTAATGACTATGTTTGCAGGTGAATGTGCCGCTAATGGTGCAGAAAAAGGATAGTAAAGCTGATTCGCTCAATACAGAGACTCTGCATAATTTTTGGCTAGTCGAGGATATGATGACATTCGAAAATATTGGCTTCTCCCACACTGTGGATGGACGTAAATTTCTAGTCTGTGCCGATTGTGAGCGCGGTCCAGTTGGCTACCACGAGCTTTCCACCAAACGTTGTTACCTGGCGTTAAAGCGTGTCCTGCATGTGGATGTATAGGCGACACCTGTGCATATATGTGATGTGGTCCTAAGCCAAGCACAGCCAGCGTTTAGCCTAATATCTCTTATTGCTTTCATTGTAGCTTGTTGTCCGAAATGTCGAATTTATGGCATGTATGTGTTTTATAGCAAATTTTGGCTTTTATAGTAAATTGTGAGAGTCTTATTGTATAGAATAGATTATCAGCTGTACTCCATAAATTATACGGTTAACATGCAAATTTCCAGCTTTTGAAGTATCGTAAATCAATATAATAGCTGGAGAAGTCAAACACAATAGTTTAGCAAGCATTGTTGACAGTTTTAGTAGCACAACAGTCCGCATTCGGCCTGCTTTAAACTAAGTGTAAAGAGTATTTCGCAGTCGGATACAGTCGACGCTGTTAATTATAAATGTAAACAATACATTTTTGTAATATTATGATTTAAGCTCATGCTCACATAAAACTAGAAAAGAATACCAATACACATAATATACATATATTGTTTTTTTTTTTTTTTTTTTTTTTTTTAAATTTATTTATGGTTTATTGTGTTTTGTTTGAACATTTTTAAAATTTTGTTTGCATTACAAATATTGCATTTAAGAGGAGTGTATCTTAACTAAAAACTTAAACTTTTTAAAGTTGGCTTACAATTTCAACTAAACTTGATTGGGGGACCTCGAAATCTCGAGAGAAAGAGAAAGAGAGAGCTTCTAGAGATTCTACAGCACGTGGACAAAAGCTTCGCCTACCAAATTTATCCAAAATCCAAAATCCATCGTTGCGTTTTGTTTTTATTTAAATATAATTATTAATTTTTTTTTATTTGATTTGGCAGTTGGTTACGAGTGTGTTTTTCTAGATTCCATTTCCTTGTTTTAGGGTCCATGAAGCGTGTTTAGCTTAGCCTATAGCTCAAAAACAGGACTCTCTTATTATTTGAATTTATTTCGGTTTAATTAATTATTTTGTTTCTTATTTGATTGTTTTTTTTTTTTAGAAAATTTTCATATGAAAATAAAAAACGGGAAACTCAGATAAAGAGGTGTTAACATTTATTATTATTATCATTATTTTTTTTTTTTTTTATGTACGACTAAATTTTGTTTAAATTTCTTTTTTCTTTTTTTTTTATTATATTTATATCCTTAGTTACAACAATTTTTATTTCTTTTATTTATTGTGGGATTTGAATACTTTTTCATTTTTAACTGCGGTAGGTTTTTTTGTTTTAAATGTTTTATTTTAAATTTTTTTAATACTTTGGTTTTCAAAATTTGCTTTTATATTTTTTTAATTTATTGGCCAATTTTTAATTATTATTATTATTATTATTTTTTTTTTTTTTTTTTTTTGTATATACAATCAAAGAGTGTTCAAATATTTATTTCGTTTTATTATAAAGCTTTTGCCATAGGATTTTGAGAGGTAAATAAATAAAATTTATTTATTTTCGGAACAAAGCTAGAAAAGGATTTTTTTGTAAGTTAGCTTTTTGCTTTTTCCATTTTCATATTACTTACCCGAATCTGAAGCAGCTGGGCGTATTTTTTTGTTCTATTCTTTATTGATGAATATAGTTGACACAGAACTCAATGGGTTTGATTATGAAAACTAAATGATAATAAAGAGAAAGAAAAACAATGGGAAAAGTGAAACGATTTAACGCTGCAACCACTTGCAGGCGCCCAAGAGTAGGCCAACGGTAGCCAATAGACCGAGGCCAGAGATGCCGCTCAGCGAGGCGGATCCATTGCAATTGTCCGTATCACAGGAGCAGACAACCTGACGGCCACCAAAGCCGGCACGCTGATAGCAATAGTTGGTCGATGTTTGGTTCTGGAAACCGCAAGTGCGTATCACACGGCTATCTGGAGGCACTGCAGGTCCACAAAAAAAAAAGAGAAAATTTTCAATTCATTTTCAAATTGGCATATTTTAAACAAAAATTTCAACTCACGGCTATTCACGGAGAACTCAATAATCTGTGTGATCTTGCGACAATAGGTGGGTATGCCACGATCGCGCGACGAGTAATCCTCCTGGCAGTCCTTCAGCAAGTTATCTGGTGGTATGTCCAGTGCGCAGTTGGCGTCTTTATGGCTGTTGCACACGAAGCATTTGATGGCAACACCTGCAAGCAATGGAATATACAATAATTTACTACTATGAATATATAAAGGAATTTATATGGTTACTGGTTCGGTTTACGGTTCTCAATAATTTACTGTCTAACGGATTGTTCACGATATTATGACGTTGGCTTATTAATTTTCAATTTGTAATGATATTGCAATTAATTATTTTAAAAGAAAACGTAGAGCCAGCTCAATGTTATAGAACTGGAACTGTAGTCTCAGATCTGATTCACGAATTGAACCTGTCTTTTAGCTTTTTAGCTAATATACATACATATGTATACATTTCTATCGCTCTTTCTGCCGGCGTCTCTCTTTCTCTCTCTCTCTCTCTGTTTGCCTTTAAGTCTGTTTGCTCTCTCTTTCTCTCTCTCTGTCTGCCTTCTTTTCTCTCTCTTTATGCATCACTTTCTCTCACTCCTGCTGTTTTTCAGCGCGACTTTTTCATTTATATATTTTTCCCATTCTCTTGCATAGACTCTCCTCTCTCTCTTACATTTATCTCCCCACTCTCTCTCTCACTCTCTTACTCTCCCTCTCTCTCTCTCTCTTTCTCTCTCTCTCTCTCTCTCTCTCTCTCTCTCTCTCTCTCTCTCTATCTCTCTCTCTCGCTCCAGTAACTTACTATCTCTCCTTATGTCTTTCTCTCTCACTCACC
Source organism: Drosophila borborema (assembly GCA_030914335.1). Lineage (NCBI taxonomy): Eukaryota > Metazoa > Arthropoda > Insecta > Diptera > Drosophilidae > Drosophila > Drosophila borborema. The sequence goes on from JAUESP010000052.1 coordinate 267,818, forward strand.
CATTTTCACACTGAATTGAATACAAAACCACATTCAGCTAATGCCAATTAGGAAATATTTCTATCTGCAATCAAGTTGGAACCACTCGCTTACGCTTAACCTCAATTGTTGAACAAAGCAAAAAAGTGACCAAGTGTAAATAAATCTGAGCTGAAAGCTGTAGATTGAGACGTCGACTTAGCTAAATTGAATTTAAGGTCGTCACACGCCACACGGAATTTGCAGTATACGAATTTGTTTTTTTTTTTTTTTGTCCAGAAATAAAGAGAATATATATACAGATATGTATATGGTATGTTAGTAATGCATAGACTCGTTCTATGATGCAATTCGAATGCTAAACAGCTGACACGTTGCATTCAACCCATGGCCGAAAGCTGAGCGGCATCTCCATTAGTGTCTGGTCGTTAGGCTCTTGTGAGCCAATTGCTAATTAGAATTAGAATCTCCATCAGCTTCATCAGTTTCATGTTAATGGACTTTCATAACTTGTGCATTTTTCTTTGTGTCCCTCTCTCATTCTGCTTCCTTCCTCGCTCAACCCCTAAATGGGTTACGTAAGTCAGACAAAAGTAAGTGCTGTCCATTGTTGTTTTTTGTGGTCTTTTTTTTTTTGGAGTGCCTTATCGAACAATAGTCAAGAAAATGTATTCCATAAAAAGTAGCGAAGACAGGCTAAGACAGAGAATAACTCTTTTTAGCTCACTATTTATACTGTCTTAGATGGGGTTCGCAAATTTTAGGAGCTTATGAATTTGGGCAGAAACTATGATAGATATTATAAAAATAGACAAGAAACGAAAATTGCAAAATAAATAAAAATGTATTTTTACAACATTTATTTTTAATTAAAATGAAAATATTTACTATATTAAAAAATATATATTAAATAAAAAAAAAAATAATGATAATATAATATTAATAAGTTATAAAAACATTTTTATTTATATAGTTTTTAAGTTAGGTAAGACATTGAGGACTAGCTTCTAAATTTCTAAATACAGCAATGTATTTGCTTTTAAATACATTTTGTCTATCATCTTTTCAGACTTTCCAATTAATATTTGCGCTTTCAATATATAATATAGTTTATTGTAGCCAATCGATATAGATTGCATTGATTGTCTACGCTCTTTGTTGATGGATACATAAAGAATTTTATAATAAATATATGTATATATTTATAAATACATATTTATATGTATGCGTATCTACATGTCTCACGCACATAATCAACTATATTAGCTATACAACTTTCCATAGAATATATAATCATTTCTTTAATTTGATGTCTTTAAATACTCGTTCAGTATGTAAATACAGTATATGGGATCTACGTCAAAGATGAATAATATGCTAATGTGCACATTGTAAGCTATACTTAGATATGGAAGTACTATACCATATATAACTAATATAGCTACAATTAACCATGTCCTTATGTCAAGGACAGTTAATAAGTACTCTAAAGCGATATACAATGTATTTATAAACATCAAAATTATGAATATTAATTAATAATAAAATTATTATTTTTTTTTTTTTTTTAATAAATTTAATAAAGTTCTCATATCCCCAACAAGTATGATGCAGTCGGTTATGGTCGAACGAAGTTCTTTTCTATATAAGTGCGTCAATTTGAAGACTTGCAGGCGATTGTGAAGTGGGGGATTGGGGGTAGGATAGGGAAGGGAGTTAAAGGAGGGTCTTGTTGCAGTAGCTTCCCAGGCCTGCTAACCGAGTGACAGGCTGGGCAAATAGAGCGCATGACTGCGCATGTCCTGCGTTCCCATACACATACGCACACATATACACACCCTCACACACACACGCTTGATAACATTTCACCTAGTTAAGAGAAGGAAGGAAAAGACAGATTAAGATGCGACTGAACAGATTTCATTTCATTTTTTTTTTTTGTATGATATGAAATGCGATAATGAGTAACGGATAAAACAAATGATTAACTGTTAGTAGGTAAAGTAGGCAGTACAGTGAGCACTCCACTCAAGGACAATTTTGCTGAGAGACTTTTATTGTTAAGTTAGCAGTGTTATGGAAATATTTATCGTGAACCGATAAGTTGGGATAACTGTTCGAGTTGATGTTCATTGTAACTAGCTTTTACTGTATTTAGATGATTGACTATTGGCTTTGGGCAACTGCAAGTGTCACAGTTTGCCAACTGGATCTGTGGTCTAAAAAGGCGCCATTGCGACCGGCTTCCAAGGCGGCGCCAAGGCGTCAAAGCGTCTCACCCGCTCTCTCTCTCTCTCTCTTTCTCTCTTTCGCTATATCTTTCTCACTCCCCCCTCTACTGTTAGCCCGCTCTGCTGCTCTGCCGCTTAGTCGTGTTCTGACTTTGACTCTGCAACCCCTACTTCCACTTCCATCGCGCACGCATTATGTAATCGTCTAAATCGTGCAGACGAATTCCCATATATATATACTTTTTTTTATTTTTATTCATCTTATTATTTTGATGAGCTTAAAATTGGAGCTTAGCTGTGTTTGTGTCTCTATTAGGGGCTTTACCTTGCTGCACGGCAATTGCTAAAATTAGCGCGCTAATCACATAGAGGTACTGCATATTTATTTTTATTGAATAATATTAAACACACGCTTAGAATTTATTTCGACTTTTTTAAAGTTAGATTTTCGGTATGCCTTTTCGGCTGTTGCCTCTTTTTTTTTGCGTGTAAATGTATGTTTTTTTTTTAAATAAATTTTCAACACTTCAAAGAAGGGCGCACGGTCACAGAACGAGAACGTCGAAGCGTCAACAATCGACTGGAACTGAAAGACGCAGCTTGCCCGACAAATGTGGCACGAATGAGCAGATGAGCAAGTCGGTCAGATAGCCACAGGCACAGGGCTGCCGAGCTGCAGCGTCAGTACAGTGGGCCATTCACGACGATTTGCTGTCAAAAAATCGATAAATAGCCATTGCTTTAAGCAGAGAGCTTTTTGTTAACATTAACAGCTCAGGTAAATAACATAAATACAGTTAACAGAAGGACTGTTAAACGTAACAGTGCTACAGATGAGAAATGTTAACGTAATTCATTTGTGCTGTCAATTCGAGGCGAATAATAATAGCATGTTATATACCATATCTGTTAACAGTAGGTGCTGCTGTTAACAGCTGTTACTGCAATTGCCACTTGGCTTAGCTTTAAGCGATATAATTATTGACATAATTCAGTCAATTTGGCCCATTGTACAAACGCAGCCCATTCAGCGGCTAATGCCCGGTAAGCTTTAGATCGAGCTTTAGAGAGCGAGAGCGTGAAAAGCGACTTACTATACGCTCTGTAAACGCACTCTCACAGGAATCTTGCAGGCGCTGCCAGACTGTTAAGCGCAGGAAACGAAGAAAAATTTGAGGGTTGACGGCTTCATCAAATCAGCCCAAAATCAGTCAGTTAAGCATTAATATCTAAATTAATTTGTAAATTATTTTTTATTTTATTTGTATTTATGATTAATTTTAATTTTATATATTGTGCATACAATTTGAATGGTCTGGAGTGATTTTTTAAATATTAAAAAAATTATATATGAACTATTAATAATTGATTTAATTGAGGTCCCACCTTAAAAATATTCCATAACCAAGCGTAGCTTGCCTTGAGTAATTCCAGTATTTACTGGTGGCATAAATTTGCCCAACATATTAATTAAGCTTAATCGTAAGTTTCCTCTGCCTATCCACATATCAAGTCATTCGAGTCGCCGTCCAATTGAGCTATCTTATTTTATACACATTTCTTTTCTTTTTTTTGCAATCGTGCGTTGCTTTTATTCCACAATCAGCGCACAAATGGCAGAGCTCTCCCAATTCCGATTCCCATTTCAATTTCAATTTCAATTCCACTCTCAATTTTAATCAGCATCTCCATCTCGATCATCCGCAGTGCCTTGCCCTTTTTGGCAGTTATCTCGCTTGCACTTTGAATGGACACATATGTGTCCATCTCTGTCGCATCAAGCAGCACATAAAATTTTTTTCATTACCACTTTCATTTAAATGTGAAGCCTATAAATAGATCTGGCCACTCTAGGGTTGAAGAACGCATAATCAAAACGTTTGACAAAAAAAGATTTGTTACAGTAAAGTGTCCTTAGAGAGGATAGTTACACAATGAGCACAAGTATTCAAATGTTAAATATTGATGAAAGCCTTTCCTCAAATTTACTTGATATGAAATGAATAAAATCTTAATGAAAGTAGCTGTTCGTTTGTGAAGTCTTTACTGTAGTCTCAATTTGCATGCATTAAGCATACGCCGCGTTTGGCTTCATAAGCTTTCAATGCAGAGCTTTTAAGCTGCCGTTGTGGTGTTTTCAACTAAAAGCTTTTCAGCGACTGCAAAAGCGAAATACAGGTTCTTTACTTTACGCACAGCCACGCTAAAATTCCCATTATTTTCGGCAGCTCAATGAACCCATTTGAGCATATACATATGTATATATGTGCATATTTATTGTCCACTTGCTATTGTTGTTGTTGTTGTTGTCACAGTAAATCTCGTCGCTTATTAATGCAAAGCGCCGCAATTTTTGCAGTTAATCTTGAAAGCATTGCGTCACGCAGCATTAAGAGCGTGTTGAAGATGATGCTGAGATGCTGCGGCTGTATGTGGATGAAACTGAAATGGGCGGAGGTGGGTGGCGGAGTGCCTGTATGACGGCGACAATGAGACGGGCTCTCGCAGACACACTAAATCAAATCAAACCAAACCGGTTTGAACAAACAAACCCAAGCACAAATACATGCACGAATGGAAAAATATATTTACGAATGTATGTGTGTGGGTTGGGCTGTTGGGAATCTGAGAGATCAGCTGTTTAAACTGAGCGGGGCAGTTTCAATTGCCAAATGCTGACAAATTCAGAATTGTATGTTTGCAGCACCTCAATGAGCCAACTCCCGGACAATTCAGTTGTTGTTCAACACGCCAAGTAAATCAGTCTAAAAACACCTTAATAGAAGCACGCGAATATATAAATACTATATGATCAATTGTATGTAAATGGATTTAAGGAATATCTAAATAATAATAAAGTTGTAAGTGTTAAGTTGAACAATTTCGGAGTTTCTTTTTTTTGAAATACTTATATATAAATAGTATTAGAAAAGAATTGAATAAAACTTTTAAAAAAGATTTGAATAAAAGACTAATAATTACAATTCGCTACAATAAATATTATTGTATTCTTTTCAAAGCAAACTTCCATAATACAATTTTGCACAAATTAATCTTAAATAAAAAAAAAAAATGTTTTTGTATTCAGAAAATTAAAAATGTTTAAAGAAAATATTAAAAAAATAGTTTAGCTTCTTTGTAAAACAAAGGTAGATAAAAAATAAATAAAATACAAATACAAATAAATAAATAATAATAACAAATAAAAATAATAAATGAATACATAAAAATAATTGAATATTAAATAAAATTCTTATAAATTTTGTATTACGTTCAAAGTTTTCTTATTTGACTTAAAAACTCTTAAAATATATCAACTGATTTTATATTCACCAAACTAAAACTAAATCAACTACATATAAAAATTTCTACCAAGACATATTATTATAAATGTTGTTCATTTATTTATTATCGTATATTGCCAGTATACTAATTAAAATGGTAAAATAACACCAACCAAAAGACATTAATTCGGGATCCGCCTTGAACCAGATTTTACCAGCGATTGCTTTCAGAAAAATTCCATTAGCTAAGCATAAAAATTTGAAACAACTATAACAACAAGTAAATAATACACTTAAAAATATATATCTACATAACTGTACATGTGTGTGCGTGTATTTAAAAAAAAAATCAGAATCAAAATAAGACAAGACAAATATGAAATCTGAAATGATTTGAGCTTCGCTTGATAAGCAGCCCGGTTTGAATTGTTGGTCTCTGTAAGCCGAGATACTTGATCGAGCTGGCCTCGATCTTAAGCTGGATGAAACCACAGTGGTTGAGTTTTGGTAGCCGTATACCAGTTTTAGCTAAACATACCACTGATAAGACAAATAAAACTGTTTAGTTGTGCGTTTTCCCTATCACCGGAACCCAAATCGCAGAAAACAAATCGAGTCAGACAACAAATACAGTCAATAACATCATCATTAAACAATTTATATATAATTAAAAAAAAAAAAATTAATTAAAAATTATTATTATTGAACATGAAATGCAAATATTTTGGAACGTATATACATATGTACACAGCTCTGAAAGCAATATATCTATATCTGACGAAATTTTTTATTATTTATTATTTTTATTTTGATGTTGGCTTAAAAATACGTTTTTAACTAGAGAAAAACAAATATTCATTCAATTTAGTATAGAAATTAAAATTGCAAATTTCATTCAGAAAATGTTAATTGTATATTTTTATTAAATAATTAATATATCAAAAAGTAAATTGAAAATTAATGTTATTATTGCTAATATTTTTTACTAAAGTTTTTCATACAGCGAGCTCCTCGATTTATTAGTATTTATACATTAGTTTTATCTACCTCCACCACTATTAATAGCTGGATTGATTATAGGTGATAAGCCGGAATGTGGGTAATTTATTTTGCTTTTTGTGTAAACAAAAAGAAATATAGTTCAGCACGTGTACAGCACGTACTGCGAGCATCAGCCTCGTCTCTTAGCCTTTGTGTGACGTCACACTCTGATAGTTACCGGTTGAAAGCGGCTCTTAGTTCGAAAAAAAAGCACACTTCATTTGATTTGTTTTTCGGTAAGAGCGAAATTCGAGCATGCATCGAATCCATAGCGCCGTTATCAATGCACGCCGATGGGCAACCTTCACGGCCAATGCTCATGGCCCCGTCTCATCCCTCTCTCTGGGACAAGCTCAATGGCGATCAAGTAACGGAAGTTTTTCGCTTGTTTCTTTCGACTATTGCTGCACTCTTCAACTGCCCTTACTCATGCATGCTGCTGCTGCTATTAGCTACTATTGCTGCTGCTGTTGTCACTCAACGTAGCTCTCTTACACACATATACACACACATGCCTACACACGCCAGCTAATCTCAGCTGCCTTCTCTCTCTGACACTCTCTCGGCTGCTGAGTGCTTGCTGATTCTTCTTGGCTTCTCATGTTCGCGTTTTCCAAATCATTTTGTTTTGAAAAACTCAACGCCAGTTTTCAGATTCATCTCGACGTTGAGCGCGTTAAGTTGTTTAATTCGCGTATTAACAAATATTATTTATTAAATATTCAAACATTTTGTAAGTTAAATTTTTGTTTGCAACATTTTATTGAAATTTGTATTTATATTGAGTGCAAAGTGTATCGTAAAAAATGTTAATAATGCTAATAAAGTCTAAATAGAAATTAATGCTTAAGAATGCTTAACAGTTTATCTTCAAGGTATTTTAAAGCAAATATAGCCATGCTAATTAAAATGCATAACATTTTATGCTAATGAACTTTTAGACGAACAACAAAAACCAGATAGTGAACTAAGTCGTAAATATATTGATATTCAATTATACGCTTTACTTTACACAAAGTTAATAAAAGGGTATATTGAGTGAATTAAAATACGAGTTCTGCTTGAAAAGTATTTCTTTTTTCAAAAGTTATTTAATCCCGATTATCTATCTGTTTTCCCCTCAAAGTAATCCCCAATCAACCCTTCCGCCTTCGTATCCTATTGAAATTCAAAATTCACAATACTTTTTGATTACTTACAATACTTTTGTTTTAGAAATTTTTTAAAAATTATTCTCTAGTCAAAAGAAATTCAAAGTTTCTTTCCCAAGTCTTAAAAATTTCTTTATCTCAGTTTCATTTCATTGTAAAGATATATTAAAGATTTACAGGGTATATTTTAGTTAAGCACATTTGACTTTTTTGCTCATATTGTCTTTTTTTTTTTTTTTTACATATTTTGCTTACTTTGTATTTTAGATAACTAAATCTAAAGAAAAAGACTTTACAGAGTCAAGATCAAACTACAGACGTTTCCATTTACGTATACCCGAGTAGTTTTGGAACTACTTCGCCTGAGAGAAGTCACACGCTTAGAAGCACAAACAGACAACAACAACAATGATGTCGCAGACGCTCGCCTACATCGTGATAATCGCTCTTATTGCTAATCTCTTATCAGGTAAATGATTTATACTTGTGTGCTCTTGTAATTAGAGAGAATAATACCAGGATTATACACTTTATGCTAAGTGCAATATAACTCAGGGTTGTCATTTTGAATTCGTAAGATATTTTTAAACTAGTTTGAGGTGTCTATTTCAGTTTGATTAATTTGTAAGTCTTGAACTCAACGGTGATCCTAAATCAATCAATCAGTTAATGCAAACTATGCAAATCTGCGTAATTTATATAATCATATACAGTTTAAGCTCTTAATGAACATTGTCTTTCATTCATTTAACGTTGGCTTTACTCTATAATTAATTCAATCAATGGTTAAGCCAATTGATTGACCCAAACACGAACACGCAACCAACTCGTATCTTGGGACTTTTTTTTTTTTTTTTTTTTTTTGATTTCAATTACTTTCATTCATGTGGAACGCTCGCAACACTCTTTATTAGATAATAGATGGGTTGTATACAAAGCAATTGTTTTTTTCTTTATTTGCAATTTAATTAAATTGATAAGAATTGATTTTTGGTGTTTAGCATTTTAATGCGGCATGAGTAATGGGTAAATAAGCATGCCGACAGGTGTTAGCCATGGATTGTTGTGTTAATCAGATTCATTATTAGACTGCTAGATACCCAGTTGATTATTTTAATTAATTTTAAGTAATGACTTATTCTGGAACTATATCTGATTAATGATATATGATGACATATACCATTTACCAAATACATGGTTAGCTCACCTGTTGATGCCCTGCAAAATTAGCTATACAATAATGTATGGTATTCATATTTTCAAGACAGAAAAATATTTTATTAAAAATTTCACAAAAATGTCTGACACAGAAAAATACCCTGCACAATTTGAAATTCTATATTATATTATCAGACTTATGTAAGAAAGAGAATATTTTAAAATAAATTTATTTAATTTCATAGAAAATGCTACAACCATATACCCTGTAAAGTTCTGCAACTTTTCAGAATATATGTATATATTTACAAGTGGGGTATTTCCTGCTTGCTTACATAGCTATGCAGAGATATACACATATGTATGTTCAGCGACCACGCTCAATTGGATGAAGTTCTTGGTGCTTCTTCGTTGTGATCCACTTAAATGTAACTACACCCATGCAAAATTCCAGCACAGTTAAAGATGTTAAATGATTGAAACTCTTTAGTGTTAATCAGCTGCGCAAATACGAATCTTTAGTATATACATATACTAAATATATAAATTTCATAAATATATATAATATAGAGATAAAACTAAACTAAGCATTCAGAAGGCTTACTTTTCGTGTTACGCGTTTCATTAGCACACAATTGTCGAACACTGCGCTACAAGTTTCAAGCTCAAGTTGACCGCAATCCGCAAGCCGCAAGGCGCAATGTAAAATGCAAATGTCAAATTCGATATCTCAAATCTAATATTACAAATCCTACATTCAAATGCAAAGTCTATATTCTTTCACTGGGGTTGTTTTCTTCTTGCTTTTTTATGGCAACTGGTTTTTATTAGCTCGGCTTAATTACCAACGGGCCGGCAGCAGCGACTCTGCATAGGCCAAAAGTCAGGGATTTCGTGTTGCCCACAAAGTAAGAAGCAACAAAAAGCTGCGCATACGCCCCGTTAAACGGCATTCAACCAACAGTCAAGTCTCTTGCACTAAATTGGCATACGTTAAAAGAGTCTATTGACTTTGCTGGAAGCCTTGAAAGAGCAAACTGAATATTAAGAAAGGAAAACTACTTTTGAGAGAGAGAAAGAGAGAAGAAGGGAGAGAAAGAGAGAGGGATCAGCATTGAATATACAATATAAGACATTTATTTATTTATTTATTAAAAGCAATAATATGATTGAATGAAACGATGCTGGAAAGAAATCTGAGTAAAATTGTAAGAAAGAGAGGGAGGACAAAGAATTGCTATCAAGAAAAGAGAGAGAGAGAGAGAGAGAGGAAGAGTAGCTTAACGGATACATATGGGGAATGGGAAATGTGGAATGAGGAATGGAATGTGGTAGTGGTAGTAGAAGGGGAGAAGGAGAGAGAGAGAGTTAGGGAGAGAGAAAGATGCAGAGAATGAGAAAGATAGATCGATAAAGAATTTAGAGATATTTTGAATGAAAGATAAGTTGATAAAGAGAGAGAGAGAGAGAGAGAGAGAGAGAGAGAGTGAAAGACTGAAAACCGTAAGTGAGAGAGAGAGAGAGTGTGTGTCTGCGACTGATCAAGTGAGACTGGGTGAGAGAGAGAGAGAGAGTGAGAGAGCGAGAAAGAGGGAGTAGAAAAAAGCTGAGAGAGATTGAGTTAGAAAAAAATAGCGGGTAAAGAGGTTGAAATAGACCTAAACTGATAGTTAAAATCAATTGAGTTAAATTGTGAAGGATGAAGTCAAAAATTGTTATATTTAATCCCAATGAAATCTTGTTAAGGTATGCAAAGGTCGTTAGTTATGCTCAACCCAGTCTAGCTTGAGTTTTTGTGCTCTGTTGCGTGTCAGAGTTAACAGTAACAGAATAAGGAACTCAACAAGAAGTGCTCGGAGTTGACATGCAATTATTTAGCCAACTGCCGAGTCTTCGCTAGCTTCAGCTCAGTTCAATTCAACACAGGATGGAACAGGACAGAACTCTGGACTTAGCCAGTCAAGCAGTCAGTCAGCTGGTTCAGTCATTTTGGCGGGCTAATAAAATAATTTGCTGTCAAAATGTCTGGCCATGTGAAAAGGGCGCTGCATTTGGCATGCCATTTGAAAGGTCTACTCTGCATACATATCTGCGCGTTGAAGTCTCGCTGACAAATTGCTTTTCTATTTTAATCAAGGCTGCAAATGCGATTTGTGAAACGTAAAACTAGCTGAAGAGTAATTAGATTTAAAATTAAAATTTGCAATTAAGGCAACATTTTGTTTTTCACAATTACTTTTACTTATTAATGTAGTTAAGCAAGAGATAAATTTCGGTTTTTCGAAAAGTTCATGGAATCTCTTAGTCGAGCAGCCTCTACTAGAGCTTTCTTACTTGTTTATTATATATATAAAAAAAATATTTTCTCGTTTCGCATTAGTTGGTTAGTTTTTTTTGCGAACGAGAAGAATTTTTGCATATCTTTCCTGTTTTAGTATATATTTACTCTAAGCCCAGATGTCTTGAATCTGTGAGGGGGTATTATGCAGTTGCTCACTCTTTGAATTTTGTATTAATTTATATATATATATATATATATATATATATATATATATTTTTTTTTTTTTTTTTTTTCTAATATATGCATGTATGATTTTTGGTATCCATTTTCAGTTTCCAGCCTGCGCTGTCACCAGTGCAACTCACATGATAATGAGGACTGTGCCAACCTCGTGGTAAATACGCCACGCGCCCAGCGGGACGATCAATATTTACGTGACTGTGCGCCCAAGGGGGATGAGCAGGCGTTCTGTCGAAAGACGATCATTCAGCTGGAAGTAAATAAGGAGCGACGCATTGAGCGTAGCTGTGGCTGGATACAGGAGAAATCGTTTAATGCTTGCTTCACGGCCGACAACGAGGGCTACAAGCAGACCATCTGCACCTGCACCGAAGAGGGCTGCAATGCAGCACCCGCGTTAGCCAATCCCGCTACCTTTCTGACCGTAATTCTTAGCCTGACCGCCTCACTCGGCTGTCTGCTGCGGCGCTGAAGATGCACTGAAGCTCGGCATCAGCACGCATTCATTCAGAAAGAACAAACTGAAACTAATAACTTGCATTATCCATTAGCCTAACAGTCTATGTATACTCTAAGTATATAGTACATATTTGTCTTTGTATTTTATAATTATACAAGTATTTTAATAAAATTGCAAATTGTTTTAAGAAAGTTTTACTTATTTGTTGTTTGTTTAATGGGAAATGGGAAATGACAAAAATTTTGGCAATGTGCTTAAAAAAAAAAAAAAAAAAAAAAATTATATTTTTAACCAGTTAAAAACAATATCAAATATTTTATATATTCAATAAAATAGTATGTTTATGTCTTTTTCAATCAAGTCCGAATTATGTCTGCCAAAGTTGATTTCTCGAAAAAATGATCAAATACGCCTGCAATTAATTCATAATAATATTCTATTGGGAAAATGCAATTTCACAATTCACAAAAAAAAAAAATATATATATATATATATATATTTATAAAAATAATAGTAATAAAATAAAAAACATTATAATTGAGGTAAACATTTTTTTAATTTGTCAAATAATTGAAAAATATTGCTAGTTAAACATTACAGCTAAACATTATTTGGTTATTTTATAAAATTTTAAACCATAAGCATAGGACCCCCTTTCTATAAATGCGAGCTACAAAAATTCGGAGGCCTACAGTTTATAAGCCATAATTATTATTTATGTTCAGCTTGGCAAAATTTCAGTTTGTTATGAAAGATTTTATTACTTAGCAGCGCTCATATTTTTATATGTACATATATAATTGCTGGAAATATTTTCTGAATTTTAGCTTGAAAATTAATTTTCCTCTTTTCAAATTGTTTTATTTGCAAATTTACTAATGTACATATCTATTCAGAAGCTTTAATGACAATCAGATGCTAAATCTGATATCTCATATATATATATATATATATGTCGTAGCGTTAGAATTATTATTCTCGCCTTCCATTATATGTTTGCTTGGCAACGAATTCTCGGAGTCGCCGACTCCTATTATCAAAACGTCTTTCTTACTCAACCGTCTCTGATAAAGTGCCCTATTTCGGCTCTCTTGTCAAACAGACTCTTGGTTGCATATTCTCCTTCATTAATATCATAGCAACTCTGTATGAAGGACATAGCCCTCGTGCTCTCACTCTGCGACATCCGAGATCACGTTCAGCTAAACCTATGGTTGTCTCTTTTCTAATGACACATCCTTTAATTGTCACTAAAATGCTAACTCAATCGATTAGCGCTAGTTGTCAGTTTCTCTTTAATACTGCAACTGTCAATCGCAACATAATAACTAACACAGCGTCATAATGTCACACCGATACGACATATATTTTTGTCATATTCATTTTTTTTTTCTAATGAAGCTTACCTCTGCTGTTTATACTTTGAAAGAGTTTCGCACCATCCAATCAATAACAAAATTTCATTTGGAGCGTATTTTAAAAATGCTCAATATGCGCGATTCGTATAGAGTACGGATTTTCTTGCTCTTCTCTTTGCCATTTGTTGCCAAAATGTCTGGCAAATTGTTTAGTGGCCCACAGTCGACGTCAAAGTTACGCAGCTTCATTGTCGGCCAAAACTAAAAGCATAACTTTTAATACGCGTTCACACAGTGAAATGATGGTATATGGAGCCGTCTTGTCATGAAAGAAGTTCCAAAGCTGTAAATGCAATTTGTAATTGAATATACATATGTATCTTCTACTAGAGAGGGCATCTGAACACACAATGGGCGTGACAATAGATTACTTTAAAGTTGAGCGAGTATGAAGCAGTCGTTAACGTTCGTCTGCAATTGTTGGTCGTTTTTTCTCGTTAAATATTTTGTTATTGTTGTTTTTATAAAGCTGCAAGGACAACACATGCTGACCCATTGGCATTAAGGACACAACATTTTTACTACACACAATTTGTTGTCCTCCAACGCACTGGATGACGGGCTTTAACATCCAGTTGTCCTTTGTTCAAGACTTGCTGTTGTTGTTGTTGTTGTTGTTGTCAGTTAGAAGCAGATATATAGCTGAATATATGTGTGTACAGTGCTTGCTGCCTAAAGCTAACCGGCAGATGCCTTTTAGCCTTAGCTCAATCTGTGAATTTATAATTGCTAATTATTTAGAAAATCGATAAGAGGCTTCAGCTCTTTCAGCTTAAAGTAGAATGCCATTGCTGGATAACATTAAATTATTGATTTTTGTCAAACGATGGGTGCATCTTGGCCAAGTTTCACTGTATGTGTCGCTCGCCAAGTAAGCTACATTCGTTTTACTACTATTTTTGTCGCCAGCTCAACTAGTTGTGAGTGTGATTGTGAATATGATTGTGAATGTGATTTTGAATGGAACTTTTGGGATGTGAGGAGATGTGTCTGCGTGTATCTTTTTTGCCGCCAGTTTGGCGCCTTCGTCCAACTCTAAAGCATCTGCAGCTTCCGCTTGGCTAACCGCCCACCAACACACCCTACACACATACACGCACGCACACAGACAAACTGTCATCCAGCGAGTCTTTATTTTATTTTCGTGGACTCTTTGGCGCCAAAATACAAGAAAAAAAAAAAAAAAAAAAATTGATTCTGAATTCTATGTGAGGGACAAGCCAATAATTTTTCTTCACCATGTTGTTCTTGTTGCTCTTTAATTTCATGTGGTTGATTTTAGAGGGTGCGTAAGGCGTCTCCATCTCTTCTGCTTTTGCTTCCAGGCAAATACATATATAAGTATATATAAGGCATAAATATATATTTATATATTTATATATACTTACTGTTTGTTTGGGAAGCTTATACTTCAAATTGTGGGAATTACAGGGAATTTGTACTGAAGCAGTTTCACCCAACTTTTTACCAATAAATATTTGGATATTGCGCTATCCATGCGATTATATACATACATATACATATATATCTACATATACCATGTATATAGTCATACATATGTACATTACAAATTTAATATATTTTCAAAAATTTAGAACATAGTCGATTACGATTATTTATATAAAATATGTAATTATTATGGACATTCATTTGATTTATTTTTCTTATTCTTAAATGCAATTAAATCCACATCGTAGCTGAACAAAGTATTTAAAATGTTCACTGTGGGCCGCTTGTTTGGATCTTCATTCCAACATTGTTTGGCCACATCTTTCATTATGTCAATATAATGTAGTTCTGGATTCATATCATCCAGAGAGGGTCTCTCGCCTTTACAGTTAATATATAATAAATTTGGTAGAATTGATAAATTTTATGTTAGCTCTCTCTTTTTTTCTCTGTCTCTCTCTTTCTCTCTCTTACCACTTAAGACCATAAGTTGAAGGATTTGCGTATTTTCATTAAAATTAAAGGGTTTCTTCCTTGACAGCAATTCCCAAAGTAATATACCAAAACTGTACACATCGCTCATGGCTGTGGCGGGTTTATAAGAAAATATCTGAAAAATATATGATCTACATATATATATGTGTATGTAGTTTGATAAGATATACAAACTTCTGGTGGCGTATAAGCGGATATTGATATTCCATTTGATTTGACTGGATCCAGACATATTTTCAATACTTTATAATTCTTGAAGAGAAGTACATTGCGACTGGTCAAATTGCCGTGCACAATGTGCTTATCATGTAAAGCCTGAAGAGCCTAGAATTGTGAGTGATACGATTAGATAACACGACCAAAAACTCAAAGCAATAAAACATAGAGCATACCATAATGCACTGCTTCAGATAATTTAGTGCAAGTATGCCGGAAAATTTTTTTTTTTTTTTTTCAGATTCAAGATCAAGATGTAGCGCTTTATAGAGAGAACCACATTCCGAATAGTCCATGAACAGATATTTGAAGTTTGAGTGTTCATCATGTGGATCCTTGCGCTGCTCGACTGATAAAATATGATTATGATTTTTTAAATCCATTAAATTTGTTATCTCAGCTTCAAATTCGATGCGATTATAAGGTAATATTTTTTTATAGACTTTCTTAGAATTCTCATCCAAATAGCTCACACCATAGAATCCTCTACCGATTTCCTGGAATATGTAAAGTTTAATAAATTATTACATTATTCTTACATTATTAAAGTACTTTGAAATCCTTTCCAATTTGATCAGACATTCTCTTATTATATTCTTATAGCCACAATAGCTTTAATAATAGGCTCGCGTTACGTGAGTCACATATGAAATCAGCGACAGAAGCGTTGAGTTGCAACATTTCTATTATCGATATATTTACTTATCGATATTAAACAACAAATATATTATTGTCCGAACTAGAGGTGGGCATGGGCAGGGTTTTTGTCGGGTTCCCGTGGGTATCCCCCATGGGTATGAGCTGAAAAATCATCTTTGGGTTGGGTGCGGGCGGTTGCGGGCGGTTGCGGGTTACGCCACTCCACCCGCTCTACCAGAAATAATTTGGAAATATGAGTACGCAATTGTGAAATATTTAAATATGTTCAATTGGAGGGCGGGTTGTTTTTCGATTGCAAAATTTTTGTAGCTTTCGGGTGCGGGTAAAATTTTGCTCTTCGTCCCATGGGCTGGGTCGGGTTGGGTGCTAAATTTCGGCCCATGCCCACCTCTAGTCCGAACGCACAAGAAAGGATAAAGGATAAAGGAAGGAATTAAATAAACAACTTTAACTTCAAAATCCATTGATAACTTATTAATATTTGTTTATAGGAAGAACACGCGAACGACTTGAAAGTGACTTTGGCGTTTAAAGTTTTATCTTCTGCTTGGCTTTTTGTTTTGTTTTGTCATGTTTCTAAAAAAAAAAAAACAAAAACGGTTTGCTTACTAATTTTTTTTTTTTTTTCGTTTTGATCATTTTATTTTTATTTTTGCCCTTTAGCGGTACCACAGTGGAACGGTCCATTTAATTATCAGCTTAGGCAGTCGCCCAGGCCTCCTATACAGCGCGTAATGTGTAGGCACAAAAGATTATGTTTTCGAAGGATTCTGAATATCTATATCTTCTGGTTCACGTAGCTTTTGCATAGATTCGGTGTTATGATTAAAGCCAAGTAACATAGCCAACATCTTCATTGACGGCCGCATATTTGGGGATGGATCCCAGCTTTGTTCGATTAGGTCTTTCATGAGTTCTTTATTGTCACAGTATTGAACTTTATCCAAATCTGGTCGATTACCTGTAACGGTAAATGATATGATCGCATTTGGCTACTTTAATAGTTTTTCTTACCATCACATGCATATTTTAATATCCTAACATTAATCATATCTCCAAAGGCTTGTTCCCCAGACATTACTTCCCAGAGTGTAATACCAAAGCTGTAGACATCGCATTTTTCCGTGTATGGATTTTTATACCCTGAACCCATTGAAAATGGGAATTCAGGGTATAATGGTTTTGTGAAAATGTATGTAACAGGCAGAAGGAGACGTCGCAGACCCCATAAAGTATATATATTCTTGATCAGCATCGAAAAATAAGTTGATCTAGCCCTGTCCGTCTGTCCGTCCGTCTGTCCGTCTGTCCGTCTGTCCGTCTGTCCGTCTGTCCGTCCGTCCGTCCGTATGAACGTCGAGATTTCGGAAACTACAAAAGCTAGAGAGCTGAAATTTCACATGAACACTCGTATGTTACCTACGCAATACGAGTTTATTTTGTTTTTTCGATAACTCATCCCATTTCCAAATTATCGATAAAAAATCGAAAATTCGTTTACATTTTTTAGGTTTTCTGTGTATAACTACTACACCGTTTCACCTAGAGACTTTAACTTTATATATTTAGATAGATATTATGGATACACAGACTTTGTAGTTTTCAGATTTTGGATGCCACGCCCCCTTCGCCCACAATTTGGAAAAAACGCATTTCAAATACTAGAGACTTGCAATTTGGCACAAAGAAAGATTTATATATCCTTATTCTACTCTGAAAATTTTACGAAGATCGTCCATTTAGAAATGGAGTTATAAGCGTCCAAAGTTCAGCCCAACCCACCCCCAAGCCACGGCAGCAACTGCGCAGTTAGCAGAGCGCGCGGCTCCAAGTGCGTAAAGAAGAAGAGTATCAGTTTTTTTGCAGGGTTCAGGGTATCTCGTAGTCGAGCCGTCTCGACTAGAGCCTTCTTACTTGTTGGTATTGATCTGGTAGTAAGAAATATTAAAACAGTATCAGCAGAATAATTCATAAATATTTAAAACACACTGCCTTGAAAACCACTTAAGTTATTAATCTGGTATACACTACCGGTAATGTATGAATAAGTACATTGTTTGAAAAAATCGAAATACTTACTTCTGGAGCCCTATATTTTACAGTTCCGACATCTTTTGTCATTTCTGTACCAAGTTCTCGTGCTGTCCCAAAGTCGCAAATCTTTAGCGTACCGTAATTGTTTGTAAGTAAAAGATTTTTGGGTTTCAAGTCTCTGTGCAGTATTATCGGTTTCATATTATGAAGAAAATCCATTCCCTGATATAGAAAACCGTCATCTAATCAATAATAACAGTAATAACGGACGAGCATTTACCTTCGCACACTGATACATCAGATTTTGACGACGTGAGAAGGAAATTTCCATCTTCGAATCAAATAAAAATGTATGCAGAGATCCATTTTCAGCATACTCCATAATTATGCTATAAACGTCTCTCTTTATTGAAGTGCCGTATAATCTTATAATATTCGGATGTTGGGCAAGCAGTAAGTGCGCGACCTCCGCTTCAAATGATTTCTTCATTTCGTCATTTTTGACAAACTTCAGTTCCTTTATGGCCACTTTCAATTTTCCTGGATAGACTGAACCGTAGGATCCATAACCTATACACTTTATAAATAACGTTTAAAACGTTTGAGTCATAACATATCATTAGTATGTATATAGAATTTCATATTTATGTATATGTATATAAGCATCGATAAGCGATTTAAACACATATATAATGCGCTATATATATATATATGTATATATATATATAATCGTTAACCATAGAGCTCGTACCTCCTCTCCTTCGGTTATATGCTCACTCTTAATTATCGCAGCCATAAGTAATATAAAGTATAAGTGAATACAGTTCGCTAACAAGTGATAAGCAGACTGAGTGAATAGCGAATGAAAAGCAAATTCAAATGATCGATAGCTATCGCATGGCAACATTGAAATTGATCGATATATACAAAATATATTATATAGAAATATTTAAAAAATTGTAATCAATTCAATAATCGAATTTGACTCTATCGATCTCGTGCATTTGATACTATTTTTACACCCTGAACCCAATGAAAATGAGAATTCGTGTATGTTAGTTACGCAGTACGAGTTTATTGTTTTTCGATAACTCATCCCATTTTCAAATTATCGATACAAAATCGAACATTCTTTTACTTTTTTAACGTTTTAACTTCTACACCAGTTAATCTAGAGACTTCGAATTTATATATTTAGATATATATTATGGGTACGCAGATTTATGGATGTTTCAGATTTTGGATGCGACGCTCCCTTCGCCCCCAATTTGAAAAACACGCCTTTCAAATACTAGAAACTTGCAATTTGGCACATAGATACAGGGATAATTCTCGAAATATCAGTACTTCGAATGTTTCAGCTCTCTTTTTTATGTTATTTTATTTATTTATTTTTTTAATTTTTTTTCATTCCACCTCCAGCGCGAGATAT
Source organism: Drosophila borborema (assembly GCA_030914335.1). Taxonomy (NCBI): domain Eukaryota; kingdom Metazoa; phylum Arthropoda; class Insecta; order Diptera; family Drosophilidae; genus Drosophila; species Drosophila borborema. The sequence continues at coordinate 287,347 of JAUESP010000052.1, forward strand.
AAACATGTATGCAGTAGAGAAAAGAAATTCAAAATACTTTTAAAATAAATATGAAATATAATAAATAAAATATTTTATCATTTAAATATAAATATTATTTATTATTATTTATATTGCTATAAGTTGATCAAATTAAGTTGATGTGTGCCGGTTTCGCCCGGTTCGCTGTAAACACAATGTTAGATGATATCGATATTTTGCTGTTATATAGATATCAGCTTTTGAATAAGATCGCCAGTTCAGTCTACAAAAGCATTAAAAAGCGTGCTGAAGGAAATGCGATGAGACGCGCTAAAGTGTCAAGTTGTAAAAATCGAAAGCATAATTTATGACCAACTGTGCGGCCTGACCTTTGTACAAACGGAAACGGAAGTGGGTATACGGAACGGGAAACGTGCGTAAACGCATTTAATTATGTGCTGTTACATCGCCTAATGCTACACACACAAAAATAATAATAATAACATAAAATAAAAGAATAAATGAAATTATGACATCAACGTGTCGACGTCATCGACAATTGGCAACTGGACTGGCAGTCGCGTTCATTTTAGTCGAAAATGCGACCGAGTCACGCAACAGACGTCCAAAATTTGGTCAACTCTGATTTAATGTTGACCGCCATTCGCATATTGTTTGTGGAATAGCTCGTCCATTATACTCAACCTCCGCCTCAGCAATAGCTGAGATTCAATTTCAATGTTAACTTATAATTCTAATTTCCATGTGCCATTGATATAAGAAACATTACATATTTGGGGAATTTTTTTAATGAAAATTACGTTCAATTACATAGCTTTAAAGACCCACTGATCATATTGCTAGTCGCGTCTTTTGCTGACAGGGCCAAGCTGAACTCTAGCTACCCATGCTAAAAGACAGTTCTCTCAGTTCCCCAACGCTTTATGCGCATAGACAATAAGTGACCCCATTAGCCAGCACTTGGCGCTTAAGTGCTTTTGATACTCTCTCGCAAAAGGATATTTCGATTTTGATGAAGGCATCCTATGACCTTCCAAAACATATATAACTAATGCCTAAGCCAACTTTATTCAAGATAGATACAAATAATAAATAAATAAGAAAAAAAATGAACAAAATAAGATAAAATAAAATCAAGAAAGTTGTGTTTGAACCAATGTTTCCCCCTAAAATTTGGGAAACTAAGTATTCTTTTGCACTGTTTTAAGTGCTTTCAAATTCTTAAATGATTTCGAATATTTTAAATAAGTCAAGTTCTCTGAACAGTCCGAGGCCTATCAGAAAAAAATATAGTGTTTGCTTAAATATAAAATGAGAAAATAAAGATCTAAAGAGTATTTAGAAAGAGTATCTGAGGGTACCAAATATAAGTAGTTATATTTCATATTTGCAGTTTTTTCGTTTTTTTTTTTTTTTTTTTTGGCTTCCCTCCAGTATGCCAGGGCCGTGACCTATACCAATCAGGGGCCGTATTGTTTATGATAAATTTGAAATGCTTGCCAGTTGCAATGTCTGTGGACTCAGAAAGGATGTTGAATGCGATAAATAAACGCCCACGCCAAGGCCAACATCGAGGCTGAGAAGCGGAACGGGCGGAACGACACCATCGCAACGGATGAGTTTTCGCTCTGGGGCGCCAACTAATTGCGGCTTCTGTCTCTGTTCTCTAAACTCTCTTATGCATACATAATTTTATAGAGGTGGCTGGATTGATAAGTCCCAGTCACCACTACAGTTGTGATATACTATATTCAAATAATATATGTATGTGCTGCAACAGCTTAAGCAGCATGAGGCGGGGGACGACTTAGAGGCTGCATGTGGCTACGTTTTTGCAATTTGAATAACATTCTTTGTGGCTCGCAGCCATGTGGGGGCCAAGAGGTTATTACTGTCAGAGCCACTCGAACGCTGCGGGCCGACGCACCCACGCAGCTCACAAGGGCAATGGAGTTGGGGAACAGTGACAGGAACAGAATCGGCGCTGCTAGCATAATGTTGAGAGCTTCTGGCTAAAAAAAAAGCTAAGCTCTCTAATCTCTATCGAAGCTCTGAGATGTACAAAATCTCTGTATTTACTAAACACATTCTACATACAAATAATTTTTGAATTTCTGTTTTATCTTTCTTATCTCTATTGATTTTATTATTATATAAATTACTTTTATTTGTTTTTTTATTGAAGACATTCGCTTGTGAGAAATAGAATTCATTGAGAAAAACAAAATAAATAAACATTTTCGTTCAATGCATTTAAAAATTATCTTCTCAATTTGATGTACAAATCAACAATCTCATACAGACAGCTTACATATTTATTGGCAATAATGAAAATCGCTAAATTTTAGCGCGAAATCTGCACATAGTTGGCAACACTGGCTCGAGCAACGCCGCACCCCACATGCCACAGCGTGTTCGTGTGGTTCGTTGTGTCTTCGGCTAAGGGGCTCGTGTATTCTGCCGATGACGTCCCCGTTTTGTCCTTTGGAGCCAGTGCCAGCGCCAACGCCAGCAACAGCCACAATTCAAAAATCCTCGAACAGTTTGCAATTGGCCAACGCTAGCGCCAGAAGAACTTTGCTCAACGCGTCTCGCAGCAAAAGTGGAAAAATAAAAAAATAAAAAAATATATATATATACATATATACATAAAAAAAATAAATAAAATTAAACCAAAAAGCAAAAAAAAAAAAAGCTTCAGAAAATTGTATTGTACGCAATTTGTTTAGTTGGTGAAAAGCGAGGAAAATTTCTGTGCGAAAATGTGCCATCGCCCGATTAGGTCGTCAGCTATTTTGTTCCTATTGCCCATCCTAAGCTGCATATCACAAGGTGTGTAAGTGTGTGCCTGCGTGTGAGTGTGAGTGTTTTTAATAAAAAAGTTTCGAAATTTATAGAGTTCGTTAAAAGTTTTGAGAACAGCATAATTCAGCATTGTTAACATTACTATTAACAACAAAATAACAATTGGCTATTATCAACTGTACAATACTCTACAAATTAAGTGAATTATATTCAAGTGCCTTAAGAATTGGCTCTCATTCTCTATATACATTTATAATTTAATCAAATTTTGTATTTCATTTTGTTTTTTTATATTTCATGTTAATTTATTCTACAAATTGTAATTTCTGATGTTGTAGATGACATGAGGCAAGCAATTAGAAATGCTGAACTTAAGTTTCTTCTCTGCGAATAATAAATCAAGAATGAAAGGAATTTTCTAAAACTCAAATTTTTTTTTTAAATTTATGGTTTCTGATAATTAAATAAAAACAAGTATATATCTTCTAAATTTCTTGTATCAAAGTGTAAAAATAACTTTTCTTTCTTTTTTTTTATTTATTAAGTTATACGGAGTTCCCAGTAACCCCCCTATTAATTCTGTCCATTTGGGAGAGCCGGCTAAATAACAAATTGTTGTTATTTTTATTTATTTATATTTTTTTTTCAATTTTATATAGCATATTTTCCAGATGACGTTTTTATTCATTTATTTCAATAGCTGCTTTATACTGTAGCCTAAAGATATGCTAGCATCATAATTAGAAGAGCACATAGAGCCAGCCCAACTCTGGGCAACTCACTTTAGATCGAGCCTCGATTTCAGATATATCATATCAATAACCTTAAGTTTTATTTGTCAGAGTTGTACTCTAAGCTATATATACTGTCTGTGCTCATCTTATATAGACCTAAGAACTATACTTAAACCATTTCTGTTAAGATTCAAGGTAGATAGACAATAATTTGTATATACTTCGTAAGATATGTATGATATTTGTACAAAAAGTTGCATATTTATATATAAATTGTATAAAAAAAAAGCAAATGTATTGTTGCCTAATCCACAGGCGCGGCCATAAAATGCTTTGTGTGCGACTCAAGCGACAATCCCAGTTGTGCGGATCTCAAGTCCAACTCAAGCATTGTGCCCGAGGTAAGTTGATAGACGCTAATAGTCGACCAATTGGCATCTGGCATACCCTTAACCTTTGCCCAGTTAATGCCATTCGTCTAATCAGACGCCGTTGACCTTAATCAAAGTGCTGCTCGTACTAAATTAAAAGCACACGGTACATAAATTCTCAAAAAGCTAAAAAAAAAAAGTTTAAAAAATTAGAGAGTGGGAAAATCGGAAAAACGGAAACGGAAACGTGCCCCGTTGTCGTCATTATTGTGACCGCTAAAGGAATGCGCTGGCATCCTTCCAAATTCATGGGCCTCTCTCGCCCTAGGGGACAACTCTATAAATGCGTTTTTCATTTATTTCTACTACTACGCCAGACGACTTGGCAGACCTAGAAATGCATACCATTTGGCATTGCTAAGTGAATATATATAGCTTAATCTTTTGCCAGGAGTCTCAGCAGATATTTGGCGTAGAAGGCATCTAAAATTGTATATATTAGTTGGCCAATTGAGTTAATTTCAGTCTAAGCCTAAAATTGGCAATTAAATTCGTCTATAAGGGGAAAACCCAACATTATTTTTCAGCGCTGTGTAAATAGTATTAGCCAAGTTATATTGTCGGCCATAATGAGAGCTTTGTCATTTCTGCACTTCTGACTGCTTATGTTTTGTGGGCCAGCACATGATGCACTACAGCAAGGCCGTTGCACCTCCGATAAGGACAACAACATTAACTACAATAATAACGATAACGATAACGAGAATGGGAACGATAAGATAAGTGTTGGTAGCTGCATTGGCAATTATGACCGCAATTAGCAGCCCGTTAGGTGGGGAACTGGATAGGCAACGTCTGACTGCCTGTTTAATCATTAGCCATTGTTCGTACGTGTTGCGCACGTACAAATATTTACTACAGTAGATTGATGATATGATTAACACTTGAAAATGGCTGGGATTCTAGGAATGTACTTTGGACAAAATGAAGTCGCTGGACACTTGGCTCTTCGACTTGAATAAGTTCTCCTATTTCGATAATGGGGCCAACAAGCATCCGCTTATGAATTGCCAAAAGGTGGTCGCAACTGATCGTGAGTATTATTGAGTTATACAATTCTAAGCTATATTTTGTTTTCAACAATTAACTCTTCTGTTGTTGCATTTGATTTGGCCGCAGCGAATACCAATAAGCTGGTGACCGCACGCTTCTGTCAGCTGGACACTGGTGACTCGGATGCCTGTGATATCTTGCGCTCGAAGCTGCGAATCACCAGCGATGGCAGCGATGGACAACGACAGCGGCGACGTGAGCACGAACAACAGCAGCAACAGCGACGCAAAGGCTATGGCCAGGATGCGGATGAGAAGGCGCCGGAGGAAGAGTTCTTTTGTGACATATGCAAAACGGATCGTTGCAATGGGGCGGCCGCAGTGACGTTGACGTCATCGCTGTCATTAGGGCAGCTGCTGCTGCTGTTGCTGCTGTGGTCCCGACCAATTCGCTGCTGAAGTAATGGACAACGATGGACGATAGACGGCAAGGGCTGGCGACATTGTTGGTTGCATTTAGGTTGAGTTAATGTTAACGTTTATCGTTTATCTTTTGTAAATATTCGAGTGGCCATTGAGCGACACAGAAAAAAAAAAGAAGAGAATCACAGCAAACACAAACCTTACCTTACCTTACCTTGACCCCACCCCAAAAACCCGACCACTCTTAATGCTATCAAAACCCTAGACATGTAAGTGACAGCGAACACGAATACAACAACAGAAACAACGTGCTTACAGATGCAGGTGAACAGCAATGGCTACACACAGATACACACATACGGCTATAAAGTCACGGTAACAGAAGCACACAGAGAGATACAGTTACAGAAATGCAATTAAGGATATATAGACAGATACGGTAACAAATGGACATACAAAGGGGCAGATACAGATGGAATCGGAGATACTGATTGACTATTGACTATGGCTGCAAATATACAGGTGAGAGCAACACAGTTAGAGCTACAAACGACGGCAAAGATACAGTTACGATTACAGATACAGATGCTCAGCTACAGATACAAATAAAAAGATACAGATAAAATTATAATTGACATATACAAGACTAAGGACACATATATGCAACAGCTACAGCTAGCTTCAAAGACCGACTTTGAGATACAATTTCAAAGATACAGCAGCAGTTACAACCCAAATACTTCACTATAACGGCTGAGCTACAGAGACAGATTCAGATACACGACGACAACGACTAAAATAAAACACAGACACAGTTATATAGATACAGCTGTAAAGATACAAATACGTATACAAGATACAGATACATAACGACGACTACAAAGATGCAGATGCAGATACAGATACCGCAGTGACAGCTTGACTTCAAGAAAATATGCGAATTTCAATTAACAGATAGCAAGAAAAAGGCAATGAAACGAAAAAAAGAAAAAATCGAGAAGAAAAAATTAGACAAATTTAAGGTTTATTTAGTAACAGGGTTAAGGCAAAGGAAACCATCCTATGTATGTGTCTTATATCAAGGATTTGCAATTCAGTTTATTTGATTGAGAGTCCCGCACTTGGTCAATTAACACGAATTTTGTCAGACAGTTGGGCTGAAATGTTTTGTTAAGGCTTTATTGAGTTGTAATTGATTTGCTTTGAGCAAATGTTGATAAGCTGAATGTTAAGTATGAATTCACCAAATGCCTTTAATTTTCTATTGTTCACATTACAGTGTTGAATATATACATATATATATTAAATATAATATTTAAACGGATAATGCCATGAAATAACATTGCAAATAATTTATAAAAAAAAAAAAACTAAGTAAATAAATGCAGACAAAACACAATAATAATAATTGCCTGCTCTTTCGTTAATTTAGTCTTAAGCCGTTAGCAGAAACTAACAAATTTTTATTATAAAAGACCATTTTTTGAAGTACTCTTTTGTTGCTTACAGATGTTTATTTCATGGTACATTAGGTAGAAACGAAATTGAATAGATGTGCTTTACAAGACGATAAACAATTATATTCATATATTCAAATGTAAATTGTAAAAAAAAAATTTAAAAAAAAAATGTATTTAATTCTGGATGCTCTTTCCGAATACTCGAACATCAATTGATAAAACATTTTTTATTATACTCCAACCAAAATAGCATGGAAAGAGTGCGCGGATCATTAAATATGCTAGCAAAATCGTTGATATCTGAGTGTTTTAATGTTTCAACAAAAGCGAGCGCCTTAAGCAATAACCTTACAAAAAAAAACTGCTATATATCTATATATAAATGTATATGTATATCTTTATATTAGAATGAACAATGTATTTATACTATGATTTTCGAAACACGCAAAAAACAATCAACAAGTGTGAAATATGAAGAAAAAATATGAAAAAGAAAAAAAAAAAAAAAAAACTAAAAAAAAAAAAAAAACACTAAAAAGAACCGTGCAACAAATGTTAATTAAATGTGCAATTAGAAAAGTTGAACAACGTTATACAGAAAACTATTTGTGAAATAAATGAATAAAAAACACAATGAACAACCAAACTCCACAGCGAGCTTAATTAAGTGCTTACGTCCCACGGCCACGCCCAATAACAACAAAAACAAGCATAGAAAAAAAAAACAAAAACAACAAAAATCTGCACATTTTATTGCTGCTATTGTTGAAAACAAATGCAATTTTTTCTAGCTCAACTTAGTTTATAAGCAAAATGAAAATATGGCAAATAAAAAGCACAAGCAATGCTGTATGACAATATAAGAGTATAAGACTCGTCATTGTTAGGTTTTTGATTATAGCATTTATCAGTATAACTCGATAGCAATATAACAGTATAACGATATAACTGGATGCCAGTATAACAGTATACCAATATAACAGTATAATAGTTTTTCGTATAACAGTTACCTATCAACTGAAATACTGAATAACTATAACTGTATCATTGAACAAGCCGTTATTTGAACAGTATAACAATTGTAGATATTATACAGCAGTTCTGCATATTTACTTATTGTACATAACAGTTCACTGTTATATCATCTATGATATTTGAATTTATCCTAAAAAAACAACAAGTAAGTAAAAGAAAGGACAGACAACAAGATAGAGAGCATCTAATTCTCGAGCATTGTCAGTGCGAATGGGAAATCTCAAGTGTAGCACAGTTGCCTGTTGATCGTTGCAGTTTGGCTTCCTATGTTGTCTTTTGCCAATCAGTGATAATATTCCCATTACTCATGTTAGATGCCAACAATCAACCAGAAAATTACCAAGCCGCCCAACCACCCAACCATACAACCAACCAACGCACACGTTTAATTTGAAACTCTTTTTGGTGATGCTATCGAGGAGAGTCGACATGTCATCCAGCACAGTGCACAACATGTGTTAGAGAGTCGAAATGAAACACTCCACATTTACCGAATTCAAAGATTGAACTCTTCTCTTTGTGAGAACAAAAATTGAACTGTTTATTTCCTTAAAAACCTAGTGCTTATATACCTTAAAAATACTTCCAGGCACTGGAAGGCTACAATTAATTCCATGCACACAAGTGCACAGATGTTTGTCAAGTGTCCCTTTTCGATCGCTAAGCCGTTCTCACGTCTCGCGTTACATTTTTATTACTCGCTGCGTTTGTCGCTGCAGCTAAGGGATGACATGTTTATTGTTTGGCTTCAGATAACGCGCAGGTTATCGACTATTGCCTATTTTTAATATGTTTGTATATAAGTGGCATGTTCATGCTTGAACATACTGCCAGGGGCCTAAAATTTGTGGCTGGGAAATTTTAATTTTTTAGTATTTTAATTTTTGTCGCATGTTCATGTTTGAACATACTGCCAGGGGGCCCAAAATTTGTGTGTGCTCAGAACTGCCCTCCTGATGATTGTCCACTCGTCTCTGAAGTGGCTTCTGTGTGGTTGATGAGAGTCCTGTCATCTTCCCGAAGGTTCCTTTCATCGTAGTCTTCCTTCATGCGGACCCTCCATTGCTACAAATTCTCATTTCTGAATTTGAGCAATTTTTTTTTTTGTTGTCCTCTTTGGACTTTAGTTGTCCTATTTGGACTTAAAGTTGTCCGTTTCCTTTATATTTTTGGGAATACGGATTTATTGGCACAATAGCACAAATCTGCTTTGATTTGTGCCACATGTTCACGCTTGAACATACTGCCATGGGGCCCAGAATTTGTGCGCGCTCTCCTGATGATGGTCCAGTCATCTTTGAAGCGGCTTCTGCGTAGTTGATGAGAGTCGTCGTCATCCCGAAGGCTCCTGTCATCTTTGCCATCCTTCAACCTATTGGTTTGGGGATGAAGGCCCTCTATTGCTACAAATTCTCTTTTGTGAATTTGAGCAATTTTTGTTCGTTCCCCTTATTTGGGGATACGTTTCCACTGGCGATACAATTCTCTTTTAGGAATTGATCGTCCGCTCCCCTTCTTTGGAGATGCGGATCTACCAGCTTTTACAAATTCTCTTATGGAATTTGTTTTTCCGTTCCTCTTTTTTGAGAATACGGATTTATTAGCACTACAACTTTTCTTTTTTAAAGTTGAGCACTTTTTTTTTTTTTGTCCTATGCTGAGGTTTTGTAATGCCTCACAGCACAGAGACGCTGGTTCCTTCTCTGTGTCTCTTACCACTGGTGGGGGAAAACAACAGAGAACGCCGAAGGACCAAAATGTTAGAGAGTCGAAATGAAACACTCCACATTTACCGAATTCAAAATTTGAACTCTTCTCTTTGTGAGAACAAAAATTGAACTGTTTATTTCCTTAAAAACCTAGTGCTTATATACCTTAAAAATACTTCCAGGCACTGGAAGGCTACAATTAATTCCATGCACACAAGTGCACAGATGTTTGTCAAGTGTCCCTTTTCGATCGCTAAGCCGTTCTCACGTCTCGCGTTACATTTTTATTACTCGCTGCGTTTGTCGCTGCAGCTAAGGGATGACATGTTTATTGTTTGGCTTCAGATAACGCGCAGGTTATCGACTATTGCCTATTTTTAATATGTTTGTATATAAGTGGCATGTTCATGCTTGAACAACATGTTTCAGCAGTACCGCAAATTATTTTCGCCGCCACATTGTGCAGATAACAAATGGGCAGATGGTAAAAATTTTTTGATAGAACCATCCGAAACACAGCAGCTAGACGACGACGACGACGTGTCGCTATCAATGCTGGCAGTTCAATTCAAATTTTCGGTAGCTACGGCCGCAGTGACACGTCATTTAACAATTAAATATTGAGAATAAGATTTATCTTCAGGTTAAATATTTGCCAGCAAAATGCGTTTAATGTACCTATTGTTATTGTTGCTGGCATTTTACTTTGTCGGCAGCTCAGGTTGGTGAACTTTGATCGAATTGAGCGATAGATATGGATTGAGATGATTTATCCATTGAGTGGAATAGATAAGGTAATGTCCGATTTCCTGATTTGCAGCCTTACGTTGCTACACATGCGAGGATTGTGACGAGCTGTCGGCCCTTAAGGAGCTGGAGGTATGCAGTGTGCCAGCCTTGACAGCAGAGCAGCAACCGAGTGCATCTGGTTTGCCAGCTACAGCTGCTGCAAGTCCCAGTCCTGGAACGAAACCCAATCCAGCGCCTGCTGTCAGTCCAGCTGCTCCGGCAACGAGCGCCACTGCTCCAGGAGCAGCCGCAGCAGTTAATAAGCCCGCTGCTGCTCCAGGTGGCGGTGCAGCACCAGCATCATCACCAGCTGCCGCATCCGAAAGTGAAGATGAGGATGATTATGAGAGTGATGAGGAAGAAGCACCAGCTCCAGCGTCCACATTGGGCATTATGCCCGCTGGCACCAATGTGGTTGGAGCTGCTGGAGGTGCTGGCGGTGCTGCTGGTGGTGTTGGCGGAACTGGAGCGGGCGCAGCTGCTCCAGCTAGTGCTCCAGCTGCAGCCGCCTCTGCTGGTGAAAGTGAGGAAGAAGAAGAAGAAGAGGATTATGATTATCGAAGCAAACGTCTCCGCAGTAGCAAGACTCAAAGACAAATCCAAAGCACACAACGAGCCGTTTGCTATATAGCGAGTCTTAGGCGTAAGTATGTATGATGTAATATATGATTGATGACTCATCGATTGATGAGTGACTGATTAATAACTGTCTGATTAATGACTAACTGATTAAAGATTGCTGATTTATTGATCTATGATTGACTTATTGATCGCTAACTTATTGATACCATAATGTCAGACAACCTGATTGTTGACAAACTGATTGATAAGATACTGATTGATGGCTGATTGACTGATGACAGACTCGTTAATACCGGACTGATCCTATTGTCTGATTAATAACTGATTGATTGATGACTGGTTGAATTATGATTGACTGATTGATGACTGACCAATCAATTGTTTAATCAATAATACTAGACAGACTGATGACTGATCGATTATTGTTGGACTGATTTCTGATTGTCTCATAAATTACTGACTGATAGATAACATGACAATATATATGTATATACATATATTAAATATCACCCTGTGTTGAATGAAAAGAATTTTCAGACATTTTCTTAAAGTGAAATAGAATATTTAGGATTTTTCACTGAATAAGCATTTTTTTTTAAGAGAGAAAAAAACTTAAAAGTAAATAAAAAGAGCTCTTCCTCCTGATAGTTGACTCTATAAATAGATCCATTGTCTGTTAAAGTTTTTGCTTCTTATCGCTACATTTCAAACTGTTTGCATTGATTAAGTGCTAGCCAAGAAAATGTTTTACACGCGTTTCCTTTACGTTGTTATCGCTGAACATATTAAATCATATTATTTAAGCTTAATGTTTAAGTAATGTGAATTATATATACAAGAGCTTACGTAAACGCTGTTATATAAACCTTTTTAAAAACATTCGCTAAGAAGTGATAAATGAAAGCAGTACCAGAAATTGCTTCATTCAATTAGCTGCACAACTGGAAATTAAATTACCAACTTAGGATATCAATTTTGTGTTAATAGAAGTATGCAGTATGAAGAAGCTCTAATTTTACGACTTCTAGATAGCTCTCTTACTCTCTGACTTCTTCTTATGTCATCTCTTACCCACATCTATATCTCGGTTGGAATATATTAAATCGAAGCCAGAAAGATTGGGATGATTGCGGATTCTGACTTAATTTCAAAGACAATACAATTGATGATCATTATTGATATTATAATATTGATAAAAATTAGAATAAGATTAGTGAGAATATTTTCAAGGCTCAAGACTTCTAGGAATACGAATACTAATAATAGTGTTAATATTAATACTAATGATAATACTAATACCAAAGTTAATACTAATACTAATGCTAATGCTAATGCTAATACTAATAGGAATACTCATTATTACAAATACCAATTCCAAATACCAAAATAATACTAATAATGCTAAAAATAATACTTATACTAATACCAATACCAATTCTACTTAGACTTGATCTCGATCTGTTTTCTTTGCTCAGTTAATGGTACGGAAATAACGAATCGTGGCTGCACCCTGGTCACGGATGACAATCAAAAGCAGGCCTGCGAATCTCTATTTGATGGCTGGAGTGTGCTTGGATGCCAACTATGTGAGCAAAACGGCTGCAACTCACCGATCAATGCCGCCGTTGTGGGCCAATGGAATAGTAACACTGCCAATGGACGTTTATCGGACCAAACGGCGCTTGCAATGACGCTGCTGGCCGTAGTGTCTTCGTTGTGGATCTGTAATTGATAACGAAAGTATATATAATTTATAATAATAAATATACACATATAGTATAGTGTATATGCTATGCGTGGGCACTTGCTCGACACGATCCAAGTCTATTTCGATCTTAATTACGTGCCAGCCGCGATGAGCTAATGAGCAGACAATCTATTTTTGCCTAATTGTTCAATTGGCCAGAGCGATAAGGGGCTCGTGCTAGGGAAAGTGCCCAATCATTTCATTTTTTCTTTCGGGCTACCCGTTCCACAGTCCACAGTGATGACAAATCAATTACAGCACCTGATAAGCTGAAAAATAGAAATAAAATCTATGTGACTTCATTTCTATTGCTGATAACTGATGATCAACTGATCAACTTTGATAGCATTAGGCCTCAAGTGGCAATCGCTGCCGGCAAATTGAACGATTTACAGCCAGACAATTGAACACTGACACGAAAGGCGTTGAACATTCTTAATTAGGTGATGAACAAATCTTCCGTTTACGTACAAATATCGGAAACAATGCAGCGTCGAAAACGAATTGACTTTTAAGGTAACTTGTGCTTCGTTACGAACAGCTGTTGGCAACGAAAATTACTTTGCGCTCAGCTTTGCAAAGTGGTATAATAAATAAGGCTATAATATATGTGTAACTGGTTAAAGTTGGGCTCGATAATCGATCAATACTTATCAAGTATCAAGCTATATAGATGCTCTGTAATCCGGAGAATTCAATATGATAAAAGTAAAAAAAAAAGATATATATATATCAAAGAGGAAGAAAACCCCAAAAACAATATTTATAAAATCACATAAATCTGTAGTTAATCTATCACTTATGAAATCAAGCAACCACATCATCCATTTCTGAATCAAATCGAATTTCTTTAGAAATCAACTATAAATGTTAGTTTTAATTAGAATTCCATATGCGCTTGATCACATTTTTGTTTTGAAAGTTTAGAACTTAGATTAATCGATATATATCGATTTAATATATATGTTGAGCGTAGTGTAGCTGCTAGTCGCTCACGCTCTGCTGCAGTAAATGCAATTGCCAAATTTGTAAAGCTAAATTCGATAAAGAATATACTATAGATAATTTTTATATCATATGTGTATATACGGTAAAAATGAAACACACATAAAGGCAGGCTGGGCTTTTTGGCTTCCTTGTTGTATTTTAGTAACGCCTAAAGCTTCCGGGCACAGAGCTGGCATTCTCAGTTGCCGCCGCTGGCTAACACATTCTGAGAGAGTTCTGCGAGAGCATATAGATATGTATGTGTATATATACATATGTATTTATATTTGTTTTGCTTTTGGCGATTTACGTGATATCGCCAACAATTGCAAATCACAAATTTCACATTTTACGTTCAACTGGTTTTTACTTTTCTTTCTTTTGCCAGTTATCTGTGCTCAGGTCGGGTGTCTGAAAAATATTGATGCGTCAGTTAATGACGACCAGACCCTAAACATAATTTTTGGCCATTTGGCACGATTCATTCGCAAACTGAATAATACACAAAATGAAGTTAACAATGTAGATCTACGCACGATCTATGCATAAAATAGACAAGAATCAGGGTCAATAGAGATTATTGCGTGAAAGCTTTCGATTTTTAAACAACATATTTTATAATATATTTCAGATGTTCTGTTGAAAGTCTTTAGAGGAAGACAAAAATACATAAATAGGTTCCACTCATGCATTCTAATTTTTAATAAAAAATTGTTACTGTAAATATTACATGATTCTTATCTTTTTCTAATTATGGAAATAAACAAAAAAAAAAAAAAAAAACAAAGAGCGAAAAGAACTTTAAGCACTTATCGGGCATACGATTTGTAGTACTCACAATTATTTCTTCTTAGATAATGAAATTAAAAATAACTCATATTCTGTAATATACTAAAATCCAGTTAGTTATTACTTAAACTTAGTTAATCTTACATACAAAAATACAGCACCTTAAATATTAAACTGGAGTTAATTACCATTTTAGAGAATGGTTTTCCTTTTACGTAAAACTGTAAATTGTATCCAGGTTATTCTTGCCTCGCATTAACCTATCTTTGACCTTGACTTTGCTGTTATCAAAGGTTTCTTTTCGGTCAGTCACACAATTTGATTAGCTGCGAATGTTGTTAACCTTTTTGTGCATTCAAACGGAAAACTTTGTTGTTTTGTTGCTATATTTCTTTTTTGTTTTCGGCTAAGTAGTACAGGCGCACTCTTCTCGGCGATTCTCACGACTTGTTGTCGCAACAACAGCTGCACAATAGGTGTAAATGGCACGGGTAAATACCAGATAAAAAAGTGTTAATTTTTATAGCCGGGTGAGGGAAAATTGAAATCGAGTTTTGCTTATTTTGCGTGTTTTCAATATTGAGTAATATTAATCATGCGACATCCACATACAAATCAACATTAATATTAACCCAGTATACTCATTTCTATATCGGTACATTCGGTATCTCTATGAACTAAATGTAGGGATTGACCTTTGTTTATATTAAAACCGGGAGCGTCCCGTCAAGGTGTGCACATTGATCTCAACAAGAACTGCAATAGTAAACAATGTGCTAACTGCTGAATTAGCATACAAGATACTGAAATAGTTGTAAATATACACTTAGAAAAAAGAAGTTTGCCTATTAAATTCAAACTTATACATTTTTTCTATGTTCTAAAAAAAAAAAAACAAAAAAACAAAAAAAATATTCTATATTATATATAAATATTTAACGAACAAGTAAGAAGGCTCTAGTCGAGACGGCTCGACTACGAGATACCCTGAACCCTGCAAAAAAAAGTGATACTCTTCTTCTTTACGCACTTGGAGGCGCGCGCTCTGCTAACTGCGCAGTTGCTGCTGTGGCTTGGGGGTGGGTTGGGCTGAACTTTGGACGCTTATAACTCCATTTCTAGATGGACGATCTGCATGAAATTTTCAGAGTAGAATAAGGGTATATATATCTATCTATGTGCCAAATTGCAAGTCTCTAGTATTTGAAATGCGTTTTTTCCAAATTGTGGGCGAAGGGGGCGTGGCATCCAAAATCTGAAAACTACAAAATCTGCGTATCCATAATATCTAACTAAATATATAAAGTTGAAGTCTCTAGCTAAAACGGTGTAGTAGTTATACCAAAAAAACCTAAAAAATTGAAACGAATTTTCGATTTTTTATCGATAATTTGGAAATGGGACGAGTTATCGAAAAAACAAAATAAACTCGTATTGCGTAGGTAACACACGAGTGTTCATGTGAAATTTCAGCTCTCTAGCTTTTGTAGTTTCCGAAATCTCGACGTTCATACGGACGGACGGACGGACAGACGGACAGGGCTCAATCAACTTATTTTTTTATGCTGATCAAGAATATATATACTTTATAGGGTCTGCGACGTCTCCTTCTGCCTGTTACATACATTTTCACAAAACCATTATACCCTGAATTCCCATTTTCAATGGGTTCAGGGTATAAATATATAAAATCTTACAAATTTATTTAAATTGTAGTTTTTATAAAACTGAACTTTCAAATTAATATAATATAGAATATATATAATATATAATTTCATTAGATTTCCAATCAGAAATTTCTCAAAGTATAATTTAAATGAACAGACATATATAAACTACCGAGTGGGAATTTTGTAAGAAACCCAGACATTGAATCATAAAAAAAAAGGCGGAAAATCTTTACGCCGCCAGACATTGGAGCGCGTCAAGCGCAAGCTTAAAGAGCTGCAGATTTAGAGGGCACAGCAAAAGAGTCAAAGAGAGCGTTCTGTGTGGCTCTTTGCTGTTGCTCTCTTTCTCTTTTTGGCTGTTAAATTTTCGTTATTTTTTTTTGGCCATTTGGATGGATTTTGCATTATAAATTAATTTGTTATCAATAAAGAAATATTTGCCCGCGCAGGCAAACGAAAACGCAAGCGCTCGCTCTCCCTCTCTCACTCTCTTACTCGCTCTCTGCTTCGCTGTCTTTCTCACACCAACTAGCTGCCTCTGTCTTACGTCGCTGCGCGGCTGACTTATAAAACTCTATAAAAAGTCTCAAACAAATCACAAGATTTTCAGTTAAATTTCAGAATTCACAAACTGCGGTCGCAACTGAAGTCGCGTTTGAATCGATCTATATATATATGTATATATATGAAGAAAATCTATATGTATATATTTTAAATATTATTTAGTTCTCATTTGATACGAATTAAAGTGTATATGAGTTTTTAGGATTTAAAATAATAACTAACTATTCATATATATATATCTATACAAAGTATATAGATAAATTATATCACAATGAATCGCAATTTTCCTTCAACTTTGTACGGCGCCTTTTTTCTACTGCTCGTCGCGCCAGGTAAGAAAAATATTAAAAATAAAAAAAAATAAATACTTTATCCAAAATGTGTTTGAGTGTCAAAGTGTCAGGGTCGATATCCTATTTGATATAGCCCAAAAGTCTGATATTAACAAAATGTGATAAAATATCGATGCGGCCGCATTAGTTTGGCCCGTGAATCAACGACGGACTTTTCTCTATGCTAAGTACTATAAATATTACTGATAAAATGCTAAAAATAAAAAAATAAAATGCTAAACACAAAAAGAAATAAATAAGGGAAAATAATAATAATTATAATTATTTTTGTTATTGTGAAATGCAAAAATACTAAAATAATAAACAGTGTTGTTAACAACAATTAAATGCGAAATGCAAATTCATTCATTGCAATTGCAATATTTTTGTTCATTAAAAAAAAAAAAAACCATAATTATAATGAAACAAAAATCAAAAAAAGTTGTCATAAGTAATGCAAAAATTGTTTGCAATTTTTTAAGTTCACATTCTCCATTTTTATGATGCGGAAATGTTATCACATAACAGACATATATATTACAGATATATAACAATTCAGACAGCTTTTGATTTAAGCTTTGCTCTGTCATATCTTATATAGTATATGCATATATTGTTTGCATAGCTTACATATTTTTATAGATCGACAGCGTTTTTAGCTGTTAAAATAATTTCTGTATCAGTTATAGTAAGAAGACCTTCAATATATGATTAGTCAAGTGCAGCATACCTTAGGCAGAAATTTCCGGACTGTAATTGCAATTAAGAAATTCTGAAAAATATATATATAATATGTCTATATATAAATACTTAAGCAATCACTATTTTCTAAAAATGTATCTAGCTAAATATAAGCTGGAATTTAATAGCGGAATTTAAAATAGTTTAATAAAGCAACAATTATTAAATCGATTTAGAAATAATTATCATTTTCTATTCATTGTAACTGTTGAATAAATTAAAGAAGATAAAAACAGAAAAATTCTACAAACTTTGACCTAGTTTCAGTAACAGAATTAGAAAGAGACGGAGAGAGACACTTGGTGGTAGAGTAATAGATAGAGAAGGAGCCAACTTTAATATAAAATAAATCTATTACCAAAACTAATTATTATAAAATAGCTATAACTATTATAGATTTAAAAATGAAATAATATTACTAAAAAGCTTATAGAAAATATAAATTTAAAATAAATTTTAAACAAAATTAATTATATATATGAAAATATTTTTAAAAATTGAAAAATAAAAAAAAAATTAGAAAAAAAAAACAACTAAATATATTCGATAAACATAAATTAATATATTAAAATAAAGTAAAAGTAAAATTCTACTAAATTTAATGCGAAACTTAAAAAAACGGTTTAACGTAATTAAAAAAAAAAAAATTACAAAAATTTTCATAAAATTTCATTTTGTATAAATATTACAATCAGAAGAAATAATAATAGTATCAGATGATTTAAAGATTTATATTATTATTTCTCCTGATTGTAATATTA
The DNA here is from genome assembly GCA_030914335.1 of Drosophila borborema. NCBI lineage: Eukaryota > Metazoa > Arthropoda > Insecta > Diptera > Drosophilidae > Drosophila > Drosophila borborema. The sequence continues at coordinate 305,880 of JAUESP010000052.1, forward strand.
TATTATTGATATATACTGAACACAGTCCCATTTTTGACGTAAAAATTGAACTGGTTTTAAAAGGCAGCTGTAAGTTTCGGGTGCATTTTAAGTGGATAATTTCAGTTGATTTTTTTTATTTGTATTATATTTACTTTTTTTTTTTTTGCTACGGATAATCTAAATTTTGACATTGAAACTGTGCCTTGGCTGCTAATTGAAAAGCTGCGACTGTGAGTTTTTAGTTGGTTAGCTTAGCAGTGCACATGTTACAGACATGTTTGGGACACATGACAGCTGTCGTTTAGCACATATTCACAGCCACAACAACAACAAGAACAACAGCAACAGCAACAACCTGCTTGAGCATTTAGCACCAAATCAAAAAAAAAAACCTGAAAATCCCGCCCGATTTGACAGCGAATGCAAAACATTTACGTGCATTCACGTAAGCCACCAACTTACATTTACTTTAGACATTTGTTCTGTATCTAACTGCCTCAACCAAAGTTTATTATTTATAAATAGATCGTCCGATTGCTAGTCTATAAATTACAATTATTATGGTGTCTGTTCCGGCTAAAACATAAAGCGCGTGCACAATAATTGCATTTGCAATACAATTTTCTTTTATTGGCAAACAAATTTATAACTTTTTAGAAGAATACACTGAAAAAAAAACGTATATTGCCAATTCTCTCAAATCGAATCAAGTTAGGCGGATCTTCTGCTGAAGAAAATACTAATTAAATTGGTTCGCAAAGTTTCTAAATTAAATTTAAATAAATTATACATGCAAAATGTTTTCTCTTAGTGCATGCAATTCAATTGAACTTACAGACCTTGCCTTAAGAACGTAGTACAACACAATAATCTCAACTCTCTTTCGCAACGAAACTGGTTTGGATGAGTCGTGGCTGCCTAATGCTAATGATATTATACAACTCTTATTTATTGCAAATGAGAAAGGAAAATAAAATAAACGTAAATAAATGAACCCCAAGTTCATGAGCAAATCAAGTATAAATTCGCTTATCACGTGCCATTAAAGCCACATTCCAGCTGAAGTCGGTGTCTCTCTCCGACTTCTACAGCCGACGCTTGCCCATCAATCAATGTGATTTATTAATAATTTTTAAGTCAACAATCGGGCAACTCAACCATATCGTATATATATATATATATATCATAGCCGTACGTTGTGTTCCGCAAACTCGAATGGGCAGACGCGGCGTATGAACAACATTGAAATACACTGTTCAAATATATATATGTATATACATAGATTTACAAGAGCTGACTCTACTGAACCCTGCAAAGTGAAAGAACAACTTGTATTTTTAGTTTAGGGTAGACCTTTTAGATCATATGGGTACTTTTACTTCTGGAGTTTACAAAGTACACGTAGTTCAACTAATTCATCAATGAAGAAATTCTATTACTGCTACATTCACTTCCGCCTCTCACAAATAGCAAGAAGAATACTTATTTCTCTCATTAAATTGCAAAAAATTTAAAATGTTTCTGGAATACAGCCTTAAAGGTACTGCTCATAGCTGTATAGTTTTAGAGTTAAGTCTATATAAGAGTTGACACCTGTGTATATATATATATCTCAGGCCTAGAAAGTTTTCAAGTTATACTAGATGACAGTCTGAGAGCTACTTTAACAGCGCAGTAGAGACTAGCTTTAGATCACAGAATAAAATTTAGAATACAGAGTATTGTTCAACCGTTAACTCCCTAAGTTTCTACACTTATCAGTGGCCATTGGACACTTTGACTGGCATTTGAATGAGCAGGAACTAAGCCCCGCCTACTTTACTATTGGCTCGGCTCCCGTTGCTCCCGTTTGCGATGCGTCATACCTGTACAAAGTGTCAATTGGCACCTGGTGAACAACTATATTAACATTGACTGGCTCTGATAAAGCAATTTACGTAATTATGACAATCTATACAGAGGTTTGCATTATGCACAGGAAGCCAACTATTTGTTTATAGTTGTTTTTAGTAATTGGAAATTAGCATGGCCAAAGATTGCTTCACACGCTCTGCAACTCGATCAAGAAATGGTTTGATAATAATTGAATAATGCAAAACATTGGACCTCACATTAAAAGCTAATAATAAGAAATGAGCAAACAATGCGACACATACTTTTTAAAGCAAAGGCTATGAGTCTATGAGCCCATTGCTGTGATTTATGGCCCACACATGGTCAACTTTCGATCGCTTTGTCATCGTTAATCGTTTATCGTTTGCTCGTTCCGCTGTTTACCAAAGCTGTAAATTGTTTAAAGCGAGATGCAGATAAGGTTAGATATATATCACCTCAATTAAACTATGAAAATTTTGAATGCGATAATGTTTAAGAATTTATGGACACAGCAGGTTGAGGCTTTGATTTCTCTTTAAATCTGATATGAAGTTTTTATATAAGAACTTCAGTTTCAGCTAACATTATCTAAAATTGATATATATATATAGGTGTCTGATCTGTTAGCTTCCAGGATTCTCCAGATATTTTTTTTTTTAAATTAATATTACGATATATGTCCACGTTGATTGTTTAAGAATATATATACTATATAGAGATACAAGCAGAACAACATATGGAAATGCTCAGAGTATAAAAATCAATCTTTGGCTTGTCTTGCTTAACTCGAAAATACCCTGTATAAATGGCGAAAATTATTATTTCTTTAGTTGCCTAGAGTAACTATGAAGTAACCTAACTTATTAATACTCTTCTTCAATCAACTTACCTCCAATTTATGAAAGCATCACCCCTAATCTTTTCCTGCTTTCGTTCATTTGCAGCCTGTCTTGGAGATCTGATGTGCTTTGTGTGCAACGATTGCCCGCACGTGGACAAGAACACGCCGCTGTTGGCCTGCAATGAGGACTTCTTCAATCAGGGCGGCAGTACTGAGGCCTCCACCGTAACGACCACCACAATGACCACAACGAGCGAGCTGCCCAGTACCACTATAGTTCCAAGCGAAACCACCACCACCAGCGAACCAGAGAAAACCACCATTTCCGACGAAACCACGGGCGAACCAATCGCCACCGAGACGACCGTCAGCACAGAGTTGCCAATGCCAACGCCTGCTACAGTTGGACCGCCAGAGACGACAACCGGCGTGCCCACGCCTCCTACTGAAAAGCCAGAAGTCAAACAGCTTATATCGTTTAAGACGTGGTCCGTCAACCAGAACAACACTGAAGACGCAAAAGCCACAGATTTGAATATCCGTCAGCGCAGAGCTCTGATTGATACAGGCATTAGCTATCACTGCTACACGGTGCAAAGGAAAGGTGAGCATATATAGAGACTACTCCTGATCCCATCAAAATACTTACCTCCCATCTTTGTCCATAGTCAACAACACGTCACAATTGGATCGCGGCTGCTCACGGGTCACGTCAGAGCAAACGGTTTGCACTGAGCTGCAGCTGCAGAACCCCAACGTTCCGATGTCCGAATGCGATCCGTGCAGCATGAATGCTTGCAATGCTGCCACATCCTCGTTGCATGTCTCCCTACTGATGACAATGGTTATGGCCATTACTGCAGCTCTACTACAGCTCAAATAAAATGTGATGTCTGTGAGAAATGTTCTTCGTCTCCCTCACACACCTCACACGCTCCCAACAGCCCTTCCATTTTTGTTCACTCCAACCCGGTGTTATTTAGTGCATATTGCTCATTTGTTTAAGGTACACACAAATACACACACACACACACACACACACACATTCTCTCTCATTGTTAAGTGATGCGAAAACTTTATGTAATTTTTAAGCAAAAAATGAAAAAATACACGAATATCGAAATATATATATATATTTATACACTTTCATATATATATATTTAATTCTACATGAACTAAAGCTAACCAAATGTGAAGCCTAAGCCAATCTTAATTGATATGTAATAAACTACTTATATATTAAAGATATTTCAAATTTTCTCTTCCGTACAGATTGAGAAATTTCAAATTTTCGCATTTTTGTTTTGAATCAATTTTTTTTTTTTTTAAATTATTTTTTATTCTCAACAGGTGCTAGTTTGCGGTATGTTTGTTTGAATATATAATTTGAATGCTTCGAGTTGTAAACTTAAAACATATTCTTAATCATAGAGCTGACTTTGCTACAGTTACTTGAAGCTCGAAACTATTTTATTTCGAAGTTTAATTAAGTTCAATATTTGGTCAAATTATTCATCATTTTAAAACTTTGTTTGGAGTCCCAACTGGAAACTTGTAAAAGAAAAATGAAGCAGATAACAATTGATCGAGGTTTGTGATTTTAAAGCTCAAGGTCGTGCCAAAATGAGCATAATTAATTTGATCAAATTTATTTCATTGAATTATTATTCTAATTATTCTATGAGTACATAATTATATGCTTAAGACACTGTAGAAATGATTACAAAATTGACAATTCTAAATCTAATGATGCTTAAACTCTGAAGTTCATATTACACAAGCAATATGGATACACTGAAGGATCAAATGGATTTTATAAAGAATATTCTTACAATATAAATCAATTGTTTAAAAACTTAAGATCTGCTGGCTGCTGAGCACAATAAGAACTATTTCACTTAAAAATAAATATATAATCGGTTTTTTGTTAAAACAAACAATGTTAAGAAAAATGTAATTCAAAGTCGATATAATTGTTCTATATTGTAAGGACTCTTATTAATTAAAAGAATCTTTACGTATATATCGAAAACTACAATGAGCAGAATATAAAACTTTAATAAACTTCAAATATTATTTTGCATATTCTTCGAAGTTTATCAAGGTTTTATTTTCAACTCAGTGTAGGTGTCGGCGATTCCGACTTTGTCTTGAGATCCATTTTAATTTTAAGAAGTATAATCTTCGAGGATCTGAATGCATGTAGTTGTAAATCTGGAAAGGTATAATATTAATGTTAAATAATATATTTATTTATTAATAACGTATCTTCTACTCAAACACTTTTGGAAAATCGGAATTTATTGAAGCAAACAAAACAAGCATAAAATATAATTGTGTGAATTTGGAGTTTTATTTTTCTCTATTAATAAGTGTTTATTCCATGTGATTCAAATTTGGTATCTTAACAACATAATTGATGAAATATGACAAACCAGACATCTTTATATAAATGACTATAAACCAACCATGATAAGTTCTTCAATTTAATCTAAATATAAATCTCTTATAGCTCAGACTGAATATGAAGAGATTTCTGTATGCTATAAAAATGAAAGTTAATAAAGTCAACAAATAACTTTATTAACTGTTATCTAATGTTAAATAATTACGTGACTTGGACTTGGACAACAAAGTTCTTTGTGTTACGCTAATTATATTATCTCGTTGATCTGTTAAGAAGAAATCTATTTATACCTGAGCTACAAATTAACACATTTTGTTATTTGATAAAGCATTCAAAGATTTCGTCACGATTTTTGTAAATATTATTAAGAAGTCAGATAAATCTAGTCATCAGAAGTTGACTAATTTAGCTCTGGGTCAATGTTACGTCCATTGCGCATACGCCGCATTGAACCAACAAAAACGCTTTTGGTATGGCGGAAAGGGGCATACTTTTAGGCCCAGCTATGCTAAGTAAATTTGCCCAGCGTAAACAATACACAAAAGTAAACCATCAACCATAAGATAAGATAAGATTTCATTAATAACAAAAAAAACCAAAATATAAATACAAATCGACAAAAATGTGCGCTGCTTTGTATTTATTATGTATGAACAGTGCGTACGAAAAGTGTGTGTGCACATCATTCGCTCAGAATATTATGCCATAAATTAAAGCAGCAATTGCTCAAATAATATTTATATTTATATATATAAGCCGAGAGATATGTCAATTTCCCAGAGGAAATTTATAGCGAAACAGCGAATGGAATCTGATTCATCGGCGAAGTGCTTAACATTTGATATATGCTATCAACAGTGATGATAAAGTTTAACTGACTGATTGATACCTGCTTTCTACTCTTTAGCTTCTTTATCTATTTTGATTTCGTTTCATATAGAATTGTTTCACTCCACCAATATACCTCTTTTGACACTCTGAGCGAGTGTTTGCATTCTCGAAAAGTTGACCTTCATAAATCATATATATTTACTTATTTGACTTATAAAGTGCTACGAGTTGATAATGATTTCCATCTAAAAAAAAATTATATATATAAGTACATCTTCTTTATATACATATATTTATATCTCTGACCATGATAAACAGCTCAGGGTGAGTGAAAGTTTTTTTTTTTTTTTTTAATTACGAGTTATCTTCTAGCTGGCCGCCAGATAAGGCGCTCGTTGACAATGAGTGAGCTTTTGATTTGCTTGAGACTTCAATCAACAAATCAATAAAAATTAAATTATAATTTCAACTAAATTAACATAATTTGCTTACAAAAATTATAGCTGTAAGTGAAGACCGGAAAGGTAACCTAACTTAAGAGCTTCCATACCTCTACCTATATGTGTAGTTCTCAAATAATACTAAAAAAATAATATACTATGTACTTTATAGTATAATTTTCAATACTTAATAAGTTTTTTTTTTTTTTTTATTCAATTCATTATTTTTTCCCCAAAACTAAAGAGGCCCATATATGAACGACATGGAGCTAAAAACTAAATATTATAAAAAATGATTTTTTTTAAGTGTTTCAAGTAGGTAATTAAAAATGTGAAAGGATTTTTTTGAAATAAAATAAATAAAATGATATAAAATGAAATGTGCTAAACTTTCTGGGCATGCCTCGTATACATATATATATTCTTTATTTCATATGCATATTTTCTTTGATAGAAAGTTAGAACACCCAAAAATATCCATTAACATTATAAAGTGCATTGTCATTTATTTTGTTATTTGTTTGAATTAAAAAAAAAAAAAAAAAAAAAACCCAGATAAGTATTTCTTTTGTGCTGATGATTAATTCAATAAGCATTTATTACGATTCCATTCGGAAATTGGGTTTCCCTAGTATCAGAAAGCTAAACTTTTACAGATCTACATATATAAAACTTAGTTGATAAGCGTTTATAGCTAAATGAACTGCATTGTATCTATATTGTTTTCTTTTTTTTCGCGACTTACGGAAATGTATTCTTCCGTTAGAGACAATATTTGTCTTTATTAACCCACTTATTGTGTATTGCTTTCATTTTGTAGCTATTAAAATATTTTTTAGAGTTTTTTTTTTTTCTCTCTATTCAATTCTGTGTACATTGCGCAGACAAAGGCCATTTGTTAAACGGCTGTCCAAATATGTGAATCATCGGCGAACAAAGTTGTTGGCAAAAATATTCACCTTGCAGCAGCGTAGGGTACGCAGGTACGACAATATCCAAATACATATATAAAAACACACATATACAGGGAGAGAAATATTCAAAATTATCTGCTTTTTTTATCAATTTGTCTATGGGCTAAAGCCACACAAACACTCAAAAACGTTTTATCAGTTTTCATAACTTTTGTGGCTTAGAAGCTTTGCCAATCGATAAAAAAAAAAAAAAGAAAAAATAAATAAAATAATATTTTAAACTTGCCGTTACACGAGTCTAGTTCGATATAGGCCCATTGTGAAAGGTATTGCAAGCCCTTAAGTCGCTAGCTTGTACCCATAAAGTCCATTGGCCTAAAACATTTCGCAATTGGTATGCGCATTCAAGTGGTCAATAGAAAAACAGCTCTTATGGCTATTGCTTATCGCAGAACACTCATTTGAATTGGTGGGCAATCGGGCTATATCCTGAGGAAGTATATTATACTTATTGTTCTGGCAAAAAGGCAATAAAAATATTTTGCCTGCAAATCGAAATATTTTTATCAGCAGCAGCAGCAGCCGCTGCGAGGCGTATCACTCAATTTATAGCCGATCTTATCGACGCATCAAAAAATATCTCTCAGCAACAAAAGAGCATAACAAAAATAATAATAGTACAGTGAACAGGCGCTAGAGTGGATATTTGGACATATATTTCATATTTAAAGCTAAATAAATGATTTCCTTTTCATTTAGTTTCATTGCTTACCTTTGCATATGTAGTTTTCAATTTAAATCTTTTTTTCATTCTTTATTGGTGAATAATTATCGAACTTATTTATTATTCTAATTTTTAGGTTTCTCAGTGTTTATTTTGAGTATTTTCTTCTGAGGCTCATACTTTTAGTTCATCTTGCGCACTTATCTTCTTTTCTCTTTAATTATTTATTTCATTATATGAGCGTTAATTTCTTGCCTTGTATATTCTTTCAAGTCTCTCAATTTTGATTCAATTCAATCGTACAATCGTCCAATCTTGAACATTTAATTATTTTTCATCCCACTTTGAACACTTTTCTGTTCTCAACTTTTAAGCTTCTCGCCTCCATCCGTATGATATAATTTCTTTTCTTGTATTTCTTTTGATAATTCTCTTATATTAAGTTCTGTTTGTGAACTTTTCATCAAATAAATTTCCCATGCTTAGAGTTGTTTTGTGAGCTTAATACTTATAATTTAGTTCATCATCCTTCTAACCCTTCTGCTACAAGAACTCTTCAATGTGTCTGGAATCACTGCAGACTACAGTTGACTTAGTTTTAATTTTGAAATGCCACATGCAACTGAATCAAGATCCGAAAAGCTTGGAAATTAATGAAAAATAATAATTTGAAACTCGTTCAAACTTCTAACCATGGTAAATATCCGTTAGTAAAGTGTTCACTTTAACCGCTTACTAACCAGCCAACGGGGCGCTCCACTGTGTCGCCTTATCAGTGCCATTGGCCCGACCCGAGCAGCGAACCCATGAGTATCTTGGCCGGTGCCAAGTGATAAAAAAAAAGCCGTGTTAACAATTTATTTAATTGGTAGTTTGTATTCGAGAGTCGAGCCGAGCTGTTGTCCACAAGAGCGAGCAACGCGAGTGCAGCCAAACGATCCTTAAGCCGCATATCCTTTGAAATTCAAAAAAGAAAACGATAAAGAAAAAAGAAAGAACGTAAATCGAAATGCGGTACATTTGCCTTTTGTTGTTATCCTTGTGCGTATGCGCTACCATTTGGCCAGGTGAGCAGCGCGTTTTTGATCGCGCGCAAAACGCGCGCAATAATTAAGATTTATGCAATCATCAATACTCGTTGACACACTGTGAAAAGCATATTCAAAGAATATATAACAAAATTCAAAATATTTAAATAATAATTGATATATTAGCTAAAAAGAAAGGAAGAAAAGAAAAAAAAAAACGAAAGTTTCAATTGCAATCAATCACAAATGGATATTGACAAAAAAAAAAAAAAAGTTAAAAAAATCCAACATCGATCGATTTCATTTGTTTAATGTCTTAAGTATAATTTGGAACGAACTACGCTAGTTGCGGATGGGGCACACGCCTTATCAGCATGTTCCACCCAATTCAAAGAAGAAGACCAGGGCCATGCCCATTATTGTAATTAGTTCGCATTTGATGTTACGCATGCCTCAAGAATGCCATCGAACACACATTTATCGACGCGCCCTATCGAACCAGGACACCCAAACGAAAGCAATTCGCAACATTACTAATTTTAGACATAAATTTCAGATAGCAAACAGCGAAACTGTTTTCTTTGTTTCACATAATATTTATTACATCGTGTACTGCACGTTTTCCAAGTATTTACAATGCTCCCACCCTACACTGACCGAAAAACTGAAGCTTTTCTTAAATTTATTTATAAGTTAAAGGGAAACTAAAACTGTGAAAAAAGATGACAATATCCATGTATTTGATTAACTTTGACAACAACAAAAAATATATTAATAATAATAATTGCTACATTTCGCCAAATTCTTATATATTTATATAAACTCTATATCTGTATATAAATTGTCTAGAACAATCATTTCCTTGAGTTGAGCATATTTTTAGGGCATTTTGCATGCATTCTTCAATTAACTACAATTATATATCCACTTGATTACAATTTCAAATATATTTTTTTCAGTGTAGTCTGTTTCCTCTGAAACTCTTGAAATTTTTTACAACGTTATCATCGGCTTCCAAGACACGCATACACACACTAATGCCATTTATCAATCAGGGTTATTTCTGACACAACTTTTCTTTTATTTATATGAACCAGTTTTTAAAGTATTTATTTTCTTTTCATTTTTTAGCAAATGCGCTCGAGTGCTACGAATGCATTGGAGCAGATTGCGATGATCTGGACAAGGTACCGTTAGTTAGTTGCAATTTGGATGATATTCCCGAGTCGACAACAACTACGGAAAGCTCCACAGATAGTTCGACGTCAGATTCTTCGTCGAGCTCATCGGAAAGCACAACGTCGAGCGGCACAACAGAGTCGGAACCAAACGACACGACATCAACAACGGAAGGTAACACCGATTCGACCAGCGATGGAACAACGGAAACCACTTCAGAATCCACAGAGACATCTACGCCAACTGGGGAAACAGAATCAAGCACCTCATCGGTAACCAGTGAATCTTCAACAGCAGAGACAACGGATGCATTCTCAACTACAGTTGAAACCAGTGAATCTTCAACAACGATCGATACCTCAGCATCCACTGGATCTTCAGGAGCCAGTTCATCGGAACCCACTACAGTTGAAGCCAGTGAATCTTCAACAACGATCGATACCTCAGCATCCACTGGATCCTCAGGAGCCAGTTCATCGGAACCCACTACAGTTGAAGCCAGTGAATCTTCAACAACGATCGATACCTCAGCATCCACTGGATCCTCAGGAGCCAGTTCATCGGAACCCACTACAGTTGAAGCCAGTGAATCTTCAACAACGGCCGATACCTCAGAATCCACTGGATCCTCAAGCTCATCGGCGCCAACAGACCCCGAATCCACAGAACCGATAACAACAACAGAGATAAATGAAGTGTCCACATCGATTGCTCCAAGTGGAAAGCAGGCAGCTTTTGCAGCAGGTGCTCGCACCGGACTTGCACGTCGCTCATTGGCCGCCCAAGCAGCCGATCAGCTGATTCGCAATTATCGCTCCCTTGAGCCATACGGAAGAGCCGTGGAATATCGTTCGTCGGCATGCTACAGCATCGAAAAAGATGGCGGTAAGTGGAGCTGAATTTGTAAAAGCTGTAAGCGGGTGCTACGACTGTCAAATACCCTATAACTTGTATCGAGTTTTCTGCACTGATTATAATAGCTAAGACATGCACAACCTTCTAACTGTAATTGTAATTGTTTAACAAGTAACAAATCAAAGCAATAGCTTTTAAACTGTGAGTATTCCTTGAAGAATACTATTTTGATATTGATTCTGATGGATTTTCCCAAAGATCTTAATATGATTACATTTAATATGATTTACATTTCCTAATCCTGTAAGGTTAGGTATTATTTGCTTATATTTTTCGATATTTGAAAGAGCTTATCTTCAACCATGATCGATCTGCACTTGGCGAAATGCAGAATGATAATGCTAAAAGTTTCCTGAGTACCCTTCCAGTGACTGTTAAACTATACACAGTCCTATTTAAGTGAACTGAGCTCTTTACCAGAATTTAACAGATAATCAACATATTTAAAGATTTTTACATATCTGAAATAGATATATGAATGATATAGCTGAGTAACATATAAAAGTATATATTTAAAATTTATAGGTAATATGAAAGATATATTTGGTGAGCGCAGAATGTCAAGACAGCTGAATTAATATATTTATATATATATATATATATATATATATATATATATATATATATATATATTTCTTCTAAACAGGATATTAAATTCTCTCATTAATCCTTTCTTTTCTATTCGAACAGTGATAAATCGGGGCTGTGTACGCATACCACAGGGTCAGAGTGGCTGTCAGGCGGTACGTGAGAAAGTTGGTTTGCCGGAGAACTCAGTTGCAGATCTGTGTGATGTGTGCCAGATGGATCGCTGCAATGGTAGTGCCAGTTTGCGAATGTCCTTGGCAGCACTGTTGCTGATGCTGGGCATAGGGCTGAGGAGCCTCTTCTAGGGCATACGTTAACTATATATATGTACACATGAATATATATATTTATGTGTATATATTGTATATCTATGTTATATATAAATATGCTTACTTCCATTAAGTGATTTGTATTTGTACTTCAAGTTGAAATTATAAAACGCTATAGTAAAAAATAAAATGAAAATAAATCATATCAATAGAATTTTGTATTTGATTTTGTTGCTGTCTTTAAAATATTAAAAATCGTCTGAAAAAAAACCCAAATCATAAAATATTTATTAGCTTTTCTGATAGAGATGCTTTGTTCAACTGACTGAATTGCTGATAACTTTAATTGTTTTAGATAAACAAATCATCTATCATCTATCACCCCCTATCGTTAGTTAATAATCCAATAAATGCTATGGAAATTATTGAAAGCAATCTGTAAAATGATTCAAATCGTATTATTCCACACATGGAATATGATTACAAGTGGTATAAATATTTATGCCACATTGATTGCTGAGACTTGGGTAGGGACTTGGGTGGAGACACATGTTGCCCGTAGAAAACCCAATTCCCAGCTAAATATCTAGGCATTACGAAATATTTAATTTATTCCTTGGAGAAATGGATAAAATTATATCAAAAACAAAACAAAAATGGTTCATTTTGGGCTCTAAGGCAAATTTCAGACAGAAGTACTTCAATATAAATTAGTACCTTCGATGCAACTCTCAGTTATAAAAAAAACACTACGCTTCTTTGCGGTTCTCAACCTAAGCCAGCCTTAATGTAAGCTTCAGTAATGTCCTTCTCTGCGAATCTAATAGATGCATTTATTTTGTTTTTTTAAATATATATTATGAAAGGAAAAAAAAGAAAACAATACAAAAGATTTTAGTTTAGACCCGCTTTTTTTTTCAAAAATCAAATATAGTCAATGTGCGAAAAAATCACAAGACTTTTAGCAAATAAATGATTATTAATATTTATGTCTAGCATATAATGAGATCTCTTAGAAAGGTGCGTTTCCAGGAAACGTTATCTAATCAATGTCATTTCGCAATTGTAGGGATTATAAAGTAGGTTGACTATTTCTGCACAAATACGATCATATTTTCTGCATGTCTATATCTATATGGCATCTGCGTCACATATAAATATATATTAGTATATAGATATATATTTATACAGATGTAGAAAGATATAGTACATATGGGTCTATTTAGGTCGGTACTTTTCAATGCAGTTCTTATCGCAAATCAAACAGTGACATTTCCCACATTTCTATTGGGCTATTCAAGGTGCAGCCTTGATTTTTATAACGTCTATTTCAGCTATTAAGTGATTCAACTAAATCTATACTCTTTGATTTTCAATCATTAACGAATTATCATTAGTCAATCTAGATTGTAAATTATTCGAGTAGGTTCCTCAGTACAAAGTCTATAAATCAACTTGTAGGACTGGACTTAATTCGATTGATATTTTATTTTACATTTAATTTACTACACTCTATAAATTCATACTCTATATAACACTATATAATCGTTTTATAGCAATGTAAATTTATTTATGTATAATCAATTTTAACAATAACTTAATATATTTTTTATTTTTTTAAATTGTTTTTTTTTTTTTAGTCGAAATAGTTACTATTTATTTAATTTATTGTAATAATTTTCCAAAATTTTCCTTTTATATGCATCATTTTAATGTAAAATATTTATTGATGTTTTATTTATTTATTATATAATATTTTTGTAACCATGAACTTTTTAATTTTTTGTGGGTTTCAAAAAATTTAATCAATATTATAATAATAACATTAATTTAAAAAAAATTATTTTCAACTATTGAATTTTCTATAAATTTTATGAGAAATTTTAAATTTTGTGTTTCGATCTAATAGAATTTAATATAATTTAATTGTTTTAATATAATTATCAATAACTTAAATAAAATCTTTTTGTTTTATATAGTTGAAACCATTTTATAAATTTTTTTATAACAAAATATGTAAAATATACTCTAACTTATGGAGCCTGTTATGTGGCTGTTATGTGCCGTTACTTTGCTGTGTTATTTAAAATAGATTTTCCTTAATACCTAATGCTTAAAGCTCTATGATCCTCATAAAGCTCTAATGCACAATCCCTAAGCAAGCACAACTGAAAAAGTCGTAGTTTGTGCTGCAACCCACTTACGCGTTCAAAGCTTTAAAGCTTCGGCTGCGTTTGCTGGAAAAAGCTCAAACTGCATATATTGATACTTACCATATATATACATATAGTTATAGAGATAAATATTTTCGTATGTATGTATATATAATTTATGTATATGTTATCACACTCCATTTGCCCTTATCAGCAAAAGAATTGGCTAAAATAGAAAAAAAGAACAAAGCGAAAAAAATACGAACGCAGAAAGATAACAGTGAATTTGGAGTGTGTGTTGAAATGGAATTAGAACTGGAATGGATCGAGCCAAAAGGTAACGGACAACGGCTACCAATTGCTAAAGAGGTCTAGTTAACGAGCAACAGTCGTGGCAAACGGTTTACCTACATAGAGTCCAGAACAATACCAAAAACTACCCCAGAAGAGTACAACAAATTCAATTACAAAATGCAAAGCCCTAAACTGAGCATTCTGATAGCTGCGCTTATCGCAATCAGCTATTATACAGATGTAGCGGCGCTGAGTAAGTTCTTATATAGCATATATGTACATATATCAAATTGTATATTTATGGAAAATATTAATATATTTATTTTTCTATATTTAAAAAAAAAAAAAAACTTTTTCTTTCTTACAGCATGCAACGTGGGCACAGACACACCCCAAACATGTGCTGAAAATGTAACCGATTGCTTTGTGAATATAGGTAAGATACACTCGCTGGTGCCCATGAATCATCCATAGTTGGGATTTGTGCATGTAAATATATACACACTACTAGCATTTATAGTTATAGATAAGTTAATGGTTAGCTTACCAAAGTTCTTTATTAGACGAGCACTTATCTACAGCCAGCTGGACATGCTGTTCGAGTGGCGATAAGCAATGTGTTATTATTATTATTATTATATATACTGTATTTTTGCACCTACAACGACGATAGCGAATTTGTTCACAAACCATTATTGGTCATTAGGCCATTTGTGAAAAAGGCAATTGAATTTAGAGTGCATTAAAAACGGAGTACACTGTGCGAAAAAATTTAAAATAATTGAGAGTAATATTTAGAATGCAAGTGCTTGATTTTAAGAATAAAAAAATCTAAACTGAGAATTTGGATTTTGCATTTTGTGTTCCATTGATAATTTTGAATGTATAATAAATATTTGTTGTATATATAAATGTTGTATATAAATTATAATTACTTTAAATATTCTTAATATTATTGTTATTATTTTTATTTTTATTTTTTATTTTTTAAGTGTAAGTCACCTAACTCTATTAAGTCTTTACACATGGTTTAACAATATTGAACAAATATTTTGTGTTTTATGCCTGAACTTCTGTTCAAACATTAAAACTACAAGTATTCATTAATGATCCACTTTGCAAAAAGTCTTTGGCTTATCAATCGATTCATATCGATACAAATGTTCAAACGTCAATCAATACAGAGGAATTGATATAGTTGTAAACCTTCTTCGCTTTCCCATTGATACACTTTTTACACTGCTGAAAATAACGTGAATCTAGCCTGGTGTGAAATATCTCCAACTCTTACTCAGCATAACTCAACTCTTGATCACTTTTTGCAGATAGTTCTGGTGTTGTGACTCGTGGCTGTGCAACGGACGCTGCTTGCGCTACACCCAACTGCTTCAAGTGCCAAGCGGATAATTGCAATGCGGCACGGATATGCAAGCAGTGCAATGCCAATCAACCGGATTGTGGAAAGACCACTGCCGCGGCGAGCTCATTTAATGGCTTATGCACGGTAGCTACACAGCAGTGCACAACACAGTTGCTGACGAATGGTACAGTGGTGCGTGGCTGTGGTGAATGCCCTGCAAATGATGCCAATTGCAAGTCCTGTACCACGGATAACTGCAATGTGGGTTTCTATCCGGAGAAGCGTCAATTGTGCTACCAGTGCAGCGGCGAGTCCTGCAGCAACCTAGACAACAGCACCATGCTGCAGGGTTGTTATATCTATCAGGCGACGGGACAGAAGTGCTATACGATTGGTACCAGTGCGACGGCCATGCAGCGTGGCTGCCAATCGGACACGGCGACGGACAACAAATGCTCGGCCACCTCAACCGATCCCAGCTGCCTGTTCTGTGAGAACGACAATGGTTGCAACAATGTACCCTATTCCCGTGCCCTGGGCAGCTGCTACAAGTGCAATGACGCCGACAAGTGCCTGCTGCAACAGGAGGCGGGCAAGGCAACTCCATGTGCACCGGCCGTCTATACCCAAACGGTGAACAGCTGCTATACCCAACTGCTACCCAGTGGGGGTGTGGCACGCGGCTGCACCAATGAGCTAACTACCGGATGCAATGCATCGGACAATTGTGAGGCATGCGAGGGCGATAGCTGCAACGCTGCTGTAGCTGTATTCAAATGCTTAATCTGTCGCAGCGACTACTATGCGCCCTGTCGTCAAGGACGTGTCGGCCAAGAAAGTTGCCCTGCTTCCAGTCTGACTGGTCCCGATGCGATGAAGTGCTTCAGTGGAGAGTGGAGTGAGTACCAAAATATGTTTTTTACAAAATCCATAAAGATACAAACAGATACAGCTTCAGATACAAACAGATATAGATACAGTTCCAGATCCAACAAAAATATAAAGAAAAGAAAAGAAAATAGAAATAGAAAAGAATAGAGATATATTTAGATATAGGTTAAGATATATATTCCAGATAGACAAACATAGACTTATATATTGTATCAATGACATATCATTGTATCAAGAGATATATTGAGTTACACTGAGATATAGATATTCATTACAAATTAAACAGAGATATAATCTGTGATATTATTATGGACACAATAACAAAGAGACATTGAGACAAAATCACTAAGAAACTTTTAATACTTAAAATAATTATCATACATTGACGCTCTTACATACATGGCGCTCTTAAAAATACTTTTAGCTACATTCACAATTAGTTTCGAAATATGTATATATAGTGAGACTTTGAGCTATACTCAGAGACAAACATATTTGGAGATTTTGCGTAAAACTTAAAGAAATACTCGGAGATATGTATATTAAGAGACATAGAGACTGAGAGTATAATATCTTCATAAGCCTCCCAGACAATTCACCAAATTTCTTAAATCCAACACACAAATTATTTCATTATGAAATATAAATTTCTTACAAAACTTTTTGAATGATTAAAAATTCATTTATAGTTGCTTATAGATTACTAATCCGATTGCCTCATATCTTATCTTTGTAGATGGAGTCGTAATTCGTGGTTGCCTCAGTGAAGCGAGTGATCTGATGAAATTCCAGTGCACAACTGATAGCGAGTCGTACTGCACATCCTGCACTGGCATGGGATGCAATTCTGTTTCATTCGGTGGAGCCAGCGCATTGCAGCAGATGGGTCTCGCCCTATTCACGCTGATCTGCATTGTGCACAAATATTTCTAATTATAATTATAATTATAATTCTTGCATACAAGCCAATTATAACTAACCAATTCACGTACACAGCAAATGCCATTTATCTATGTCAGGCAAAATATATCCGTACGGCCAATGCCTCTTATGAGTCATTCATGAATCATTATTCACGAACCTCCCGTAAGGGCTGTCGAGTTACAAACTAGTAAGTTAACAAAGGAAACACTTGACAAACTCTCTAGATTTATACATAGATGTTAGAAAGTTGTTTTCATTTTTATTTTGTAGAGAAATTGGAAATTATTAAATAAATTATTCTAATAACAAAAGCAAACACAATGAAAAATAATTTGATATATATATAAATATATATATTTTTTTTGTATTCATTTATAATGCGTTAATATTTTTGAAGAATTGTTAAAAAATTATTTTCACAACTGTTTTATTTAAATCATTTCAGTTATTAACGATAATTTATTAGACTGTTGATAGCAAATGTTTCTGTTATCAATCATTGTTATAAAGATACTGATACAGAATACTTTTATTCTATATAGAGCGACAAATTGATAAAAACATGAAATTTCGTCTAGTTGAAAAAAGCTTAACTTCTTTTGTTTTACCATTGAATTTTCTATTGAAATATCATATAGATGAACAAAGTTGCTTAAGATATATTTTTAGCCCATCAGCACGGTTACACATAGACTCAAGATAGTTAAGCTGGCCATAAGCTCAGCTGCACCAGCGTTTGGTGCCAGATCCCCATTGCAGAGTGCACCATTGCAAAACTGACAGAGTTGCGTTTCCTTGCGACAATATTTGTCGCCCTCCTCGGCAAGATCCGCTGTGCAGCCTCGCATAATTAGCTGCGTATCACCTGAAAGAAAGCAAAGAAATTTTTTGGAAAAATTATAAGTAAGTTGATAGTTGAAATTATTAAAAAACTGGAAAAGGAAAGAAATTACTAGTACTCCAACTATGATTCCAGAGATTTGCTAGAGCAAAAGTCTCTAATATTTTAAATTCTTTTTCTAGCTTTAACTTTGTAGAATTTAATCCTAAAAATGTTATGAAGCTATCGATTATTATCGGAATGCAAAAGAAGGATAATACTACACTGCGCTTGGTATACAGAAATATATATTAAAAATTTCAGGTCGCTAAAGTTTGAAGCTTACGAGATCGCAACGTTTGTACGGATGGTTAGACGTATATAAAGCATTATTATTTATTATTTCTACAGGTCAGATAAAGGGGCATAAAGACACTTTACAAAACTGATATACTCTTTTCACTAGTATAAGTGCAGTGCAGCTGCAGTCAAATCTGAGTCAATTAAATATTAAATGAAAATTTTGATGGAACGAACTGAGAAGCTAAACTATGAGACCTAAATGAAATATTTACTATGCAGTCTAAGCTTAATAAATAAGTAATAAGCGTAATAATTATGAAATGTTTACTAACGTTTGTAAAGCGTATAGCAGCCGCTGCGTTTGCCGTTGAGCTGGCAGTTGAGCCGCTCTTTCGGCTGCTCCAAACAGCTTCCGTTCCGATAGCTGGAGCAGCTGTAGCAAGTATTTGCTTGTACGAGCACCGGAACGTTCAATTGTTTCACCGGCGTGGTGGGCGCTGGAGCGATTGGTGGCTCCGGCGTTGGTGGATTCGCTAACGCAGCTCCTTCATCCTGATAATCGTGTTCCATTGACTTGTTCGCCTCCGTTTCCGTTTCGGTTTCCGTTTCGGTTTCGGTTTCCGTTTCGGCTTCATTTTCTGTTTCCTGTGATGCCTTTGGCGGTTTGAAAGGAATGTCGAATTGTGGTTCCGTATCCGGTTCAGCTTCAGCTTCACCTTCCGGTTGCTCTTTGGACGTGTGAACCATTGGCTTTTTGGCCAATGGCTCAATTTCCTTTTCAGTTTCCGCTTCAGTTTCATGCTCTTCCATTGGCTTTTCCGTAGCTTCTGCCGATTCAGGTTCATTTTTATTTTCCTGTTGCTCCATGGATTTAATTTCTACTTCGTTATCCATTTCTGGTTTCGATTCAGGATCTGGTTCATGTTGCTGTTGCTCCTTTGACTTATCTTCCATTGACTTATCTAACTCTGCATCCGCTTTTACTGTGGTAACCGAATCCATATCTTCCTCATCCTGATCCTGCGCCAGACTCCCGCCCAGCAGTAGCAGAACAAGCCAACACAAAAGTTTCACGTTCATTGTCAATTTGGATAATGTTGCAATTATTTACTAAACGAGCTCTTAAGTGGCTTATCAAAGTCAAATTTTGTTTGTCAATTTGAATGGGATGACCGAAGAGCTTCGCAAATAGCCCGCTAGCCCAAATTGACTCCGCAAATTGATTGCCGATTGCCGTTTGTTGTCCGTCTGTTCCAGTCCTGTTGCCGACACGGTCGGAACTGAGGCAAGGCCATTAAATTGCTGGCCATATGTCGCTGATAGTCACGCAATTATCCGACTCTAAATTAAATCGATATATGACAGTCGACCCATTTTACTGAACAGCTAACCACTCGAACACACCAGGCCAGCCTATCCCATTCCCATTTAATCGCTCCGTTTCTTCCTGAATAATTGATCATGTGAACTTTGGTCAGAGTGCTGAAGTCCAGTGCTCTACAACAATATGGTATCCAAACATGTCCAAATGATATGTCTATTTTGCATTCGACCTCTGACATCTGTGGCGAATCGCAAGGTCACTATGCAAGTCCAACCCCATCCCATATACCTAGTATTATAATTTATATGCTATACTAACAATTATTTGAGACTGTTTGACTAATTGAAATTTAATTAATAAAAGCTTAGATGTTATATTTTCTAATATATTTATATATATATATATACAAACAATGTTAAATTTTTATATAATTTTCAGTAAAGTCCATCCATGATAATTAAATTTGCTACATCAAACTTATTTATGCTCTGTACGCAAATTTTTAATAAAGCGTTTTTCTCAGGAATTCAACGACAAAGGCTAAACTAACGTAACCACAATGACAATAATTGTTTTGTTTCATATTTTTAGCTATTGCCCACATCTGTGATTCTCATGAATTCAAATTAGTCGTAAGATCATGCGTGTGCTGATAAGAATTTCTATACATACACATAATATCGGAAATAGTATATATTTGTAATGGATTACGTTTGCTCATGGGATATCAAAGCCTGGTCGAAATATTAAAAAAAGAAAAAGAAGCCTGGTCGAAAAAATAAAAAAAAAGAAAAATTAATAATTAAACAACTACATAGCTATAACTGTTTCGTATCTCAAATGATTTCAATGAGTTTTTATACCCAATCAAGAAGTGAAAAGAGCATATTGGTTTTGCACGTTAACAATTTCTAAGCTACAAACACTTTGGTAACCAAATTTTAAGAAATGTTAAGATCTCATCAATGCGATCTGCTCATTGTAGGTAATTCTATATTTTGTAGGGACTGTAGTTAACTGAGCTCAAGCAATTACTATAGTTGCAGAACTAATTGAGCGACACGGTTCCAGGAAACGTATCCAAAACTAATCTCGAATCTAATCTGGATATTAAGAACAAAAGGCATAGACTGAAAGGATTACATGCTCGGAATCATCGGGGTTTCAGCTAAGCTTACAAAATTGTTGAAATAAATATAAATATTGATAATTTGATATAGATAGAAATGTGAAGCAAAATGCCCTATAGAAGTTAGGATTGTATATAATATAGGTATCTACGATATTATTATTATATTATATGTAGTATGTATTATACGATAAAAAAAAAAGCTCAAATGTATTCCAAAAAGGCTGGATGCAACATTAGGTAACTTTTTTCTATGTTCTGCCTTCCATTATGTCGTACTCTCAGACGATTCCAGTGATATATGATATAAACAGACTTTAACATATTTATAGCTCATACCTATTAAGTGACCATTGTTCTCAAGCTCTTAGCCACAAATGGAGCTTATCCGTATCTCTGTATCAGGCTGATAAAGGCCTTTGTTCTAGCGGCCCAGTGATAAGCCATAAAGCGAATCTCAATTGTCAATTGCACAGAAGCAATTTGTCCAAGAGCTGGTGCAGTACATGTGTCGTAATGAGCCAACCATCTACTAAGCAACTGCTGATCCACCTGTTCGGGCTATCGCTCTGGCTGGGTAGTAAGTGTTGCAGCTAATGCTTTTCCAATAATGCGTTAATCATTCATATTCCATAGGCCTCGTCCTGCAGCCAACCAATGCCATTGTGTGCTATCATTGCGATTCTATCGCTCTGCCCGAATGCGCCCAGACCCTGGGCGAGGTGGGTGTATTGCCCTACAAGGAGTGCGCCACCGAGTTGACCTGCGCAATGTCCATAGGTGGGTAATCCATAAATATAATGGATGGAAGGGAGGACGGACGGACAGACAAAGACACGGACGAAAGGACAAACAGATGGGCAAACATGGCTAAATCAATTCAGTTCATCGGCCTGATCAAGAATATATATCCTGTATGGAATCTGCTACGCCTACTTTCACATGTACCATATATTTCCACAAATCCATTTAATACACATTTCCACTTTTTATTTTTGCAGTCGATTCGATAACGTATCGTGGCTGTGGTGCAGAGACGCCCACCACAGAGGCCACCTACGCCAAGAAGTGTTCCAGCAATCTATGCAATGCGGGCGTCTATCCACCTGGACGACTCAAATGTCATCATTGTGCCGGTGAGAGCTGTGTTGCGGTACCGCTCGGCAAGCCTCGACCCTGTCGCTATCATCATGAAGAGGATCAGTGCTATACGGAAATCGTGAGCTCGACTATGGGTTATCGTGGCTGTAGGTCCGATACAAATCACACGGCTGCTGCTACAGCCCAGCTGTGCGAGATTAACGGCTGCAATGATGCACTGGGCGCCTGGACATTGAGATGCGCCACTTGTGATTCACTAAAGGCACGCGGCTGCAAAATGGATCTCTTTCAGCTGGGCAATCGCTGTAATGTCAGCCAGTTCGAGCAGTGCGAACAGCAAATGCTGCTGGGCCAGGACCAGGAGCAATACTGCTATATATACAGACAGCTGGGCCGGGTGGTGCGTGGCTGTGCCGCCGACTTGCCAAACGAATTGGAATCACAACGGGCACAGCTGGAGACATGTGCTAGCGGCGACAATTGCAATGCTGGCTGCTTGCCACAGCAGCGCTGCCTCAGCTGCAACTCGTTGGAGAAGGAAATGTGTCGCAGCAATGCAACGGCTTTGATAAGTCAGGTTTGCGGTTCGGCGGAAGCATCATCTTGCTATACTTGCGAGTACTCCGATGGACAGCTGAAACGCGGCTGTGGTCCACCACCCACGGATCCACAAATTCTTAACTGTTACGAATGTGATGAGAACAGCGATCAGCAGGCTTGCAATTCCCTAGACTTAACGCGCTGCTATCACTGCAGCAGTGATAATGCTGCAGGCTGTGCCAACTGGGAGAAGCCGGGCGGCATCGATATAGAGCAATGCGCTGAGCCGGCAACACCCTGCCTGGTGGTCAACTACATCAATGGCACCACCGAGCGAGGCTGCCAGCGCACAGATTTCAATTGTGACGGTGTTTCCGTTGCCAGTTGCCGCAGCTGTGAGGGCAGCTTCTGCAACAAGGGCGCCTATCCGGAGCAGCGTTTGTGGTGTCATCAGTGCAGCAACTGTGAGCAGGTACAGAGTGGACAACATGCAGTACCCTGTGGACTGCTAGCCAATGAGCCGGCTGATCAGTTAACCGGCTGCCTGGAATACTACGATGCGCACAGTGGGCAGGTGGTGCGTGGATGTCGCTCTAATGGACAACTATACTATGAGTGCATGCTGCGCGCTGGCGGACAGGCAGGTTGTCGTCTGTGTCAGAGCCATGGCTGCAATGGAACGCCTGGAGGACAGCTGCGAGGAACAATTCAACTAGAACAAGTGGAACAGGAGCAGCTGGGTCAGCAACTGAAGGAACTGCGGCAACAGACGAAACTGCTGGAACAGCTGAAACATGTGATACAACTGGAACAGTCTGAACAGCAAGAGGCAGCAAATTTGAAACCAGGGAATTAGTTGAAACAGCTCCGAGCATATGGAATGGTATCTGGATTCTCTTTGAAGCGAGCTATAACTAAAATGACATTAATTTGGTTTAGCATAATTTATGAAAAAATTGCATTAAACTAGACATTTAAACCGGCTACAAATGAACATTTAATTAGTACAACTATTCTTGTGCATCGGGATCGTTGGGCTTTGGCGGTTTGTAACCAGGACTCAAAGCGCGACCGCGATGATTGAATGTGTAGAATGATGGAAAATTGCCAAGGGTATCCCAAGTCTTCTGCTGCATGTCCACAGTGGCACGTATTTCCTTGAAGTTACCCACGATTTGTATAATATTATAGACAACAACCACCAGGCTGATCACCGTTTGCAATATGATCTATAAGAAAATAAACGTAAGTCAAGAGATAAAACTCGTAGTTTCTGTACTCACATCTAGTGGCAGACTGGTCCACTCCTGCTCTGTTAGCCGCAAATAGGTGCGATCTGTTATAAATCAAAATTAGAATTAATTCTTCAATTCGAGCAAAGGTTGACATGTTTTTTGCACTTACGGTGTGCGGCTGAAAAGGCAGCATGCGCCAAGCTAGAAAAGCCAGCAATCAACAGTAATTTGTTCAAGAATTTACTACCCATTTTAATACCTTGTTTTATTTATTAAATTTACTGAATTTGTTCAAGTGACTTGTGAAAAATTGCTGCAATTGAAATTAAGCTAGTTGAAGTGTAATTTGCCAGCTACACGTCAAAGTTTTTTTTGCCCAGCTGATTGTCATTCAGACGTCGACGTCAACGTTGCTGGCGTTGCCACATCTGTCTTTGAACATAGCAATAAAATTCACAATAGAATACTCCTAACGCTCGTGTGCGTCTCTCTGTTCGCTTTGCCTTTCATTCGTATCAGCGACTTCGTGTGCATTGGACGTTCGACGCGCTTTAATCAAACAAGAAATTTGTCAATTACAAAAAGCATAATTCACTTTGCACCGGTATTTACGCGCGCGCGTCTTATTGCAAACTATTTAAAACGCAAAAATATAAACTGCTATACAATTGCAGTTAATTTAACAGTGAATAATTAAGGCTTGTCTGCACTTGTTCTCGAGAGACCTGCGTGTGCCTTTTCTGCGTTGGTGTGTTTGTGTGTATCCTTACATCCTCGCCTCTGCCCCCGCTACCGCCGACGCCTTTGCACAGGGTGTGGTGTATCATATAAAATTCCAGCGTACTGTAATACAATTTAAAACCAAAAAAAAGAAAACATGTCTGTCTCCTCGAATGCATCCTCTGCCTCGCGGAACGGCAGCGTCGATGATAGCACAACAACAACAACTACTGATAGCTCCGAGCTGACGCACATTTTGAATAGGCGACAGGAGATCATAGACTCCCTGGAGGCTGGTATCGAGGTGCCGCGCACCTTTAAGGTGGTCAATGTCTACACCGAATTCCATGAGTTTTCGCGCAAGCAAATCAAGGACTATCAAAAGACCTTCAATACGTAAGTTTATCCTAAAATTATTTAATACCTATACACTTGTAGAATACCCTTTAAATTGATAAAAATTGATGTTTAATTGATATAGATAAATATTTAAATGAAGCAATTAAAAGCGTGTTTGACATTATTGAACTCGAAATATGAGACGCTTATATTAGGTAGAATACCCTACAAATGTGATATTAGAGGCTTATATCATGTAGAGGCATATCAGAGGCTTATATCATGTACATTGAGAATATATATAATTATTATTATATATAATTAGTTTTTCTTTTTTTAATTATTATAGAACTTGAAATAGTGCTAAATATTAGTATTACTATATTATATATTAATATTACCACATATATTAATCAATTCCAAATATTGCTCAATGGAATTAATTTTATTTAAATTAATGCAAACTATATTTCTAATAATTTGAATCAATAATACTAAATTATGAGCCAAATAGTTACTCACCGTACAGGGTATTAGATAATCCCATTT
Organism: Drosophila borborema; assembly: GCA_030914335.1. Lineage (NCBI taxonomy): Eukaryota > Metazoa > Arthropoda > Insecta > Diptera > Drosophilidae > Drosophila > Drosophila borborema. The sequence goes on from JAUESP010000052.1 coordinate 331,555, forward strand.
ATTGATTTGTTTACGCAAAAAAACCCTATTCCAAAGCCTAACTCATTTTACAGCCTCGCACAGCTTACTTTGACACCTAGCATCAGCTAAAAACAAAAACAATAAGATCAAACATCAAGCTAAAAACAAAAGCTTTTGCGGTTAATTGACAACTAAACTGCCTGACACTCGAGTTCTCTACCCCCCCGCCCCATCAGCTCAGCAGTCCCAGCGCCCGTTTCAACCGCAACTCCCCCCGCGAATGCAATGGAGCATGACTCACACCTTCTACAGTGACTTTGTCACAGTCATTTGCACTCATCGCCGTTTAAGATTTCAATTCCGCGCCTCAGTCAAAATGGGCGCGTTGCTGCTACTACTCAGAGGAGCATTACATATTCAAATAAATTTGTTGTTTGTGGTTTTCTTGGTTTTTCAGTTGTCAGATGTCAGATGTCTGTCATCAAGTAGCTAGAATTTCCCGGTTAAACAGGTCTATGAGTTCCTATGTTATATCATGTTTCATAACGATCTTTTGACTTTGACATGTTCAAGATTTGGAATGTTGAGAGTATTGCGCAGGTTGTGTATCTCGCCTTGCCTCAAGCCCTTTCGCATCTCCAATGATGCACTGCTTGCGTAATCTCAAGTATTTTACGTAGGTATTGGAATATCTTGAGTATGTTGTATACTGTATATATATAAAGTATATAAAGCATATAAACCTAGACAACCACTTGACACGTCGTATTTGATAACTTATCTCGAAGCTCATCCGAATTTGACTTTGCGCGCGTTGATTGCGCTTTGCATATTTAGGCACAAAAAAAATAAACAAAAACAAACAGCATGACATATCCCCTCCCTCTCTATCTCTTTTTCGCTCGCTCGCTTCTCAGAACCTGCTGCTGATTCAGCGCTTTGAATCAGATGCAAGAGTCTAACCGGTGTTGCCAGAGTTGGAAAAGTGAAATTTATAGCTAAATTTGATCTGATACTAAATCTTTGACCATAAATAGTTTAAATTATCTAAAAATACAGAAGTACAAAATTCAAATTGTTATTAAATTGTGGGAAATAAAAATGGTTAACCTTCCATTTTTCTCAAGACCGCAGAGTTGTAAATTTCAAATATGTTTTATTTACACAACCATTCAGGTAAACGTTTCTGTAAATGATAATGGTTAAAGCTATAAAATAGCTATAACAGCAACGGTGCTCAACAGCATGCAACGCACACACACAAATTCACAGATAGACTACCTGGTAATTAAATTGCTCTTGCAATTAACAGCTGGATTCTATGTGTACATGCTTTCCATTAACACATCCAGCCAATTGGAGCACTGCAGCTAACTAGCTGTCAAAACAAAGCTGTGAACATGCAGGCAGGTAGTAAACAAAAAAACAAACTCCTGTTTTTCATCCTGAGTATCCTCTATTTGAATTCATTTGCCGTGACTCAACTAGGTCAGTGCTTGGCCCATTGTCAAAACTGAAATATTTGTAAGACGAGCCAAGAAGTAAAATAAACAAACGAATGACTGAAAGAACGTGCCTTGAAAATAAAATCGGGCAGGGCTCCAAATCCCATTGACTCAGCTCCAGAATGTCTGCAGAGAATGCCACATAATAATATACATATATAGTATGAAACATAACTGATAAAGCAAACTAAGGCTTATACATATATATGTAATGGAAGTACATATATGAAATATACATAAATGTATAGATTCATATTGGTGTAGCTTTAATATGCACTCTGAGCATTCGCTTAAAATTTGTAAGCATTATTTACTGAAGGTATTCAAAATATTTCTTAAATTTTATGTGTATTTCAATTATAAAACTGGTTTGCAGTTGATCGAGTATTATATTCAAGTCAAGTTCTCTGAACTATCCCGGCTAAATGCCAATCTTAGTCTTCAGTTGATCTTTTAAAAAGTGTTTTTGTTGTTTTTAAGTTATCCCAGCGAACACAACAAAAACAATAACCGGCTGTGGCTTATGCGCAGCGAGCTTCTGACATTTCCAGTTTGATAACTCAGTAGATCCCCCGGCCCCCTTTCCCCGCCCCCTGTTATCAGATGATGCGCTAATTTTTTGTAAAACGGGAAGCAGATCGTAAAAGCAAAAACAAAACTGGAAAAGAGCAATGCATAATAAAATATAAACAAAAATTATGTACAAATTCTGTTCTACTGAGTCATTTATGTTTTTCGGGAAATTGTTTCTGATTCAGCTCAGAGATTAACCATAAACATATACTAAATACATAAACAAATGCAGGGTATCTGCATTTCCGAGAGCTCGATGAATCTCTTCGTGTATGTGCACACGACCCAATTGCGCATTAACGAATATGAATTTATAGATTGTTTATACTTGGATGTATATGTTGAAGAAATAGCAACAAAAAATATGAGATTAAAGAATGCTGGAAAATAGGCCAGAAAATACCCTGTAAATAGTAGAGGACGCTCCTGTTATTACATTATTTTTCAGCTCTTATTTGATTGATATGAATTTAATGCAGAGTGCTCTAGCTGAGGATGCACTGTTAAGAATCACTCCATCAACTGTATTGCTATTAGATATTATCTTAGACAAACTGTTTTTGTTCAATAGCTTTGAATTTACAAAAGCTTAAAGATGAGAAAATAAAAATATTTATATATCAGATATTCAAGAAATAATATAAAATCATAATAATATAAAAATCAAACTATTTTTTCCCTGCATGCTACAAGCTAATGCAGAAAACAAATATACCCAGCTCCCAGCTTAACTTTCTCACTTAAATATAGGGTATCCTAAAAATGAAGAGGAAATCTCATTTGCCCAGCTCTCAGCGCTAATCGGACACGCAATATGTAATGCCTTTCTTATAGCGGCGTAATTATTTGTTGATATTGCTGGATTTTAGTTTCCGGATCGCTTTTTTTTATTCATTTTACTTTATATACATATATATTTTGGATGCGCCATTTTCCGCACGTTTTTCCGGAGCGAATGCGCAAGCAGAGGCGATAAATGCCAGACGCTCGCAACTTAATGATATTGATTTAAGTCTCTTTCTTCATGCATTTAATGGCCACACATGCTCTCAAGGGTATGTCTATACATAAATCATTGGGCTTGTAGTCAGTCCAGTCGTTTGTCTGCCGCTGGCTGATAAGCCTACAAATCCTTAAGCAAAGTGGAGAATACCAACCACCGAGCCATGTTGACGCCTCTCACTTCTTGGTTTTGCATTGTTCAATTTGCATGTGGGTTGTGCATTTTAGCTTATTGCATTTTCAACTTGATTTAAGTTCAGACAGAAAAGCAACAAGAATCGAGTTAGAGATGAGCTTGTCGCGTAAATGAGGGAAATTTAAAAATAGGGAAATTTTACTGAAAAGGGATAATTATGCGGCGGCAAATGAGGCAAGGTTTATGTAGATTAAAAATTTTAAACATATTAACTCTTAAATTCGATCGAATTTTTAATTTAGAATTTTACAGAAAATAATTAAAATATAGAAATTGACCAAAAAATATAATGCAATAATATTTTTCATAATTTTAAAAATTAAAATATATTTAAGACAATATTTTTACATAGTTTCATGAACATAAAAATGTACACGATAACGATATATCGTTATGTTATCCATCTCTAGGCATGCTATCAATGCCAGGCCACTTGTGCTTACAAATTGGGTTCATGGCAAAATTTACACCACTGCAGACCACACACATGCACGCACACACACTCACTCCCGCTCACTGGCATATATTAAATTCAGTTACACGCACTTTACATTTTCTAGGGAGGGTTGTTTTGTAGACCCCACACGCACACTATGCGCATATCATGTCAACTGCGTAGCAAGAGCTTTTAATTAAACCACACATTCACCACCCATTATCGCTGAAGCAGAAGAAAACGCCCTCCCGGCGACCGGAGCACTTATGCAAAAAAAAAGGGTTGCTGTTGCACATTTTAGGCTAAACTGCAGAGTACTTCCTGTCTATGACGAACGAGCGGGTCAAAGTGCAGCATACAGTACATAATAATATGTATATACTAAAGATACGACAATGTACATACATACATATATTTGCTTATGCATATAGATATAAATATTTGTAGCAGGTTCATTGACATTTGCAAATTTATTTGCCATTTTACATTTGGTGTTTACATTTTGCATTTTTACACCTTTTGTTGTTGTTGCCTCTGCTGCTGCTGCTTATCTGTCAATCGATAGTACTGCATCGCCATTGTGAATGGCCTTTTCTTGTTTTGCTGATGCTGCCATATTGGCGCACACTGACCTTTGCCAAAATGTACCGCATAATTGCAATGCAGGCGACCAGCTGTCTGGCAACGTTCGACAAGCGTGGTGTGGAGTGGAGTGGGTAATTGTGCACGCACGCCTGCGTCACTGTGTGTGCGCGCATTGTGCTGACAATTACCATTCATTGATTGACAGTGAGTAAGAGTAAATAAATAAAAAAGAGAAAAATGCCAGTATATACATATGTATGTTAAGTTTATTATCTGTGACTAGTGGCAATGTCATCGTGCCACTCAATTGCGGAAATATCAAATTAAATAAAAACCACATAGAATCATCGCCGACAATCAGCTGCAGCAATGGTAGCGGCAGCGGCTCCTTTCCTTTGTGCTTTGAGCTTGCTGCACAATTAGTCATGTGCAGTTGATATTTAATTCTAATAGAGATGGGGGAGGCACTAACCATGAAAGTCAGTCAAACGAACTTATGGTTTAAATAATGACGACATTTCCTTTTTATGGAAATTTTATTATCGTTTATTTATTATTTATTTCTAGTTTTTACTCATTTCTGATAGACTTTATGAAATTTCCCTCTTACGTCATTCCCCTATATATGTAGGTACCTTTTAATCCAATGTAAATTAGAGTCTTAGAATCAGCAATTACTTATCGACTCAGTCTCAGTTCGTTGTGCATTATTCTGCTGCAGCCACATACAGCTCGCTGCCAGGGACTGACTCATAGAGAGATGGGCTCTTTCTCGTTGTTGTTGTTTCCTGATGCAACTAAAAATAATCGGATACGACCCACGCAACGCTTTGATTTTTGTGTTGCTCCAATTTCGAAATGTCAAAATATGATGCCTTTTTGCTATGGGCCTTTCAGTCTGTCTGGACTGGGAATGGCTACTGTAGAAGCTCCACTAATGAATACATTTAAATTTAGTAGGACTGAGAGATAGAGGGTTTGTATAAATAAATTGTGGCTGGCATAAATAAGGTATAATGGAATTGTGGCTATGCAGTCTAGCGCGCTCTTACTGTAGTTCTGCGCTCTTGGCCAAGTTTACGATGCAGTTAAAATGTTGTTCATTCTTTTTTTATCGATACTTTATGCGCACGCACTTCCACACAAAACTTTACATGTGTCTTAAATATAAATGGCCCAAAGGCAAAGTGTACATTTGAGTACACAGGTGCAAGTGGGATTTCGAAATGGAAACAGTCAGACAGAAAGACTGACAACCAGACAATCCGTCCGTCCGTCAGTTCGTGTTGAGCGAAATAAACAAGATATTGTGTATGCAAGACGTCAACTGTGTATAATTTATTTTTTTTCTTTATTCATTGCCTTTTGCTGTAGTTGACTTACAATAGATTAAAGCGCTGTGCGCAATCACATGAAGAAATCCACCAAACTCAACTCGTTGCAGTGCATTTTAAACGTTATACACAATAACCGTTACAAAAGCCCAATGGACAAACAGAAAAAAAGTGCCAAGGGGCAGAAAGGGCGAAGATTGAATACTCTGACGTATGTTAGAGAGAAAGAGCAATAGATATTAGAGATGGAACTTGCGCTAAATTCGACGAACAGTCATGCAGTTCATTTATTCAATAGTTCTATTATTATTATTATTATCAGCAGTTCATGCACAAAAAATATATCATTCAGCCACAACAATAATGATTGTTCAATCGATTGTTAAACAGTTCAATTGAAATTATTATTCATATGGTATGGTTAATGGATGATTAAACAACGCAAATTGATGACGACAAATAAATTTTCAATGAATGACGGAAATTCTTATTGTTTATTCACTAGCTTATTTTAATAATTCGCTCAACAATTTCACTTTTAATTTACTACAATTCTCAATTGAAATTTATCCTAAAATATACTAAATAAAGTGTATAGTTTATTTATTCATTAAAAATTATTAAATCAAGCTAAAGAATGTTACAGAACTCTAGTACATTCTTCATGTAAAGCTGTTCATTCCTATATGACAAGTGTATTTCATACAGGGTATAACAAAAAAGAGGTTCAAGAACATGACGCGCTGTGACTGCTGAGCGTTGGCATTAACCCGCTTGGGCCACCGAGCATAGAGAGCTCAGAGACCAAAAACTAAGAAACATAAATTCACAATGGGCAACAGCAAAAACAACAACAACAACGAAAACAGCAACAATTGGCGTCACATTAAGTTGGTAATAGAGAAAAGCCACGACTACACGTTCAATAATTGCAGCGACTACTGTAGAGTGCTGAGTTGGGCGGCAGGCGGCGGTTGGGAGTGCAGCAAAACGCAAAAATATACTGAAAACATGCATTTTGCGATTTGCGATTTACGATGCAAATGCGGCATGCAACAACAATGGCCAGCTGACCCCGTTAGCTGTTGAACTGTACAAACCTACATGCATGTTTCTGGAAAAAAAAAAAAAAAAACAACGAAAAAACTTAATTCGCATGTCTAACAAAATGCAATGAAGCATCCATCTATCTAGATTTTCACCCGCACTTATGAAATTCATTGAATTGAAAACATTTTGTAATCGCCAACACACAAAAATTAGGATAGCTAAAAGCAGGAGGTCGATCGGCGTTGCCACATCGGCCGCAGGAGAGCGCTCAGAAAGAAGCCCAGGCGTTAGAGTGTTGCCGCTGCTGTTGCTGTTAGCAGTGCTATCAGAATTTCACTAGCTATAAATAAAAACCCGCTCACATATCAATTTAGCTAGAAATAAAAGTGTTTTAGCTAGCATTCATTTCACATAGCATTTAATGTAGCTAGATATTAGCAAAGCAATCATCACTAATAAATAGTTAGCTGAAGATAAATGAAGAATTGAATCAACGCCTGATACAATATTAATTGAATTGAACAGCTGCTAATGCAATTGCAATCATTTAAGCTTACACGAAAAACAAACAAACGTAACTTTACGTTTAATGAGCATGTGTTAAGCGAGCCAATTAATTGGAAAGAAAACCACAAAAACATAATAACAAGAAAGAAAGAGGAAAAAAAAGCAAAAGTCTGCCAATTGTCACATTGACGCAACCGAGTGAGACACAGAGACAGGCGCACTGAGTGGCTTATGGCAATTGAAGTTAATTAAATACGAAGCAGCGAACTAGCAACAATTAGTTGTTATAGCGTTAAATGCGTGGTGACACCTTCGATACGGGAGATGTAGGGATGGGCCAAAACGTCGATTAATATTTCTATGTGAATTATGTGAAAGCAGAATGGCAAGGCATTGGTATTATGATTTCTGTTATAATAGTATCATAATAAATATTTTTCAAAAGCTAAACAAAATAATTAAACAATTAGTTCAGCCAGTTCCTGAGCCGTATTTTATAATGAGGCATTACGATGATTTTAAGCCACTGACTCACGGCTCAACAGTGCCTCATTCTAATATTCAATTCGTGAATCTGTCCTACGTCTACAATCTGATTCACGGGCCCATCTCTAATGCTCTGCTTCTGTCACCGTTAATTACTTTCACTATCGTCGTCGTGACAAGCAGCCCAACAATTTGTCGACCCGCGCAATTGTCGATACAATTAACAACGAAAGCATAAAAAAAAAAGAAACACGAATAAAAAAGAAACAAATGCGTTGGGGGCTAATGCAAGCGCTCATTAGACGAGATCACATAGTTTTCTAATGATTGTGAAAACGAAATTGAAAATTGAAAACTGAAAGTGATGCTTGTATGTAATCGAGTGCAATGTGTAATCGATTGCGTTATTATTTATGAGCAAATTGGTTGACAACGACAAATGCCGACGGCGACAGCGACAGCGACGTCGACGAAACTTGTTGCAAGTTGCACGTTTCCTTTCCTTGGCCTGGCTCGGGCCAGGCTTGGCCGGGCTTAGCTAACTGCTTGACAGCGACTTTAATGGCAGCTTGTCTTATTTTTAGACGCAACTAGTTTGACTCGTTTCGCAGCATCCTTCAGAGACGAGGCAAGGTCGTGCTGTTTTTTGTCTGCCACATTGTAGCTGTTGTTATTGCCGCCAGCGCATCTGCCCCGCACGCGATTTAACCATCACAACAACAATAACAGCTACTGGTGCAACATTAGCTAATGTTGCGTTTTCTCCATGCCACATGCTGCCTCAATGCTCATTACGTAATTTAGCTAGTAAAATTTTCTATTTACATTTTTATCACACAATTTCCTGCCCACACATTCACTTGAGGAAGTGGCCCCAAACGGGCATTTGAACTTTTGCCCATCCACGAATTTCGTGCTCATAAAAGACGATGATTAATAAACATTAGAAGTAGAGATTAGCTTGAAATTCATTTTTTAACGGGAGCAACCGCTTGTTAAATTAACCGCTAATTAAATTTGTCTTCTAAACTTTTTACAAATCTTGCATTGATAATATCAAAATGGAATTATCAACTACGTTTATTATTATTGATGCGAATTGCTTAAAGAAATCAATTGTCAAATTCAAAACTATTCCGAGTGTAATCCGACAGCATTCTAATCTTAATTACATTTGAATAAATTAATTATAATTACATTTATCGTTAGCGATGTTTTATTTTTAAACTATTATCTGACTTGTCGGCATGATGTCATATTGCATAGTTCCACTTAAGTAGCGAAAAGAAATTGCAATTCTGATTTGAACAAAGCTTAAATAGTCTAGAATAGCACTGCTACATATACTTAATTCCTACTCAGTTAGTAATAATAGATAAACCTAAAACTTAAACCAAATTTTTGTTTTTTATTTTTTAATTAAATTTGTTTTTTTTTTTTTTTAGTATGTATTACTTCGTTTATCAACATTATTATTTAATTAATGACAATTATAAATTTATATTTGCTTTTAAAAATTATTTAAATATATAAGTATGTTTTTTTTTATGTTTTATTTATTTACTTTTTTTCATTATTATTTTTTTTTTTTTATTTATTTTTTTTTAATATATAATTGTAAATTTGTATACAAATTTTATTGTGCATGTATCATTTTGTATACTTTTTTAGCTTTTATCAATTATGTATTCTAAAATTGAAAGTCATTCTACTCGCTTCCCATACTTTCTCACTTTCTGTGCTCAATTTTCAATGCAGTGTCATCCCAGGCACAAAACGAAACGTACGTAAAGCGAAATTTAAGCCTCGAGTGAACTGCAAATTTAGCATGAAATTGGGTTACCTTCTCGTCTTATCGATTAGCAGGTGGGCGCGTTGAAATAGCAGTTAACGTCCTTGTGCCAAACAAAGCACGGCGGAATATATATACATATAAATTTATATATAATCATTTACATTCACATACAAAAATACTAAAATTTGTGTCTCTCTATTTGCAGCTATGATACTGCTAGAGATGGTTTCTTGGATCTGAGCGAGCTTAAGTATATGATGGAGAAACTGGGCGCACCGCAAACCCATTTGGGATTGAAGAAGATGATTGCCGAGGTGGATGAGGATCACGATGGCAAGATCTCATTCCGTGAGTTCCTACTGATCTATCGCAAGGCGCAGGCCGGCGAGCTGGACAGTGAATCGGGACTGAATCAATTGGCACGCCTCACCGAAATCGATGTGGAGCAGGTGGGCGTTAGCGGCGCCAAAAACTTCTTTGAGGCGAAGATCGAACAGCAGCTGCGCACAAATAAATTCCATGATGAGATCAGGCAAGAGCAGGAGGATCGGCGTCGCGAGGAGGAGGAGCGGGCACAGCGACGCCTGCAGTTTCAGCAGCGTGCTGCTATCTTTCAGTGAAGCGACAATTGAAGCGATTTGATCATCTATATATATATATATATAAACTATATAATTTGTAGTCTAGCACGTAATCCTTGTGGCGTAGGTTAAACAAATGCAAAACAATTTAGGGACGTGTCAGTGGAGAGCAGAGGTTTTTTGATATCACATCACATCGTAGCTTAAACTAATCATTCACATATAACTCACTATATAGATATATATGTCTCTATATATAAATAGACATATATATCTCCCACTTATATATAGTTAACGAGCATACCAAAATCGTAAATTTTAATTGTGTTTAAGTGAAAGAAAATGTTCTATATACATATAATAATTTCTGTTTATATAAATTTAAGTTTATTTTTTTTACTTTTAGTTTTTGCTGTTCCGCTTTGTTAAATTTTTTAAATATTTCTGTATAAAATTTTAATTTTCTTTTGTTGTTGGTGCCATTATTTTATAAATTTGATTTGGTGTTTTGTTACTAATCTCATGTTTTATGTTAAAAATTAAGCTGAATATTTACAAAAATAGAAAAGAAAAGCAAAATACTAAAATATATAAAAACAAAAAGCAAACAATTTCTTCTTTAACTTTCGAAACTTTGTTGTACATAATTTTTTATGCATTTCGTAATTTTGAAATACGTTTTTACAATTAAGTTATATATTGCAGTATTCTCATGCAAGCCGTTCAAGCAATATGAAAATACATTTTACACATAAACATACATATATATATAACCATATGAAAATACGAGAATACGAAAATAACGGCAATTACTATATCTACTAAATATGAATTCATGTATATAGTGCAAATAAAAATAATGTGAAAAACAAATTCATTGACTTTTGATTATGCGAGAAAGTCGAGGTGGAATTGGGAGAAGAATGCAGATCTCTATAAAACTTGTATAGTTTTCATTCAGGGTTGATTATTTGAATGCCTCTTTGCTTAATCCATAATGATGTCTATCATTGATTTCATTGTTGAGTTTATTTCTAATGAAAATGAGTTGGTAATTTAAAATATATAATAAAGACAATCTGATCGCGATATTGATAATGATATTAACAATCGTTATAATTTTAAATGAGAATATTTATCATATAAATTACAATAATCATGAAAGTGATGATAATGTCATTAATAATGAAATTGAATATCTATCGTTATATAATTACATAAGAATGTCAATAATAATTATAATGAAAAATAATTATAAAAAATGGTAATGAGGAAGATATATTATAATATAATAAATATTTCTAATAAAAATCATTATGAGATTTTCTGAGTATACAAAAATTGACAAAATTATGATTAATGAAGATAAAGCTAGTGAGACTAAGCTGATTATCAATTGTATGTTACGAAACAAATATAATGTACATACTTCTTATTAATATTTATTTAAATTTTGAATTTTATACAATTAATATACATTTATATTTTAGTACGTACTACAAAAAATATATTTAATAATTGTATTTAAGAATTCAGTATAGAGTATAAATATGTATAGTACAATCAATCAAAATAACAGCTGTTCTAGTAAAAACCCTTCTTAGATTAAGTATATAACAATCAATTAGGTATATTGAAATATTTTACAAATTTAATCAAGTTTGGTATAGAGCATACGCATTTCGTTATGTCTTTGGTGGCTCGATTTCACTGATGGTGGCGCCTCGCCGCTGGGAGTGACGACAGCGCAGCATGTCGCACTTGAGCGCATAGCGATGCTGGCAGACGGGACACTGATGCGGCTTCATCTGCAGATGATAACCCTTGATGTGCTGGGAGAGTCCATTGCGTCGCTTGAAGACGCGCTCACAAATGCTGCACTTGTATCGCCGCTCTGAGCTGTGGGTGATGCGATGCTGCTTGAGGCCGGTCAGCGAGCTGAACGTTTTCTGGCAGACGTCGCAGCTGTGCACAGTTCGTTTGGCCTGGCCAGCTGTAACAGCGGGACGAGAGCGTCGTTTGGCCGCCCGCTTCAGGGGTAGCCGCTGGCGACATTTGAGCTCGTGCCGCCTGTAGAAACGCCAATGGGTGAAACTGATGCTCTGACAATGCCGGCACTTGTAGCTCTGTAGCCGGGCATTGCGCAACGGCACCGACTGGCAGATGTAGCGCATGTGCTGACGCAGACCGAGACGCGAGCAGAACAGCCGCAGGCAGCCGAAGCACTTGACGGCAAAGGCACGCTTCGGCGGCAGCCCAAAGTGCCGCTTGCGTCGCTTGTGGCACAGCAGCTGCTGCACGCTGGCAAAGCGACGCTGACAACAGGCGCAGCGTAGGCGAGGATTGGCACGCGCATTGGCCAACGACTTCTGATTCGTGCGCAACTGGCGGCAGGTATGCTGCAGTCGTCTGAAGCGTGCGGCCAGCTTAGCATAAGCATAGTTCTGCGACTGCGGTGCACTGATGGCCGGCTCGGCGATCAGATCATTGTAGTGCAGGAAACTACGCTGCATATCCAGAATGTCGATCTTCTTCTTGGCCGGCAGCTGCGGCGGCAGCCAATCCGATTGCCAGTAGTCGACGGGAGTGACCAAGGGCAGGCCGGCTGCAGCTGGCGGCGGGTATTCCAGCTTGAGTGAGCTGTTAGCCGTTTGATTGAGATTAGGAGGCGGTACACTGACCATGGGCATGGGCGTGGGCGTAGGCGTGGACGTAGCCGCGGAAGCGGGCGTCACATGTGCCAGGGTGTAGTGCTGCTGCAGGCTCTCGGCTGTGAAGAACTTCGTGGTACAGAGGGTGCAATTGTGCAAGCGAAAGGCCGAGGACTGCACCACACTGTCGTTGAGCACAACAATGTTGGGCTTAGTGTTGGCCGGCGGTGGTGCTGCTACTGGTGGTGGCATCAGTTCGCAAATCAACGGATTGGGTATCTGGCTAACATTCGTGACAATTGGCTTGCAGCTGCGTGGCTCGGCTGGAGCAGTGGCTTGCGGTTGGGATTGCGTTAGCGGTTGCGGCTGTGGCTGCGGCTGTTCCTGTGGCTCGGCGCCCTCTACCTTCTCCGTCTTGTATTGCTGCAGCGGCGGCAGCTGCCAGTCCTCTTTGGCATAGTTGTGCTCCTCGCTGAGTAGTTCCGTTTGCGGCAGCACCGGAACATTTACGGGCTGCGACTGAACGACATCGGCATCGTCGGTTATATTGATAAACGGATCGTCCAGATTGATAATCTCCATGATGTCGCAGTTGTTGATGATGTCCTGGGCGTTGAGCATGGGAAAATTGCAGAACTGAAATTTTTGCTCCGTCTCGTCATTTGCTTCTGGTTCATGATCACAACAGCCATCGTCCAGGCCCATGTCCAGCTCGTCGGGGAACAGATTGTCAAGACTCTCGCACGCCTCCTGCTTAACTCGGACCACTGGCTCCTGCTTGATCTTTAGCTGCCGCCGATATTTGCGCTGCAGCTCGCCCTGAGCGACAATCACAACGTCGCAGAATTGCGAGAAACGCTCCAATTGACGGCAGCAATCGCCACAGATTTCTTTCGGCAGTGGCAGCGTGTCATCCTGAAGGATTTGCAGCGTGGGAAAGCATTTCTGGATCATCGCAAACAGTTCGAAGCTCTTGTCAAACGATACGCAATTGAGGGCGGCAATGCCACAGAAGCGGCAGGTGCTTCGTGTGCCAGTACCAGCTGGTGTCTGTTGCACGTCCGTTGTGGGCCGCGTCACCTGCTCCACAAGAACATGGTCTGCCAGCCGCACCGTCGGCACCGCATTTTTCTTCAATGTTTTCCGATTGTTGCTGCAATTGAAGTCGGTGTCCACGAAGTGACGACTGCAAACGGCACTCCATTTTGAGGGCATCCACTGGCCGCTGCGCTGGGTGAACTCCTTCCATTTCTGCAGCAAGTCCTTGCGTTTAAATGGAAATCTACAAGAGCGAAAATAAAGTTTTTCAATGCCTTTCTATTTGCGAGGAAAACTTACCTGTGAAACGATATGCTGCCCGCATGCACATACTTATCGCTGCAATTGACAACTGCACAGTGTGCGGGCATTTGGCATTGTCTGCTTAGTTGTCGAATTTAATTGTCAGTTTCAAATATTTTCAGTTTCTCTTTATAAATTCAACTTTAATAACATTGGATATGCTTCTAACAGCATAAAAGAATTACAATCAAACACTGTTCATTGCATACACTGTTAATAATACCATTCGTGATGATGGATTCTATAAAACAGCTGTTCCTGCTGTAGTACGAAATTAAAAATATCTACTTTAAATTTATATGTTTAGCAACCGATACAAAATGCAGTGATGTATTAAAATTTAAAATTTCTTAATCATTTTTGTTTGTGGTTCGAAGATATACAAAATCGCTTAACAGTGAACGCAACAATGAGTTAACAGACGCTGCAAACGCAATTTGGCTCGCGAGCACGGAGCGAACATACTACTGGTTCACCTCTTATCACAGACAGCTGATCTCTTGCGATCTCCCACCTCCCAATTAACGCCTTCTTTGCTCCCCACTGACTATGCTGCTAAGTTAAAATTCTTTGGTCGCTCAGTAACACTGCTGTAGTATTTTGGCACTGTTGCTGGAGGAGGAACGTACATTTGGTGACAAGGTCAAACAAGGTCTTCAGCACGAACAAAAGTGAAAGTTGAACAAACAAAACAAAAAAAAAATGTCACAGCTGTTGAAAATAACAAGAGGTCAACTGCGGCTGCAGTACAAATGCGCTGTTGCTGCAGTCGCTTCAGAGCCCTGTCTCGTTGGGCTGCACAGGTCAATGGGAACGGCCACGGGCGGCGGCAAAGGGTGCGTGTATAGTGATAAGAAAATTCAACAATTAACGCGTGTTGCTTGTAAATACGACACAGATAAATTTAATTTTAGATTTTTGCCCATTAAATACCCTTGATTCCTTATTGAATCTGCTTAAGCACAGTTCAAAATTTGTAAGAGCATAATTTTGCTATTTTATGGGACATCTGTTTGTAAAAGATTTCCACTCGTAAAACAAATTCCCCTAATCAGTTATTGTTGTACCAACGACATGAGTGAATCGAATCAGGTGTTCTATGTTTAACCAACTAGCTGTGTCTGCTAATTGGTATATCAATCAGATGCTAATAGTACAATGTATTTTGTATCTGTAAGATTATTAGAATTAATTTCAAATTAGTTAAATAACTGATAGATTAATATACATTTTTATTATTATTATATTTATTAAAAATAGAGAATAATAATAAAGATGTATTAAAAAGGGATAGTTTGAGTTTTGCAAGCAAATCTTCTAATAAGATTAATCATTTTAATCTCTACTAAATTTCTTCTTAAGGTACATTAATTGTCATATGTAAAATATAATAGACGCTTAAACCAGTCACATTAACTGTTCTCTTTCCTTCCAGTGAATACGATCTTGTGGTTGTGGGCGGTGGCATTGTGGGCGCGGCGTCAGCCCGTGAAATCCTGCTGCGCCATCCAACGCTCAAATTGGCCATTTTGGAGAAGGAGTCCAAGTTGGCCCAGCACCAGAGCGGTCACAACTCGGGCGTCATCCATGCGGGCATCTACTACAAGCCGGGCACACTGAAGGCTCGCCTCTGCGTGGAGGGCCTTAACCTGGCCTACCAGTACCTGGACGAGCATCAGATACCGTACAAGAAGTGCGGCAAGCTGATTGTGGCCACGGACGAGAAAGAGGTGAAACTGCTGGAGGATTTGCATGATCGCGGCATTAAGAACAAGGTACGCGATCTGCGCATGATCGACGGCGATCAAATCAAAGAGATCGAACCATATTGTCAAGGCCTCAAGGCGCTGCACAGTCCGCACACGGGCATCGTCGACTGGGGCCTGGTCACTCAGCATTATGGCGAGGATTTCAAGCGATGCGGTGGCGACATCTATCTGAACTTCAATGTCACCAAATTCACGGAAACAAAAGAGGGCTCCGACTATCCGGTTACCATACACAGCGGCCGAGATGGCCAACAGGTGCGCACCAAGAATGTCCTCACCTGCGGCGGTCTGCAGTCCGATCTGCTAGCCGAGCTGACGGGTTGTCCACGAGCGCCACGCATCGTACCCTTCCGCGGCGAATATCTGCTGCTTTCCAAGGAGAAGCAGCATATGGTGCGCGGCAATATTTATCCAGTGCCCGATCCGCGATTCCCATTCCTAGGCGTCCACTTCACACCGCGCATGGATGGCAAAATCTGGCTGGGACCCAACGCGGTGCTGGCCCTGAAGCGGGAAGGCTATACGTGAGTAGGACACGAGCATAGATTGGCATCCATCATTCGTTATCTAATTGAATACCTACAGCTGGGGCGACATCAATCTGTTCGAGCTCTTCGATGCGCTACGCTATCCGGGCTTCCTTAAAATGGCCAGCAAATACATTGGCTTCGGCCTCAGCGAGATGGCCAAGTCGGCATTCATCAATCTGCAGGTTAAGTCGCTGCAGAAGTACATCCCGAACATCACCGAATACGACATCGAGCGTGGACCGGCGGGTGTGCGTGCCCAGGCACTCGATCTGAGCGGTAATCTGGTCGATGATTTCGTCTTTGATCGCGGAGAGGGCAGCGGCGCGCTGGCCAAGCGAGTGCTCCATTGCCGTAATGCACCATCCCCAGGTGCCACAAGCAGCTTGGCTATTGCCAAGATGATCGCTGACAAGATCGAAACGGAGTTTAACATTGCCAAAGCCAAGTAGCTCCAATTGGACTCCAACTAAGAATATTTCTTATTGTGCATTTCTCTCTCACTCGCTTTTAATCATAAACAATTTCGATCATCACAAATTATTTTCTGTTATTTTTTGTTTATTGTTTTTTTTTTTTTTCATTTTGCAAATGCATTAAACATCGATTTAGTTGTTGTTATTTTATATGTTATTTGTTTATAAATGAATTTGAAGATGATATGAAATACGTGTAAATTTGCTGAAATGTGTGAAATTGGTTTCAAATAAATGTTAATTTTATATAAAAAGTGTAGCATATTTTAAATTATTTATGTAAGCTTAAAAATACTTTTATTCTTTACTTTACTACTTTATATATATATATATTTTTTTTTTTTCTTTTTGTTTCCATCTATTTCACACTTAAAAGTAGAATTATTTTAATTCTAAAAAATTACTTACTTTTAGTATATAGATTTTATATATAATTCATTATATAGCTTATTCGTTGAAGTCCTTTAGATCTGCCTTTGCAAGTATTCTATTTTCATTCTCTATCAATTTCTATTCTTCTATCAATTCCTGTCCTTTCTCCCTAATTCAGCTCCAATATATGCCGCTTGCCTTTTGCAGCGGGCTCCTTAATGCCCAGCACCTTGATCTCTCTTTGCAGCTGCTGCACTGGAGCTTCACTCCTTAGCAGCTCACGACACTTTTCATTTATGACTTTCAAACCATTGGCCGCATGTTGGCGCATTTGTGCATCACAGTTCTCATTGGCCTCAATAGCACGCAGCAGTCGATAGATGGGCAAGAGCATGTCCTGGTAATTCAACAGGCTGTCCATGCCGGCCAACAGCTCGGCAAGCACCAGCAAAGCGCCACGCTTGGCAGGCAAATAACGTCCCGTGCTGAGCTCGGCGTCAATTAGCTGCAGCAATTCCTGGAAGAAGCTGTGCACCTGGTAGGTGAGCAGACGACAAAGCTGCGCGAGGTTCGCATAGGCGGAGCTGCGAAATTCATCCAAAGGCGAGCGAGCGCCATGTAGAAAACAATTGAAGAGGACGGCCTTATAGCGATAGCAAAGAGGACCTTCAAATGGAAATTGATATAGAAGTAAATGATTTACAAAATATATTAAAGGATATTTGGTCATCTACCAATTTCTTGGGCTGCTTTGAGTATGGCTTCGCCCACAACCAGACGATAGTCGAGATCAGCTGATTCCGATAGGTATTCATCGCTGAGCATGTCCAGCACCTCGGCCTCCATAATGTGCACCAGCTGCACGAACAGACGCACGCAATTGAGAAACGTGTAAGAATCCTTCTGCTTGAGTGTGCTCAGTGCCAGCGCAATGATACGATGTGATTGAGATAGAAAGGTAGGATCCTTGTTTCGCAGTGCGTCCAGCATCAATTGTATGCCATAGACCTGTAGATGCGGTTGCGCGTTTTCGATGAGCTCTCGCGCCTGCTGAAAGGAGGCTAGGGAGGGAGCGGAGGAAGGTTGACGCTGCTGCGGCTTCCCACCAAGCAGATCGAGCAACGGCTGCAACGCATTCAACAGCAAAGGATTCGCTGTTTCGCTAGCTAAACTCCGCAGTGGTTGTTGCAGTTGGCGCATGGCCTCCGACAGCTGTAATTGCTCGCTACGCTCGAGCAGCTCCTGCAACAGCAGCAATATGAGCAACTGCATTTGCTCGGCCAGCTCGGCGGGCTGCACCTTGATGGCCATCAACTGGGCCACAAGCTGTATAAAATTTTTACTCCGCGTGCCTGCCAGTTGCGTCTTGAGCGGCTCATGCCAAACGAGCTGCTCCAGTGCTACGAGCAGCTCCAGCTTTAGCTGATATTTCGAGTGTAGGAAGTCAGCCAGTTCCGTTTCAGTGGAGAGCAGCTCGGTGCTTGCAGGCTGAGTGGTGAGGAGTTGCTGGAGCATCAGCTCAAGCAGAGCCAAAAAAACCTTTGCCGTTAACGTCTGATCGCTGCCAGCCATGAGCAGAGCCGTCAAAGTCCGACAATAATTTACCTCCTGCTGCTGCTCTGAAGTCACTTGAACTGTTAGAAGATCAGACTGTAAAGATTGCTTGATAGCCAGACGTATGTGCAGTGCTCGCCAAGGCGGCGAGCCAGTAAAGTCCCAGCTATACAGGCGCTGCAGCACGGAAGGTAGCTCCTGCTTCGACTCTCTGTTATCCAAGCAACGTGAGATTAAAGCAGCCAAAGACTTTCGCTCCATTAACTGTTGTGGGAGATATTTGTAGAGCTGTAGGAGAAGCGGCATAAAGGGCACCAAGAGCACGCTGGGCAAACAGGCGACGGTGGAGCTGCAGAAGAATTGCTCCCAGAGACGAATACATGAGCACAACTGTACTTGCTCCCACACAATGAGGCCATTCAGCAAGTCGGCGGGAGATGTCAAAGGTAGCCAATGGCTAGAGAGTAAACGCTCTACGCACTCACGATTCTCAACATTCAGCTCGTAGAGACGCCGCAGACTGAGCACGCCCGCCTGCATACCATTCGTCTGCATGGAACAGAAGTCAAAGATCTGCTCAATCAGGCGCTGCTGCAGACGCAACGAAAAGGCGCGTTGAGCCACTATCTGAGCCACAATTTCGGCGCTTCGAGTGGCATTTGGTGTTTGCAGAGCAGCCAAGAGGCTGGCAAAGCCATGAGTTGCGCCCAATTTGCACAACAGCTGCTGGTGCATCTCTTTGGCCAGTGCAGCAGAAAGATTTGGCGTTGCCTTGAGCAACAGCACATGACGAAAGTAATCCGCCTTGGACTCATTTTGCCACAAATAATCGAGTGCCGCATTCAGCTGGAGCAGTTGCTCGGGCTTAAGATGAGATACACGCAAACTAATCACAGCCGCAAGCAAATCTCGTTGCACTAGCTCCATAGCATTTGCAATGTGCAGTTGACGAATGGTCAGTAGGCGAACGATTAATTGTATACTGAGGAAAACCAGTGTGCGATGACAGCTGGTACGCTGAACATCCTTGAAAACTGGAGACTTGTAGAAATCCTCATGCAGCTGCGATCGCAGTGCATAATAACTGAGCTCCTGCGTCGTCTGTATGCAAAGTTTTAGGTGAGCCACAGAAATTAAATCCTCCTTGGCATCGCTGTGGAAATTTATGTTGAGGCTCAGCGTGTGCAGCACGTGCAACAGTTTGATTATATAGCAATTAACGCAGTTATTCAAATCAATCACATCACTTTCCTGATCTACTTGCAGTGCTAAGCACAGCTCTTGCAGCTGTTGCTTCAAATCCGTTTGTAGATATTTTGAAAATATGATTAAATTAGCCTCAAGAACTTCCAATCCTGCGCTTTTCAACGTTTCCTTTTCACTTGCTGGAATATTATTTTTTGTTTTATTTATTTCATTATTATAAGCACACCTTACTCACTTGCAGCATATTTAAAGTTTAAATTCTCCAGCAGTGCAAAATATTTAGCTATATTAACCATTGCGGGCAAATTTCAATTATGTACGGAAACGTTTTCTACAAATTAGACAGCTGTTACGCAAACGATGTGGCAACGCCAAACAGCAGGTGTAATGCCAGTATGACATTTATAATTTCGTTTATTTCTTAAACATTTTCTATTCCACATGAAATAAAAAATATCGAATTCCTTGTAAATTTTTTGCAAAATATCTAGCATTGCGACATTTAAATGTTATGCTCTGTTTACGGCTAACTCTCGCAAACAAGCACGTGAATTGCGTGCCCGATTGGCACAGCATTTGCACAGCTCTAATTTTTTTTATCGGCTGGCAACCTTGCACAGTTAGTGAAATCCAATTTAATTGCAGCTAAAATTCGTTCGCTTTTTTTGTGTGCTGCAAATATTGTAAATAGTTATTCCGCGCTCTGTGTATATAGACAAACAATAATGTGCAACTTCAATAAATAGTAAATAATACCAAATATCGTTGATTTCCTGAAGCAATAGCTTGCCGTCAAATCCGTACGTGTAAAGCAGGAAAATCGAACAACTTTCTTTTTCCATAGTGTGAGTGCGTGTGTGTGTGAGTTTAGAGTGTGCGACTGTCAGTGTGATTGTGTGTGTGTGTGTGTGTGTGTGTGTGTATCGCTTCTATGCAAATGCGAAAAAGCGCAGCGTAAATTACAAAACTACGCAACAATAAAAGTGAATTAAGCTAGAAAAAATCGAGTTAATTATACGGTTAGCAGGAAGATACACACACCCATCGTTGTCAAACGCCCACGCAATTAACAGGCACACATTCACCTGCCGACGTCGACGTTGACGGCGCCGTCACTACTGCCGCCGCTGCAGTAAACAACAGCAACAAAAATAGAATAGAAAAATGAAGAAAATCCTGTCGAAATTCGACAGAAATGAGAAATTGGAAAACTCGCACAACAGCTCCTCATCCAAGGAGACTAATAGTTTCGTTGGCAAGGTCTTCACAGTCGGACGCGTCACGGTCACCGTCGAGGATGTCTTGGCCGAAGGTAAGTGCGAGTGCGAGGGGGAAAGTGAACTGCTTATCAGATGTACATACATATGTATGTATGTTTTATGCATGCTATTGAATGTGTGTGCGTAAGGCATTACACTGATGGCTGCCACCAGATTTAAAGCGTGTAGCCAGATTAGATAAAATTATACATAAAAAAAAATATATATGTACATACATATATATACTATAAGTATGGTAGGCTGTTTTTTAATGTGGGGCGTAAACATACGCGTCTCCCACTTAGGCTATTTGTCGGCGCCACTTGTCGCGTGCTGCGCGACTAGGCACAAAGAAATTGTCAATTCCGTTTTCTACTATACAAATTAATAGAAATTCAATCAATTATGCACATTAATCAAGCCAATAAAGAAAGCACTATATATACATATGTGTATTGCTGTTTCTCTACTCTGTACGTACGCTCGCAAACAAACCCCTGGCAATAGTTGTCATTCGCAAAAGGCAGAGTTCAACCTAGATGCTGTTACTGTAGCCATTTTATAGCTAGAATTGAAAGATATGGGAAATAGACTTGGAAAGGTTTCCTAGCTTTGACAGTGTGGTTCCTTAAAAAATGAACTTCTGTCGATTCAATAGATGATAGTTAAATAACTAATTAGCCTTCCTCAATTGGTTCTTCTAGCTTCTTTAGCTTTATTATAGCTAGTATACAGCTGTTTTTAGCTTTTGCCTGCGTGCCGCATCGTCGCCACAGCTCAAGGCAAGTTGCAGAGATTGCCAATGTCCTTGAATTGAAGTGAATAATATCCTGCACTGCAAATGCCCCCTCAATCGTCGAGTGCTTGACAAATAGCAGCTACTATTTTCAACAGCTGCTCGAAATTTTATTTGCATTTATTATTTTGCTGCTAGCTTTGTGTGTGTGTGTGTGTGTATGTGTGTGTGTGTGTGTGTGTGTATGTATGTGCGTAAAGCATATTCTTCCACCTTTTACTTGGCTACAGTTATTGATATTTTTGTGGTTTATTTTCAATTTTGGCTATTTTTGCAACTTGGCAGGCAATGTTGTTGCTATTGACTGCAGAATGTTGCCGTCAGCTGTTGTTGTTGTTGTTGTTGTTGTTTTTATAATAGTTGTTGTCGTTTGACTTGACTATTAATTGACCAGAGTTGCCAGCTTGTTAACAGCAACAAATTGCATGACTAAGTGCGCAAGCCAGAGGCAAAACATAAGGAGTTTTAGCCGCAGTTGCTTACCGCATCAAACTGCCGTTATCTGTCTTAGTCATTATTTTGGCAGTTTCTTTTACGTTTTTCATTGACGTCACAAATTGCAATTGCAACTGTGCATTGTTTTTGTTGGCCGTTGAGATATGTACGTACAAACAACCTTCAGCATTGATTAACATTTGACTTTATAATTTCACAAACGCCAACTAAAAAGTCGAACACAAATCGAGCACTGCTACAGTTACAATTACAATCATACATACCCACATACACACATATATATAAATATATATGTATATACATATGTATATTCACGCATGCTTGTCGCATTTGTTGTTGCTTGTGTGTTCCCCAAATGATTTGTATGTGTGTATATTTTATTATTCTTGTCATTGTTGCTGCTACTGTTGTTGTTATTGTTATTATTACAGTTGTTGTTGTTGTACGTGACCTTCAGTAGCTTTGTACAAATGTACACATGTACCTATTATGTTAATTTTGTATGTATGTATGTATGTTACGTCGCTTTTTATCGTTCATTGGAGTGGCAGCAGAGTAAGCAGGGTGAAATTACGACTTGGTTGAGTGGTCAGATGTTGGGGGGTATAAAGACAGAGGCAAACGTTAACACCGTTTGTTGTGCTTGAATGAAAAATCTATTACAAAATGCTTATATACACTACATAGCTTGCATAGCTAGGACAGGTGTAGATAAGGCTTGATTGATTTCAATTTCAAATATACAAATGAATTCACGTTCAAAAGTATTAAGGAAAAAACGCTTTGAATTTTTTGCAAAAGATAACTGTGCAAATGCTTAACAGACGTGAATAAATGAAAGCGCCTGTTAATAACATTTTAAAATTATGTAATGTTAAATATGTACAAATAAATTGACAGTTAATCTTAACTATTATCAGCATAACATGCTAAGTTAAGTTCACTTTTATTGGTATGAATATTTATGTTTCAAGTCAGCTTTCTCTCTATTAACTCTCTAATGAAGCTTATAAATTTGAATTTTGATCGTCTGCATCTATAAGTTGCCTGTAGAGATATTGAATGTTAAATATTATCAGTATAACATACATATGCTAAGCTCACTGTAATTGGTATCATTACATTCTACATTTCTTACTTAAGGTATAAATTTGAATTTTAATATATTTCTGCTATTATTCGAATTTTTTCTCGACAAATCTAACAACTTATACTTCATACTCTTCATAGCTATAGTATGACAGCATTGGCTGCAAGTTGGCCTTCAGTTGGTGTTTGTTTTTGCCAGCTGTCGACGGTCTAGACTTTTCGATTGATTTAAATCTCGAATAATGACTAATATTGTATGTAATCCCTCTTTGCAGGCGGCTTTGCCATGGTCTTTCTGGCACGTGGCAATGGTGGAGGCAGTGCATCAAGCAACAAATACGCACTCAAACGTATGTACGTCAATAATGAGCACGATCTGAATGTGGCCAAGCGTGAGATACAAATTGCTGTAAGCTATAAAATATAGATATATAAAATATGAGTATTTGCTAAACTGTTTTACTGCATTGCAGAGCAATTTGAGTGGACACAAAAATATCATCGGTTATGTGGACTCGAGCATTACGCCAACTGGCAATGGAGTGTGCGAAGTGCTGCTATTGATGCCATACTGCAAGCATCACATGCTGGCCATGATGAATGCAAGGTATGTATACATCAATATACCAACAAATTTTTTGTATATGTAAAGAATACTTATTCAATTCCAGATTGCACGTTGGCTTCACCGAGCCGGAAGTGTTAACCATCTTCTGTGATATTGCCGAGGCCGTTTCACGTTTGCATTACTGCCAAACTCCCATTATTCATCGGGATCTGAAGGTCGAGAATATATTGCAAACGGATGCTGGAAATTTTGTACTCTGTGACTTTGGTTCGGCCACGGCCAAAACTCTGAATCCTCAGCAGCATGGTGTTTCTGTGGTCGAGGAGGAGATTCAGAAGTATACAACGCTGTCGTATCGTGCACCCGAAATGATTGACCTTTACAGTGGGAAGAGTATTACGACTAAAGCGGATATTTGGGCTCTGGGCTGTATGCTCTACAAGCTATGCTTCTTTTCCCTGCCCTTTGGCGAGAGCACGCTGGCCATACAGAATGGACAGTTTTCCATACCAGATAACTCCAAATACTCACGTGGCATACATCAATTGATTAAATATATGCTTGACACGGACATGGATCGACGTCCGAACATTTGGCAGGTGTGCGAAGTGGCGTTTCGTCTGGCGGGTAAAGATAATCCCGTGCAGAATTTGCATGTAAGTTGAATTTTAGCTATTAAAGATGGGAGATTGATTGAATTTTACTTTGCAGAAATCCCCCATGCCGAATTTTGAGCAGCTATTGGTGCCTCCGTTTGAGTCGGAGGCAAAGCGCATCAATGCCGCAGCCAAGGCAGCTAAGCCACTGCAGAATGTATCGATTGTGGAAGCTGGCACCAGCGTCGCGCCACGTTCGCGACCCAAAGGCTCCAGCTCAGTGCACGGCCAGAATGCGTTGGGTCTGGGTCTGCCGCCAAGTCCACTGCCACGTCAGAATATAACATCGCCACAACCACAGGCCGTAGTAGAGCAATTCCAGGCAAACTTTCCAGCAATGCCGGCAGTCGCCTCCACACCAGCGCCTGCAGCTGCAGCCGCACCACCTGCTGCAACTGTGTCGGCGACAGCAGCGGCAACTGGAGTGGTTCCCACAGCTGTGAATAATCTGTTCGAGTCGAGCGTCTATCCGGACCCCTTCAATGAGGCAGCCATAGCTGTTGCTCCACTTGCTGCTGCCGGAACAGCAGCATCAGCAGCAACAACAACAACTGCAGCAGTAGCAGCTGCAACTGTTGCCAGCGATGCCACCAGTGAATTGCCAGATACATCCCTCAATGAATTGGGCTTAGCCGCCAATGTCGGCACGCCCACCAAGCACATGCTCACACCGCCCAAATCAAGTGGCGCCGGACATCGCAGAAATGTCAGTGATACCTCGGCCTTCAATAAGTAAGTGCCACATGTATATCCAGCCACATCTGGTTATCTCTATTTGTGTGTGTGTGTGTGTCTGCTCTTCTCTTGCTTTCACTCTCTATGCCTACGTTTTTACTTGTGTTTTCTCATTAAATCCCCAAGAGCTACAAATGACAACGTTGAACAGCCACAACGTCAATAAAAAAGAACCTAAAATATCATGTGTTTCCTATTGGCTTCACATGAAAACACGCACAAACATTATTACACACATTTAACAATATTTATTTCCACAATAACTTTTGAATTTTATTGCTACTTATGTACATGCAATTCCGATTAAAGATGGTTTTCAAATATGTGCAAAAATAAACATATATATTCAGTTACATACTGTATATATGTATATAAATATAGCTATTGTCAAGACTGTACATTTAATAGATAGAAATTTGTAGAAGCTTATTTAATATTTTAGATCTCATACAAACTTCTTGATCTTTGATAGCATTGAAGTGAGGAAAACTTTACGCTTTTTCTCAATTATGTGCCTCTAGTCTACTATACAAAAATATTTATTAGAATTAAAAATTAGATGTTACTTTATAAAAGGTACTAACTTTTTAATATCTCTTACTTAAATTGAACTGGTTTCTGAAACAACTATATCTAAAACTAACTTTTATTTAACTAATAAATGAAGTAGCTTACTAAGGAATTAATATGCTGGATCTAAAGTGAAGGAACTAAAGAAAACAAAATGAAGAATGCTAATCCTCGTATATTCATATACCCAATTATGTGACTCTAGTTTTTACAAGTTTTATAAGCAACTAACAATCTAAAATTTATTTTCATTCGAAGCAATAAACTAGTCACTTAAAACTATCTCTCAAACTATGATTTAGGAATGGAAAAAGCCAGTTAACTAAATTTTATCTAAATATCATTTATACTAAACCAATTAATGACAATATTTTATTAAGTTAAAACAACAAATTCATCTACCCCAAGCAATTGCTGACAATTATGTTACCCTTCTTAAACCTGTTACAAATTGAGGGCATATCTTAATGTAATCTGCATCCATGTAATTGATTTGGTACGCTTTGCTATCTCTTCCTCTTCTTCATCTGTCATTTGCTGTTCATTTCCATTTCCGTGCACTCATAATTGCATTATTTTGTTGCGCCGCCACAGAACCTTTGCCAATGAGACGAGCCAGTTCCTGGCGCCGTATAACAACAACATTGCCATGTGTGGAGATGGGCCCCCGAATGTGCCATTGGCCAGCGCTGCATCGAATCCGGGCATCTATGCCAGCAGCAGTGCCACGGCCACATCCCTGTCCAGCAACGAGCTGGCGCGCCAGACCATGGACAAGCGTGTGGAAGCCTGGAATCCGTTCGAGGAGGAACAGCCGTTCAGTCAAATGACCGAGGATCACATATTCGAGGCCGAGTTCGATAAGATACGACAGCGTGGCAGCCAAGGCAGTGAGTAAAACAATATTATCAGTCAAAGAATATCAAAGAATCTGTCTATCAATTGGTCAGTCAATTAACCAAATCAATCAATCAATATCACAATTTCTCATGGAAGGCAAATCAATCAGAACCCATCTTTAATAAAAAGTCTAGCTCAGTTAGTCAGTCAATCAACCAACCCAGCAGTCAATTAGAAGGAATATTGAAAATCTCACTCAATTACATCACGAAGCTTTCAGTGTTAAGATTAAACATTGATCATATAGTAGTCAATCTATTATATATTAATTATATTTTAATTACTTTTCACCTTTCACAGGTATAACAGCAAAATCTGCATCCACAACGTCCACGCTAACGCCCACGGAACAAAATGTGGCTTGTGTACCAGCAGCTGGAGCAAACGCAACGGCAACGGCAACGGCAACGTCAGCCTTAGCAGCCCCTACTCCGGCTATTGGAGCGGCAGCAGTGCCATCGGCTGTGTCCCCAAATCCGGCCGCTGCACTGGCTGAGGATCCATTCGGCTCAGCGCCGTTCAGTTTGCCGCCCGGTCTGCGCGAGAAGGCGAGCTCGTTGCGCAAAACTGGAGGTAAAGCATGAAATTTGTAAAATACTTATTGTTGCCAAGCCAGAAATACGTTTAGTTTCTCGATTGTTGCTTTTGTTGCTCTCAATCTCTCTCGATCTAGAAAGTGAAAATGAATTGAACGTAGACGTAGTCTAAAATACCCATCCACAGTAGAGTAACAACAGCAACAGCTACAACAGCCACAACAACAACGACAACTACAACTACAACTGCAACTGCAACTGCTGCAGCAGCAACAGCAACAGTATCCAAAGCAACACCAACAACAGCAGCAACATCGACAGCAACAGCAACAGCAAAAGATGCCCAGTAAAACTGAAAGAGAGAGGATTCTCTTAAGAGAGAAGACATCCTCATAGTACAGACAAACAGAAAGTGAGAAATAGAGAGAGAGAGAGAGAGAGCGAGAGAGAGAGAGAGAGAGAGAATGGGAGTGGGTGTAGGTGTGTGAGAGAAATGGGGAAGTAGTGGTTTGCTTCAGAGTGCCATAGATCGAACGAGGATCCTCATGTTGCGACAAACCTACTGTCAAAGCTTACTTAAAACTATTCTATAAAATCTATATATATAGTATATATACATATGTATCCAAATTTGTTTGTAAATATTCAAAATGCACAATTACTAACTAACCAAAGTTTGGCACATTTGTTGTATATATAGTATATTCTATTATACCTATATACAATATATATTTTCTAGTATGTTGCAACAACAATTTGACAAACAGACAAAGACGAGTTGATCAAACAATTTGTCTTTAACTATAACCTTAATCTTAACTTCAACTCCAATCTAAGCGCTTCTAACAAAAACAATTATTTGGTGCTGGTTCTATGCTAGAAAACACAATTATAACTTAGTAACAGTAACAGTAACAGTAATCGTAACTGTAACAGTAACCGTAATTTTAACAGTAACTGTAATTAGTGGTTGTGGTTTTATTTAACCAAAAACTATATTCAAAAATCATTTCAATTTTAATTATGTATTGTAACATTTGGACTATTTATGTATGTATATGTCAAATGGCAGCTAACTAACAGTGCTGGCGAATGTTAAGAGAAATCTTATTGACAGCGTGACAACAAATATTATGCTAAACTACATAAATTTTAAGGTTGCTATAACTGCTATGTTAATCTAACAGCACTTGTTAATGTTAAGCTGTTTCTTAAAATTGGCACAGCCTTCAGTTCTGTTAACGTAAGCATAACAATAATTTGGTATGCTTATGTTAACAAAACATAGCATAGCAGCGTACTCAAATGTTATTAACAGCAAATATAAAGCTAAAACTGTTATTGGCAGCTCAAGCAGCTACTTTAAAATTTCCTTCAAAAATATTGCTTCAGAAACAACTTTTTATTATTGCCTTTCGACATATACTTCATACTTTTTTGGGTCAACTTGATTGTACTTTATCATGCGCTCTATTTCTGTGTGTTTTGTGTAAATTAAATTAAGGCTTAAGAAAATATCAAAATATGATTACAAAAAAATAGATAATTATGAAAATGTGTTTTAAAGCAATAATTTGCTGCATATCAAATTCGATAAAATTTATTAAGCTATTTAAATATATATTCAAGTCGTGCAATTCTAAACATTTTATGCTAAATTACTAAAGATTATAGATTAGGCAAATTGAAAATTTATTTTAATTAATTTTAACAAAACTATTTTATTTTTATTTTGCTTTCCCAACATTGCAAAAGTTCGCATTAAACTGCGTTCGCTGCGGATGTGGCGGCAATTGAACAAATGAAATGCAATACAACAAAATTGTTAATAATATAATTAAAGAAATGTCCAATCAATGCTAGACAATATATATCTATATATATATTTGCATAAAGTCCAATAGGCAAAGAGAGATTATGCGTTCCTGAAAAAATGCGATCACAAAATAAAAATATTCTTTAATTAGCTGTTCAAATGAAACCTGTTAATACTTGTATATAAAATTATTAAAGAAAACTTAAAGAGCATAACTATTTGAAGAATTTAAGGTATTATTCCAAAGAGTAAAATGTAGTCTTTAAAATCAAAGAACCATATATATATTAATATATATATAAATTATGAACAAATATGAAGCGCAATGAAAAGCAACACAAAAAGTCAGGTAAAGATAGAAACGTAAACCTAATTAGCAGCAGAAAATGCAAAGATATATATATATATATCTATATACAAATGCAAATATATAAAAATCCATATATATTTATATAAACAAATGTTGAAAGAAGAAGAAATTGTATAAACGTTAAGCAGCAAAAAGTTACAAAAAAAAAAAAAAAAAAAAGATTTCAAATGCAATAAACCAAAAGAAAAATTAAATACAAACAAATTTAATTAGCTTAACTTAAGCAGCGTGCACTACAGTGAATGCTCGTTAGTATGCATATTATAAATCGATTGAATTGAAATCTAAATCTCTGATATATGCGAGCATTCGTTGTACTTAAAATAAAATGGGATTTACTAATAACTACTAACACGAAGCGGCAATGCACAGGGGCAGCATTAACTAAAGAGATTAGAAATCTTTTAAGTTTATTATAATTTAAGAAAAAGAAAAGAAATAAATTATGGTTTAATAATCCGTTTTGGAGATGCATACAGTAGAGACTGCCTAATAAAGCAGACCAAATTTTCCGGTTGACAAACATTTTGATATTGAAATATTTCAATTGTACAATACTAAGTGTGGACTCATAAGAGAAGTCTACTGAATAACATTAGATTACCAATAATGTTATGTTATATATATAGACATATTCACCTGTCTTCTATCTGTAACGCACCCTTCTATAGATATTTTGTAACATTTCGATTTCTTGCATAAATCCTTATATTACTATATTTATACCTATATTAGTCAACTAATCCAATAGAGCATGAGACTATTCAGTTCTATAAACCAAGCCTTGTCTACAGTTACAATAGATTAAAGATGATCCAGATCTTTGATCAACAAACTTGAAATTGAATTCCAGATCTTTGATACAGTAGCAGCTAGCATAGAAAAAAAATATTTTCCTTAACTCAAATGTAATTTCTAGATCTTTGATCTGAAATCAAATTAGCTATAACGCCCTGTGCATAGCTCACTTAATGAATTGTATTTATAGATCATCGTTTAACTCACAGCTCCAAGGATCAAGGCATCAAGGACGCCATATCTAACTAACCAACACTCACACACGCACACCACCACACACATACATACATACATGTACAGATGCACAGTTCATAGATACTTACATACACACATACAGCTCTACAGAATGTCGTTGTAGCATTATACATATAATAAGCATATGATCGTGTAATCCTAATCCCGGACAGAATTGTCCAACTTGCCCAACAGTCAGCCATGTCGCACTCGAACTAGTCCGTAAACTCATAAACTGCATAAAAGTACTTGATCTCATTCACAGCCAAATTCATTGTGAGCTGCTCGTCGGGCAGCGGCGGCACACCCAGCATCCCAACAGCAGGGAATGCCATCTCATCCAGTTCATCCAAATGGCTGTTGTCCCCGACCCTGGAAGAGGACAAAACGTCGCTGATAAGTCGTTTGAAAACGGATTCCGATGGCGCTGGCCTCGGACTGCAGAGCGAGGGCGGCGGCTCTGTGGGGACGGGATTCGTTAAACTGCCGCTGGAGGATCGCAACAAATATGAGAAGCTGCGAAGCAATGATCAGCCCACATCCGATGACTCCGACTCGGAGTTCTTTCAGCAGGACAGCGATGATGGAGGCGGCGGTGGCGTTGGTGGCGTTGGCGTTGGTGGTGGCAGTGGCAAAAAGGCGGCCATCTTCAAGCAGATCGTGACGAACAATATACCAGAGACCATACACAAGATCCAACAGGTCGCATACCAGAAAGTGGACAAGACCACGCACCTGCCCATTGTGAAGAAATTGCGTCAGACGGCGACCACAAAGCGACCCTCATCGTCGGCACAGCAGGCGGCCCAGCAGCTGAACCTAATGGCCGCCGCTGTGGCTGCCCAGGCAGCTCAGCAAGCGGCCCAAACGGCAGCGGCGGCGGCCAATGCAGAATCGGACGATGATGCCGATTCGATTGGCTCGGCCAGCGATTTGCGTGCCGAGGATGATGATCTATTTGATGAGAATCCGCGCGCTACCCAGGCCAAGCCGCGACGTGTGGTGCCTTTAGACATGGACGGGATAAGTGAGAGTGTCAAAACATGCAGCAGCTCGGCCTATCATGCCGAGTGCGAGAGCGTCACCACGCACGAGGATGATGTGCGCAGTCGTGTCGTGGTCAAGGTGCGCATGCGTAAAAAGGATCGCTCCGCAGCGATAGCAGCGGCCAGTGGAGATGCCAATTCGGGCTGTGCGGGCAGCGGTGCCGGCAATGAGGAACTGAGTCCCACATCCAGCGATTTGCTACACAAATTTGGAGATCGTCCATTGCTGCTGGACGATGAACTGGACTATGGTTCGGCGGAGAGCAAGAGCAGCAATGAATCCTCAGCACCGGCGGCCAACGAACCAGCTGAACCTGAAGAAGAGCTGGACGTGTTCGCCATGGCGCCCTTTAAGCTGCCCGTGGGCAAGCCGCCGAAACGTTTGGCCAAGCCCAAACAGACGCGCGTGCGGCCTAGCGAACCGGAAATGTGGACATCGACGCCGGTCAAAGGTGCACCGGAGACGCCAACTAGCCAGGCGGCCAACTTTGCCAATTTCCCAGCACAGCAAGAGCAACTGCAGCCGGAGCAGCCACAGCCGCAACTCGATGAGTTCAATGAGCCCATATTCAATCCGTTTATCGAGGAGCCCATTTTTAATAAGGAGCAGCACCAGCAGCACCCACAGCAATTGGATGATGGCGTGCAACGTGATCTCTTTGGCTCGGAGCCATTTCCGCAGGTAATAAGCAAATGTGTTGTCGTTACGCCCGATCCAGTCCAGCTCCACTATCCCAACAACAACAACAATGTGATTAAAGTGAATGCCGTTGCACCTGTTGTCACGATCAATCATTCAATAATAATTAATAAAACGCCCGAACCGCTGACCAATCATCAAACGAACAAGAACTGCAGCAGCGTTTATGTGAACGCAATCAATTCCTGCACCTTGCCAACTCCAGTACCCAGCAGCACACAGTTTGCCCAGCCGCCTGCAATCGCAATTGTCAGTCCAGCTCCAGCTCCAGTTCCAGCTCCAGCTCCAGCGCCAGCTCCAGCACCTGCTTCAATTGCTATAGCAATACCACCAGCACCACCAATACAGCCCGCACCACACCTGCAGCCACTGCTGCCGATTGCCGATAATGGTTTTGTGCAAATTTCTCAAGAACGCTGCTCGGACTTCACGCCTGACGACGAGGAGGAGCCCGTGGTGTTGCGCTCTGCCCACCTGGTGGCAGACAGTGATCCACCAGCAGCAGCAGCAGCAGCAGCAACAGCAACAGCGACTGCCACCTCCGCCAGCACTGTTAAGACCAAGAAGGAAAAGTCCCATTTGGCTGTGAGAGCTCTGCCGGCCAAGCTCACCCAAAAGGTCAAGGGACATGCTTATAAAAAGGTCAGCGCTGGCGCTCTCGGTTCCACCTCGTCCCTCAGTTCGGGCAGCAAGCAGAAGCATCAGCGCCTGCAATATCAATCCCACGACGACGATGATGATATCAATGTGGTTGGCGGCTCGACTCAGGATGAGAATCGCAGCAACTTTCAATCGAATACCATTCAGAACTCGGCCAAGACAGGCTTCAGCAATATGAGCTTCGAGGACTTTCCATCCGATCAGGAGATCGATCGCATGTCCAAGACAATACCGTTTGAGGTGGTGCGCAAGGAGAAGATGCTAATCGAGGCTGAAAAGAAATTCGGTTCGCTAAAGCGTCGCAACAATTTGTTCTCCTAGAACGGTTAACCGTTTACAGTTGCGTCCGTGCTTATCGGCACGCTGTTATCAGCGCAAGTGGAAAATTCCTATAACAAAAACAGAGTAGAGACTGAGACAATGTTTCAAACAAAAATTGGTTAGATGAAAAGCTGCTGCTTTTCTCTCAGTGTGCGTATTTACTCTATTTTTATTTTATTTTATTTTTTTATTTTAATTTTGTATGCGATTGTTTTATACTTTTTTATTAGCAGCTGCCACAGTTACACAGTTAATGAACTTCCAAGCACATAGAAATATATAACATACATATAAATATATATTGTAGACCATTTACCGTTCAAGTGCAGATCATGTATTTTTTGAGAAAAGTATTTCTCTGGCTTTTTTAACCCAGAGCCTAAAAATCCAATAAGAAAATCAAAATCATAGCATTCAATCTACATGTATATCAAAAGATATATACATAACTGTTATTTAGTGAAAAACAAGAAAAAAAAAACAATTAAAATTGTAAATTAATCTGAGCACATTTGTTCGATCGATCAGATATGTTGCTTTATGAATTACATATATACATATATAGAATTTATACGATTGCGTAAGTTTACCAAAGTTACATTTATTTGTTTATGGCATTTTCCCTTTGATTTGCTTTGTCAAATTAACACTATTATTTATTTATATATATTATCTATACATACAGATATATACATATATATATATATATTATGTTTATATACATATATATAGAAAACATCAATGTGATTATAATACCCCCTAACACGCTAACAAGATGAAAGAAAGAAAGATCAATTAAACAGCAAAATATTTACTAACAATGAAATTCGTACTCAATTTGTTTATGAATATGTATTATTATCGACTATATATAAATTATCTATATATATTTATATATATATATATTACTCGGCGAATAAAATTGTTTCACCATAAATAAAAAAGGTATAAGCTGTATGTCTTATTTGGGAAGCCACTGTGCACAGGGTTAATGGCAACATTATTGTGCACGCCACTGTAGACAAAAACAATATTAAGAGTGACAAGAATATAAGATAAGTATCGCACATATGTACATACATATCTGTATAGCTGTATCTCATTTGTGCGCAGCCAATACGCATTTTGTAAGCAGTAAAACGGTTCAGCAACAACAAACGTAAACAAATAAACAGTTGTATGAAAGCGGAAAAGAAAATGAAAAACACACTGCTTGCTATGCATGCCTCTTATTTGAACGTCTACTATGCATGTCTTAAGCAGTGTCCGTGTTCGCGACCCAACAACAAAACTCATGCGCAATAATCAGCTGTGCGAATGAGAAAATGACAAAATATAAAATAGGTACTAACTTTCGAGGGCATTCTCTAACCGTTCTTCATATTACATGTTGTATTATTTTCCTCGACGCCACTGTAACTACACTACGCATTCAACTCAATAAATGTAAACAATGAACAGCTGAGTTAATGAGAAAGTGAGAAAATATAAGACATACCAATTGTGTGTATAAGTAGAAAAAGTTGCCAGCAACGATAAAATAGAACAAAAAAAAAGCTAGCCACGAACAAAACAACAAAACGGAAATCAAGATATCAGCTAAATTCATAATAATCACGTACGTTCGTGGGCAAAAAACCGTGGCCAAATCCATAAACGCCGCATTTTCAAATCGCGTTTAATTGCCTCAGACACACACACAACCATAGATAAATTTGCTTATATCGTATGCAGTCACAGCTGTCACGTAGCACTAACCGGAGTAGAATGCTGCCTGAGCTCACCGGCAATTGGTACCAGCTGAAAGAGAAGCCACGCATCCTGGTCAAATGTGGCGGCTTCTCCAGCCAGTTGGCGCGCAACGTTAACGAGAAAGTCGACGGTGATCCATTGTGGGGTTCCCGATTTGATGCCACCCAACCGGAGGCCGTGATCCAAACCCATTTGGATTTTCTGCGTAAGGGCGCGGACATTATACTGACCAATACGTATCAATCGAGCGTAGAGGGCTTCATGAAGCATTTGGGCAAGACGCGAGAGCAGAGCATCGCGCTGATTGCCAAAAGTGTGGAGCTGGCGCGGCTGGCTAAGACGCAGTACTTGAGCGAGTTGGCCGCAAATAACGGAAACATCGGGCCTGACATGCCCTGGATAATGGCATCTATCGGACCATATGGCGCCCATCTGCACGATGGCTCCGAGTACACGGGCAGCTATGCGAATCTGGTCAACTTTAAACAGCTCCAAGAATGGCACATCACACGCATTGAAACCTGCCTGCGCGCCGGAGTCGACGGTCTTGCCGTGGAAACGCTGCCCTGCCAGCTGGAGGCGCTGGCTGTGACAGATCTCATACTGACACGCTATGCCACGGCTCGCTTCTGGGTGTCCTTTCAGTGCAAGGTGAGGATTGATTTAATAGCTTCTATAAACTGTATATCACCTTCAATTTCTTCTCAGGATTCGAATAGCTTGGCCCATGGCGAGTCGTTCGCTCAGGCCGCGCTGGCCGTTTGGAACATGGTTGTAACGTACCAGGCACAATCGCGCCTGCTGGGCATCGGTGTGAATTGTGTGAATCCCAGCCATGTGACGCCATTATTGAAATCTCTGCTGGCTCAGCTGCCAGACGGCGAAACCCCACCGCTCGTCGTCTACAGCAATCGCGGCGAGATCTACGACAGCGATCGTGGCGAATGGACGGGCAACGGACTGAATGTGGCTTCATTTGTGCCCGAATGGCTGCGCTTGGGCGTTCGCATCGTTGGCGGCTGCTGTCGCGTCTATCCCGATGACATACTCGAGATACGGCAATGTATTGAAGAGATTGCACAGCAGCCGCACTCGCCAATACAAACATCCTTAGCTATATAGTCACTATCTCTGACATGTCCGTCTCTGCCTGTATATATATATTTATAATTTCCATTCACTTTTCGGCCTAGACCCATATACAGAAATGTATAGAAATTTATATATAGTTCATAAAAGTTTCTAACTGTACGAAATTGTTGCTAATTAAAAAAGAACTAACAATTCGACTGATTAAGCGAATTGATGTTATTAAAATGTGCGAACTAGTTTATATATAAAGCTTAAATATATATATGTTATATATACATATATTCTATATATAATTTAAAATATAAGAAAGAGGTTTTCACTTTATAAATCCATTTATAAATTTATATTGCAGCTGCTCTTATCATATAAGAATCATCGTTTTTCAATTGTATTTTGATTAGGTATCAAATCTTTATAAAGCCATTCATAAATATATATTGCAACATCGTTTTTCAATTGTATTTTGATTAGGTATCAAATCTTTATAAAGCCGTTAGTATAAATCTGATATATATTTTACTGCGCATCGCAGGATAGGAAAAATTTAACTTTTGACTCTATTTTTATGACCAACTTTTAGCAAGCATATTTTGATTTTGATGAATAAAATACGGAATATAGATGCATATTCTTAATTACACATAAATCATTTGAAGAGCTCAACTTGCAGAAGAAATGTGAATAACTACAAGCAATCGAGAGTATAAACTAAGCGATTGCTACTCACCTATAGATGGCGCTCATAAACTTGTACTCATTACATTTTACTCAAAACCTTTATTTTATAAGTATGTGTATTTTAGTTATACTGCCATCTGTACAGTATTTCAGTTGTGTCTAAACCATTTTTGTTCCGTTTTAAGTACACTCGCCGCTTGTCTGAGCCATATGTCCGCCTGTCAGGTTCACACGAATAGGTCAAAAGCTATCAAAACCGACAACAGACGGCGAAAATGAACAGCTTGTGCTAAAAGCTGATTAAACAATTACAACCTGCTTTATATTACAACTAATTACCATCGTGAGATTTCGCTTCAGCTAGAAATTCCAATTGGATATGTTTATGTTTAGCATCCAATCCAATTGGCTGTGAATGCCCTCCGTTTGGTATTGCATCAGATATTTTAGCTCATTGGAGCAATGTGCCCCCGGCCGTGCGGCTGTCCGTCCGTTTGTCTGGATTGTCTGCCTGGCAGCTGGACTCTATGCTGCTTATCACTAAGCCGGGCACTAGTTTGTTTTTGTTTGGCTTTGCATATTATTTTGCTTTTGTTTTTGTTTTGTTTTGGCCGTTGATAAGGCAGCAACCTCTATAAAAGCAAGCAGACGGCATTGTAAACCACTTAATCGCGCCGAGAACGTTCACAGCACAGCATAGTTCATTAATATATAGACACACACATACATACATATATATATATATATATATATATATATATATATATATATATATATATATATATAAATCGAACGCAATTTAATAAACGCAAAGACCACACATTGTTGATCACATCACAAACAAATTGAAAACAACAATTTAATCAATTACAAGATCTATTTATAAGCTTCCAAGGTGAGTGTCAACGAAGCCGTGCCTAGAGGGGAGAGCGTGTCGTGTTTTGCGAGCATCACTGAAGCTGAAGAAAAATGAGTTTGATAATAGGAGAAGATTATAAATAGAGTTAGAAGAGAAGAGTAAGAGAGGTACAAAGAAATTTGAAATAAAAGTAGGCAAAGTAGACAGAAAGAGCAAGCAGGTAAGCCCCGACTAGCAGATGAGAGCAGAAAGAGTGAGAATTAGAAAGGCAGAGAAGAGGGGAGAGCTTTCAGATGCAACCAAGGCTAAAGAATAGAAGGGAAGAAATATCATAAGAAAAGGAGGACTTAAAAAGAAAGAGTTGGCATATCGAGATAATGCATCTGTCCAGATGAGAGGATATAAATGAGAAGAATTAGTAAGACGGAGGAGATTAGACGATTTTGCGAGACCTAAATATCAGACGAGAGAATTTATAGGAAAAAAGCAAAGCAAATGAAAGAAGTGTTTACTTCGTGTCACGCATTACTCGCATTACATCCCACACACGTTAGTGCACTTACAAGATCTGCCATAATAGAGCTCAAAATTGATTGTCAAGGCAAGTCTTTGAATTACAGCGCGAGTTGAGTGAACTTTGGGGCGGACAAGGCCTCAACTACAATGTATTTTTTATGATTATTATTATTATTCTATTAATCAGCGAGAAAAACAAACAACAGTTAGGCAGATGTCAAAGCTCACACTGGGTACAAAGAAAGCGCTCCAGCCACAGCTGGTTGCTGGTCGCTGCTCGCCGTTGATAAGCGCAATTACAGCGATGTAATCAGTGCTAGACTATACTATATATGTAGATATATATATATATAAATGTAATATATAATATAATTTACTATTCTGCTGCCCTTCTCTCTGCCGACTCTAGCATGGGTCTGACGCGTTTGCTGGTCAAAGATGGCGGCTTTGGCACACAGATGACTGTCCATGTGGGCAACTCGGTGGATGGGGATCCGCTATGGAGTGCTCGCTTCAATGCCACCAATCCGACAGCCGTCATCAATACGCACCTGGACTTTTTGCAGAGTAAGTGTTAGCAACAACTTCAGTTGGCAACAATTGAATTTAATTGCAATCTGCTCGCCAATAGATGGCGCAGATATGATATTGACAAACACATATCAGACGAGTGTAGAGGGATATATGGAGTACCTAGAACTCGATGAGCAAGAGAGTGTGGAGCTGATCAAGAATACAGTGCAATTGGCGCACATTGCAAAAGAGAAGTACCTAACGGAATGCTATGAGGCGCAGCTGGCAGTACCCGAAGGTAGGCTCTACCAGTGATCGCTTTCTAAGTGGTTTAAATCTCTAAATCTCTTTGGTTCTACAGGCTATCCTTTAATTATTGCCTCGATTGGACCTTTCGGTGCACATCTACATGATGGCTCCGAGTACACTGGCAGCTATGCGGACTATGTGCCGGCGAAGACTATTACAGACTGGCATCGCGTTCGCATCGAGGCGTGTCTGGAGGCGGGCGTGGATGCATTGGCCATTGAAACAATACCCTGTCAAATGGAGGCGGAGGCGGTAGTTGAAATGCTCTGTGATGATTATCCAGATGTCAAGTTCTGGGTAGCCTTCCAGTGCAAGGACGAAAGTACTCTGGCCCACGGTGAAGATTTTGCAGATGCTGCAAATGCCATTTGGGATTTATTGGCGGAGCGTAAGGCTTTAGACAAGTGCCTGGCCGTTGGTGTGAACTGTGTGCATCCCAGGTTTGTGACACCTCTCTTTAAGAGCTTGAATGGAAATCGCAGTCCCGACGAGCAGATTCCCCTGGTGGTCTATCCGAACAGTGGGGAGGTCTACGATGTGAAAACGGGCTGGCAGGGTCGTGAGCACTGTGTGCCACTCGAGAATTACGTGCCGGAATGGACGCAACTGGGTGCGAAAATCATTGGCGGTTGTTGCAGAACCTATGCCCGTGATATTCGACGCATTAGCGAGGCGGTCCACGCCATAAACAAGCTGAAAAAATTAGCATGAAACGGTAGTTGAACAAAATGCATTTGATATAGATGTACATGTATGTAGGTTTTTAGTATGTAAATATAAGCTATGCCAAAATATTCAAATTATTCCTGTTACACAAAAATTATAAACTACACAATATTTGTCAAAAGTTTGAATTCACTTTATTTCGACCATGTAATAGCGCTGAAAATATCGAAACTAATCGATAGTGTGTTCTATCGCCATTCAGCAGGAAGTTGTGTGTGTGTGAGTCTATTTCACCAGGTTGGCAGAACCGCTTGAATGACATTCGCAAAAAAACGCCGCGACCAGAAGCTTGCGAAAAATTATAATAAAATTAAATATTTTAAATTAATTGGTATTTGCATAAGCCAACACACACACCAACACAATGCTGATTAAAGTGAAGGTAAAACTAGAATGGGAATGGAAATTATGAAATCAAAGTTGCTGCCAGAAGG
This sequence comes from Drosophila borborema, assembly GCA_030914335.1. Lineage (NCBI taxonomy): Eukaryota > Metazoa > Arthropoda > Insecta > Diptera > Drosophilidae > Drosophila > Drosophila borborema. The sequence continues at coordinate 371,851 of JAUESP010000052.1, forward strand.
CCGCGCTAGCCATGCGTCAGCTTTGGCGGACAACAACAAAAAAATTTAACAAATTATTGTAATTTGCTAATTTTCTTTTATTTTCATAAATACGTAAATAGACTCTGACAGGCAAGGAAATTGAGATTGACATTGAACCCACAGATAAGGTTGATCGCATCAAGGAGCGTGTCGAGGAAAAAGAAGGCATACCACCCCAACAACAACGTCTCATATTCTCCGGCAAACAAATGTGAGTCTGGCGAAATTCAAATTGAGATTGAATCTAAAATTAACAATTTGTTGATGCTATCCATCCATTAGGAACGATGACAAAACGGCGGCGGACTATAAGGTGCAGGGCGGCTCAGTATTACATCTGGTGCTGGCTTTACGTGGCGGCAATCATATCTATCTAAAGAATTAGACTGGCGGCCGGCGTGTTGAACTCGTCTTAGTAAATTGGTAATTGGTGATCCATTTAAGTCATTTTCTACAAAGCCACTTTCATGTTACTCAAATAAAAGCCCCCAACGGCATTTACATATTAACGAACTTAATATAAGGCTCTTTCGCTGTTGCAGAGAATCTGGACTCGTGTTTAAAGACTGGGAAAATAATTATAAAAAAAAAACATATGCATATATATTTTGTGCTCTCTCTATTTGCGTACATAACGTCCGACTAGCAAATGATTCTTTGGCGTGCACTGCTCCGGCTTGAGGCGTGTGAGTATCACCTGGTAGCCGGCTTCCTCGGCCTGCAGCTTGCGATCCGTGTCAACGATACACATGCAATGAATGCCCTGCAGTGTTGTCTCTGGCTTGCAGTTGCTGGTACCCAGCTCGTGTGCCTGATCCGCCGTATGCGCTATATACAAATAGTCCTTCATATTGAGCACCTCCTTAAAGCGGCCGCTCAATGGATAAGTGATGTGAGGCATGGGCTGCAGTGAACCATAGCAGCAGGGGCAGCAAACGAAACGCGCATTCACGCGCTGGCACTGTTGAAGCACAATGTCAGTGGCTGTGCCACAGGCATGGAGTGAGGCGCCTATGTCGAAGCGACCCATAAAATAGTCAATATTGCACTGATAGAAGACGCAGTTAGTCAGCTTCAGTTCGGCTGCACGCTTTTTGGCGTGAGCCAACGAAAAGGCCTTGTTCTCCAGCACAATGATCTTGCACTGGGGCAGCTTTAGAGCGAGCAGTATAGCCAAGTGGCCAGTGCCGCTGCAGAAGTCAATGATACGATCGCCAGGCTGGGCCAGCGAGACAACTGCATTGGCCATATTTTCCAGTTGCTGACGTTTACGCTCCAGCCGCTCCGCTGGCAAAGCAGAGCTCTTGGCATGCGTCGGCTCAATGCACTGCCAGTCAATGAGTTGCTCTCCAAACGAATGTTCCGAGTCGGCAGTGAATTGCAGCTGTAGTGCTGATATTTTAGACAAGGCTGCCTCCACTTCAGCCTGACTGGTATAAATGCGATTTCGCGGTCGATAACGCTTCGGATCAGCCTTATAGAGACTTGTCTCCTCACAGTCGGGTATGCTCAGTAGCTGTGTATGCTCTGCCGGAGCTACAAGCATAGGCACATACAGTTCGTGTAGGATGCGAGCACAGCTTGAGTCAAAGCCATCGATCTGCAATATAACTGATTAATCTTCAAATGAATCTCTATGGATTAGAGCCTAAATACCTCGCTGAACCAGGTGCTGGTCAGTGGAAAATGTGGCAACATCTGTGCGCAATGTTGGAAGACTAGACGCAGCAACGGATAGAGTATCAGATCGGCAATGGTAAAGCTAATGCCCTCGGCGAAACGATGTTCGATTAGGAGCTGCTCTTTCGGAATGCTACATTCGATGAGTACACGCTCCTTGCGCTTCAGTGGAGCACCGTTCTCTGTTAGATTGGCCTGCTCTCTGGCCAGTTTATAGATGTTGTGCATGCGCACCGGCTGATTCATATGTTGCTCAAAGCGCACCACTTCGACTGGTACCTCGCGTAACTGCAGCTCTCCTCCTTGCAGCTGGCTGACTAGGTTAACTACGTCGACCTCGCAGAAACGCGTCCATATGGAAGCCTCCGCTGGTGCCAGCAGGCAGCTGCCCTTGAAGCCCAACAGTTGACGCATATGCTTGTTGGGTTGGCGTGCCACTATTTCACGGCAAACGGCACAGGTGCCTGCAATATAGATATTTTCATCCCGCTCATAGATGGGCAGACGTAGATCCCGGAGGGCGGGTAGCGTGGCAGCATCGCGACACGTGATGTGCTCATCAGTCAATTCTCGTCGCAGGTGGGAGCTGCGTAATGCAATTTTACCAACTCCAATTTTGCTTGCCACAAAGTTAACTTTAATATTTTTGGGCTCCTTGAGGTAGCGATATGTGTAGAGCGCTAGGAACGAAGGCACGCTGGTATAAATGGTTGTTTCCGCATTCTGAGTGCTTAACTCAATCTCCACATACAGTTGATCCATAGTTTAATTAATTAAACTAAGCATTTAACTTAAGAGTGTGAAATTAAAACAAAACAAACCAAGTGAAACACAAAACCAATAAATAAATATTAAATCAAAGGGTGTTTGAGGTTATGTGCAAAAATAAATAAAATCAGCTGTTTACTGCCAACAGGCGCAAGCAACAGCTAACAGTCATTCACATGTCATCGCGCGGGAGAAATATTTGAATTGGGTTTTCGTGCGCTAGACGTTTGCCAATTTGCATTTGTTATGATTTTCTTTTTTTTTTTTTTGTGCCGACACTTTAATTCACATAAATCATTGCGTAGCTAAATATTCAACCAAATAGAAATTGCGCCACTGCTATCCATATATGTACAAGCGTAAACATTTCTGTGTATTCCCAGTCAGGTACTTGGGCCAGCGCTAAGCGTTGTATTCAGCCGAAACGCAAACGTTAGTTTAAATTGACCAGTTGTACGGGACAGGTGCGTGTTTTGCCTACCTGAGCGTGAATTATAAGTGCATGCCTGTAACTTCTAATTTGTTTGCCACCAATTTCCATTATTACCCATCAGCTGTGCATATTTACAATGTGCGTACGTGAGTGTGTGTGCATGTTCGTTGTTTATTTGTTGGGATATGCGCCTGCCCAGTGGCGAATGCAGTGTAGTTGCAAGTGTTACAAAACATCATATGAACGCAACAAAACTGCATTCAAGTCAAGGTCATCGGCTCATTCATTAAAATTGTTTTTTTTTTTTTTTAGAGTGAGAACGGATGTGGCCTCTTAAAAAATTTGTTTCTAACAATCATTATATAATTATTGTAGGCGCATATTTAATTAACTGGCTCTCTCACTGACTCTCGCTCTCTACCTAGCTTCGTTTCTAAAGCTCATTCAAGCAGCGCTTTAAATGCGCAATACTCCCGCTACGTTGAAATGAAGAACCAGTTAATGCGCCCATAATTATAATACTGCCTAAGAGATACCCTGTATACCTTCAATTAGCATAATGATGCTCATTGTTGGGCTTTTATTTATAAAATGATTTTTACCGAGTATATACAATTCAATCAAATGCATTGTATAATTGTTTATTCGATTAGATTAGTTTATATTGCGCCGGTCAATTGAGTTCGTTTTTGTCTATCAATTGCAAGATTGCAAACACTTGTTAGTTACTGATTTGTACTATATAAATTGCAACTGAGGCGACATAAATAAACTATATATATATGCAGACTATATAAAAATAATATTTATATACACATATATTTATATATGTATGTTTGATTGATTAGCATTAAGCTCGATTAATGAGGTGCGATCACGACTTAAAGCTTACTTGCTTTGCACTTCGATTGAGCAATGTTGATCGACAAAGCAAGAGAGAGAGATATTATATGCAATAAGACACAATAGGAATAAGTAAGTGATAAACTAAATTTAAAGCAGATATGTCTCTTAAGTTATCCAATTTGTGTACATCGTTGAACGTTCCAAAATTTCTTATAAAAAATGGTATCACTTTTGATGTTTTGATATCTTGTTTTATACAATCAAATTGTATATTTTTTCTGTAATTTTTTTCTGCCATATATCATATATTTCAATCTGTATATTATTCAAGTTTGAAAACCAGTTTTTGTTTTTAAAATTAGCTTATTTTAGATTTCGAATTTTTAACTACAATTTTTATAGTATTTTAAAAGTTAGTAGCTGGTTTTCACCAGCTTCCCTTTCCGAGAACCATCTCCACACATGCGCAGCTGCTTTGCAAATATTTTTTTACATTACATATTAATATGATATTAATAACATTTTTTGTACATTACATATTAATCAAGAAGTTAGTGTATATTAAAATTATTATTCGAAAAAGTTGTTGATGCAGTGTCCCAATTACAGGGCTGGGCTAGGAGGCAAGGGAAACAGCCAAGTCGCAATCAAAATGTAAACAGTAAAATGCTATAAAAAATTAAATAAATAACAAAATTAGCTGAGCAAATGTAGCAGGCGTGACCCATACAAAGAAGCAAAGTCTCACACACAAACACACACTGTCTCACACAAACACACACACACAGTCACACGCACTGCCCCAAAGATATGAAGAAGATGTTGGCAACGTCGCGACGTTAACGTTGACGTTAGCGTCGACAGCGCTGTCAACTGCGACATCAGCATCGACCGCGGCAACGAACTCGTTTCAATTGAAGCGCTGCTGTCGTCCCCTTAGCATCGTCCCCCAACAAAACTGAAATTCAATTCATTTGGCTTTAGAACGCAAAGCCTAGCACATTTCGATCATATTCAACAAAATCGCGTGGGTATCTCTTACCATATATATCTTATTTTATATATTTTTTTTCACAAAAATACTCTGCCCGTTGTGTGATAAAAAAAAAGTATATTTAGTTTGCAATTCTTAGAACTTTACACCTACTCAAATCAAGTTATAAAATATATAAAGCACGGCCAAAAGTCTTGGCCTTCTAGTTCTAGACTTACCAAATATTTTTCGCTTTGAACAGAGTATTGTGAAGTCGTCGACATTGCTCTTAAATGTATTCTCTTTCCGTTGTATTCCGATAAAGGCAAGAACAGCAACATAGATAGACAATCAAAATGGAGCAGTGGAACAATGTGGAGCTGACGAGCATTACCAAAAAGTCGTACACATTGAATCATGACTATGATGGCGCCCAAAGGCTGACCAAGGCGAACGAGAACCCAAATGCAACGGCAACAAATGGAAACCGAAATGGCAATGCTAATGGCAACGGGAATAATCCGTCGGACAGCAGCCAAGTGCTGCAGCCCGGCTCGGACATCAAGCCTAAGCTGCAACTTGAGCAGGTTGAGCCATTGGTGCGACGTCTCTACGGCATAACAGTTAGCGAGCTAAAGGAGCTGAAGGCCTACGATGATCGCAACTATCTAATACAGGAAGATTGGTGAGTAAACAAAGCTATGAGTAGGAAAAACTTTCTTTTTTAGAATGGCGAAATATATATCAAGTTTATGAAATTTAATTTCAATTTACTAGTTTTAGTTAATAGGGTTTTCTTTTTTAATTTATTTGTAATATTTTGTGTAATAGTTTTATTGGGATTGTATGAGAGATATTTTTTTTGTTACTCTTACTAAATATTTAAAAAAAATATATATCATCAGAATTTATAAGACAAATAATAAATATTTTACAAAATTTCTGGCCCACAAATAATACGCAGCAATAAGGAGTATGTATGTTTATAGGCTTTACATTAATTTAATAACTTAATTTATTATTATTCAACAAAGAAATCTTATCACAATTCCAACACATTATTTATGTGCAAGAAATTCTTTTAAATAATTATTTTCTTAAAATGAATTTTATTGAGTAGAGCTTCAACGCCAGACTGCACTATGAAGTCAGCATATATACTATTAGGAAAGATAAAATAACATAAAAAACAATAGATACTTACGATAGTAAAATATATAATTTATTGTCTTGCACATTCCGTAACAAAAGTTTAAAGATCGTTGGCGTGGGTATTTGAACACAACTGACAAATATTTACAAACGGCGCGGGAGGGATCGGCTACAGCGACACACACACACACACATATGCAAACATACATAGGTTTATTTATAGCAATATTAATTAAAGTTAGTCGTACGAGGGGCAATGGAGCTTGACGCAGTTGCCGTGTTTGTTATTATTCTCTCGGTCACCTTGAGAGCAGCCCATTTTGTTATCTAGAAATACCATACCTTGTCGCATCTCCTTCACATCATATGATCAGTTGTTGCTTCATATGCTATCTATTCGAAAACCATTCCCAACTGCAACTGCGAAGCGCCATCTGGCGGACTGAATTGCAGTTCATATAACACCTTTGTGCCAATTGGAATTTATAATGACGCTCGACTCGACCCTAATTATTTACTCTTAAGTGATTCATTTGATAATTATCTGTATATATATAATTTTTTTTTTTTTATTTACTTTGTTGTCATTTAAATATTGGGGCAGTGTTTGAAAGAACAGCCTTAGTCAGCTTAGTCAGCTTATTTTCAATAAATTAATTTAAAACAAATTGATGGCACTTGAATAACAATTACTACATAATACGAATACATTTTTGGCAGGTTATTTGAGTAGGCGTGGCTTGTGAAAGCCAAAACTGCTTAACTTCATTTGATTCTCACTGATCGGCATCGCCTTGGCACGCCCTTTTGGCTTGGGCTTGGACAGACCGACGCGTCTGGCAGCGGGCGCCAATTTTAGCTGTGGCTTTGCTTGCGCCTTGATGCTCGGCAGTGAAGGGCTGTCATCATCCGAGGAGAGTGTGAGAATGTCTTCATGGCTAGCAGCTGATGTTGAATTGGTTGTGGACTCCACTTCCCAATCTGGAATGTTCGCTTCTCTCGTCTCTTCTTTTGGCTGCTCTTTTTCCAGCTCTTCTGGCTGCTCTTTTTCCTGATCCATTGGCTGATTCTGCATTGGCAGATTCTTATTGCATTGATTCTCATTCGGCAGTTGTTCCTTAGGCACCTTTGCGATTTGCTCTGTTTCCGACGTGCGCGCACTGAAAAAGCGGCTACGTACTTCTACCTGCTCTAGCGCCGCGGTCAAATTGCAACGCTTTGGGGGATTCGCTCTAGACTGCTCCATTGACTTCAGAGGACTGCATTTACTAGGGCTCACCAGACGCAGCAAAGAGGCGTTCTCACACACAGCGGGCGGGCGTTGCATGGACTCCCTGGCAAAGGGATTATGGCGACTCTTAGTCTGTACAGGTGAGGATGGGGGCGTGCTCTGGCTATTGCTCCGGCTTGGGCTGCGTTTACGCTTGCCCTTGAAGCTGTAAACGTTTACCAGTTCAGCCTCTGTGGGCTTCGCTTCCTCCTGCCGTTGGTTGGCCTCGATCTCAGTCTGTATGCTCCGGCCCACAAAGTCGATTTTCTTGAAGAAGAGCGCGCAGCTCGTTTGCTTCATTTGCTGTGGACAGTCCTTAGTTTCCTTTTGCCAAATACTTTTGTGCTTGGTACGCTTAATGGCATTAGCTGGTGCTTTTGTGGCTACCGATGCAGCCTGATCTGGATGCCAGCTATCTAGGCTCTTGTGAGTAAAAGGATTGAGATTTCCCAATGCCAATTGCATTGCCTTTTCACTATCCGTCAGCAATGAGCCCGCATTGCTGCAATAGTGTTCATCCGTTTCATAATCCTCTAGAGCGTGCAGTCTTTCCATGCGTTTCTCTAGCGGATTGTAGATGTACATGTGCTTGAATGTCGCCTCCGCCTTCATGAAATTTTCAATGTAAGCATCATCAACCTGCAAACGAAATGAATAAAAACATTTCGCCAATTGTATGCCAATGGCTCGTTCTTACCTCCAAATTACGCATATTGAGATATTGTGGCATCTTCTTCAATGCTATCCGCATATCGTCCTGCTCCGTTTTCAGTATGAATTTACATGCTTTCGCCAGGCCAATGCCTGGCAGTGAGTCTAGATAATCACAGCCCGACAAGATACACATGCGACGAAACTTTTCGAATTGATAGCGTTCTTTCGTACAGCCCATGGCCAGATGAAACTTGTCTGCTTCGACCAGCAAGCCGGTACCATTAAGATCCAATTTAAATATCACTTTTTGTGCACCAAAAAGTGTGAGATCCGAGTCCTCGGTTATGATATACTCTGCTAAACCTGCCTTGTTGAGCCACGCCATTTGTGCGTCCGCCTCATAGGGCGCCACAATGCAGTCGACGTTACGCTCGTTACGGCACCTCTGTATAAGACGGAGCGCCATCTCGTGTGTGACATCGACACCACGGCGCATGTGGGAGCGCGCCTCTTCCACACGGCCCAACCTCAAGAGCTCCTTGGCTCGTGTCTGGCTCTGTCGACGCGATTCGCGGCGCCGCTCTTCAGTGAGTTTCTTAGCCGGCAAATGTTGTCCATCGAATACCAGAATTACCTTGATATCATAGGAAATCAACATTTGTACAAATTTCATGCAATACTGTACATAAAGATCAGTTTCCTCGCCGCGGACAATTTTTTCGGCACAGCCGAAGACACCTTTATGCAGCCAACAGTAGCTATCGACCGCAACGGTGCTGCCTTTCAAGTCTTTTAGGTGCACCTTGGCTGATGCCTTTTCCAAAAATGGTATCAGCCCGGTTATACCCATCACAGTTGCTTATTTGTTATTATTAAATCGAATGTTGCAGCAATAAGCAGTGTATAAAAAAAAACGCGCCAAAAAGAAAATGGTAACAACAATCGTAGGTGCTGCTTCTAGCTGTTGCCATTCGCCGTGAACCGCACATAATTAGAAACATTTTCTCGTTCATCAACACTGATATTATTTTAAAATATTTTTTACCGTTTTCTTTTGCTTCAGCAACGTCAAGAATCCGTTAATTGTTTCGCATTCACCACACGGATATGTGTTGAAAATTCTCAACGCCTTGGATTCCAAAAAGGAAGGCTTTGTGGATGCGCAAAATCAACTTCTTCTCTACTTGGGTAAACAATGAATATTAATATTAATATGTTGACAGCTGTTGCTACTAGTAACTGTATTTGTTTTGTATTGTATCTGCAACAATAGGCAAGCAAAACGTGAAATGTCCTCGTCCCATCGCCAATGCACGTGGTAATTATTATTCTGTGGAGCAGATTAGCGGCAGCGGTCATGTGGTGCGGCTGTTGGAGTTTATACCAGGCAAAATGTTCCACGAGGTGCCGACAACAAAAAATTTGCTCTATCAAAGTGGTGAATATTTGGCCAAGTTGGATCGAGCGCTGAAAAACTTCACACACAAGGCGTACGACACACACAAGACTCTCTGGATGTTGCAATCAGTGCCGCAGCTGCGCGATTTTTTGTACGTGCTCGAGGATCATCAGCGTAAGGCCTTGTGCGAGGAGGTAATCGAGGCTTTTGAATCGAAAGTTCTAAGCGTGCTGCCCACTCTGGAGCTGCAGATCATCCATGGCGATTACAATGAACAGAATATCGTGGTCAATGCACTTGCTGCAGCAGGTAACGGAGATGAACATCGTGTGACGGGCGTCATTGACTTTGGCGACACCAGTCGGTCGCCCCTGATCTTTGAGCTGGGCATTGCCATGGCCTACATGATGTTGCAGGCCAAGGATTTGACCAGTGGTGGCATTTTCCTCGCCGGCTACACCAGCATCCAGTCAATTAGCACCACTGAGCACAGCTATCTGAAATATTGTGTGGCCGCTCGACTTGCCCAGAGCTTGATCATGGGTGCCTATACGCACACCCTGCATCCAGGCAATGATTATGTGCTGATCACCCAGGCGCAGGGTTGGCTGCTCCTTGAGCAACTGTGGCGAGAGAGCTTGGATACGATCGATGAGCTGTGGCAGACAACGGCCCATCAATATCTCACACAGAGCACCAAGTAGATCGCTCCCGCATCTCTCCGCCCTCACTAAACATTTGATGTCAATTAATTGTAGAATATGTCCAATTTGTAGTATTGAAAAGTTTTTGCATTTTACTTTATTTTTATGTATTATTATTTTAATAATTATTGTTATTATATATAAACTTTAATAATTTACAATAAAACTTGTTAAACAATTAGATGTACAGTTATGTCTTAAACAATATAATTTGTATAGTGGCCGAATAACTAGCTTCTACTTTTTTTTTATATTTCAGGGGAGATTTGCGTTTGAACTAATTAAGAGCTAAGTAAATTACAGAAAAACTATAGACAATGAAAAATAACATAAAAGTGCAAAATAAATGTTATTTGCAATATACCAGCGCATCAAGGGGGACTTGCTGTATGCAAATCTTAAACTTATAAATTAGATTGCCAAATGTGAATTCAGTTGCATCTATATATAAGATTTATATATATAATTACCCATCTACTTAGGCTAGTTAATTTATCTTCTTAGAAGCTACATACAATTTACAGGGTATGCATGCCAAAGTCCTCTGCCTGCACAAACGTTGCACAAAGTAGAAACATATATATATATACATATATATATATATATATAGTATATATCTCTATATATATAAAAAAAAGTAATTCCAATATATCAAAATTCAGAGCTTAAATTGTTATTTTTACAACTTGTAAATCAAGTTTTTTATTATACATATTTATTTAATTTCGCAGCTTATTCATTTTTTCATTTTCTTTTTTTTTTTTGTTTTTTTTTTTTTTGTTTTGTTTTGAATAAAACAAAATGAGTTTTGGGTTCTAAAATTATAATTAAACAAAAATAAAAAAAATAGTATTAATAAGATTGCTTATTCGAGATCCGTAACTTCTTCAGTACTAAATGCAGACGACTGTTCACCTCTACCCTTACAATCCTATAAAAACTAGTCAAATGACGATCAGACTTCTCTATATAAACTATGCAATTTATTAGTACACAACAAATCTCCTCCTCAAACACACATGCATCCACACAAACTCATACAAATATATACCTGAGTAACGAATTTCTCAATACACAAATACACTTTCACACTCACACACACATCCGCTCAACCATTCACACCCTGTAAACAGACTGCACTTAGGTGTAAGTTACGGATCCTTATAACAAACTTAAAATACAAGTAGAAATTACAAGATAATTAGAACTACAAAAAAAAAAGAGAAGAAAAAATAGTATTATTCATATACATAAGTTCTTCAAAGTCTAATGTTTTCGAATTTGTTAAAGCCGAACCAAAACAGTAAACAGAATTGTTGCTCTTAACCAATTTAGGGTAAAACTGAGATGTTTTTTTGCTTTTGACTGCTTTATAAATATTTAACATAAGATTGGTTTACGTCATTTAAATACGCTTTAAAGTCTCTATAACTAACGACTGTTTACATGGTTATTAAATTTACAGTTAAAGTTAATAAAAAAAAATAATAATGTTTAAAAAAATTGATATATATTCGATATATATATATATATATATCGGCAATGTGCAACGTCAATCTGTGGGCATGTGGCAACTGTGCTTCATGTTTAACGCCGCCTCTGCCGCTTTCGTCGCTTGAGGAACACATACGATGAATTCATTTCCTGGTGCCGCGCCTCTGCCGCCGATGTGGGCAGTTTTTTGCTGGCCAATGTTGCCACTGGCGCAGCCTGTGCCCTGCGCACAGCATCCGGCGTTTCGCCGTGCACCGCCTCGATCCACGGCAGCGTAAAGTTCGGATCGTTTGCGCTCGGCTCTGTCTGTAGATTGACAACATTCTCGCCGAATGCCTGAACGGGCACCTCGGTTACATAAGATATGGCCTCAATGTCCTCGGGCAGCGGATAGAATGTCGATATGGGCAGTGGCTCGAGCGGCACCAGCACCTCATCCTGATTGTGACGCACGCGCAACGCCTCGCTGCGCATCTGTTCGCGCAAATAGCGGGCATCGCGCTTCTTGCGCTCAATCTCGTCGCGCACGTTCTTTTCGTGGCGACGGATAAAGTCGCTATCACTCAATGGCTCCGTATCCTTGTCATCCGCGCAGGGTTGTTTGCGGATCTCCTTCCATTCAGGTATCTCAAGGCTGGGATTGTCGGCGAGCAGTTCATCGGCTTCCTCCAGAAAGAATTCATTGTCACAATGAAACTCTTGATCCTCCCACGAGCGTGTCGTATATGGCTCGAACGATGTTAGATATCTCGAATTACTACGCGGTTTTCTATGCATCATGCTATTATTAGCAATTGTGCTTTTGCTGTTGATGTTGCTACTGTTACTGCCGCTGCTAACGCTACTAATGGACTGCGGTGTTAAAGGTGTTTGTATAGATGTTGTTGCTGCTACTCCTGTTGTTGTTGTTGTTGTTCCTGTTCTCTTGATACTGGTGCTGCTACTCGCCAGCGTCAAACTGGGCGACGTTGCATTTGTCGGCGATGGCGCCGGCGTAATTGTGGCGCTTGTCTGTGCGATGGGTGGATAGATTAAGCTGGTGTTCTGCATCTGAGATTTCTTGAGACGCACCAGCGGCAATGTCTGCTGCTGTTGGCTCTGCAATCGCTGTTGTTGTTTCTGCAGATGCTCCTGCAGTTTGCGTTTGGTCTCTTCCTCAATTTTGGCGTCCTCCTCCTCCTTCTGCAGCGGTTTGGACTGCTTTTGCTCCTTGTATTCGCGTGGCATCTTACTACGTTGCTGTTCAAGCGAACAGGCAAGCGCCTGTACATTTACAAAGCTATCATTTAGTTTTTTCTGTATCGTCTCGATCTCCAATCGTAGTTTTGGCTCGTTCTCCAACTTTTCCGATAGCTCACGTTCAGGTTTCTCCTTTTGCTCGCGCTCCTTTTGCTCATGCACCTTTTGAATTACTTCTAATTTTTGCTTCTGTAACAGCGCTGGATCTTTCGGCTTGGTCCGTGTCATATTCAGTTGCCTCATCCACGTCTCTTCCTTCACCAGCTCCATCATAGCTTCCAGAATGGGTTTTGGTGGTAATTCATTCGCTGTCCACGTTGCCGCTTGATTATTTTTCAATTTATCTGCATTAAGCTCCTTATTTGTGGCCTTCACTTGTTTCTCTGTTGACTGATGGCTCACTTCCAGCTGTTGCTGCTTTGGCTTTAGCTTCAGCTTCTGCTGCTTGTGATCCTTATCTTCTCGTGGCGGTTTGGACTCACTTTCTAGAGTCTGTTTTTCGTGTTTCGGCTGTGACTCTTTCAGGCTTTCAGATAACTTATTCTTCAGCATTTTACGTTCCAATCGTATTGATTGCTCCCGCTCCAGCTTTTCGTTTTGCTTCTGCTCGTCCTGCTTTTCTGTTGTCTTTAATAACTGATCTATCTCAAAATCTTGCTCTTGCATGGCTTCCCGTAATCCTTCCTTTTCATTTGATTTCTGTGTTGTTACTGTTGTTTTTGTTGTCGTTGGCGTAGACAGATTTTTCCATTTAACTCTACGCTCCTTCTCTCCCTTTTTTATGGTTGCAAGATGCGACTTGCCTATCCGATGGTTGGCCACAGTTTTCAGCATTGTTGGATACTTCTTTGTTTTTCGGAAAATTAATGAACATGCTTCCTCAATTTTCTCTTTTACATGAGAATTATGAGTGACTCCCTCCTTTTTTATCTCCTCCCCATGCACCTGATCCTGCTTCTTCTGCTGCTGCTTCTCTTCTTGATCCTCATGCTGCTTCTCCTCTTGCTGATCTTTGTCTCCCTGCTGCTCATTTTCTTCAGCCTTGTCTTCCTTCCGCTGCACATCTATTTCCTCGTCTTCCTTACCAACTGCAATTTGCGACTTTACGGTGCTAGTCACTGGCACAGGCAAAGTGGCTTCATCACATTTTTTCACTTGGAAACATTTGTTAACATCATCCTCTGAACAATTTAAATATTTCAACTCGTTTTTATTGGGCGACCTTGATTGTGCCGTATCTTGCAACTAAAAGAAGGAACGGAAATAAAAATGTATTAAAACGAGACTCCCTTGTAGATATAGGCACAGACTTACCTGTCTCAGCAGATCCTCTTGCAGTTGCTGTTGAGAGACATCCATGGCTACCTCTATGTCGCCATTGTTAACTATTTCGTTGCCCATCTCAATCACCTCCTCGTAGATGTGGCCATTGTAATGACTATCATCGGCGGTTTCCTCCTCGGCGCCCAGCTCTTCCTCAGCTCCAATAATTGTTTCATTTGCGATTTCCATGTCATTGCCCTCGGGAGTTTGATTGCAGACGCGATCCTCATCCTCATCAATTTCCATTTCCACTTCTTCTTCTTCCACCTGCTCCTCTTCCAGATGCTCTTCTTCTAGATGCTCTTCTTGCTCCTCCTCCTGCTCTTCATGCTCTTCCTGCAGCTCATGCTCTTCATGAACCGCATGCTCTTCGTGTTCCACATGACCGTGCTCCTCATGTGCTTCGTGCTCCTCATGTTCTTCGTGCTCCTCATGTTTTAGCTGCTCCTCTTCTACAATTTGTAGCTGACTATCATAGTCATCTAGCTGAATTTTCTCCGACTCTTGTTGCTGTTCTTCCTCTTCCTGCTGTTGCTCCTCCTCCTGATGCACACGATGCAAAAAGAATGTTCTGACCTTCTTGCCGCCATTAAACTCATTGCGTGATTTATTATTCTCCACAACCGGTGTCCGCGGCGGCAAGTCTTTAACAGATGTAACTAAAACATTTGGTGGTTGCTTTAAATGTGTCGCATGCGTTGGATAGCTTTGGAGCAGCTTCTCTTGCTGCCCCAAATCTATTGTCTGTGTCTGTTTGTCCGCGCAAGATTGATATTTGACCTTAGGCTGCTCATCAACATCGTTAGCTGAACGCTTGATATGCCTGCGAAACTCTTTGCGCACATCCTCAATGGTTTCGCTCAGTTTGGATATCTGCTGCATTAGCTCCTGGTTCTGTGAGAGTAACGTTTTAATTCTCCCATTTTGGTCCTCCAACTTTTTGTCTTTGTCCATTAAACTTTCGTTTTGAGTATGCATCAAATCCAAATGGAGGACAATCATACGCTTCAGCGTGTTGTTCTCCACTATCAGTGTGACAACATCTGAACTGCTGCTGTTGCTCCCAGCTTCAGGCAAAGGGACTTGAGACAAGCCACTGCCGTCGACTCCTCTGCCATGTTGTTGTAGCTGTTGTTGCAGTTGCTGTTGAAGCTGCTGTTGCTGCTGAGGCGGCGGTGGCTTGTAATAGTTATTGCCAACGCCAGGGACATTGGCAGGGTGAATATTGTAGCCGTAGCTATTGTGGTTGGGTCGCTTGTAACTCTTGTAGGGTACCGGATAGGTATATCTGGGTCCATGCGGATGACCAGCGAATTTGGGTGGCTCCATGTAGCCCCCTCTCTGTTGTTGCCATTTGAAACGGTTATCCATTGCACAGTCACAAGCGGCACACGCACAATCGTCTCTTATTCCTGTTTTCTATTCACAAAATGTTTTGCATAGTTTTGTCGTGTTTTGTTTTCGGCTTGCAGCTATTCACCACGGCACGCCAACTTTTGACAGCCGCAGCTGATGGACGAACACAGCAAAATGCGTAAAACGGAAATATTCACCACTCTAAATTTTTTTCCTGCTATCGCTTTTTCCCAGAAAAATGCGCGTTTGCAATGTTTTTACGTGTTAATCACACTGACGCTATGACTTTTGGTAGCAACATTTAGTTTATTTACCAAATGAAAAGTTTTCAAATACTTCTTTTTGCTCTTTTTTCTGCTTTTTTGATTTTATGCGGATAATGTAAACTCGCCCGAAAAAAGCATTTAGAAGTATGGCGTTACTAGTGTTGCCAGGCTGCACGATTACAGGGTTGCTAAACTCTGCCACGCTGCCAACTACTGATTTTCACCACTCGAATTTGGTTGTCTATTCTGTTTTTGCAAGCGAAAAGTCGTAGAATCATTTTAGACTACAATATATTACAGCATTTTGTAATGATTCCATGGTAAACACACACAAATTATGTAACAAAGACCCATATCTCAGGGCACAAGTTGGCATGTTTCTGAAATGTGTTCAATATTAATGCGAATGCCATCCTGCAAGAAGCAGAAAAATGGCGCTAAACTAGCTTCTTGTTTTGCTATAGGCGAGTGGTAGATCTGTGGACTTTAATGCATCTCGATGGCATCCATATTTGGTGAGGATGGGGTTGACGACCTGTTCAATGACAATATTGGCATCGAAAACGATCAGCTACCCAGCGATAATGAGGCCGATGCAGGTGAAAAACTGTTTGGTGACGATGACGAAGATGCAGCGAATGCATCTGGTGAAGGAGGGCAAGAAACCGTTAAGGTGGAACCGAAAAAGCGTGCTGTTCGAAATCCACGTCCACGCTTGACTGTGGATACGCTACGTGGCCCTCGTGGCTTGCACACAATTGAAAACTATTTCAAAGACATCAAATTCAAAGGCAAGGGCTACGAGAAAGATGATTTGAATGAGATTTTGCGTCGCTTGCAACATTGGGGTCATCGGATGTATCCGAATTACACTTTTGACGATATCTTAAACAATATTGAACGTCTAGGCAAGAAAAAGCCATTGCAGGTTCACATGACCCGATATCGATTGGGTCAGCTAGAGGAATTAGCCGAGCAGAATATCGAACTGCAGAACGATGCGAATGATCAGGAGAATGATGACTATGGCGAACCATTTGATGAATTTGATGCTCTGCTGGGTGAACAAATTGCCATGTCAAAATTAGCACCTCGTACACCTGCGATCAATCGCAATCTATCTGCAGCGAGCAGCACACTGGTGACGCCTTCGTTTTCACGTAATGCTATAGTATCAACGCCATATACAGGTGCTGGTCCCACGAAAGCTACTGATGAGAGCATAAATGATTATGGGCAACCGCTACCGCCATCGCAGCCAGTAACTCCTGCACCAAAAAGAGCTCAGCTATCCGCCGAACAAATGGCGCGCATTGCAGAAAATCGTCGCATTGCACAGGAAAAATTGCGAGCAAAGCAATCGGAAGCCAATGCAGATAGATAGTTAAAGTCTACAAGAATTATCTTGTTATTTTATTTATTTGTTAAGTGAAATAATAATTAAGAAATAAATTAAGGTCTTAAAAAGATGCTGCTGTCGTTTCTCATGCATATATGTATATACACATGTGTATATACACTTGTATCTAAACACATCACTGTCTAGCCGATCATTTAAAGATATGCATATACACATGTTTATAAGCATAAGTTTATATACAGCAGTGTTTGGGTTAAAGTCAAATATTGCAAATAATCAATTTATAGAAATTCAATATTTTATTTTTGATTAATCACTTCTTAAGCGTACTAATATGAAATAAATTAAGATAAAGTAAAGAAAGATTTTCCAGTCGTTTCCTATATTAATATAAATATACACATTATGAACACACGTTCAGGTGCTAAAGTCGAACTAACGAGAAATACTATTGAATTCGATTAACTACAAACTAAAATTCCTAGTTGGGATGCATAGCTTAATCATGGTACAAGCGTGTTTAGCGTGTGTATGTGAATATTTCGTTATATACTAAATCGGTTTGGATTGGCGGCTGGCTAGTTATGTGGTGAAGCGCAGGGCTACGCGTGGCAGCATTTCGAATAGACCCTTGGCACCCTTAAGCACGACAGCGATAATAT
Organism: Drosophila borborema; assembly: GCA_030914335.1. NCBI lineage: Eukaryota > Metazoa > Arthropoda > Insecta > Diptera > Drosophilidae > Drosophila > Drosophila borborema. The sequence goes on from JAUESP010000052.1 coordinate 389,451, forward strand.
TCATGGTGAGCACATCTGTTTGGGGCACAGATGACTCATCTTTGTCCTTTGGATCGGAGCTCTGTTTGATGGCCTCGCTTATGACGTGAAGCAGCCGTTGATAGAGAAACGATTGGCGATAAATCGGCTTGGACAAGCTAAGATGATCATCTTTGAGTAAAAAGAAATCGCCGAAATCGATCCGTGACGATTCCTCCGTGACAATGCGCAACGGGAACTTAAATGTGGTCAGCATGGTGGGCGATCCTTCGGCCACACTAAGGACATTCACGTGACGCAGCACGGTGTGCAGACAGCCCATAAACCGGCGATGCATCTCCAGCAACTTTGGTGAATTTTCTTCCATTTCCTTAACCTCAATCGATGGCGACAATATCACTTGCATATGCTGCTTCCATTTGGCAATAGGCGAGCCGCGATGCGGTGTACCCAGAAATACAATTGCTTGCGTATTCTTGGCTAACTGTTGTACATTCTTTTCCGCAGAATCCACCGATTTTAACAGTATTAGCTTGGTAAGCAGACCTCCCATAGAATGACCAATCCAGACCACAGGCCGTCCATTGCCCACATCGGCGGTGGCGATGCGTTCCAACAGCGAACTGGCCCGAACATCTATATGACCCTGGCCCTTCTCACACGGACAATACTTGGTGAAGTTGGCCGACCATTCCGTCACCGCGGACGTATAGTCAATGCCAATGATTCTACAATAGAGATTTTATTATGAATATCCAAATCAACGATGAGACGAAATTTATAATGTACTAACCTTGAATCGGGATAATCATCTGGCAGCCATTCCATGGGCCAACAATTCGTATACTCTTCGCTAGAATCCTGATTGCTCCATTCATTGCCTGAGACACTAAAGTTGCCCCGACAATTCTCGTTAGCCTCCAGTGGTATATCTGGATGCACGACCTCCCAATCCGAATCCAGCTCCGCCTCACTGCATAAAGTTTCCATAAACTCTTTGGTAGCCGTATCGCTGATGTTCAGATGTGTATCCTCTACCTTCTTTTTGCTCGTCTTAAGTAGAGCCTCTGAGAGTATAAATACATATTGATTATTAACGGAATAATCAAGGTTTGTTTTTAAATTTATAATTACCTTTGGTTTTGAGATTGTGCCTGTTCGGATCGGGCTGTATTTGTGCGGGTATTAAAGGTCGGCCTTGCTGCTTATTGTACTGCGATCTACTTCCATTCCTCTTCTGTTCACCTACAAGAAAAACATCATCCGTTTCGCTGGTATAAAAGGCATTCTTGCCATAGAGGCCTAGTTCTGTGGGCTTGCGATCTCGCTGACGCCACGTTATGAAAACGCCGCCTAATAATCCATGAATGAATACAATGTCCGCCTTGGGCTTGCGCCGCGTACGAACACGCGGATGCAATGGATATACATTGGGCGGGTATGTGAATTGATTGGGATCATCGTGATCTAGATTGGCCATCGTTTTGGCCGATATGACCTGCAGCCGCAAATCGGGGCATTGTTGCCACTCAGCCAATGCACCCACCCAGCCGGACACAAAGAAATGCTCCACTGCATCCTCAACCAGGGATAAATTAGCTAGAACTTTACACAGTGTCGCAAGCGTTTCATTGTCATCGGCGAATATCTTGCGCAATTCCATTAAATGCATTAAGCCGCCCTCGTGTACAATCTGTGCCGCAACATTGGGGTCCTTGGTGATGTGGTGCAAAAAGGAGATGATTTCCTTCATCAAATCTGTGTCCAGTACGGAGAGCGAAATGATTTTATCCTGCGTTAAAAATTCATTATCTCCGTTCTAATAGGGAGACGGGAAAAAATTCGATTAGTCTTTGGTTGATTCTAGAACCCAGTCGTGTACTCACCAGATTAGCCTGATTTGGAAAGTATTTGCTGAAGAAGTGATCTACACAGGACATTGGACGCAACCGATCGAGCATCTTGTGCAGGTCACTGAGTAACATTTTGGGATTACGGATACAGCCGCGCCTTGGCAATGGCATAAACCAACGCATATCGGCACCGCAACGGGCCAGAGAGACAGAAGTACGTGCATCACAGATCTGTGCCAAATGCCGGAAATCCCAATCCTTCAGGTGATCCATACAGATTAGCTGTTGCACGGCCTTCAAACGCTCCGCCTGGCTACCGTTTTGCGCTATATTCAACAGACGCCAGGCAACCGAATGCTTCGCTGACTTCCACCATTTGCCAATGGGATTGATGATCACGCTTATCCACTTCTTGTCGTCCTCCTGTTTTTGTTGCAACTTGCGCATGGACTCACGGTAAATGTGATACTTAATGTAAATATATTCAGTGCGACGCTTATCTGGCTCCTGTTGCTTCTTCTCCACATATTGCGATAAGTATTTACGGATTTGAGGTGACTCGTATAGAATAATGCCGGCGCTAAAATAAATAAGTAAAAGAATTTGTAAATTGTTATATTTAACATGTTGTTGTTGTTTTTAGTTTTGTTTTCAATGTTGTTGTTGTTTACCTCCTGACTTGTTTATCTAATTAACCCAAATATCAACAAGCCAGCAAGTACTGCCAATAAATTGTTGTTGCCATAAACGTGCCATAAACAACTTTTAGTTTTATAAAAGTGGGCGTGTCAGCCATACTAAGAAACAAATAGCGCTACACGCGCCAGCAAAAATAGAATAAACAACAATGAACAGTGTCGCTAATTTTTTTAAAATAAAAAAGCTAGCTGCTAAAATAGCCGAATTTATATGTAATTGAGATGGTGATCATAGGCTATACATTTAATTATATATTTTTTTTTTACTGTTTATATATATATATTATAAAATTCTTATTTATCTTAACTTAAATATTTTCAAATGTGCTTGCAAATTTTATCAGCTAGATGAGTCATTAAATGTTTACAGCAAAAATAAAGCCAAATTTAGCTTGCAATTAACTAGATAACCAGCTCTGAGCAATAACAAATAAAAATCGCTTGGGGGCCATTATTCACGAAAACTACTGCGCACTATTTTGGCACTCAGCACGTTTTGTTGTTTTATGCGCTTGCGTGTCGATGTGTTAGTGCGATCAGGAGAGGGCCTTGACCAGCTGTTACGCACAAGAAGCAGCGAAGCAGCGAAGCAGCGAAAGATGAAAGAAAGCAACAACAAAATTAACTCTATCATGCTATCTCATTTTGGCAAAATCGTACGTTTGTTTTGATCGTATTGTGTTAACATCATTAACAATAATAACAACAACAGCGGCCGTTGGCTGTTGCTCAAAATGTGCAGAGTGAATAATATGTTTACTGTTGTTGTTATTGTATCTTACAATTGCTGTAAACAAATGACGTCACAGCCGCAATCGGCCGATTTATTGTAACAATGCGGAAACACGCAATTTTTGTTTATATTTTTGGTGCACTTACACTTAAGATATATTTAACTTAAAAATGCAGGGGAATTACGTTTATTCAGGACCAAGTGGCGCCACATTCGGCACATGTGTGCCTTGAATTTCAAATGACAAGCCCCCACATTCATGGCACGGTTATTCATTCATTTTTAATTATAAGCTATTTGCGATTAGGACCAGCTGTTGCTGCTCTGCAGTTGCCGTTGCTTTCACTTACGTGGTCAATATGCCAAAACCTCCAAGCAGCTTTGGAAAACGGCGTAATGTTGCTTTAATATCCTCTAATGACATTGCCTGCTGTATTTCTATTGTGTTTGTTTAGCCTGGCGAACTCACTAGTAAAATTTGTCAAGTAGTTGCCAAAAGTTTACTATGTTATTTTTTATTTTATTTTTAATTTTTTGTTTTGCTTTCACACAATCACAATTTAAATTTAGATGTTGCCTCAGACTTCGAACTTAACACTTTTTCACTTTTACTCAAAATTAATTTGTTATTTTTTTCTTCTTAGTTTTATATTAATTAATGTCTATTAATTAATGAGCGACCCCTTTGGGGTCTAGAGTTTTCTTTTCTTGAACTTCTGTGTTGTGCTTCAAATTGTTGAATGACTGTTTTGTTTTGTTTCGTCTCTTTTATCAGTTTTCGTACGCGCATGGGCTGCCACACTGTTTTACAATACACACAAGTGCTGCCACATCATGTGTAACAAAGGAGTAATTGATCAAAAAGAATGTTGAGTTTCATACGCGATTTATAACAAAATTATATTCGATTTGTTTATGTTGTTTGTTTTAAGGTGCAGGTTAAAATGAGTTTATAAAAATAATAAAATGACATATAACTTTTCTTGATGTCACATTCGCTCTTTGAAACGCGCGCTCTCTGTTAATAACATTTCGGAAAATGTTAACGTTGCTCTCAGCGTTGCGCGCTCTCCAATTAGAAAAACTGTTTGCTTTGTAAACTGTGTAGCGGGAGTTTGTTGCCTGCGCTCTGCGAGTGTGCACGCATTGGTATCGCACATTTGGTGTAAGCAGAAACTGTCTTGAATTAATGTACAATAATGAAAATACATTTTCGCGAGCAATATGGAACCAAAGGGGAGGAAATACTATATGTGACGCCAGCGGGTAAGTTGATAATGCCTTAATCATATCTGTAGACAATTATGCAAGCATCATTATCCGCAGATCAAAGCAATATTGTGCGAGTACCTCTACGTGGCGATAAGCTGGTCATTCAAGAGAAGTTTTTGTTATTCCGTGTGCTGCAGAATATCTTTCTGCCCAAAGGCTATCCGGACTCAGTATCCGATGATTATGCAGCGTATCAAATATGGGACACTGTGCAAGCGTTCTGCAGCACCATCTGCGGAACGCTCTGCACCCATGCCATTCTCAAAGGAATCGGCGTGGGCAGCGAGAATGTGAATGCCTATTCGGCGACAGTCACATGGATATTGAAGGAGGGCAGCGGTCATGTGGGGCGCATTATATTTGCCTGGTGGCAGGGCAGTCAACTGGATGTGGACTCTAAGAAATGGCGACTGCGAGCGGATTTCCTCAACGATCTGGCAATGGGCATTGAGATCTATGTGCTTCCCAAATATCCGCATTTTAGCACGCAAATCCTTTGCGGATCCACTTTGTTAAAGGCCATCGTGGGCGTGGCTGGTGGTGCAACGCGTGCTGCGTTAACTCAACATCATGCGGTGCGTGGCAATTTGGCGGATGTCGCTTCCAAGGATAGCTCCCAGGAGACATGCGTCAATTTGATTGCCTCCTTTGTGGGTCTCTATCTGCTCACCATGATCAAGAGCCAAGCGATGCTCTATACAGTTTTCTATATTGTGGTCACGCTGCATCTGTATGCGAATCTAAAGGCTGTGCGCGCTGTTTGCTTGCGCACCTTCAACGAATCGCGTTATCTGATTACATTAGAGGAGTTCTTTAGGTCGTCACAGATGCTGACGCCGCAGCAGGTGAGTTTTATCCATCTTTGGCTTCCATTAAATATATATCTACTGTTTATCTTTAAGGTCAACAAACTGGAGCGTGTTACTCTAGGGCAAATGGTCTCCGTATCACTGAAAATTCGTCTTGGCTTGAGCATTAAGCATCTTATAGATGAGTACAAGAGCAGCGATGTCATCGAAGACATTGTGTCCTCGTTCGATCCACATGAGCACTTCATTATAGCGGAGAGCAAGAAGCATTTGGGTGTCTATTTGCACTTTGATACACGACCACAGGATGTCCTGAAGGCATATTTTTTTGGCGTCTCCTATCTGCAGGACCGGAAACATATTAAGGAGAAATACTGGGATATACAAGGCAAATGGCAAGAGTTTTTGAGTCTAGCGCAAAAGGAGGGTAAGATTAAATAGTAATATCTTAATATAACTTCTATAACACTCTCCCCTAGGTTGGATAATTAATCAGCATTTGTTGTTGGTTGATGAATATCGTTTGGATTGGAAGGCTTAAAGGCGGCACTGAGCTCACTAAATGGACCAAAGACGATAAAATGCTAAGATCGCTTGCTATAAACTAGATTGTTTAGTTATTATTTTGTAAGCTTAGTGCATTTTAACAACAACAACAATCACACTCACACACATTCTCACATATCTCACATGGTTAAATAACCATAAGGCAAACGTTGATATTAACAGAAACTATTGCGATTATATATAATATTTACACATTATAGATTTTAGACACCAGACAACATTCATGCGCATCTATCTCAACTATACTTAAAAGCTGAAAAAGGAACATTCGAATATAGCGTGAACATCTTCCAACTAATGTAACTCTGCCTTAGCACAAAGTAAAGTTTGTAAACGATATTCAATATAATACTTAAAAAAAGAGTCCTTTTCGGGACTTTCTCTATTTGTATCTAGGCCATTTGAAAGAAAGTATACCCTCAAGCATTTTTAAATCAAATGATGTGCTAGAATATTTAATGAATACAATATCTATTTTTTAATAACTTACCACTTGTATATTTCGAGGAGGTACTTTTTACCATAAAAGAAAGCAAAAATATGAAAAGAATTGAAAAAGAAAAGAAAAAATAAGAAAAACTGCGCAACGAACGAGCCACTTTAATTGCAATTCATAAAATGTGTACAAAGTTAATTAACTAAAATTAATTGATTAAGCACTCTCAATTAGTACATTTTATACAAAAAACGTGTAATATTATTTATAAGCTTCGTATATTTATAGATATAATAATTGATTAATGTATTTATTTTGCAGTATACACAGTCCATTAGCTTAGCACTTAAAAAAATTAGCTTCAAAAATGCTTTTTATATTATGCGAAATGGTAGTCAAGAAACGCATTTGATTTTAATAGGAGAATAAATAAATTTCTTCGCAATTTTATGCAAAACTTATGAGAAAAATCTGAATTTTTTTGCTTAAGTATCTCCTATTGGCGAGCGTATAATTTTAAAATTAATAATACTAGCATATTGTGCTCGTGTCACGTAAGACTCACAGCTCTATTAGTGACATTGCTTTAATGCATCGATACTACTTATCGATACCATTTTCGATTGCTTACTAGTTTCAAATAAACACGTGCGCCTGATAAACGTGCTATTGTTTAGAAAAGCGCTCAAGAGTAATTTTATTAATTATGGAAGCGGCAGAGTTGGAGGCTCCGCCAGATAGTAATTTGGTCAGCAATGTGGACACAGAAACACTTACAAATAAGGTAACAGTCACAGCTGTTGAAACGGTGGCCACAAATGCACAAATCCCTACTGAAACTGTGCAAACAATAGCACATGCAACAAATATCGAAGTGGCTACCGAAAATGATTCAACAGCAACTGTTATTGAATCAAACACAAAAGAAACAACTGAAAGTGTGCAAAAAGGGAGTCCACAAGCGACGCCAAGTAACCAGACGCAAAAACCACAAACAGGTAGGTTTAGCCATCTTTTAGTTGCAAGCAGTACATAAGAAATAAACAATTTTCATTTTGTTTTACAGAATTTGCTATGCCTGCTGATTCAGCAAAACCAAGTAGTGTAGAAATAGCTCTTAGTCCAGTGAATCAAACTGATGCAGCGACTGTGAATATTGAAACGCAGCGTAACACAAATGCTGCTCAAGAGGAGTTGTCAACCTTGACAAAAGCAGCTGAAGCTGAGCCAGTAAATGCTACTTGTCAACTAACTGAAACAGAGCCGAGTTCAACAATCGATGCCAATCCAACAGTGGAACAGATAGCCGTCAGCGTTGCAATGGATGAATCAGAGGTGAATCACGAGGCAATAGCTGCTAGTTCTCAAATGGAACTCGAACCGGCTATAAGTGCAATGCAATGTAAAGCATCGCAAGTAAATGAGAACTCAACTGCAAAACAATCAAATGGCCTAAGTTTGATCTCCGGCTATGGCTCTGACATGGACTCAGATTTGGAAGAGGCCCCACAAATAGCAGAAAGCGACAAAGATGATGTTGTGGAAGTACCTGTAACGGCATCCTCAAACATGCGTCGTCAAGTTGTGGACGTCAGCTCGGAGAGCGATAGCAGCAGCAGTGACTCGGACTCCAACTCGGAAGCCGAATATCTTACAGTGTTGCGCAAGAAGATAGATAAACGTATAAATACCGTGGATTGTGATGACGATGACGATGAAGATTTGGAAGATGATTCGAGACCGCGTCGTCGCCAACCGCCAAAAGTGCATGGTGAGATGCTGCTGGAAGACCTACCTCCAATAGATCAGCTTGAGATAACTGTGCCAGAAGACGAATGCATTGAGCTGGGCAAGGTGCATTCCATCGTGGATCAGTTAGTTCTAGTTAGTGTCCTGCCGAATTCGATGCTGTTCGATTTGGACACTGTGCTCTTCTTGGAGAAAGGACGCAAAGTGCTTGGTCAGGTGTTCGATGTACTCGGTCAGGTGGCCGATCCTCTCTACTGCGTTCGCTTCAATTCCAATCAACAGATTAAGGATCGCAACATCAATATTGGCGACATCGTCTACTGTGCTCCACAAACGGAGCATACACAATTCGTTATACTGTCCAAACTGATGCAGGTGCGCGGTTCGGATGCATCGTGGGAGCACGATGTAGAGCCGCCAGCGCGCTTCATTGATTACTCTGATGATGAGGCAGAGCGTGAAGCGCGTTGGGAGCAGCGCAAGAAGCGTCAGCGTGAACGCACCGATTCCACAGACTCTGTGGAGACAACAACAACGAATACAGATACTTCAGAGGCAGCGCCTCGACAGCGCGGCCGACGTGCTCAACGCCAGTCGCACAACTATTCCCATGGCAATCAGCAGCAGCACCAGCCGCCACAGCACCAGCACAGTCAATCACGCTCGCAGTCCAGAGATTCGGAGTACAATTATCATCCCAGCTACAATCCGGGCAGCTGGCATTCGAATTACTATCACAATTATCATCCACCTGCTGCCAATTTCAATATGATGCCTGCCATGGGATTTCCCATGCCCTCACATGGCTATGGCTACATGCAGGGACCACCGCTGCCACCTCCAAATCCCTATGGCATGCCCATGGCCATGCCCCCTCACATGTATCCAGCACAACCCCCGCCCTACGGACCACCCCGCCATCCTCCACCCAATTAAACTTTGAATTGCTTTTATTCAATTTATTCCAATAAAAAAATTTGTTTAAAAATTGTATGTTTTCTTGTTTTTTCCTTGTTAAAATGCTTGAAGACTTTGTTGTATAAAAAGGTACTTAATCTGTGTGGGATCTCAACAATAACGCTGATTACAGGTGTGTGTTTATGTGTGCGCATTGTACATATGGCTGGGTATATATATATATATATTTATATTGTATATCTAACGGTGTGTATGGGTTGAATGTGTGTGTGTGGGTTTAGGGATGAGCCCAATTGACAAACATTTTCCCTTAAATTTAAAAAAATATGGTTTTAAATAATTTTTTTTAAGTTTTGATAGATTTGCATACTTTAAAAGGAAATTTTAGGACTTATTAGTGAATGTGGAGATATATATTTGTATGCCTACAGCAATCTATTTTATCCATTAAATATTTTTGCTTAACTTTAATATATAAATATTTAAATTTGTGTTTTTTTCCTTCGAATTTGTCTATCAAATTTAATTTTTAATACTATAATTTATATTTTTGTGAACTTTATTTTCGCAATGTAAAATTTTGCTATAAAAGTTATAATTTTATTTATTTGTATTTTAATATATATTAAGTTTATTTGTGAACTTTTTTATTTAATAATATAAAATTTTCCTATCAAAATTATAATTTGCTTTTACATTTTAGGCATTTTGAACTTTTTTATTTAAATTGTCAAATTTTCGAACTAATTGATTTTTTTTTAATAAAATTGCATATTTGTGTATATTATAATCTATATTTGCATTTTTGTTAAATAAAGATTTTTTTAAAATTTGTATAAAAAAATTATCATTCATATTCAAAAATGCAAATAATTAAAGAAATGTATATTGCTTTGACTTGACTTTTTATACTTAATAGAATACTGTACTAATCAATTTTATACTTATGATATAACAATTTTAAAATTTTGGCAAGGGTTTGGATTTTAAGGATTTCTATTAAAAATTTGAATTTTTTTCAAAATTTTTCATATTTTTTGATATTTTTCATTAGTTATTAAATTTAATTAAATAAAAATTGCTCGTAAAATCGAGTGATTCGTTGGATTTTCGTTACGTTTGTCAACTGGGCAAGTAAAATGTATATATATATATATATATATCTTTATATATATTATATATTTTGCTTTATATACAGCAATCGAATCGGGTGGAAGCACTGTGAGCTTGCAAAAAAGCGACCAAAAACAATGTTAACTCTTTCGTGAGTACGATTTTACGTGTATATATATATATATATATATATATATATTCATATACGATTTATCTCTAAAATGCATGTATATATATAATTGGATCAAAATGTTAAGCTTATTCGAGAGGCACAGGCGAATGTGGTTGTATCGAATCAAAAATAGGAAAATTAAGCAAAAAAAAATATTAATCAAAAATATGGGTGTGTGTGATAAACAGACAACAAATGCAGAATAACTATAATAATAATAATTAATTAATTAAAAAATGGAAACAACATTTTGTTCTAACTTCGTACGATTTGGTCGCGCTTCTTTAGCAGGATGAGGATGACAGTTATGTTATCCTGTGAGTCCCTATCCTTGGCAGCCTCCACAAGCAATTTGGGAATGTCATCGAGTTGGGTGGTCGGCTCCGCTAAACACTGATAGACAGTGTCCACAATGAAGGACTCAGGCACATGATCCCAGAGCCCATCACTGCCCATGACCAAAAAATCGTGCGCATCACTCAGCTGCACATCAACAAAGTCGGGCTCTGCTATGACAGCCTCCAGGCTGTAGTCGCCAATGGAGCGGCCCACATTCAAGATTCCGTTGACACGCCATTGTCCCTGGGCATGAATGACACTGCCACCGCTTAACTCGATGCGCCGCCTTTCATCCACAGACTCCGGCTTGTGTGGCTTGACCAGTTGTAACTGAGTACGTTTGCCCACAAGCAACGCCTTGGAGTCGCCCACCCAGGCGATATACAACTGCTGTCCGTTCACGATCAGGGCACAGACGGCAGTAGTGCCACTTGTGATACGTTTGCGAGCGAACCGTTCGTCCGCCTGCAGAAACGACGTCTCGAAGGCATTGCGATAAAAATCCACAGAGCACTCCCCATTGGTTCGCACTCGTTGCAATTGCTTGGCCAGCAAATGGGGTATTTGACTCGTTGCGTAAGTGGCAGACAAGGCACCCGAATGGCCATCGAAGACACCAAAGAAACGGCAATCCATGTGATCCTCTAGCTGATACATTTCACCAAAGCGTTCCAGGCACACATGCCGATCCTCCATTTTGCGAGGTTTATTCTTAACAGCTGCTACACTGTACGTTGGTGCTGCAGGCCGTAAGGCGCATGCGCAACTAGAGGGTTCCTTGCAAAGCGCACCGTTATCTGCATAGATCTGCAGCTTTTCCATGGCTGCATTGTCCGTTAGCTTGAGCAACAGCTTTACCAGCTGTTGGTTGATAAACTTTTGTAATTTCAATAGATCATATTGTGGTTCACTGCCGTCTGCCTCGTTCAGCTCCAGCTCCTTGGCATGACTGATATCCTGCTCCACCTGACCGACGGACAAGTGGAGAAGCTTTAACTGAAAGGAGACCGGACAGTCCAAGGTCGAAAGCTGTTTCCAAATGGCTGAAATAATTTCCGCGCGCCTTTCATCGCCATTCACTTTGTAGGTGTCAGTGCTGCTGCGCGTTACACAATTAATATTGCGAGTTAATTCGTTGCCAGAGGTCAGTTCGCTGCTTGCGGCTGTTGTGGACAAAAATTCCTTAAATTCCAGCAATTGCGCACATTCCGTTGCTACTTTCGTTGGATCCCCGTCCTCGTCCATTGACATATTTTTAAATTGATTTTCTACTCAGCTAAGTTGCTGTTGTGCTTACAATTGAGCGCGCTGGACACATGAGTTAATATACATTAGCAATTGTCGATGATTCACCCGCGCAATCGTATTTTTTACGCAATGGATTCTATTTGTTTATATATTCTACGCAGTGTGGCTGCATCTGCTGAGTGCAAATATACCACAATTTTTACCAAACAAAAAAAGTAATGCCACCTTTTATGATTGTTTAAATTTTTTTTTCATTCTCCAATTGTTTTCTGCATATATGCAATAAATTTTATATTTTACGTAAAACATTTTCTTATATTTCAAAGTAACTCGTAAAACTTTTTTAATAATTGAGCGCATGTTTTCTACTGCTTGTGGAGTATTGAATTGTAATGTTCTTCTTCTTCTTTCACTGCCGGCAGCACTCAGCTGTTGCTTTGTTTTGTATTAAAGCCAAATATCATTTAATTTAAATTGTTGTGTTTAATATACATATATATTTTTTTGAAATGTGTGTTTTTTGAACACATTCATTAAATTTGCCCAGAATGTCGACACCACTCGAACAGCAGACTGATGAGCGCGAAGCCTTGCAATCCATTTACGAAGGCGATGAAAATTTTAAAGAAATCAACTTAACAACATTTCAATACAAAGTAAGAGCCACATGCACAGATCACAGCAGATATCTATAAATTGTTTCTCTACTCTAGTATGGCGAAGAGGATAGCTATAAGTCGTTTATGGTGGAACTACAATGGGGCGAAAATTATCCCGACGAGGCACCCACGATCAATCTGAATACCTTCTACAATCGCAATCTGTGAGTGAATAAATGATCACAATGTTGGCCATTTCTTGAGGAACACTAATACTTTCAGCTTGCCCGCTGTGAAGGATGCTATAGAATCAGCACTCAATACAGAGGCAACACAATGGTTGGGTTGTGGCATGACCTACACACTCTTCGAATGCCTTAAAGACAATTTGGAACAGCTAACTGCCTTACAGCCCGAAACGGCGCCCGCTGTGGCAGCCGTAGACGATGGCGTTGGAGCGCTTAAGATATCAGATACAGCGGCAGATGTCAAGCAAAAGGAACCGAAGAAAGAGCAATTGACGAAGGCGCAAAAACGCCGCCAATGGGAACGCACCGATCACAAAGGCGAACGTGCACGTGGCTGGGATTGGGTAGATATTGTGAAGCATCTATCACAAACGGGCAGCAAGGAGGACGCAGCAGCGACCATGGAGAGTGCAACAGCGGCAGCCGCCGCCACACCTGTTCTGCACCCACTTAACATCTAAGTTTAGATGTCAACTAGTTAACTAATTCAAATTATCAACGAATTCAATCAAAACAGCAAATAAAAGTCAGAATGTGATCTGAGCTGTTGCTACGTTGAGTGCATTAAAGCCGATCAATTTACAACACGCATGTCTGGTTATTCTTTTTGGACAGACGAGGCCAGCCACTTGGCCGCTGGGTCAACTCAATCGAAAATCAAATATATTTTTATAAAAAAAAAACACTCTATACGTATGGCTCAGTCGCTAAATGTAGATGCGCTGTGTCAGTCGCTTCGTACGTGTTGATGATGATGTAATATTTTAAACGAAATTATGTTACAGTTCTTATTTAAATTTTTTATAGCGTTTAATATTGTCAGTTAATTGTAGGCAGCGGGCGAGTCGAGTTCGAATTCAAAATTGAAGCATAAATACCTTAGGGAATGCCTAACACTCTCTCGAAACCAGTTTAAGAGAAAATATAGCGAGAGAGGGAAAGAGACAGCAGGCAAGGTGCACGTCGGGTGCCATATACGATTTAAATACTCAAGTTGGAGGGAAAGAGAAGACATCAAAGTCGTCAACATTAGCTTATCTAAACAAAAATATTCTACAATGGGTCAGAAATGCTCTTGCCTGCGTCGAAGCAAAAATTCCGACGAGCACTCGAAAAACGAAGTCGACTCAGCGCTGCGTATGCGCAATATTAATGCAAATCTTTTAACAGCTCCGGGTAAGTTTTGTTTTTCAAATATTTGCTTTGTTTACGTTTGACAATGATAATGAGACTGCATACTATTATTACCTAATGTCGATTTTACCTTTTTCGTATGCCAATTTGCTATCCGCTGTGGGCGTACGTGTACATTTGAAAACTAGCTGCCTACAGTCTAGCCATTTATTTAATTTTTTTTTTTTAATATACATATGTATATATAAATATATATGTATATATACAAATATATCTAGTAAGCAGTCTGCTTGCAAGCCTTATTCATCAATTCTACTTAAATAGCTTGCGAATGAACATTAAGCAAATATCAAGCACCTGGAATCTGTTATTCAAAGAAAAACACCAAAAATAAACGTAAAACAACAACTCCCAAATATTATTTTGATACACGCTTGTGTTCGCATAGAAAACGAGGGTGGTCTCTGAAATTGACTTAGCACTTGTATGTAATATATATTAAATATATAATAATATATATTAAATATAATAATAATATAATATATATAATAATTAACTATTTTACATATCTTTATTATAACTATTTTGTATTTTTTACTATCTAATTTTATTATTTATTTAGTATTTATTCTTTAAAAAAAAAGCTTTAAAGCAAATATATTTTATAAATATATATAATATTTTATCTACAGCATTCCTTTATGTTAAAAAACCTTTTGTAATCCGTTTGCTGATGTGTCAAACCTTTTTGAAACAGTAATTAATTTTTTTAATCATTTGAGAGTGCTAAACATAAATTTGAACATATTTTGCCTCTTGGGTCACGCTTGGCACAGGTATATAAAATACCTGAGAGATTTTTATCATTTTTTGTTTGTTTAATCTTCTGCAAAGAATGTTTCAGATGTGTATCTTTTAAGCTGTTTCTCTTGTTAGTTAAAGTCTGCTTGAGCATTTGCAGGGTATTTGACCTTCATGAATGTTTGCATTTATTATAACTATTAAATGATATGATAATACAGGTATTATCAGTTAACAACCAGTTTGAGACTATGAAATAATCAGGTGAATTTAAGCTTCGAAAAAAATGTTGCTTGTCATATACATATATTTGAGTGGCATTAGATCATTAAGTTCAAATTAGAGATCATAGTTAAAGATAGTGTAAATTATAATAATTAAAGAGAACACAAAAATGTATTTCACTGCATGCAAATTACTTGAGGCTGTTGAGCTTTACGCCGCTGCAGGCCTAGCTACTCGCAGATGAATCAATTTAATTGGCCACATTTGTTGCGCTTGTGATTCAAGATTTCAAATTCGTCTCTCTGAATGTGGACGATGACGTAGTCCCGCAACAGATGGTGGTAACTTCTACTGCCAAAGCAACGCCAACGGACGCACCAGAAAATCGCTTCCCGTTCATAATTAATAATAACAGAGAGGGAGAGAGAGAGATAGAGAGAGACGCACAAGAGATCACTTAACGGCTATTTTAGAGTTGGCTAGCTTTGCGCTTTTCAAGCTAAATTCTATGCCTATGAGTGGCAGAGGGAGACAGCTAATATTCGCAGCACAAATGATTTGATAGGTTTTATAATATATTTATATATATTATTTTATTAGATTATTATTTATTATTATTATATTTACTTGTATTATTGTGTAGTTTTATTGTTTTAATTTAGCTTTTTCCCATCCACATAGACAGCACTATAACCACAGACAATAGAAGAATCGAGAGAATAACAATAGAGAGAGAAAAAGCGGGAGAGAGGTCATCAGTAAGAGCTAGCCAGCCAGCAAATGAACTGTCTCAATCTGCGATATTGATCAGTGTTATTTGAAGCGTCGCGGCGAACGGTATTGATTTGAAATTTCTAAGCACCTGACTACAAAATTGTAGTTCAAGCTTAAAGCGCAGTTTCCGTTACGTTTTGTAGTCTTTCATTGAGACGATGACCCATTGGTATCGCAGCTATGCGCCCAGTTGGCTGCAGCGCTGGTGGCAACCGTCGGTGCCAGCCAGGCCAATAAATCCCTACCGAAGCATTCGTCCCGGTCCCGATATTGCAAGTAATTAAATGCAGTGGAAATAAATACGATAAAAACTTTAAAAATATATTTGAGAATTTAAAATAGCGTACTTAAACCCGTTAGATGAACTGTTGAAATATTTGATAATAAGTATTAAGTGCACTGAAAAAAAATTGTGTTTGTTGAAAAATATATTATACAAAAAATATATTTAATAAAAAATTTAGTGACGAAAAATAATTCAAATTCTGCATGAGTAAAACAAATAAATTTTTGCGGATTTTTATTATGTTAATAGATGATTTCACTTAAACAAATTATTTTAATAATTCATTCAATATCATCTCTTTCTCTCAGTGTACTCAGTATTCTCTACATAAATCCTCCTATATGCCACTTATTATTTTTTTATTCGCCTATGACTTCACGCGCTTTTTTTTCGTTTTTATTTCTTTTTTTTTTTTTTTTTTTTGTTAGTTGTTTGACATGTTTTGCGATTTTTTTTCGGCATTTCGTTTATGTATATTTGTACATATTTTATTTGTTTTTACACACTTTTATTTGTGTTAATATTTATTTCCTGATTGGCTTATAAATCAAATAATCATTAGCATGAATCACTTTTCAGCAAATGTTTTGTTATCTTATCGCTGTATATTTTAGCATCCTATGATCCCTCAAACACTTCTTTAAAAGATTAAACATAAATTGAATTATAAATGCTTTTATAGTTGTAGTCCCAAAGTGCAGCCATGTGGAAATGGAATTTATATATGTGTATATATGTATGTGTGTGTATAATCATGTGTATCTGTTGGATCGTATATCAAAAGATTCGGTTTTTATAGAGAAAAAGATTTTGCTCTTATTATTTATTATATATATGTTTCTTATTGATTTTCGCATTAGCTTTTTTTTAGAGTTTATTGGTTTTTATACATATGTACGTGAATCAAATCTTTTAATGTGTTCATTTCGAAACAAATTTAAATAATATTACCAAATGCCACTTTAAATTTCCTCAATTCGATTCATACAAAGAACTTTTTTTTTTTTTTTAGTTTTTAAAAGAGCTTTTGCATGAATAATTCTATACTGAGGGCAGCAGCTGAACAACAGCTAATATATAAGCAAGATACAGTAATAGTTCGATAAAGAGAAGGTTCTTGAATAAAATATAAGCAAAAGTACAGTAATCGGTCGATAAAAAGATGTCTCTTAAAAGCCAAGTACAATAATACTCGATGAAGTGAGGGTTCTTGAATAAACAAGCAAAAAATAGACAAATTTAACAAAAACCTGTTGAATAATGAAAACAAATTTCTTTGATGATTTACATATGTTTTTTGTTCAACCTGATATGAAATTTAAAAAATAAAGAGAGAATACACGATACTGTAGACAGTCAAAGTTCGCATAATACATACTATTAAATATATATATATACATATATGTATAAATTTATAAAAATACTTTGACAATTTTATTTTATTGTATTTTTTTATTTTCTTAAGAATGATGAAAAAAAGTTGATTTCTGGTATACAAATCTGTCCATCAGCAAGTGTTGTTTATGATGTTGCAGCTAATTCCTATAGATCATGATAATGATGATGCTGATGACGATTTTCAGTCAGTTTTAGGTATAGGCCATGCGTTTGATTGTTTGTTGTAGGCGTTGCCTTCTGCTTATATATCGCTCATGCGCCCGATTGTCCACTATGAGAATTAATTGACTTGGCATTGAACTTTTTGGCCAGTGTGCCGCAAACTTTGTATATTTATGGCCAAAGGCGATTATTTAAAATAATTCGTTTCGGCTGCAACATGACAAGCAATCAGCTTTGCTTTATGAGATCATCGGGGATTGTTAGTTAGTGGCAAATAAAATAACAAAAAATTAGATACACAATTTTAAATAATGGCGCGCTTTGTAAATTGGTTCAGTTCCAGTTTAATGAATAAATATATTTGCTAGTTCGGCTCACGTGTCAAAATACCTGGATCAATGAATGTCAGTCTGTGAGCCTAGTTTTATAAACTCTGATAAATTATATGTATTATTATTAAATTAAATATTGATTAGTTTTTTAATTTGCTATAACAATTATGTTCAATATACAAACCGATGCCTTACTTATTCCTTTGCTCATAATAACTACTACTGCTACTTCCAGTCGTTAAGCCAGGGCTACAAACTCGTTCGCGCCAACTTGTTTCAACTTTCAACAATGAAAAAAAATCTTCAACCTAAATTTATTAGCCTTGATTATTTATTCTATTTAATCTTCCAGATGCCGGCAGCTCTGCAGTGCTTGGCGTGCAGCGTGTGGATCTCTGCCTAGCTGATAATCATGACGAGCACCATACGAGTCATTTCTATGCGGCAGCTGCCAAGGAAGCGCTCATTGTGCGACGAGGCGAACCATTTCGCTTGCGCATCTACTTCAATCGTGATTACAGCCCTAGCAAAGATGCAATCAGCTTTATATTTAGCGTGACTGATGATAGTAAACCGAATCCAGGACATGGGACTCTGACAGCTCTGGTGCCGCACGATGGAATTGACTATCTGGGCGATCCATTGGAATGGGGCGCCGGCATCGAATCGCACGAGGGTCAAATATTAACGGTGCTAGTGAAGCCACCGGCAACATGCCCCGTGACCGAGTGGCGTCTCGACATTGATACGAAGCTGTTGGGCGATGGCTCACGCAGCTACCCATTGCCACTGCCTATCTATGTGCTATTTAATCCCTGGTGTCCAGATGATCAAGTTTACATGGAGGACCGGGACCAGCGCAAGGAGTATGTAATGCACGATACGACCCTGATTTGGCGTGGCTCCTACAACCGACTGCGACCCTCGGTCTGGAAGGTTGGCCAATTCGAGCGCCATGTACTCGAATGCAGCCTGCGAGTTCTTGGAACCGTGGGACGCATTCCACCCGCCTACAGGGGCGATCCGGTACGAGTCGCACGAGCTCTATCCGCTCTGGTAAACTCCGTGGATGATGATGGCATTTTGTTGGGCAACTGGACCGAGGATTTCTCGGGTGGCACTGCGCCCACCAAATGGACTGGTTCCGTTGAAATCTTGCAGCAATTCCACAAGACCCAGAAGTCTGTGAAATTCGCTCAATGCTGGAATTTTAGTGGCGTCCTCACTACAATTGCCCGTGCCTTGGGCATTCCGTCACGCATCATCACTTGTTACTCCTCGGCCCATGATACGCAAGCGTCGCTAACCGTTGACGTGTTCATCGATGCTAACAATAAGAAACTGGATGCAGAGACAACGGACTCTATCTGGAACTATCATGTGTGGAATGAGGTATGGATGCAGCGTCCTGACCTGGGAATTGGACAGTACGGAACATACGATGGTTGGCAGGTAGTGGATGCGACGCCACAGGAGGCTTCCGATAATATGTACCGGGTGGGTCCCGCCTCTGTGCTGGCTGTGAAACATGGCGAGATTTTGCGTCCCTTCGACTGCGGCTTTGTCTACTCAGAGGTGAATGCGGATAAGCTCTATTGGCGCTACAATGGACCCGCCCAGCCGCTGAAACTGCTGCGTAAAGACACTCTGGCCATTGGCCACTTGATCAGCACCAAGGCGGTGTTGAAGTGGGAGAGGGAGGATATCACCGATAGCTACAAATATGCCGAGCGTAGCGAAGAGGAGCGTAGCTATATGCTGAAGGCCTTGAAGCAATCCCGTCATGCTTTCAGTCGCTATTATCTGAATGATAACTTCAACGAAGTGGAGTTCAGCATGGAGCTGAAGGATGACATCAAGGTGGGCGAGAACTTCTCGGTGGTGCTGAAGGTGACAAACAAGAGTAAGGAACGCATTCATCAAGCCACCGGCCAGCTGAATTGTGATGCTGTGCTCTACACGGGCGTGGGCGCTCAGGAGGTGAAGATCATGGGCTTTGAGCTCGATCTGAAGCCCAACAGCACTGAATTTGTACGCATGGAGGTTACATTTTTCGAGTACTTTGAGAAATTGTCGTCGCAGGCGGCATTCCAAATCTCCGCGGCATGTCGTGTTAAGGATACCGACTACGATTATTATGCCCAGGACGATTTCCGTGTGCGCAAGCCGGACATTAAGCTGCAACTGGGCGACGGTGACAATGCCAGCATCGTATCACAGCAGGAAATCGATGTCATTTTGCGTCTGGTCAATCCTCTCCCCATAGCACTCCACAAAGGACTATTCACAGTGGAAGGACCTGGCATAGAGCATCCGCTCAAATTTAAGGTGCGTTAAAGAAAGAGAAAAAAGTTGTACTCACTGCACTCGCCTTACGCATTTAAATCGTGTGACGTAACAATTTACAAATTTGTGATATCACAGATTCTATCAATCTATCCAACCAATAGTTCGCTTATTGAGCGTTTAGTAACAAGATCTAATATTTATTCTTATATCCTTTTAGATTCCCGAAGTACCAGTAGGTGGCACGGCCGCAGCAACATTTAAATATATACCACCATATGCCGGGCGAGGCACAATGATAGCCAAGTTCACTGCCAAGGAGCTGGACGATGTGGATGGCTACAAGCACTATGAGATTGAGCCGCGACCCGGCGATGTGCTGCAGCCTAATGGTAGTCATCGAAGCAGCAATATCATACGACGACGCACGGATGTCATTCCCTGAACCAAATGAACCAGTTCGATATTGCAAGTCGTTCTTTTTGTATTTGTAGGATTTAAGCTCGTATTTAAGTTTTATAAGTAATGAAAAATAAATGAAATTTGAAATTAATTCGTATCCTCATCATAGTCCTTCGGCAGCAAATCTTCAATACCAAGTGCAAACGCGGGCTTTTTGCCCGTCTTCACAAAATAGATACCACGCGCATCCATTGACACTGGATCGCCCATTAGAATCTTGCTGCCAGTGCAGTTCTTGCCCCTCATCTCATCCAATGTGCCACAGGGCACGCCATAGAAACCCTTGGGACTATTTATGGACTCTGCAAAGTATTCGTAGGAGCGGCCGTGACTGCAACCGGCTATGGGAAGAACAGATTAATTGGTATTCTTAGAAGGTACTTCATTCTACTTACTGAAGATCTGTGAAATCTCTGTGCAGCCTGGTTGTGGTGGCCCTCCGCCATTTGGATAAAAATCCACCCTTCCAATGGGTTTGCGAAAGCCCAAATAGCCTGCACAGCTGTGAATGACATCCACAAAATTGGCATCCGTCTCATCCAAATGATTCTCTGGCCCAATGCAATCCTCAAAGGCGGGGCGTGCTGGATCCAGTCCGGTTATGCGGCTAACCCGATACTTTGTATAAGAACCCGCATAGCCCATGATATGTGCGCCCAAACTATGCCCAATCAGATGAATGCGCTGTGGATCCGCGCCTTTCTCCTCGACCAGCAAATCAATCAGTTTGGCCACCGCCCGGCCCACTTGCACAGTATATCGAGCCGGTGTCAGATAGTAGATATTATCGGCCTGATCCCTCCAGTTAATGGCAAACACATTCACCTGCCCACGCTGAATATAGGCGCCCCGTATGGACTGTATGGAATTGCTCATTGTGCTTGATTTCCAGCCATGTACCAAGATCTTAGTGTCCAGCTTTGGATCAAACTTTTCGGCCATTTCCTGCCAGGTGTCTCGCTTACGACGCTCATGCTCAAAATCATTCTCATCGATCCAGAAATTAGAGGTGATCATATCATTGGGAGCATCGCTAGGTTGGAATCATTTGGGAGATAATTTTAAATCGATCAAAGAATGGGAAACAATGAAAAACACTCACCTGCCATAATATTCGAACTTGATCAATTGCGGTAAACTAATGCGATCTTCTGGCGGCGGCTCCACTAAATACGCCACTTCTGGATTGCCATCGCCATTGGGCATATAGATCCAAGTTTTGTTGTAATCCTCCTGATTCAAAATCACCTCGCCGCGTATGCCAACTGCAAAGAGAGACCACCCAATTGCCCACTTGATAAAATAGTTATAATTACTTTCACTTTTAAGTAGATATTACAAAGTAGCAACACGGGCCGTACGACCTGAGCTAGTGCAGCGAATCCTGTTATTAGCCACTGGACGACCACAAAGGTGTTGGACACCTCGTTGCGGCAGGGATTGATCACATTGCAAATGCATGCAAGCCCATAGCCCGTGCCCATCTTGATTGCTTGTTGGTTGCCTGACAACTAAACGCACATCTTCAAGATGAGGTTCTTGTGTCTCTCGTTTTTGTGATCCTTTTCGCCTTTGAAAAACCAGTTTCTTAGTTTGATAATTGATTTGCCACGATTGGCGATGCTGAGGCACTTAAATTAATCAGGTCAGTCACTCACTCACCTGGCCAAACGACAGTGACGCAGAGCCAACCCAACGCCAGCCTTAACATCATTTTTTTACGTCGTTTTTTCCTTTCGTTTCTCCGTTACCGTTCAACTAAGACATTTGTCCGTACGTTTGGGCGTTTTATAGCTGTTGCTGTGGCGGCCTATTTAAAAGTGAGACCAGGGCCAGTTGTCAATCAAGACTGGAGCTGAGCTGAGCTGCCTGCCAATAGTTGTAACCATTGTAGCCAAAAGACAGTTTATCAGGAGCCAACGCCACGGGGGTTAATGGGGTTAGACCCAAATTAATATTCACTGATGCATGCAACGACTGCATTTAAATTTGATTCTTTAGACTTCGCCATTTAATGTGACAAGTCCACATCAGCTTCGTATTGTCTCGGATCCATAAGACAGATAGCGGCTTGCTTTCTCAAATGTATATGTAAATTTAGAATGTTTAATGATTATTAATTGAAAGGGTATCTAAACGTTGGGCCAAAGGTGTTAGTTTAATGATACCCTTAATGTTATGCAATAATTTCATTTTCCGTTACAAAAGTATACTACGTTTTTTCAGTAGCTGCACTAATTAATTATTCCATTTCTTACACTTTGTGTCAGACCTCAACAATCTAAACAAACCTCAACAATTTATGTAGACAAAATTTACATTTTTTTTTTTTTTTTTTTTTTAATTTTTTAAATGTTGTATTCAATTGTATTTATAGTTTATTTTCAAAACATTTAATTCTTTTTTTATTTTTAGTTATTTATTTACAGTGTTGTATTTAGTATCTATCGATATAGGTCGTTGCGGGATTTTCCTACTATCCAAATACTGCCGCATTAATCTTGTGCGTCATTTTTAGAAACGACGCGAAATTCGCTGAGTGGCCATTTCGTTTAATTGTTTAAGACTTCACGCGACCAAGTGATTTAAAAGAAAAAATTAAATATATAAAATGTCGGGCACTACGCAAAAGTACAGAAATTTTGTAGCTGAGCCAATGGGTGAGAAATCTGTCACGGAACTGGCTGGCATTGGCGAAACGCTTGGCGGACGTCTTACGGAAGCGGGATTCGATAAGGTAAATATAAAATGACGCCATATGCTCAAATAAAGATAGTATATGTTTAATTTTTTTATTATAAATATATAACATAAATTGATAACATTTGGCTTTGTTTTAAGGCGTACACTGTGCTCGGTCAATATTTGGTGCTGAAAAAGGACCAAGAACTTTTCAAGGATTGGATGAAGGATGTTTGCCATGCTAGTTCTAAACAAGCATCCGATTGTTACAATTGCCTGAATGATTGGTGTGAGGAATTTATGTAAACGTTTCATGTTGTAAATTGTGGGAAATATCTGGACAAGCAATTCGGTCGAATAGGATGAAGAAATTTTAAATGTTCTGTAAACTAAAATATATATATGTTCTGTCAACAGTAATGTTAAGCTATCATTAAAATGTAAATGTATATTAATAAGAATTGAATTCCCATTGGGTTTATATGCCAACTTCCTCTGCTAGTCTTTAATTAAAATTTAAATGAATGAATATTAAAAGCATAATGTAAATATATTCGATAAGTGATATTGGTCGACCAACGCTTTAGAAATGCCATCGATAACAAATTATATCTGTGAGTCGATAAATTGTGGTAGTTGCCGGACTTTAAGAAAAATTAAGGTGAATGGAATGAAAGCAGCTGCGTGAAAATCTAACAAACGTATTTGAAAACACAGTCGAGCGGTGACAAAACGTGCAAAATAAGCAAAGCTTAACTAACGCTTGCTTTATTGGCAAAAGCGCATAAGATTGCACATTTACTTTAAATTAAGCAAAGTGAAAATTATTCGGCCTGGTGTGCGCTTGTGTTCGTGTGTTTTTCTTTGTATATAGATATGTAAAGCGAGATAGCTATACAACCGCGCTATTAACAACGTGTATGAGTGAGCTAAGCATATGAATGCGAGCAGCAGCAACTCTGTTGTTTCAGAGTTCCAGGCCAAACATTCTGTGCGACGAACGGCTGAATCGACTTTTTGTGTGCAATGCACGACGTTTGCATTAATTATATTAGTAACAAATCGTAAATAACGCCATCATAAACAGAAAGACGGGTTTATTTTCAGCTTGTAATTCGTACTTAAAACAAAGTCGTCATTTGTCTGCACTTACACTTTAATGTCTGTTCGCGTCGCAGAAAAATTGAATGTGTGTGTGTGTTTTTTTTGCGTAAACGTCTCTAACCAAAATCGTAGTCGAAAAAAAACGGTAGCAACAACGTTTCCTTGGAAAAATTTGTAAATAGTCAACAAAATTTTGAAGTAAATGTGCGTAAGAATCATTGATTTAGGGAATAGTTGTATGTGCTGGATACGTTGTTTCAGTATGTGTCCCTAAATAGTAGTAAACGTCGTTGTCGTTGTCATTCAAATCAGTGCGATTGGGTGAGTGCGTGTGCATGTGTGTTATGTGAGAGTGTGTGTTGTGTTGAGTGTGTTTTGTGACGTTGTTGTATCGTAAAAAAAGAGAGAAAGAGAGCGCGCGGAGCGGGGGCGTGTAAGGTTCCGGTGAAGTGCGAGCAAGCGAAAGAGTAAGAGAGAGAAAGGCAGAACAAGCCGGGGGACGGGAGACAAACCAGGCGAGCAGTCACTCATTTAAGCCCCGTATCCTTTTGCTTGTTTTCTGCTACTCGGGAAAAAATTCAATGACCTCATTTGTCTTACGTCTGGCCATTTCTGTTCTGTCTTCCCTAAAATAGGACCAATAGAAACAGCCATCTAAAAAATAACACTCGAGGGCAAGCTTTAAGAACCAGACCAATCAACGTGTCCAGCGCCGTCGAGTGAATTATTTTGGAAAACAGAAAACTAAGAACAGAAGAAAACATATTCAGGATCAAAATACAACAGAAAACTACAATAACGGATCGCAGTAACTGGCACAAAGGAGCCAGAGTTCAAGCATCTGGCAACGCAAAGCAGCACAAACTGCGAGCAGGAGCAGCGGATCCAGTGTCAAGCCACAACAACAATAAAAACAACACCAACAACAAATGGGAACCAATTCAGGAGCCACCGCTGGCATCAATAACAAGCCGGTCGGTGGCACAGCAGTCCTGGGCGTTGGTGTTTCCAATTCCGCCATTGGCGGCGGTGTCCTCTCCAACAGTTTAGGAAGCGGTGGAGGCGGTGGCCTCAGTATCAGCGGCTTGGGTGGACAGAACGCAAATGTTGGTGGCCTGGTCGGCGGCATGGGCGGTGCTGGCGGTGGCGCTGGCAATAATGGTAGCGACGATAACATGGGCGGACCCGGTGGTGGACCCAATAATCAGCAAGCAACCACGCCGCAATACACTATTCCGGGTATATTGCATTTCATACAACATGAATGGTCGCGGTTCGAATTGGAGCGCTCACAGTGGGACGTCGACAGGGCTGAGCTGCAGGTGAGTTGGGTTTGCTTATCCTTAAAGCTCACTTTCCATTTCAATGGGTTTTTCTTTTAATGAGTTTACCTGCCAGTCAACGAGCAGCAGTATCTAATTTGTTTTGTAATCAACTTTATGCTCTATTTGCTTCAGCGCTGCAACGGTATTCGTATTATTTATCCAACTGAGCATATTAAATTAACTTGTATATTGTATATTGAGAAAAAACGAGAAATATTTAGGCAATTTCTATTATATGATTTTATATGTCTGATATATTAGGAAACATTCATTTATGCATTAATTGAAAAGAAACAATATTATTGTTTTACAGCTAATATATATTTTATACTATATTTTATTGTTTCTAAACCGCATTATTCATTCGTATAATGATTGCACATGTGGTCATTAGATTCAAGGCCTTTAATAGCTACGTGGACATAAATATATGTACCTATGTAAAGATTTAGCAAAAGGGGAAAATTTACAGGAAATATACAAAATAATTAGTTAATTTTATAATTATGTATATGTTGATCGCGTACCCCCTCTTTCAATCACGCTTTCTCCGGTAAAATGCAGTGGTCCAACAGCTGGAAACGTGCTATCGTTATCGATACTACGCAGCATCGATGCGCTCAGTGTACATTCCGTTACGCTCTGATAAACAAGTGACATTCAAAACGTCACTGCACTGGAAACAAGCTGGCGACGACGACGCTGACTCTGCATTTTACCTACACAAAACAAGCAGCGCCGCACACATTTGTCGCAAACATTTATGTTTATGAACCTGTTCGCCTTGTGTGTGTTTTGCCAAAAACACAAAAAAAGAAAGAATTATAAGAAAATGAAGCAAAGAGTGGGCAGTGACTAGACGACGGCGCCCATATCCAGCAGCAGCCACCACATTGGAAGCCATTTTAGCGCGTTTGCATACACACACACACACACACACCCAAATATACTTGCACATATATATTCATATATATGTATGTGTATTTATGTTTGTGTGTGTGGTGTGCGCCGGGCTCCACACGCTGCGTATGTCTATTTCTGGCTTGCGGCTGGTTTGTGTGTCAGTGTCAGTGCTGCACATGCAACGTCCTTGTGTTTGTGCCGGGCCTGGTTCATTGTACAATCTATAAACTTCCCGCTGCCAGCGGCGCTGCTATCGCATCTCACATTCGAATCGATGGCGAATGCCGTCAAGCCAGCTGTTAATTAGTCTATTTGTTTTGCATTTGACGAATGGCCGTTTTGATGAAAGTGATTAGTAGAAAGAAAAAACAAAACGTAATTTCCAATCTGCATACATACATACATATGTATTTATATGTATGTGCACATATATTTCATTTTACGTTTTATTTTTGATCTCGAAATGCCTTAGTGATATAGATATGTACTGTTTTATTAATTTTTTTTTACTCATTGTATTTAGTCTGTCTGCCGTTCTATTGTTTAGAGATGGGTGCGTGTCAAAATTAACATTATCGGACATATCGTTTTTTTTTTTTTAATTATTTTTTATTTGTTTAATATATTTAATTTGAATTTTCCTTTAAAGGATATCCCTATATTTATTATTTTTAATGATATATTTCGTTGTGTTCGTTAAATTTCTGCTTGTGTCTGGTTTCTTTGTGCTTATGCTCGTGTTACAAAAGCAATAGGAATCACTTCATGCCCTAACTCGACAATATCCGCAAATGCCACAAGCAAATTTATTATTCAGCATTTATTTTGTACTAACATATGACTGTTGCTCTGCTATTTGTATTTCTATGAAATAAGCTAGAAAAAGAAAATAAATAAATAAATATGCGCCACCTGCCTCCCACATTTTCTGCCCTGTCGTCGTCGTCGTCATCATCAGCACCATTGCATGTCGTTGGGTAATTTAAAAAGTGCTTGGCATTAACACACATGGACAACACACACACACATACAAAATATCATTGGGATGTGGTGTTGTTGCAGTTGGTAAACTATTGTGGCAGTGTGCGCTTTTGTCGCTTTTTGCATTGGTCACTTTTTTTCTTTCATTCAACAGCTTTCAGCACTGGCACGCGAACAGCATTCTAACATTTTGCTGGTAAATGCGTGCTTTAATTAGCGACCGTGCCAAATGAAATGCCATTGAATGTTAATTCAAATGCAGAACATGTTTCCATTAACAGCAACAACAGTCGCAGCAGCAATAACAACAACAATAATAGCAGTAGCATCAGCAGCCGCCGCAGCAACTGAGCAAGAATGAAACAAATTGTGTATGAAATCAAATGGCGGCGGCACAGTTACGTTACGTTACGTGCTCTCCCACTGTTCCACTCTCTCTCTCCTCTCTCTCTGACCATTACTTCAAATCGGCTGCTCTCTTTGCTACTCTCATGCGCTGCTTCTGTTATTAGCATGTATAAATTGTTATTGTTGTTGCCTTTGGGGCGCACACCCATTGAGAGCTGGCCAATTCTTTGTGTATATGTGTGTGCGTGTGAGTGAATGTGTGTGCGCCTCCCCTTTTAAGTTTTGAGGTAGACCAATTGAATGAGTGTGCGGAAGAGGAAGTAAGCAAAAGTTTCTTTTTCTTTATATTTTTTTCTCTGCATCGTATTTACGCACCTGTCTGTCCTTTTGCCTCGTTAATCTCCTGTTCATGTTGCTGTTGTTGATTAGTGCGTGGGCGTTTTATACAATAATATTTCCCTTTTCTCCCATTTGGTTCATATTGCTACATATTGCGTAGAAATATATGCTACATAACCTAACATGGCTGTTCCAGCTAAGGATTTCTTTGTAGCTCTGGAAGGAGAAGGGAATTGTAATGCTTTCACAATTCAGCGTCGCATATTTGACGCAGTAGCGGATTTCACTCTAGCCTCGCATGCCCTATCTTTTTCACTCTTGGGGAGCAACAACAATTAGTGCAGCAAGTCTGTAATGTTATATTACACTTAATTGAATTTAATTGTTTTTTTCGTTCGTTTTACTGTGGTGCAGTCGAGCGTCAATTATAAGACCGATCCATCGTCGCGCCAAACGCAGCAATTGAAATGCAACGAGACGCATGCATTTATCATCACTCACAAACATACGCACACACGCACACGGATGCATATGTGTGCATGTCTATGTACACGTGCATACTTAGCACAAACAAACATACATATACACACATATATATTTAATGAGGAGCATATGAAAGTTTTCAGGCTTTACATTAATGAAAATCGATTATACCCTAATGGAGCATATGGGCTGTTCATACATTCATACATGTAGGGAATGTTCAGAGCAAACGACCAAAAGTATTCAAATAATATTGATATTTTAACGTCTCTTTTCAAATGTAATACGAAAATTGATTATGTGATTATAATGATATGATAATACAGTTATTACAGCATTTGCTTATCAATTTTGTTATATTTTCTTTACTTTTCTGGATATCGCTAATGCACTTTAATTAATAATTTCTATCCTTTTTTTATAGGCGCGCATCGCAATGTTGCTGGGCGAACGTAAATGTTTAGAGAGCCTCAAATCTGATCTGACTCGACGTATCAAGATGCTGGAGTATGCACTGCGTCAGGAGCGAGCGAAGTTCTATCGATTAAAATACGGCACCGACCCGCCACAATTGAATGAGTTTAAACCCTCATCGAACGATGATGGTGGCATTGGTACCGATGTGGCCACCGATTCGGAAGTGCCCTACAGCTCTGTGTCGAACACCACGTGGCGGCAAGGCAGGCAAATGTTGCGCCAATATCTGGCAGAAATTGGTTACACAGACAACATAATCGATGTGCGTTCAAATCGTGTTCGCTCCATACTTGGACTCAACAACAATGCGGATCATGACGGAGTCGGTGGCGGCGGCGGCGGTGGTGTTGGTAACGTTGGTGGCGGCATTGGCAGCGGTGGCGAGAATCTCAGTCCCAATATCAATGGCAATGAGAGCAATAAACGTGCCTCAGAATCGGAAGGTAGGTTATTGTAAACCCTCGTCCCCCCTGTTGAAGATTTGAATAATTTGCTCACATTAGGCCGTCATACTCCCGCTAAAAAAGTGCAACAATCGAATGATGCCATCATACTGGACACCGAGGCGGCGGTCATGGCCAATTTTGAGTTCCTTGGACCGACAGAGATGTCCGATGATGATGAAATCTCCGATGATCTGGAAATGGTGGCGACCGACAATGAGGATACCGATGTTAAAATGGCCAAACGGCCCAAGCCTGGAAAGGATATGCTTACCGAAGGTATAACTAAATCGATTACTTGTAATCTTGTTGCTCATCCGTTCCCTCCGTATACCAATTTGCAAAGCCCTCCCACCTGTCGCATATACTGTAGTATTTATATTTTTACTTTGCAAAGTCCTAAATCCGAAAAAAGAAAAAGTAACCAATACGATCCACAAAAAATACCACCCACAATCCAAGAACAAACGCTGTATTTGTTATATGCTTCTCGCTTTCTGTTTCTTTTGCTTCTCTTTTCTTCTTCTTCGTCATCGCCTTGTTGATGCGTTCATCTTTTGCATAGATCTTGAGGCGGAGGTGGGAGAGCAGCTCCTAAACGATATGAATCTAATGACCGAAGGTGCTTTATACTAATCACTCGAATTGAAAAACTATTAAACACTCAAAAACAATCTTTGAAAATTGCGATGAGAATATAAGTAAAACCTAAAAAATAAAAAACGAAACGAAAATAAATGTTGATCGATATTGTCGCTTTTTCCATTGATCGTTGTCAGTTTTAATCATAATCTCTGATTTCTCTTATATAGTAAATTAACTTTCTCATTTTCATCTCTTCGCAGAGGTGGATGGTTCTTTGGGGCTTGGTGAGCTAGCGCAGCTGACAGTGAACAATGAATCGGACGGTGCGTACGATGCGAATGCCAAGGACGGTACTGGCGGCAGTGCCGGTGGCGCTGGCTATCGCAAAACCTGGAATGCCAAGTATACGCTACGCTCGCATTTTGATGGAGTTCGCTCACTGATTTTCCATCCGGAGGAGCCCGTGCTAATCACTGCCTCCGAGGATAATACGCTCAAGCTGTGGAATCTACAGAAGACGGTGCAAGCCAAAAAATCCGCTAGTCTTGATGTTGAGCCGCTCTACACGTTCCGTGCCCACACCGGACCCGTCCTCTGCCTGGGCATGTCGTCTAGCGGCGAGACATGCTATTCGGGTGGCCTCGATGGCAACATCGAGTGCTGGCAACTGCCATCGCCCAATATTGATCCATATGATTGCTACGATCCGAACGTGCATTCCGGCACATTGGAGGGTCATACGGACGCCGTTTGGGGTCTGACCACCATGCAGAATAATATTGTGTCATGTTCGGCAGATGGCACCGTTAAACTGTGGTCACCATATACCAAGGAGCCGCTGCTGCGCACCTATACGGCCGCGGAGGCCGAGGGCGGGCCCTCGTCCGTGGACTTTGTGCGCAACGAGGTGGATCACATTGTAGTGGCCTACAACAGTGCACACTGCATCATCTATGACACGGAAACGGGCAAACAGGTGATCAAACTGGAGGCTTCACAAGAGATGTCCGGCAATACGGGGAAGTTCATTAATAAGGTCGTCTCGCATCCGACACTGCCCATCACAATAACCGCACACGAGGATCGCCATATACGCTTCTGGGATAATACATCGGGAACATTGGTGCATTCGATGGTGGCGCATTTGGAGCCGGTTACATCGTTAGCCGTTGATGCCCATGGACTATATTTGCTGTCCGGTTCACATGACTGCTCCATACGCCTCTGGAATCTGGACAATAAGACGTGCGTGCAAGAGATAACCGCACATCGTAAAAAGTTCGATGAGAGTATATTTGACGTGGCGTTCCATGCAACCAAGCCCTATATAGCCAGTGCCGGCGCCGATGGACTGGCCAAGGTCTTTGTTTAACTTACATCGGACTAACCCTAGCCCCAGCCTCCAATTCCCAAATATTCAATCCCTAATCTCCACCTTCACACACACAGCCAATGCTGCAGCAGCTCTCAGCTAAGCGAAAACGAGTTCGAGTTAAATAATTATACATATAAAAATACACTTATATATATATACATTATACTACTATACATTTAAATCTAATTATACAATTATATACAAGAGATGAACAACAAACACACATTGCTATATACATATATATATATATATATATATATATATATATATATATATATACATATAAGAAAGGGCATAAATCAACCTAAAGAATAATATATATGTATATATATATATATATATATATATATATAATAATAAAATTTACATTATTATGGCATTTCCGAGCGTACGAGCGAGCACCTTTTGTAATCTAAAAGATCATACGAATACGAATACAAAAACCATGCCGCATATTATACACAGATATACACATAAACAAACAACTAATGTGAAGTTCTTGATTTTCTGGCATTTAATTTTTTCTTAGCCACAAATTCAACAACTTTGTTTTATTTTATTATTTTAATGTAGACAATTGCCAATCGATGACAATTTAGTTTTTAATTATATTTTATATTGCTCTTAACTGCTCAGCGATTGTGTCAATAGTTGTTTCAGTGGAAAGCTTTACTGTACATTTTATATAGTGAAAAAAAAAATGCCCTTAAATGATATAATCGATTATGAATGATGTATGATGTTGATGTACGTACCTTTTGCTATATTGGCCGCTCGCTGTGCAAGTTCTTTTTGCAATCAAATGTACTCAGCTTACAAAAAAACAAAAAACGTTTACATAATGATATATAGACGATCAAATTTGTAGAACATAAGTGGCATATATATATAAATATATATATAACCCTTAGCCCTCACCCTTAATCATACAAATGAATGGATAAACCACAAAAGAGCGTGCAACTTGTAAATTAAGTATAGTAAACTATGACGACGATGAGGATGTTTATTTATTAAAAGTATGAAAAAGAAAAAATATAAAGAAGTAAACAATCGCGGGAAAAACTTTATTGAACACTAAGTGAAAAGTAAATTGCTTCGATTTCTATAATTTTTCATATTAAAAAAATAATAAGAAATAATGATTAAAAAGAGTACGCAATGCTTGGGTGATCCACACACATATATACAGATCCAGATGATATATAAAAAATAATAAACAAATGCCGTTGAGCTATAACTGTATGCTAAGCTATTTATTTAATTTATGCCTAGTATTAAACAAAACAAGCAAAAATTATGAGAAGGATTTCGTACACTTGTAGTTTAAAAGATTTGGATCGCTTAACGATTCATTAATTGTAATCAATAAACGTTAAAAAATGTGGACGTGAATGCCGAGCAACTCAATATTAGTAATAGTATTAACAATTATTAAAAGAAAACGCGACGAAACGCAGCTAAAGAAAAAAAATAAACCCAAGTTGATATTCGATAAAAACACATATATATATATATATATATATATATATATATATATATATATATATATATATATATATATATATATATATATATATATATATATATATATATATATACCTATATATATATATATATATATTTATATATACATAAAAGAAAAAATCCTTTACTATCGATAAATTATGTGTGTTTTAATTTGTACTTTGATTTGTTACAAATTGAAAATGCGATATCATATATAAATATATACACCCACACACATTGTAGATCTATATGATATACTACTAAAAAATACAAAAACAAAATATATTAGTAGTCATATAAACACACACATATACAAAAACATTAATACATTAAATCTATTGATTTTTAATTTTAACTGTACATTTTTGATTTTTTTATTACCATGTATTTTTTATTTTTATTTTAAATAAAGTTTTACAAAATGAATTTGGCCTTGAAATATTTTTACACCAACACCAACGCATTTGTCAACAATAATAAAAATATAAATGAATAAACACAAAAGCAATTTTCTAAAACGTTGTGGACCAGCGGGTTCTCGTTTGCAACGATGCAGTTCATCCGCACAGAATCAGAAACAAAACAAATTCAAACCTTTGTTGCCTTTTCATTTGAAAGAACGAAAGAAAGACAAATGACAGAAACAAAAACAAATTTCCGCTGCTGGCAGCAATTTTAATTTAATAATTGATAAAGAAACAAACAAACGAAAAGAAACTCGCACAAAATGGTTTTTATTTTTGTACCGTTATACAAATCCACTGCCACATTTTTCACCAAAACGCAAAGCATTACGAAACGAAAGTAGAAACAGAGCCTAAACAGATTGTAAACATTTTTGAATTATGATTTTTACGCAATGGGGTGCCACAATATATAATATATAAAGAAAACAAATACATAGAAGCGCAAAACATTCGATAATGATATTCGATAAATAACAAAAGCTGAATGCGCATGGTATAATTAAAAAATTAAAAACCGAAAAAAATAATTTAATATTAAGTCGTACAACGTTCATTGTAGATTTGAGCATATAGCGGAATCAACCCAATTCCCAGCACATAAGTTTATAAATATAGAAAACAAAATTTAAAAGAATACGCATGCATATTAACAAAAAATTAAAAACAAAAACAAAAAAAAACAAACAAAATATATAAATACTTTTATAATAAATCAAAAAGAAACACCATACATGATACTTACACAACAAGAACGAAAACAAACTCCACACACTTCATGTTAAGATATAATAAAAACGAATAAATAAAATATTTAAAAGCAATCAAATAATACGTTACAAGTTTTTTTTACAGCACTATTTCTATGGACGTTTACAACACTGCAGAAGATGTGTTGGCTAATCGATAACATTATCCATCATCATCGAAAGCGTCACATATTAGTTAGTTATCGACATAAAAACAATTAATAATAATAATAATGGAGGCAAGGGCGACATTTACCGGTGATGTGGATAAAACTCAGATACCACCTTTAAATCAGAAGCGTATACTCGCCTTTGTTAATCATTTCCTACTAAGTACCTGCAATTTTCTCAATGAATTTGCCTTGAATTGCGAAACCAAATTTGTGCGTATGGAGCGACAGCTTCAAAGGACAGAAGCCGCTTTAATAATTCTAGAAACAAAACTCGCATCTATTCCGGTAGATAAAGACGTAAGTAATCCTACCACAGCACCTGAATTAAACACTGAGGCTACAACCACCACCTGTGACGAAATAGACAAGCCAGAAATAACAGCACCCGCTGTAGAAGTAAAGGGCGTTCGGGCGTGTGAAGATATACGCTATAAGAAATTCTTCAAAATGCTTCAAGTAGGGGTACCAGCTCCTGCTGTTAAAATAAAAATGCGAACTGAAGGGCTGGATTCTGATATGCTGGAGTAAGTTGCTCGACAATCGGCAATTATCTCTGCTTAGCTAAAAATACGTTAATTTTGCAGCAAGCCCGACTTCATGCTGGAGGATAGCATTCTGGAATAAAATGTGAAATATTGAATAATGTCCCAAACCGTTATTCAACATACATATATGTGATATAGCGTGTATAAAAATGCTACATTTGAAAAAGAAAACATTTGGTAAAAATGTACGTCTACAATTTGTTTTATTTTCTCACTTGTTGCCGGACAAGGCAAAAGCAGTCGATGAAAACAACTTAAAAACACTTCATTATCAAAAGGTAGCTGGCGTTTACAAATCCTGGAAGCTTAGAACTGAATCATTTGTCCCTTGCGCTTCTTGTCACCGCCCAGCTCGAAGTGCTTGCAACGCTTCAGGGGTGTTTGCTTGCGGTATTTGCAATCAGTGCACTCCATACGCAGCACAATTTTCTTGGTGGTCTTGGCCTGTTAAGGAATCAAGGAAAGATGCATTAGTATCAAATAAATGGGAATACTTCGATAGTTTTAAAATGAATATTTGTTTGTTGTGCAGGTGGTGCGCATATCGCATAGAAAGAGGCGATCACGCTGCCATTAAGGCCGCACGCAATGCAAGAACAATTAATTACTTTCGGCAATAATTCCCAATGAATTGCTTAATGCTATTTGACTGTAGCGCAGTTAATTCATTTCTACTTAAATGCCAATATTTAAGTGGTATTATCACAATGAACTCTACTCACCTTCTTCCTGAAGATGGGCTTGGTCTGACCACCGAAACCCTGTTGTTTTCTGTCGTAACGTCTTCTACCCTGAGCACCTTTACGCTCCTTGGACTTCTTGTACTGCGTTACCTTGTGCAGCTTATGAACCTTGCACTTTTTGCAAAAGGTGCGACGTTGCTTAGGTACATTCACCTATAAGAAAGAAAAACAGCACATTAATTTCGAATCACTTTGTTCTCTGTTGCTGCCATCACAAATGTTAAACGGAAACACAAAAGCTTGCGTATCAAATAGAATGCATTGAAAGTACGCACATTCGTTTAATATTGTCACAAAATCACAGACAACATTGTGTTGTGAAATTTTAAATAATTTGTTTAACATTTTGAATAATATTAACGCGGATGTTTGCTGATTTTCGTCAAAGCCGATCAGAACACCTACCATCTTGAATAGGAAAGAAAACCCAAAAAGACGGAATTAGAGATGTGCAAAAGTTATGTATCACTGTGAATGGCAACAAACAGTATTGTCATGGTTTCGTATTCGCAACGATATTTGCCAGTCACTGGGCATGTCAGTGAGATAAAATGTTGTCCACCACTAATTAGTCAAATTAAACAAAAAAGAAAAAAAAAGGAACTTTGCATCTGAAGCAACTGAGGAAAATATCTTTTTCAGCGGCCGACGAGTTCACTGGTGGACAAACGGCCATAGTGCCACAACTGTGTGCAATGTAAGGAGTGTGGAAAACATGCATCAACACAACTGCAACCGGATAAACACAATACAAACGGATGTGCCCGTCATTGTGTTAACGCAATTAGCATAAAAATGAGATTGGGCTGCGAATGCGAGAGTGTATTTAAAATGCAAAGAATGTACGCGCTGCTGCCAACCTTGACATTTTTGTTAATCAGCTTTCAATTGCCATTACAATCGGATCAGCTATATATAACAGCGCCCTGCGATCGCAGTCGCAAGGTATTCACCGAGCCCTACGGTGAAATCAGCGATGGCCCCTCCGGCTACAACTACACGCAGGACTCGCACTGTGAATGGCTGATAAAAGCGAAAAATGACAGTCAATTTATAACATTAACATTCCATAGCATGAGCACCGAGTGCTCCTATGATTACATTTACGTATATGATGGCGATTCCTTTAATTCAACTCTCTTAGGCAGCTTCAGCGGACGTACCCAGCCACAAAAACTGGTTGCACGGAGCGGTAGTGTAAGTGCCATCAAATTAACCATACCTTAGAGTCTTATATTCAATTCAAAATTATTTTTCCAGATGCTCATCCTAATGTACAGCGATACAAACTATGTTCTGGATGGATTTCGTGCTTCCTATTACATATCAAACTGCCTGAACAACTGCCACAATCATGGCAAGTGCGTAGGCCACCAATGCGTCTGCCATGGCGAATGGGTGGGGCCCGATTGTGAGGATGAGGCATGCCCTCAAAAATGCGGCGAACATGATGGTCGCGGAAAGTGCCAAAAAAGCATTTGCCATTGCTCCCCAGGCTACAGTGGACGCTTGTGTGATCTCAGTGATAATCCACCAGGCAGCAGCTGGCGTTGGCTGGCCACAGATGCTGAGGGCATGACACCGCGGGCTGCCCATTCTGCCGTTTATATGGAGGACGAGGATGCACTCTATGTATTTGGCGGCTACGACCTGAATAATGTCATTAGCACACTGCAAGTGCGTTGATAATGGAGTTTGTCAACTAAAACAATTTATTTAACTATTTTATTTTTTATAGATATATCGCTTTAGCACTAGTCAATGGGAGGATGAATGGGGCATAGCACTACAGAGTCGTCGTCACTTTTATCATCCACAAAAAATTGATCACACACTCTTGAAAGCTGTGCTGCAGCACAAGAACGAGGACGAGGCCAAGCTGTGGGGCCTGACCAGCGATGTTAGCTTCTTTCGTAATATACTTTACACGCTGGCCGAGTCGAATTTACATCAAAGACGCACACGTTCCTCGCTTCCATTGACCACAGTAAACGCGAACTCAACTGATGAGGAGCTAACGGAATATTTGGAGGATATACTAGAGGAGGTGACCGATCACAAACCACATGGCCGTTATGGTCATGCAGCCGATCGGGTTCCTGGCGGTTTTGTAATCTATGGCGGCAAGCATGCCAACGGCAGCTTCTACAACGATCTCTGGCAGTACAATAATACGGAAAGTGGCGGCAAGTGGAAGCAAATGGCTGTCAGATCTAAGCTACAGCCTCCGGCGCTGGCAAGGCATACACTAACTACTGCTTTGGACTATCTGTATTTGTTTGGCGGCAGTGTTGAATCGGGTGAATTCTCGTCGAACGTTTATCGAATACGTTTGCCACTTAGCGAGGACTCGCAATGGCAACTCGTTAGGCCACGAGGTGGGAAAACCTTAGATGTGCGTTTGGCTGCTCATTCGACGGTCTACTATGCAGCAACCAATTCACTAATTGTATTTGGTGGCATTATGACGAGTTTGGCCCGATTTTCGAAGCTATCGGATCGCATATTTGCCTTTCAACTAGATCAACTGCACTGGACAGAGATCTTGTATCCACGCACAGCATTGAGAGATACGAATATACCGAGGGAGCGAGCATTCCATACGGCCACCATATCGGGCAATTATATGATTGTCTTTGGCGGCTATACACACCGCCATAACAAGGATGAGATATGCTACGATAATCAAATGTATTGGTATCACTTAAGTTGTCACATTTGGATCAATCAGGTGGTCTCGGCTGATGATAATTTGTACACAAAGCATCAGGGCGTTTTCGCCCATGCCGCTGCACTGCGTCGCAATCACACGCTATTAATTGTGGGCGGTTATCATGGAAATGTGAATGCAGATCTGTTTGCCTATGAGCTGCCGCAGGTGCTACGTGTGGAGAATCCGCTCTACAATCACAATCCAGAGATGGCTTGTCGTCTGCACGCTTCACACACTGCTTGCCTGTCAAATCCGGAGTGTGGCTGGTGCTCGGCGGATAGCAGTTGCTATGGACGCACAATTGGCGCCAATTGCACCACCAATTTGCAAACAACGCGCTGTCCTGGAATTTGCCCCTCCTTAGGTGATTGCCATTCGTGCCTGGTGCATGGCACTCTGTGGGGCGGTGGGAATGTCGCCGGATTTTCCGTAGCCAGCAAGCTGGGGCTCAACGAGTGCACCTGGTGTGTACAAAATGCCCGTTGTCATTATCGTGCTGATAACTATGGCATATGCGGGGATAGCACCGGCTGGTGGGGCGAACAAGGCACTGAAATACGAGAGCCCGATATGTGCACCCGCAATGATCGGCGTCCGGGCTTGACATATATCAAGTACAACTATCCGGTCAACTTCACCATGCCCGATTATGTGGGCATTGTGAATGCTACCATGGTGGACTTTGCCTCGCCGCCACCCACCGCGTACTTTGAACAGCGGCAGGAGGGAGAAATGTTGGCGCGCCTCTTGGGGTTTGTGCGACCGCAACAGCAGTGGAACAACAACAACAATTCAGCTATACAGGTCTGCAGCAGCTACTCGTCAGCTGTGCTGCGTGTGGGTCTCGGCATGAATCTCGATATGCTGGATAATGTGACCACGCAAAGCTCAAATCAATCGTACTGCAGCAATGTCCAACTACCCAGCACAGAACAGCCATTCCTCATCGATTTTCAGGTGAGTGAAACATTTTTGTATACTTTGAAACAATTGAAATTGGAGTTGAGTTAGATTGAGTTTCTTAAAGTGTAAGCAATATGCAAAAGAAGGCGTGGCAGATCCTATAGTTCTATATATTGTAGTCCTATACTGGCTGAGTCATCCCTGTCCGCTTGTCTTTTTCTCCGTCCACGCTGATCTCATAATTTGTAACAGCTAGAGAGTTAAATTGGTTCTATCTTGTCCCTGTATATAAACACAACTTAATAAATTTAATAATAAACACTTAGATCATTCTGGGCTCAGGGTATCTTCTAGTCGGATACCTTTCTAGAGTTTTCTAACTCGTCTATATTTAATAATAAATATTCTTCATATCAATGTCGCCCAATCTATGATTAAATTCAGTAAGAACAAAGAAAAATAAGTAAATATAGAATCAAATAAATAAATAAGTCATATTTATCGAATGTTCATTGCAGGCTCGTCGTCGCATTGGCCAGAATAATATTTACAATACCTATCAGAAGACGAAAATGGAGCTGCAGCATTTACATAACGGGCAGCTGAATGCATTTACCTTCGAGTATTTGGAGCCGTACTATTCCGGCGATTGCACTCAGTATAATAATTGTTTGCATTGCTTAACCGACGGCTCCTGCTCGTGGTGTCCGCTGACAGGTAAATGTCATCTGAAGTCGGTCAATGAGAGCGCAGTTTGTGTGGCCAATGATACGGATCAGGGTACCCATTGGGCGTATTTGATCAGTCAGCCCAGCCAGTGTGCCAATTGCTCCAACTATGTGACCTGTCGTGCCTGCGTCTCCACACCCGGCAATGGCGAGTGCGAATGGTGGCTGGATGATGCGCGTTGTGGACGGATTGGCAAATCGAATAGTAGCGTCCGATCCATTGCGCAATGTCCGCGACCATGTCGCGAGCGTCGCGGCTGCGATCAGTGCCTGGGCGAACGTGGCCGCTGTGTCTGGTGTGAGGCGAGCGCCCAGTGCTTTAGCTTTGCCGTCTATACCAGCGAATATCAGTTCGGCATGTGCCGCGAATGGATCGACAAGGTGGGCACGCCGCCCATGTCACCGGCAGTTGGGCCCGTTGTCTCGGCAGCTTCAGCGACGCCCACAACCACATTGATAATGCATCCGGCACCACCGCGTTCCCTACAACAGTGCAAATCCTGTGAGCGTCATCGCAATTGCACCTCCTGCCTGCGCACCCTCAGCTGCGGCTGGTGCTTTGATCGGGATAATCCCATTGAGGGTATTTGCATGCAGGGCGACTTTAGTTACAGCGCAGGAAATTGCTCCCTGGCTCTGAATAGCAGCTCGCAGCACGATGCCGAATGGGCCTATGCCCAATGTCCGGATGTGGATGAATGTGGACTGGGCTTGCATGATTGCCACAAGGAGGCCAAGTGCACCAATACCCAGGGCAGCTACAATTGTCATTGTCGGCGCGGCTATGTGGGTGACGGACGATTCAGTTGTGTGCGCACCTGCTACGAGTTCTGCCAGCACGGCTATTGCTCTGGCCCGCCGGACTATAGCTGCAAATGCGACCTAGGCTGGACGGGCAGCGATTGCGGCATTAGCTGCGGCTGCAACAATCACTCCACCTGCCTGGAGCGTGTGGGTAAATGCGATCAGTGTCAGGCGTGGACCGAGGGCGAGCGCTGCGAACGCTGTCGTCAGGGCAGCTACGGCAATGCGACGGCAAATATCGGCTGTCATCCGTGCGAGTGCAATGGACACGGCAATCAGGATTTGGTAAGTAATTGCTCAATTTACAATTTTTACGATTTACTAAAGCTGCCTTTTCCTTTCACAGGGCATTTGTAATGTGAGCCATGGCGAGTGCTTCTGCAAGGACAATACGCAGGGCCTCAAGTGCGATACCTGTGCGCCCGGCTACTACGGCGATCCGCGTGATGGCGGCCAGTGTTATTATCAATGCGAATCGCGTGGCATATTGACCAACATTGGACGCAGTGCCATTGGTTCCTATCAATCGTATCGCTCGCCGTGGGGCGCCAGCCTTGAGGTGCGTGAATGTCTTTGGATATTGCAGCCAAAAACACTGCATGCGGATAAGTCGCTGCTGCAGTTGGAGTTTCAATGGAACAGCCTGGCCATGAGCTGTGACGAGAATGCCGTTTACATCTATGACAGCCTACCGGACTTGACAGGCGCTGCGCAGCAGAATCAACTGCTGGCCGTTGTCTGTGAGCCGTACAGTGCCTCACGCATCATCGAGGCGCGTTCCAGTCATGTCACCGTCTACTATAAGCAGGGCAGT
Source organism: Drosophila borborema (assembly GCA_030914335.1). Taxonomy (NCBI): domain Eukaryota; kingdom Metazoa; phylum Arthropoda; class Insecta; order Diptera; family Drosophilidae; genus Drosophila; species Drosophila borborema. The sequence continues at coordinate 431,234 of JAUESP010000052.1, forward strand.
GAACGTCGTAACTTTGGGTTCAACGCATTGTATTCGGTCAAGAATTGCGTGGCGGGCAGCTGCATGCATCCGCATATCTGTGATGCGCTGCAGCGTTGCGTCTGCCCCGCTGGCTATGTGGGTCCGCGATGTGAGATCGAGATCTGTCCCAGTAATTGCCATGCAAAGCGACTCCAGGGTTATTGCGATACGGAATATGGGCGCTGCATATGTAACAACAACAACTATGCGGGCGCTGATTGTGGCACGTTGGTGCAGCGACATCATTTGGTGATGACGGAGCTGTTCAATACGCAGCTGCTGAGCGAAGCGCTGGAGCATCTGAGAAAGACAATACCACGTTTTGGGCACTCGGTGAATGCTGATCGTCGGGGCTCGTTGTGGATGTTTGGCGGCTATTCGCCTAGTCACGGACCGCTGAATGATTTCCGTCAATTTGATACGAAGAATGCCACCTGGCTGCAAGTGACAGTTGAGTCATCCACTCCAGAGGATCGTATGCCCTTTGGACGCTATTTCCATGCCGCCGAGATCTATGTGAAAAAGCAAAATATTTACATATATGGCGGTATCGGTGCTAATTCCCGTTTACTTTCGGACTTCTGGCTGTTCTCTATACAGAATCAACGGTGGCATCTAATCGAGGTGGATCCCTCGCAAGGCGAGTCACCGCCAGCGCTGGCCGGACACACCTTGACCCATGCGCGTTACCAGGAACACGAATCGCTGCTGCTGGTGGGTGGCCTGAGCCTCAATAAATCTCGTCCACTGGAACTGTGGGAATTCAATCTGGACGTTGGCCGTTGGCTGCAGCTGGCAGCAATGGGAGCTCGGCTTCCGGTGCTCTACGGGCACAGTACCGTCTATCATCAGGAGACGCATAGCCTATATATCTTTGGCGGCTATGCGGGCGAGGCGCAGAGCAAGCTGTACGCCCTCGATCTGAACAAACTCAGCTGGACGGAATTGCCGACATTTAAGGAATTGAATTCTCCAGTTTCTCAGCTGCCCCGTGCACGATATTTCCACTCAGCCGTCAGCACAGAGCACTATATGATTATCTATGGCGGACGGACAAGTCCATATAATGCCACAGATCTGCTGATTGCCTACGTCTATGCGTGCAACCAATGGGTAAGGCTGACAGATGATGTGGAGCTGATTGGACGTTTGCCGGTGGCCAGCTATGCCGAGGACATGACCATCGATACAGAGAGCGGTGCGATCTATGTGATTGGCGGCTGGGATGGCAGCGCCACCCAAAGCCATGTGACTCGCATCAACCTGCCCGAGGACATCTGCCAACTGTGGAGCGGCGGCAAGTCGATGTGCCGCCATTACATGGGCTGTAGCTATTGCACCATCCAGAACACGTATAGCAACAGCTCGCATTGCTTCACCCAAGGCCGGGCGCCATGTGCCAACTACAATGGAACGCTGGTCATCAACAATGGGCCGGCGTGCAATGATGTTTGGCTGGCGAGTCGTAATTGCTCAAGCTTTGGCAGCTGTGGCGCCTGCCTCGCCGCCTGGCCCATCCATCAGGAGCTAAGTCCCGTGTGCCAGTGGTGCGATGAGTGCGGCATACGTGGACGTTGTGTCCCCGCCGGCGTGGATTGTGCCCGCAACAGCGCCTGGTGTGAGAAGGAGCTGCGTGTAGGAGTACTCGGCCTCTGTCCGCTGCCCCAGTGTCATCAGCTAGGCTGCGAGACATGCATGCTGCACAGCGATCAGTGTCATTGGGCACGCAACGAATTGGGCCACGTGGAGTGTATTGCCCGGGAGCTGGTGGAGAAGAACGCGTATCACGTGGTGGATCAATGTCCGCCTCCATGCCACACGCACAGCAATTGCAGCAGTTGCCTACAATCGGCGTCGGATTCCGTGGCTACAGATTGCAAATGGTCGACCATGTTGAATGCCTGCCTGTCTCCCAGTGCCCAGCCGTTGCTGTGCGCCGGCGGCGTTTGTGGCCTAGTCTTGGAGTCCAGCGAGCTGGAACGCTGCCCCGAGCCGTGTCATGTGTACACCCAGTGCTCCAGCTGTCTGGAGCATGCACATTGCGGCTGGTGTGCACGTGAGGGCTTCAATGGCGACGGCATCTGTACGGAGGGTGCTCTGGAGCATCGCCAGGAGCATCCGTCGGGCTCTACCTGTGACCTCATCTACAGCAGCTGGCGCAACGACTCACAGTTGACGCATGCGGACGTGGTTAGTTGGCATTACGTGCAGTGTCCGGCGGAGAACGAGTGCGAGAATGGCCATCATAATTGTGATGCTGTATCCGAGCAGTGCATCGATCTGGATACACCCACACTCGGCTACAAGTGCGTCTGTGCCGCCGGCTATCGGGAGGATCAGAACAGCTGCCTACCCGTCTGCAGTCAGGGCTGTGTGCGCGGCAATTGCATTCGCCCCAACGAATGCAAATGTGACTTTGGCTATGTGGGCGAGAACTGCAGCATTCAGTGCCTGTGTAATGGGCACTCGAATTGCGAATCGAGCAGCAGGTTGGACATTTGCCTGGAGTGCCACAACAATACGATGGGCGAGCAGTGCGAGAAGTGCCAGCCGCTGTTTGTGGGGAATCCGCGAGAGGGACACGCCTGTCAGCCATGCCTGGAATACTGCCATGGTCATTCTGATGTCTGTGTGGCCTACGATGCGGATCCGGCTGTCTTTAACATGACACGCTCGGAGCTGGAACGCATTCTGCCTGAGGGACCCGCCCACAACGCCACCTGCTTAAGGTGTGCCAATCATACGGCTGGCGATCGCTGCGACAGCTGCCTGGTTGGCTATTTCCGTGGCAGCGAGGATCTGCACAAGCAATGCCGTCCCTGCCAGTGCCATGGACATGGCAACATCTGCGACGCGGTCACCGGCGAGAAGTGCAACTGTGCCAACAACACGGAAAGCGATGCCACCTGCATCGCCGGCGGCGGCAAGAATTCGGCTCAGCTATGTTGGAGCGTTCAATGCTCCAAGTGTCGCGACTCCTATGCTGGCAATCCCACCGATGGACATCAGTGCTATAAACAAATTACGGTCGAGTCGCGCATGTGCTTCGATGCCAAGCCCATAGGTAAGCTAGCTGGCATTAAAAGATAATTATATATTTTATTCTATTGAAAGTGGGAGAAAATAGAGCAAGGTATAATAGAAGCCTTCTTGGGTTGGGCCACAATATAACTCCAAGGCGAATACTACCAATTCTAAAATTTTCGGAAATATCTAAAAATTTCGGATATATCAAGTAACATTTTAAATTTCTTCTTCCACAGAGGAATGCAAATCAAAGCCAGCAGCTCTCAAACCAGGTCAGACGGTGTTCTTTGTCATACAGCCGCGATTCATGAACGTGGATATACGCATCATAATCGATGTGACTCAAGGTGAATTGGATGTGTTTATGTCACCGCAAGATGATTCGTTTATAGTGGAAACAAATCAAACGACGGGCTACCACGAGATCTTTCTGGACAATCGCTACAATTGGGGACCGAAGACCGTGCGCCAACATCCGCTTAACATTGCCCTTCCGCGTCACGACAATATTACGCTACAGAAGCTGTTCGCGCCAGAGCGACGCACAGGCTCCAACGGTCCAACGATGGGCGCTAGCAGCAGCGGCGGCGGCAGCAGTAACTTCTATGTGCCACATCTGCACGACTGTCGTAGCCATGGAGGACACAGTTTTGTAGTGCAGGATCAGTATGCCAAGGACTTGAGCACGCATGTGACGCTAAATCAATGCAATACGTTGCTGCGTCTGTTCGGGCTGAAGAATCGTTTGGTGCTAACTTTGCCACAGCATGCGCACAACTTGAGCGCCACGCGATTCTTTATTGCGCTGCGTGCCAGCTCTGGCCCGGAGCCGAGCTATGGATCTGTGGTGTTTCGTCAGGATCAGCTGCACATCGATCTCTTTGTGTTCTTCTCCGTCTTCTTCTCCTGCTTCTTTCTGTTCCTCGCCTTGTGCGTTATCGTCTGGAAGGTGAAGCAGGCGGCAGATTTGCGACGTGCGCGCCGTCAGCATGTTGTCGAAATGTTGCATCTGGCTAAGCGTCCATTCGCCCAGATTTTCTTGGCTTCGGCCAGCCTGGACATGGACAACAGTCCGCCAGCCACATCGGCGTCGACCACACGCCAAATGCGTCAACGTGCACGTCAAGCGCTACTTTTGCAGCAGCAACAGAACAGAACAGAGCAGCAACAGCATTTACAGAGCGAAACCCAGTTGCACAATCAGCCAACGCACAGCTCCACCCAAGGGGCAACACACAGCTCCTCACAAAGCCGCACCCATGGCCACAGCTCACATGGCTCCCACGGTTCACACAGCCGCACCCATGGACATGGGCACGGACAACATCACAGCAGTAGCGGCAGCTCTCGCCCCGTGCAGGCAACGGAAATCATGTTGGTGGCTATTGAGCCAACCTACGATAATTTGGCTGCTGTTGGTACTGTATTTGTCAGTCTGCCCGGACGCTCGAAAGCACCGCTCAGCATTGCTTTGGGCTCTACTCTGATAACTTATCCACGTCAATATCCGCTCAATCCGAGAAACTTTATGCGCGCTCAACGCCATCATCAGGCCTAAAAATTGACAATTGACAGAAATATGTGTGTGTAAGTGTTAGTCTATATAAACATAAACCTCCCCGTCCCTTTCCGATCTGTACTAGTAAAATATAAATATCCATTATATATATATAGTATACTCGCATATACGATTTATATGTGGCATTCTATGCATAGTCTAGGCAATTTTTTGTACATAATACTTGATATACATCAAGAGTTAGCCAGCATGATGTATGAAAACTATAAGATCTGAGTAATATTTAGTGGAGCGTCTATGAGAGCAAAATGATAAAAAAAAAAACAACTAAGTGAACAAATTTAAAAGCTGAACGAATCATTTCGAACATTTACAAAAAACGAAAAAACAGACTATAAAAAAAAACGTGAATCGCAAGTTAATGGGCATATTTTGGATATTTTATAGTTTAGACAATTCCAATTTTTGAAGTAGTTAAAATAATTCTAAATGGGCTAAGTAATTCAATAAGATGATGCAATATTACTTGGGGTATCCAATCTGATAGCTTCATAAACAATTTAGTAAATCCTATTTAATTTTTAATTGGAGGAAACTCAAGAAAATTGAGATTTAAGATGAAACTAAACTAATTCGAGCCTCTAATAAATGCATAAGCAAATTAGAAAATCGTGTTCAATTTAGTTATTTAAAAAAAAAATTCTAATTGGCTAGGCAACTCGAGTCTTTCGACTCCAAACAGAACTCAAATAAAAATCTCTCGAGCCGCCGATAGCATCATACACAATTTAGTAAATCTTCGAAAATAGATTTCAAATTTATATATTTAAAACATGTGCAATTTAAAATACTAAAAATGCCCAATATCTTGCAATTCATGATAGACCTAATTCTTTTAGCTCTTTACTAACAGAGTTACAAAAAAAAATTAAAAATAAATGAACAAAACTGGAATTTGATCTATATAAAAAACTAAGCCTAAGTTTAAGCATATGTATGTGTATATTGTCAATTCGTCAGGAAAAACAAAAACATAAACATAAAAAAAAAAAAAAAAAAAAACGACAAAAACTATTATAGTGCATTTTTTGATATAAACGCACATCAACTTTTCTAGGCAGCCATGACAAACAAAGCAGACTACAGATATAGATATACAAACTGAAGAAAACAAAAGATATATATGTATGAATAACAATTAACAAATAACAAATACGTATTATATATATGTGTGCATGTATGTATGTATTTACAACTACTACTAAATGTGTCATTGATTCCCCCGCCCAGTTCCAGATTTGGAAAAACATATTGAAACGAATACGAAAACGAATCTCTGTCTATGATATTTTCTTACTTTTTTTTATATATAAATATTAATGGTTTAAGGTATTATTATTTATCATTATTATTGATGGATTTATTTCTTTTGTATAAAGAGTATTATGATATTTATGTATATTTCTCCCTATCCCTTTCACTCTATCTCTCGGTTGATGGTTAGCATTTGCTCAAATTTAGTTTAATTTTATACAACAAACTCTCGCACTTTTTGCACCTGTGTACCTATTAAATTAAGTAACAATAAAACAATGTATTTTACGTACTATCTATCCAGTGCTGTCTGCTACTATACACTCGTTATGTTTAAACACAACAACACAAAACTATCGAACAAAACATTAACTCAGTGATTTCCTATAGTTTCTCATTCTATCGAACAAAAAATAAAAAATAAAAACAAAAAAAACTGTGACCAAAAGGTTGTAAAAAATTATTCTTACAGCTTTAAATTTTGTAACTCTCATTTTTTATTGTTTTATATATATATTTTAAATATTGTAAATATACAGTAGTCGCTCGACAAAAATAACTTTTTGCAAATTGATAAATTTCGAGTTTTATATAGAATAATTCTATTTTCTACTTTTAAAGGAAAAGGAAAATTTTTTTAAATAAATATATTTATATCACAGCGACTACTGTACTTTGTTTTTATTTTGCTTTTTTATTTTTATATCCTTTTGTGTTAAACAAAAACAAAAATTAGTAAAATTTTTAGAACTGAAATTGTAATTATACTGATGATATTTACATACGAATTATTTTGTACCAATGTACGTCTCCCATTTTGCAATATATATATATATATATATATATATATATATATATATATATTGAATTATGTATGTATATATGATTATATTGTGTATTATTTTGTATTTATATATAAATGTATATGTATTTGTAAATCGATTAGTTTTCGTTTTTCGTGTTTCAAAATAAAGTTATGATAATTCATATGAATAATAAATCGTTTCTGTGTCCATTTTCTTTCATTGTGCAAACGAATAATTTTATTGATTAAATAGTTTTAGGTGATAAATATATAAGTTTATGCATAGATATATGCTTATTAGCGGATAGCAGTAACTGAACCCGATGTGCTCGTGTTCAATTGGTATCCGTTTAAATATGATGAGAACTGCATTTAAATTTAACTAGAGCTGGTTGTGGTGGGCAGGGCGCCTAGCACATCTTCAATGAAGCTATCCGGCTGCTCGATTAGATTGAGAAGACCTAGTAAGAGAGGATATTATTTAGTATTTATATATGGAATGTTTGGCAATGGATTGCTTGGCAATGATAACTCACCCGCCACATCACAGAACTCGCCAAATGAGGTGCACGGTAAGAACTCATCCGTCAGCGTTTGCAGTATGCTATCCGTTGACTTAAGCATGGCCTCGTCGTTCTTGCGTATGTACTCAAATAGGGATGCGGGCCAGTCCTCCTCCTTGACGGTAGTCACCGTCTTGAAGAGCGTATTGTAGATCAAATCGACAAGTGCCCACATCATAAGGAACGGCTTATATACGCTATATTCTTTGGCCTGTCGATCTGCCGGCGATAGCAGCGCCTTGCACAACACCGACGGTGAGACGTGACGAGCCTGGGCCACAGCCACCAGACGCTTCAAGTGCGCCAACTTATGCTTGTTCCACAATTCACGACTATGTAGCGACAGCGATATGGTTAACATATAGAGTGGTCCATCCACCTCATAGCCACATTCCAGCCACTTTTCCGATGGTGCAGCTGTCAAATAGTTAAGCAACGTTTTGCTGTCCCGAGCAGCAGAGCGCGAGGAGAGCAGTAAATAGACCGCATAGAAAAGAAGGTACGGCACAAAGTGCATATTTGATTGTGGACCACCGCCGCCGGCATCGTCATGGAAGCTGCGCTCCCAGGCAAAACGAACCAATAGCAGCTTCAGATCATGCACACTGCTCGTATACGAGATGTCGCAGCGTTGAGTACTCTCCTGCATGTAGCTGCTGTGTCGGGTCATGCAGCCAGAGAAGGCTGCCTCACCGACAGCTGGACCCCAGAGCGGGAGCAGCCCGTTGCAGCGAGTGTTGGCATTTTGCAGGCTGGCACGCTCCCATTCATCGCGGCCTCGCGTCAAGCGTATGGCCGACGTATGACAATCCACGTGTACCACATTGAAGTGCGTCACGGTGGTGTAGCCAATCGTCTTGCGTGACTTCAATTCAAACTCTTCGACATTGCAACGCTTGGTGAACGTATAGATGCCTAGCACCTTCTCCGGCTGGCAGGCATAGCCCTCGCGACAAATGAAACAGGTGAGTCCAGTCTCGTCGCGCAGCTTCTCAATCTTCTGCAGTATGGAACCCTTGGCAGTCACTTGTCCCTTCTCATTGGTTCGCATGCCCAGGGCATCCAGTTGCTTCTCACGCGTCGCCATCGCCAGACGTTTCTTCTCGGCACGTGTAAAATCGCGTACCTGTTGGACACGCGATGCCGTCGCCGCATCTGTGCTGAGGGCCTCGAGCAGATTCTCGGCCAGACTGCCGACATGCTCATCACTAGATACCTGCTCCAGACGATGTATAATCGGTATAATGTCCTTGCTGATGGCCAACTGTGTGGCCTCATGATGAGTGGCCAAGCCGGTGAGGAAGCGCAAAATATACTTTAAGCTCGGTCGCGAAATGAACTCCTTCAGCTCATCGGAATCCGTGCGCAGCAACGTCGGCTTCACACAAGGCGCATGCTCTGTTATATAAGCCAAAGCGCTCTCCACAATACCCAGACTAACGATATAATCCTTCAGAGTGCCGCCAATGCAGTTGTGCTCGATTTGATTTGTTAGCACACAGAATAGCTCCAATTTGAACTCCTCTTCGGTGGTGCGCTCATTGTCGAAGCGATTGAAGTCCAGAGTATGCTAGGGAATGATGAAAAATTTCTCATAAGAATAAATTGGAGACGGCTAAGAGTGCGACTTACCTTGAAGTGCTCGCAGAGCAGCGCCATTTTAACCTCGTTGCCATAGACAAGTGCCGCTAGGACCCGTATAAGATGACGCAGCACCGACGGATTATTGCGCACATTTGGACAGTCAGTGCAGGAGATCAGAGCGCTCACATACTCCGGCCCGCCAAAGGTTAGCGAGAACTGTAGGAAAGAGTCGAGCGTATCGCTGGCTGCCTTGGACAGTATGGTCTCCATAATTTCGAGCAGTTGTTCGGTTACAGCCGATTGTATGGAATCGTTTTCTGATTGCAAGCACATCTGGAGCACCTTTAGCAGTGTATTGATGGCACCCACTTCGGGCTGGCAGAGCACCTCCTGACAGCGACGCACCTTCACACAGATGAGGAACAGCTTGAGTAGCACTTGAATCAGCTCACGCTGGCGCGAGATGCGCTGCAAACTGCCAATACGTTCGAGCATTACACGCAGTCCATTGCAATCGGCCAGAACATTGGCCATACGATACAGCTGCTCGGTGTCCACCTGTTCTTGACTTTTGTTATTCAGTGTCTCCACGAACTCCTCGGTGGCATCGCCCAACAGACCGCGCATGCGATACACAATGCGCATGGCATCACGATCCCCGCCTTCGGCTAGCCACACCTTCTTGTAGACATCCTTCACAGGCAAATCCAAACTAATTATTTTGTTGTTCACCAGCAGCTCCATGCCGTTATCGTCTTCCAGCAGGGCAATTAGTTCGCAGTCGGTGCAGATTTTATTTTTGACATCACGCATTAGCGGACCCAAGCCCACCTCGCTGGAGGGATATGGATTGCCAAGCATGCGTCCCTGCAGGAAGTCCTCCTGCTGTGGATCCTTCTCAAGTGTCATATAGAATTCACTCTCATCATGCTCCTCCGGATGTATTATGGAGTAGAGACGCTCAAATATGAACACTGGTGTCTTGATATCATTCATGCGCGTCTTTTCCACAGTATCAATAAGAATTTCCATAAAGGCACGCGTCTCCTCTTCAGTGCCACTGGTCATCTCCTCGAGCATTTCCAGCAGCTTTTCCTGGGCATCATCAATCAGACGTGTACGCTGCACAACCAGGCTACGCAAAGCCAAATAGCTCTCCAGCACTGGACCCAACAGACGCGTCTTGTAGGTGCGCCGGATGTTGGGACATTCAAGGAATAGCCAGAGCAGCTCCACATACTGACGCAACGCATAGCCCAGTGACAGATCCGATGACAACGAATGCTCTTCCATGCGATGTATTTTGCCGATTTCCACAGCCAAGAGCTGCGAAATTTTGCCCAGAACGCCACGCAAGACCAGATACTGTAGCCAAGGCGTCTCTGTGGCTACACTGCGATACAAGGTTAAGTACTCGGCACTTGCCTCTCCTGCCTCGCCTACATGCCTTAGGAAGCCAGTGAGCATATTGAGCGCCTGCTGCTTCCGTTCATTGGTGCGGCATAAGCCGCTAAGTAGCGAGCAGGCCAACTGGCGACCGAAACGGGAGTTGGCATTAAAGAGCAGTGGTTGAATCCATTTGGCATTAAAAACCAGAGGCTTAATCACTTTCTCCTTGTCCAGCACCAGTTGACGCCAGCGATGTCCATACTTCTCGCTCAAAAAGACGGCACGGACCTCAGCACGGCGTCCACCCTTAGATGGTGCATCGCCCACCTGCGACTGTTGCTTGTTGTTGTTGCTGTTGCTGCGCTGCGGCTGTTTGCCGCCTTCCTGCCGCTGATATTTGTTAGTGGGCATGCGACTGCTCCAAGCGTTATAATCGTGATTGCGATCAGAACTAAGCCAGGCGCGATAGTCAATGGTGTTGCCGTCCAGCAGTTTAATGCTGCATAGCTCCGTGGGGCCCAATGGCGGTTGCTGCTGCTGCTGTTGTTGTTGTTGCTGCTGTTGTTGTTGCTGCTGCTGCTGCTGTTGTTGTTGCTGCTGTTGAGGCTGATTGTTGTTGTTATTCTTGTTGCCAGTACTGGGCAACGCAGGACAGATCAAATTCTGCATGATGCGCAAGCAAGGATGGAGCACCGATGTCACTGGACCACGTGGCAAGCTGAAAGAGATAGGCAAATTTCAATTTAATATATAATATAATACCAAGAATAGTCTCTTCGTTTACCCACCGACAATTGCTGATGAACAACTCAAAGATAACTTTCAGCTTGTACTCCCAGCAGACATCATCCTGTCCGAGCAGCACCTCTAGCAACGTCATCTCCTGATGCACAGCCGCTTCCAAACTAATCAAAGGTATAGCGCCCATTAAGGCATTCTTGACACGCGTTGTAACCAGCTGCAGCAAATGCATGCACGCCTCGGCATTGTCTTTGGTCAGCACCACCAGCAGATTGCGTACCTCCTCCTGGATTTGTGGTGTGCCGCGACGCAAATTGTGCTCGGCCAACTCACTTACCAGACCCTGACTATACAGGCCCACACGGCAATCGTAGTTGTAGGCCATGGCGCGCAGCAGAGTCAGACACTGTTCCGTGGAGGCCAGAGCGCAGCCATAGCAACGATTTGTCGTGTGATTCGCCTCAATGCCAGAGGGTATACTAGCGGCTGGCTGATCTTGTTGCTGGCGATCGTAGGTAACCAGTTCACTGAAAGAATGGAAGTAATTATTATATGATTTATATATTAAATATCTGGATAACTCACCTGCGACAGGCCTTAACCTTCTGCACAATCTTGCTGAGCTCCTCGAAGCTGGTGCGCGACTCCACGCAGTATTTCTGGGCGAGCAGCTGGATGATCTTGTTCACCTGCGAGGTGCTATGCACGCTCCCCATATTATCCTCGACTAGACGATCGCTGCTGCGATGCTCGGCCACCTTTTGGATGAGCAACTCAAGCATCTGTTTGTTGGTCAACAGCTGGCGATAGATGCGATCGGCACGCTCCAGCGAGCTATGTATTAGCTGTACGGTCTTCGCACGATCCTCTGCGGACTCAATGGGATCCACAGCGCAACAGACACGAGCATACATGCTAAAGTCAAATTTGGCATACTTGCAGAATCCGCACGAGTGGCACAAGAACGGATCCTTCTCGTCGTAGTTGATGGCACGACATTTGTGACATTGGAACACATTCTCGCCACAGTTGCCACAGACACCGGGATACGCTGGTACCGCTGCACTGCAGCGTGGACATTGTAAATTCTCACTGGAACCGCTAACCGTCTCGTAGAAGTCCGCAAATTCGATCATTAAATTACAAGCAGTGATAGGCAGAGGGAAATCAATCTTGAGCTCCGTCTGTCCCGATTGCAGTGATACGGAGCGAGCCTTGTGCCACAGCGCTGGACGATTCTTCAGCTCCACGACGGCCTGCACACTGCGATTGTTGTAGTACACGTTGATGGTGCGCACCATTTTGGAACGCTTGAGATCGGCAATGCGAACAATCAGCTTCGAGATTGTATGACACTGCACCAGCTTATAGATCATGGTTGTTGTTGTATATTTAGAGTCCGACTTGACCGAGGGTAGCTTAATATTGGCCATGGGCACCTCCGGATTGTTGCACACTAGGCATGGCTCCGATTCGAGGTAGTACCCATTAACCTATATTAGAAACGAATTTTTTTTAATATTATCTATTATTTTAGATTATATAAACACTCACCTGCAATATCGACTCCAATGTGGTATAGATGGGCGCATTTGGATGCTTGCAGAGCAGCTCATTTTGCTGGCGCAACACCTCAACTGCTCGCGACACAAACTCAGGCAGTCGATCTGTAATGCTCCTGGTGCTCAGCGTTAGATAACCAAGTAGATCTACAAACTGAGCGGTACGACGCCCATAACTGGGCACTAAAGGCCACAAATTCCAGAAGATGCTCAGCAACTTTTCGCGTTGACGCTCGTTCGCGTGCTCAAAGAGTCCCGTCATAAAGGAGTGCGCTTGCCAGCGCAATTGGCTCACATTGTTCTCCAGCAAAAATATGCGCACAAAGCGTATGATGAGCGCATCGCTGGCATAGCGAAAGATTTGATGGACAAATGTGCTGCACTGAGCTGGATCGAACTTCGAATAGTATGCAGTATCCGTATCCTCGCTTTTCTCACGCTCACCACGCAACTTGCTGCTGGTTGAGATTGGTTGCGATTGCTGCTGCTGTTGTTGCTGCTGCTGCTTGATGCCACCCATGGGCTGTGGTATATTGCAAACAGCCGCCTGTAGCAGTTGAATAATAATGGGTGAGACACCATCGTCTAGCTGATAGCAGGCAATCTCCATTAGCATGGCCAAGGCATCCTCATGAACCACACAGAACTTCTGCCAATTGCCGGTGCGCATTTGGCTAATCTCTTGACAGGTGCGCAAGTGCTCTGTTAGCTCCACCAAGGCATCATAGCTGAGCATTGGCGGATTAGTATTATACGGAGCACCATTCTGGAATAGATAGAAATAAAATTAGATTTAACATAACCTATAGCTTATATAGAAATAATCCTGCTTACCTTGCTGCTAACAATGCTGCAGACGCGTTTCACCACACGGAAATGTGCATCCAATGAATGTCCGTCGCGATACATGCGGAATTTTTCTTTGCTGCCACAAATGTACATCAGTAGCTTGCGTACTTGGCGACGCAGCAACGCATTCAGATTAAGCATCATATACTCGCAGAGCGTAAAGGTCATAGCCTCACAGAAGCCGCTGTCATAGTTGTCCGGATGAGCGCTGCTTAGACGCAATATCTGATATGGTAGACGCACAATAATCTCGGTGAGCAACGCATCATACGACTCAAAAATGTCTGGATAGTTTTTCAAATAGTTGTGCGGTATCAGAATGGATATGTCCGGTTTGGGTCCATGTTTGATGGGTTTCAATAGCTGTCCAGCTGTGCCCGATCCGCTAGCATTGCCACCCGAAGGCTGGGCAATACCAGAACCGCCGGCAGCATAGGGATCTCCCAACACTTGCTTCCAGTGAACCAGCAGTGTATTGAGTGCCTCAAGAGCATAAACAAAGGCACCTCGCTTGCTTAACACATTCGCCGTGGTGCTGGCCACAAAAGAACTGTTATCCTTGAACTGATGCGGCGGCGAAGTGGTGCCCGTTTGCTTCGACTTGGTTTTGCCCATCATGACGCCAAAGAGCGAAAGTAACGCAAGGCGTACCTCATTAGCGGGGCACTTGGTTTCCATCTGCAATTATGTCAATTTGTCGAAAGTGTTTGAAATATTATTTAAGGGTTTACTTACCTTGGTGGCCACGCCTCGTTTGCCAATCTCTACATAATCCACAAGCGCGGCGAGCAGATCCTGCAGCACTTGCTGATCCCTTTCATTGTTGCCATTCAAGTCTGTGGTCAGCATCAAAATTACCTGAATGAGCGGTATAGCTTGCAGTCCGTTGCACGCATCAAATGTGCCCAAATGCTCGATAATGCTCTCCAACACAGCAATTCTAAAATGAATTGAATCGTTTAATATATGTAGATTAGGATAAAACAAGAAAGCAAAGACGAGATCGTTCGACTAAAAGCTTTCGTGACTCACCTCAGATCGTGTAGCTTGCTCAGCTTTTCATCCTCGTTGATCTCGTTGTCCTCGCTGCTGCTCATGGCGCTAAGTGCTGCAACGCAGCCGCTGCTTGTGCCCGGCTGTTCTTGTTCCTGATCCTTGCTCTGGCGCGGTGGCGAGGAGTTCGCATGGTCACCAAAATTGCTGCTGCGCGCCGAAGTGCCGCCAATGCTTTCAACCCCACTGCCGCCGCTCTCGGAACCACCGCTGCCAGCTGGCTCGGCGGGCGAGGTACGCAACGTAGAGCCATCGGTGGCCACATTGGAGCCTTCATCGTCATCCGAACCGGCTGCATCTCCGCTAGCCGCCGCATTGGCCGTAGCCGCTGCCGCCAGCCGTATGCCCTGCAGGTTGGCCAAGCCCTGCTGCAGGGATTGCAGCACGTTCGCATCGCCGCCATGCTGCTGCAGACTCAGTGCAATGGCAATGTCCATGATGGCCTCATCGTCCGCATCTTCGGGCAGGCCAAGCAGACGTGGAAAGCCACCGCCCATGAACGCTTCCAGATTGAGTAGCTGCTGTTGCTGCTGTTGTTGTTGCTGTTGCTGCTGCTGATTAACACCCGGTGGATCCGCCTCGAGCAGTGCATTGGCCTCACCACCAACCACAGCGGATGCATCCACAGCTGCTGCAGCCGCTTCCTCAATTATATCGCTGGCCGCCTGAGAAGCAGCACCTTGCAAAGCACTCAAATTGCTACTGCTAATGGCCGAAGCCGAGGGCGTGGGCGTCGAGCAAGCTGGCGGCGTTGAAACAATTGCCACCTTCCTGCGCTTGATGCGCGGACTGAGCAATAAGATGAGCGCCTCCTTGGCACTGTGACTAATCACGCTCGCATCGTGTTTAAGCAACTCAATGAAGTACTGGGTCATGCGGCCCACTTGGCTGGCATCGGCCAGAGCAAATCCATACATGATCTCCACCAGACAATGGACAATCGTTTCCGGCTGGCAGAGACCACGACGCACAATATTTGTTGGCTCGTCGAGGGCTGGGGTAACCTTATGCAGCTCTAGAACAATGGCCATCAGAGCTGGCACAATATCGTAGTTACACTCGGCACATATCTTAACCAGCGACTGTGGCCGGGCATTGGCGATGCCACGGACGAGCAGTATTAAACGGTAAAAGGCCTCCGGATCGATGTCTTGCAGTGTTTCCAATTGGGCTAACTTCGGCTGCATTGCCTGCAGTTCGCTGTGCACAAATTGCAGCAAGACACTATCCTTGTAGGCATGATAAGATCCACGACTGCCATACAACGTGGCCAGCACATAACGGGCCTGCGTCTGTACGGGATTGGGTGTGGGTAGCAGCAACAAAGCGCTGGCAGTCTTCACCGCCTTCTGGCGAATGGCCACAGCCACGGCGCCGCCATTGCCGAGCAAATGCAGTGCACAATCGAGCACCTCCAGCAGATGGGTGCACATGCGATCCAGTTGAGTGATGCAATTGAAGCCTTCGCCAAAGTTGGCAGAACTGGCCGGCGAGGCAACCGCTGTGGCTGCACTAGCGCCGCCTGCTGTAGCCGGCAGCTCCTCACTGTCGTCTGGCCAGCCAACAAGCTCCTTGGACTTGCCATAAACCTCAATGCAATCGAGCAGCGTCACATGTTCCGGATCTTGTGACTTGGAAAAGCACACCTTGAGCAGCTTATCCGACTGCAACATCTCCTCACGCGTCAGTGGTATATCAAACCAGCGGGCACGGCGCACAGGCGTCGGAATCGTTCTGCCCAATATGGTCACAGACTGTGGAGCCCGCTGGGTGTCCTGCGTGCCTAGTAGAACGCGTATGCCAACTATAACCACATTTGGATCATTGTTAAGCACTTCCAGCGTGAATCCATTGGCTCGTGTGCTGGCCACAAACATGCCCGTGGAGAAGAGACGTGTCTTTAGCTTCTGCTTATTGTATATCTGAAGCAGATCATTTCCTCCAAATTCCACATCGGCCAGCATATTGCAGTGCTCGAAGAAATCAATGGGAAAAACAGGCACGCCGCCCGATGTCAACTGCTTTTGCTGGCCACCAGCGACGCCAGCTCCGACACCACCACCAGCTTTACGTGACAACTTGTTGGGCTTGCTTGACTTTGGGCTACCTGCGGATAGAGTGCTGCCACTTTTCGTCAGCAACGTGGCCGAGTAGAGTTGATTGCCGAGCGGTTGGACGCGTGGCGATAGCCAGAAGCTGGTCAACTCCGGCTGGGCAGAGAATATGCGCAGGCTGCCATCTTCGCAGAGTAGCAGCAGCGTTGTCTTCTCCGTGCCGGCCACTGAATGACGTATCCCTACCACATCCATTATTCGTGACTTGGCCGACTGTGCTTTGATCTCCTGCATGTATATCAATTCCGGTGTGAGCATCAATATAATTGGATTGTTGGACGTTTGCATATTAGCGTATATTAGTCCGGGATGACCGGCCACCTCGGTCCACTGGACCAGCGGCTGGAGAGGGCCCTTCGATGAGGATTTGCTAACAGCTGAATTCGTATCCAGATGGTAGATGCCTTTAACGCCTTGATTGACATTCGTCAATGGAGAGACAAAGCTGCGACCCGATGCATAGCTATAGAAAAGCAATTGCAGCGCGTGCGAGTAATAAATTGAGACGCCACCACCGCCAACCTGTCCATTCACATCCTTGATATGGTGATGGCTCAACTCTAGCGTATTAGTCACATAGAAATCTCCGTGCACGGCGAGACTCTGTTCGTCCAGGGCCTGGTAATAGATATAGCCACTGCTGGCGAAGGTCAACATATAATAGGCGCCCTCCTGATAAATGAAGGTGCAGTCCCTAATCTTGCCCACCGCCACGAGGTAATAGTACTTCGGGCTGTATGTATCCAATGCCAGATCATAAATCTTCACATAATCCGAGGTAACCAAAGCGAGCAACGTTTGGGAGCCAGGCAGCCAGACAGCCTTCTTAATGTAATTCCCATTGTCCAATTGTGGTGTGACCACAATGTGCTCGTTGGTGCTGCCGCTGCTGGAGAAGGTCAGCACATGGCACTCCTTGAGGCCACACACAGCCAAGCAATCCTCGTTGCAGGGATTGGCGGCTAGCGAGAGTACAGTGCACGCTATGGGCGCCGAGCTGAGCTGTGTGAGCGTCAGCTTACGTTTGGATGCATCCGCTTGCTTGAGCAGCGCCGACAGCTGCAATATGGTCACCTTTCCCTTCTCATGAGAGACGGCTAGCTGCTGACGTCTGCCATGTGGCGACGACAGACAACAGAAGGCGACGCGTCTCACGACACCCGATGATATCAGATGCTTTATGGTCTGACCCTGATCGCCAGAGTAGTTCATGCGCACATTCTCAAAGGCGCCCTCCTGGGAGCCCAGTGTTGCGAACATTAGCTGATCTGTGATCTGTAATGAGCGAGAGAATGTTATGAATTGGAATTTATATTTGCATTATCCCATATTTACTCACCTGGAAACTCTGATCCAGTTGATGCAGTCGCTCCAGTGCGACGGTTGCACGTTTATGACAACCCACAATGGAGTAGAGCGTGCAATTCTCCCGTATCGAGGGCAACAGTACATCAAAATACTCGAGAATGCAGCGCACGACGAGCAGCCATTGATCTGGATGCTGCAGGGCCTCACGATGCGGTTCTAGCAGCTTTCCCAGCAATGAAATGCGCTCATTGCTCAATGAATCCTTACGTATCTGTGTGGGCGGCGACTGGCGCTTCTTGCCCGCCGCCAAGAGGCTCATGTGAGCCGAGACATAGCCATCGCGTGAATCGCAGCCACTGGTGGGCTGACGACGACTGAGCGCTTGGCAGGAGCCATCTTCCTTGGCACCACAGTCACAGAAGAAATTACCATACTTGGCGTAGCTAACGTCGTGGCCTTTGTGGCAGACGCGAGCGCAGACAGAGCAGACGCCGACGGTGTTAATCATATTGCAAGTGTGGCAATGATACCAATGCTGGTTCATGAACTCCTTCTGGGTTTGCGAGAATGTGCACAACTTATTATTGAGCGTATCCTCATCGGAGTCGTCCAGCAATGAATCCTGTTCCTGCTGCTCATCGACAAGCTCATCGTACAGCTCATCAATGTCCGATTGCAGTTCATCATCCCACGGGGGCATATGCTGGCGACTGCCCCGATAGCCAATACCCTGTAGCAATTCGCTCAGATAACGTAGCAGAGCGCTAACATTCTCCGCATGACGCAGCTGTAGCTTGGCTAGCTCCAGCTTGGCCAACTCTAGCCAGAGCAATGTGGTGTTAAATAGTGCCACATGACCACGAGCTGGCGCTGCATCCGCCAAAGTTATCATAATCTGCAGTACATCAGCAAAATCGCAGCCATCCTGAGGCGGTGTTATCAATGTCTGACCCAGCTGCAGCAGTGCCTGGAACAGAGGAGGCGCCAACTGTGCCGCTGCTGGCTGCTCTCTCACCAGCGATTTGATAAAGCTCAGCAATAGAGCTCCATTACGTGGCTGGGTGCTATTGTTCTGCTGATCGCATGCCTGTGAAGAGTCCTCCGACTGATTATTGGGCTGATTGTTGCCCTGCCAAAGGCTCAAGATTTGAGATGTATTCGGTGCTGCATTGCCGGTACCTCCACAATCATAATCAATATCCATGGCATCCAGCTGATCCGAAATGCTGGGCATGGCTGATACTGTGGCCATATTTGTGGGCGTCTGCGCATTACTGCTGGAGCTACTCGAGGGATGCATCACGCTGGTCAGCAGCTTGCACGAAGCCTCACAGCTGCTGTTGTTAGCCACCACATTGGGCCCATAGATGATGTGGGCTAGCCACTGCTTGAGACGTACCACATCCACGTTCGCCAGCTCGCTAAAGCATTCAACCAACTCCTCATGCAGAAAATGTGCATCCGGTCCAGCTGCATGCTCGAACAGACGCTCCACAAACTGCAGCATCTTACGCGCATATGCCAAAGGTAACGTGGTGCCCGTGAAGGAGAGCAGCAATGTGGTCAAGCTGCCAGCGCGCTGCTCCTTGAAGAACTGTCGCATTGCCTGTACAGCGGTGGGCACATCCAGCATTTTGATCATTGTCTTCAGCACGGCAAATAACATGGATTCATTGAAGACGGCACGCTGTTCCTGCTCTGCAATGACAACTCCAGTGGCAGGCTGCTTCAGCTCGGCGGCAAACTCAATCAGCATATTATAGCAGTGTCCGATCATGTGCTCGAAGAGCAACTGCTTGTGCGCTTCGTTAGTCAGGCCATGCAAAATCTCTCGCAAACACTGCTCACTCTGACTCTGCAAATAATCCGTACGCATATCCATCATGGAGGCTATTAGCATTGGTTTCAGCTGTGCCTCCACATCCCCAATGGTCGTACAGAAGGACAGCAGCAATTCCAGCAGATGTAAAATCGACTTCAGGCAATGCTTCAGCGTATGGAGCGTGCTGTAAGTCGTGGATTTGGTCAACTCTGTGATGTGTGCATCGATCACATTCAATGTGTACGGCTCCACGGGATGTTGTTTGCCATTGAAGGCATCGTCGTTGACCAGCAGACACTTGGGCCACTCATTCGCTATTAGCTGTTTATCCTCATTGGGCAGCAGTTTGAGGAAGGCGGCATGTAGTTCCAACATTATTGCCGGCTTATCGCTAACCACAGGTACTATCAGATTTAGCGCCTGCTCAGGTGTGCTGCTCGACAGCTGTTTCAGCATCTGAGCCTTCACAATGTTCGAGATGAGTGTGTAGGACTCCATGAGTTTGACAAGCAGCTCATTGCTCAACTGCGTGCGCTCGAGCAGTTCACCTGCTGTGAGAATGCTATCATCAGTTAGCTTCGATTGCTGTTCATCGATAGACTCGCTCGAGGAGTAAACCTCCAAATCGGTGGCAGCGCTTGAATTCTCACGTTCACGACTCTCTGATGTGATGCTGTCACTGTCGCTCTCCTTGCGCTGCAATTTATAACCCTCCTTATCTGCCCAGGCCACGGCCTGCATGTGGGCAATCAGTGCATCAAAGAGTATTAAATCAGATAAGCGAGGATTCGGTGAAGCTGATAAGAAATTTGAATATAAATATTTGTTATATTACAAGTAAATGAACAAAAAATATATACCCTGGTTTAGTTGCTTATTAAAGGCATCCACTCCCAGCAGTGTCTGCTTCATGCTGTAGCGTATATCCGCCGTACGATCGCCCACCTGCGCCCACAAATACTCAGCATACTGGGTGTACATGCCCTGCTTGATGAGACTGTTGACCACCAGATAGTGCGAGTAGGACAATGGACAGCGTATGCTCCAGAGCAATGAGTGTAAATTGGGCACACGCTCCGTTTTGAGTGACTCCACGTGAGATGTGGAAGGCGGCAGGCCAAGCAGCAACTTCCAGGTGATGCTAAAGCAGTACTGCATGGCACACAGATTATGCAGGTTATCCTTGTCTTTGGTAAAGGCAGACATATCCGTTACGGCCAGTATATCGATGAGTGCATCCACTAGCAAAGGATATTTTAACTTATCCGGAGTGCACAATATAAAATTCCAGGCTAAACCATCCAATTTGAATTCCTGGGCCCAATGGGGCTTCGATGAATCCCCAGTGACCAAAGAGTAAAAAGTGGGACGAATACCTGTATGTGAGCAAATATATATTAGTTATTAGTTTTCATTATTAATTTTAAAGTGAAACCTACTTGAGTTTAAATCGCCCACAGCAGAATTGCGGAACCTTTCTTCAATATCCTGACGGCAATAGGATGTTAATTTAGTGCGGCTATTCAGCAAGTCCGTAATCTTTAGGGTGTCAGGCATACTGCTCACGCTGAATAGATTCCAGCGCACCTGATCGAGCAACTCGGGTGGCGCATTGTACAGATGCTTCATTAGATACTCGAGGAAGAGCAGCAGACGCGAGAGCAGCATAATTTGGCTATTACGCACCGGACGTTCCGCACTGATGCCGCGACAGACATCGGCACAGCGAATGACACCGCCAGCAGTGAGCAGCAATATTGACTTCTTCTGCATCAGATTTAGTGAGTGGAAGAGGAAGAGCAGTAGTTGAGCGTGTTCAATATTCAAGTCCTCATAGTCTGTATCGCTGGCATTGGCAGACGAACAAACGCCCTCGACCAGCGTATTAATAAGACGATGCCAGACTGATAAACAGGCCGCCTCCTTCTCTTGCGTCGGCTTCAGCAACAGAATCTGCACCAACACTGACAAGGTGCTGGGATAGACCTGCAGTGGCCAACTGTTGGTATCTGTGGACCACGGTGAAATGGCCAAATGTTGCAGCAGATTCGATTGCAGCTGCTCTGAGAGCAACGATGTCGAGATCAAGTTGTGTATATAACGTCCGGCAGCGCCCGAAAACCGAATCATTGCGGATTGCCAATTGGACCAATTGCCTTCGCCACCGCCGCCACTGGCATTGCCACCCGCTTCCTGACGCATCACGTCACGATCAAAGTCTTTGATAATATTTGCCATGAGCAGCATTTGCTGATCACTGACGCCCGCCTTTACATAGCGCTGCATGTAGGCATGTCGATTGGCCAGGAACTGATCCAAGAAACAGAATATATCTGCAGCCAAGTCCAGATATTCATGTGGTTCATCCAGTCTGGGCACGAGTGCAGATTTCTGCTCTCCACCGCGCTCCTGAGCGCATGCATTGGCATTATCATCATGCGTCTCGGGCGACAGCGTCTCCTTGAACCAATGTCCCAAATAGCTTTCGCTGTCATCCTCCTCCGAGTTGTCCGAGCATGAGAGTGAATCATTGAAATAAGTTGTTGAGTCCGAGTAACTAATTGGTTCACATTCGGTGCGATCTTTGGTACTGGCACGCTTCAAGGTGCACGCCTTGCGATACGCCACAGTGGCCAAGAAAGTGAACAGCTGATGCAATGTGGCCGTGTTCAAGACGCGCACAATACGCTGCAAAGCTGTGTAATTTTGTAATATATCAAATTGTGCTGGCTCAACGTCCAGACAGCTGCTGTTTCCAGGTCCGCTGGTTGCGCCGCAAGCAGATTCAATTTTTAGATCATCTATGAGCTCGGAGAGCAGTTTAATGCTATGATTGGCAATGGCTGCATTCAGCTCACCAAATCCTTGTTGCACCTTGAACAGATTAACACGAGCTATGGGCGTACTAGGCGCAGCATTCGATTCAGCTGTGCTGGCTGCACTTTTACCAGTTGATGAGCTGCCGCTGGTGGTGCTACTGCTGCTGCTCCCAGAAGCGCCCATGGCACCTTGAATGCCACTAATAAGCAGCCAGGAGCCATAGCACAAATGATTCTGATAGACATGCATGCGTGCAGAGGCCTTAAACATCTCGCCAATGCTCGTGTAGATCTCCAGCGCTTTATTTACGATCGTGCAGGCTTGCTCCTCAAAATCGTCGTGATCCTTGGCGCCAGTTGAAACATTGCTGTTGTTGCCGCTGCCCTGGCTAGTTGTTGCCGCAGTCGCTGGTTGTTGTTTCTGTGATCCACTACTAGCCTGGCACATGCTCAGCACACTGGCCGCTATGGAGGTTAGCACGGCGTTGTACAAGGCCGCAATGCCACACATCGATAGCTTCTCGATGCGACTCGGTGTTAGCGGCTGCAGAGCAATCAGTGAATGAGCCTGCCCCAATATGGACAGATCGGTTAGCATATGTGCCATAGCGGACTTAACGGTGCTAGCCTCAACTTGAGTGAGCGGCAAATACAATGGCTTGCCGCCCACAATTGCCTCCTGGTATTTTGAGCGATAGCGATTAAGTATGGGCAAAACAACGCCGACGTCGAGTAAAGTGTCCACGCCGTTCTGTTCTTGGAAGTATTCAACATTGGCGGCGAGCAGCTGTTCCTATATAATAAAGAAAAATAATAAGTATATATCACATTGGACACTAAGCTAAATCCAAGAATTATTAATCCAATAAGTCACTACAATTGCAGTTATATGTTGAATATATATAGACATATAACTGCTAGATTACAAAGACTTATTAGAAACAGTTTCTTACAGTGCAATCGCTGATCTCCTCGCTCAATGGCACCCAGGTCATTTTGCCAGGTTCTAGTGGCGCCAATAGTTGTTGCAATATAACCGTTGATAGATCTGAACGCGAACGTTTTATCTCCGATTTGGGTGATTCCTTTTCAGTGCCAGTTGCACTGCTCGCAACGCTGCTACAGCTGCTGCTGCTTATGCTCTTGCTGTTCGATTCCGGATGCTTGGCGCTCTTTAAGACAGCGGCTACGGCATTATAGTCAAACTGTGTGGAGGTGCCCGCAGCTTGGGTAACGCTCTCGCGACCCTCGCACAACATTTTCAATGCGGCCAGCAGCCATTTAATCTCATATACCGACACCTTGGGCAGTCGGAAGAGTATGAAACGTATTAGCACTGCGCTGGCATCGTGCAATTGTGAAATTTGCGTCTGGCATACTAAGAGAAAGATTATAGAGAGAAAAAATACAAATGCATAAGTTTAGCATAAAATATTGATACAATCGATCTGAGGATTGTAACTAATATAGACTATGCGTACAACTGCACACATAAATTGAATAAAAATTGAAAACAATTTGAAACGAATATTAATATGAATATATATTGTTATTAATCTATATGTAGACATAGAGTTGACCACTAAATTTGTTGTTCAACATTTTGTACTCAGTCGCACGACTATTTTTATGACAGCAGCTGTATGTATATATGAGTGCAAATACGATGTATGTACATATGCATGTGCATACGTCTGTGTATGTGTATATATGTATATACACATAGTATCGACTAAAATAAAAGCAACCTGCATTAGTCATGCGTAAATTATTGCTTTTTCTCTAGCAAATTCTCTTTTGTTGCAGGCCGAACAGAAAAAAAAAATTCATTACGAAAATCAAGGCAGGAAGGGGGCACAACACTTACTCGACTTAATTTGCATAAGCTTGTCGGCTGCCAGGGCCGCAAAGGCTGTGTAGAATTGTGTATAATTGCTTTCATCATCAAAAAACTCATGTTCACTGCAAAAAAATAACAAATTGAAAATATATATTGCATTTGTTTGCAAACTTACAAAAGTTTCGTCATAGCGGGTCGCCATATTTAATTTGCAAGTCACCTTGCAGACAAATTTTCAACTGCGCCATTTGGCCATCAAATTTGGTTTTTAGACATTAATTTCATATTAACTCACCATCTGGTAATCGCTTTTAGTAAATTTGATATTTCATTTTTGTTTAGAGCGCTTGTACGATTTGATAAAAGTGGTTTTACAACCGAGTTCCAATCCGTACCTCCGCTATGCGCCGACATTTTTTTAACTCTGACGTCCCTTTTTTCTTTTCTCGTCGTCGTCTTCTTCTTGTTCAAGTTCGATTGCTTTTGCGACTGTCAGCGGTGCGCTTGCTTTGGTGCTTTGTTTAGCGGTACTTTTGTTGTGGCGTATTCTTTGTTTACGTATATAGCGAAAATGGAAGACGTATAATTTTTGGAGAGTTGTGTATGACACACCTTTCGTGCACAGCTGATAGATAAGTGTTGGCTAACAGATATGCTAATTTCCACAAAAATTAAATATTAAATTTATGTAAGTACATTAGATAAAAATCATAACGCGTACAAATAATATAGGTATGATATAACCTACAAAAATAAATAGGCTACGCATACTGTGTTATTGTCAGAAATTACAGCCTTTGACAATTTTGGACGTTTTTTTTACATTGATAGAGCAACACTGTTCAATGCAACGCGTGTTTTTGACTAGCTGTTAATTGCTGTGACAACGGAATATAACTTGATTAAATTGAATTAAAAGAAAATGCAATTTCATTTCAAAATTGCAGAGCCGGAAGCGAATGCTACTGGCCTTCCTATTAACAATCCACATAGTGCATTGCAACAGCAACTACCGGCTGTATTGACTGAGCCCAAAGATACCCAACATGAAATTAAATTACAGTAAGTTTGTACTAGACAACGGTAAATGGAGTAAATTATTTATATATTTCTAGAAACATCGTTGCCACCTTTTCTGTGGACTGCGAACTGGATTTGAAAACCATCAATTCGCGCACTCGCAACTCCGAATACTCGCCTAAACGCTTCAGAGGCGTCATCATGCGTATGCATTCGCCTCGTTGCACCGCTTTGATCTTTCGCACCGGCAAGGTGATTTGCACAGGTGCCCGCAACGAAACTGAGGCGAACATTGGATCACGCAAATTCGCACGTATTATACAGAAATTAGGCTTCCCTGTTAAATTTGTCGATTATAAGCTACAGAATATTGTGGCCACAGTCGATTTACGTTTCCCCATTCGCCTGGAGAATCTAAATCAGGTGCACGGTCAATTCAGTTCGTATGAGCCGGAAATGTTTCCGGGTCTAATTTACCGCATGGTTAAGCCACGCATTGTCCTGCTTATCTTTGTCAATGGCAAAATTGTATTTACCGGCGCAAAATCCCGCAAAGACATCATGGATTGCCTAGAAGCCATTTCCCCAATTTTGCTCAGTTTTCGCAAAACGTAGAGCTTATATTTATATAGATACTTTAAGTTAGTTTTTAATATTGTAGCATTTATCAATCAATTTTATATATGACAGCTATTTATATGTGTTATCTAAATAGATAGATACATTTATTTGGAATAAAAATACATTTCGCATAAACATAAACACAAGTCAATGTGACCACACTTATTTCAACGACGATTGGCTGCAGTACTCTGTACACAAGCAGTGTAACCATACATGATATTTATTTTTCTCTCGTTTAGTAATTAACCGCGTTAATATGAGTTTAAAAAAAGTTCGGTAATTGATTTTTTTTTTTCAATTTATTTTTCTTTCGTTACATAGAAAACGTAAAATACAAAAAAATATTTCAATTGTAGTTTCATTTCATTTAATTTCTCTTACCATAAATGGAGGGACGGAGTACTTGATTTGAGAGTACATGGCTTTATATATATAGTTCGTATATAATATACAAGAGCAATATCTAAACTTCTTTTTGCCAAGAATACAAATACGTATAAAACTTAATCACTAATTAGATTCATTTTGTTGCATTATTTCAAAAAGAAATGTATTGGACGGTCGCTTTCAATGCTAATCATTATCCATTAGCTTTTACAAATTTTATGTAAACAGAGAAATTGAAAAATTTGATATGCATGCAGTATTCAAAAATACAAAAGTTATATATATAGACTATCGATTTCTAAAATCTAATAAAGGCAATTTGTGATATATATAAAAGACACATTCTTGTTACAAATTTGTTTTTTTTTTTTCACTTCACTTTTTCAGCTTTCATTTAAAGTGGCTTTTAAAGCGGTTGTAGATAAGGCAAAGAGATTCATTTCGTGATTCGATTGATATAGCTTACAATATTTCTACATATATATATAACTATATATAAGTTAATGGTTTGTGTACATAAAGTTTGATATTTCATTTCTGTGATTGGTCAAATTACAAATACAATTTGTCCATTTGGATGCGTTATTTCATTCTTTCCTTTTTTTTTGTACATATTTCGAGATTACGATTAAAACGTTGATTACAAAATAATAATAGTAAATTGCTAGCAATTGAATAAACGTCTGGACGGAATGCAATTTCGTAAAATAAAAAATAAAATAAACATAAAAGAAATAATAAATCCAACTATAAAGACTCAACACTCATTCGAATTCAAAGCTAATAAGCTAAACATAACTTGTGTTTGGTTGTTAGACATGGGTGGGCGACTGCAAGGATGGATGGATGGATGGTTGACTCCGGCCTCTTCTAGGTGAACAGATGAAGAGTTTGGAGCACTAGATGGGTACGACTGCGCAGCAGATAAATAAATACGCTAAAGAACAATAGCGAGAGCGACATCGAAGAGCGCCAGCCCATGTTATAGATGGAACAGTATGGACATTGCGAACTGCCGCACACTTCGCAAATATTTAGCAAATATGTGGGCAGAGCATCGAAGATGGATTCGTTGAAGCGCTCTATAGAGGGGGTAAAGAAAAGGCATAATTATTAATTATCTATATATAAATATTATGTAGGTTTATTTCTTACCTGGTGCATAGTAATCGTAGACGCGCACGGGCAGGTAACGCGACATATTGGCCACTGGATACCAGCGCTCTATGGTAAAGTTTACGCAAATGTCTTCCTGATCCAGCTGTAAATATAAACAAATAATTATTAATTTATACATATATAGCAAATCGACATGGTTTGTCTTCATACGGACAGACAGCATAAAGCCAATATACATAGAGTATATGCACAATTTTCATATTAGTAAGCTTAGCTCTTACATAATCAAAATAGAAGACAATCTTGCGGTCCAGGTAACGTGCTCGTCGCAAATTGCGCACACGATTGCTTAGCACATAGCTATCCAATTTCTGCTGCTGTATCCAATAGCCAGTGGGTATGGCCACATCTAGCACAGCCATGCCCGAACGCTCCGATTCATTTGTATTTATCCAGCTAAAATGATAGTTCAAGATTAAAGGTAGTTCATTAAAGATCGCATTGAACTTACTTTTGACAGGCGACGTAGGAGATATGCGACTGATTTCTGCCATGGAATATGGCATTGGTGTGCAATCCAAAGGCTGGCACAGGCGGCTTCGTTTGGAATTTAGCTATATCCACATTGTATTGAACATGCATCTGCAATATGGCATAGCCAGCGCCCTTGGCCTGCACCTTAATGGTGCCCCAAGCATCGGGAATCTATTTGGATTAAGAATATATTATTAGATGTGTTATTATACTCCATTTAGCTATACATTTAGATCGTCTATCAACCTACCTCAATGCTCTGCAGCCTGGCTAAATTGGTATCATCGATGCGTAGCTCTTGGGTCTTGCCGCCCTGCGAGGATGCTTCAATCTCCACACTCAACGAGGACACATCACGGATACGCGAACGTACGGTATACTCGACCAAGGC
The DNA here is from genome assembly GCA_030914335.1 of Drosophila borborema. NCBI lineage: Eukaryota > Metazoa > Arthropoda > Insecta > Diptera > Drosophilidae > Drosophila > Drosophila borborema. Next base: position 459,639 of record JAUESP010000052.1, read on the forward strand.
ACGCAACGCTGTGCTCGTGTCCTGCGTGGACGCCCAACCGCCTTCATTCAGACGCTGTGCATTCAACCATCTCACAATCGGTTCCACAAAGAACTCACGACGTGCCACATAGACTAACAATGCATACGCCGTCGTCTCGATATTCAGCGAATCATATTCATACGGCAATCGGGGCAGTGAGAACCACTTCTGATTCTCCAATTTGCGTGGCGGCTGCGGCAACTCTTGATTACCCCAATACATAAAGTCGCCAATGGTTCGAGCATGTCGTCGCAATATGCTAAACACATGTTCCGCAATCGGTGAATTGCAGAGTTGTAAAGCGTACGCCGTAATTGCGACATCATACGGTTCCGGCGTATCCTTCAGGAATTGCATATTTCGTTCGATCCAAGCAACGGCTCGTTGTGTGGCCAGCGCCACACGCGAACCAAGCGTCCCGGACAGGTCCTTGACGGTGGCCAGCGTGATCAGTACGTGGGAGGTCAAGGTGATATTACGATTCCGCAAACTTGTGTAGCTGGCAAAATTTGTACGATTTATTTTACGATCCGGCAGCCAGGTGACCTCATAAAAAGCGCCCTCCGGCGTCTGATGCTGCAGCAGCCAACGCATATTCTTCTCCATGATCATTGGATCGATCCAAATGAAGTTCTCCCACTCATAGAACGAGGCCTCCTGGAAGATGCGCAAACAGTAGCTGGTCAACCACACAGACGACGCCGAGTTGTTCCAATCGGAGCGGAACAGCGAGAAGCTGCCGTCGGCACGCATAAAGCTCAATTGTCGCTGATAGCCAATGTTCATGTGATAGAAGGCATTCCTCTCCAGCGTCTTGTTACGCTGATTGATCAGACGCATATACATAATCGTATAGAGATTCGCAGCAAAGCTGAAGGCGTTCTGCTCGGCCGACTCCATTGGCAAATACAACAATGAGCTGGCGTTCACGGGCATTGTGGGGAAGATGGGTCCCACCACATCACCGACGACAGAGATTCGTGCACGATTCGAGCCGTAGACAAAGTAACGATCCACCTGGTAAGGTATTTCCGGTGTCTGGGTCACATTCACGTGCATATACTCCAGCACATAGGCGCGATTCGACAGATCCAACAGAACTGATTGATGGCGATACTGCGGCAAACCATCCGATTCGACGTGAAGTGTGCGGGTGATCGTATCCGTGCCCAGCAGTGTAGCCACATGGAGCGTCACCTCTACGTCGCCCAGTCGCTGTGGCACCACCGGCACATAAACCACCGTCGTTCCCTGTGCATCCAAATAGATGAAGAATTGATGTTCGCCGAAGCTCGTTCTAGGATTATAGCTCCGCACAATTCCATCCTCCTCGACATGTACAAATTTATAGTTCGGACTGCCGTGCAGCACAACCGTCGCCTCTATGGCCGTCGTCATGTAGTTGAAGACCGTGACACGTATGCCCACCTGTTCGCCCTGACGGCAAACTGTCGGCATCTCGACATTTATGAAGAACGGCTGCACTCCGACATATTCCAGCGCACGATTTAGCATGCCAAAGCCTTTGGATGGACTCACACTGAAAGCGCTGACCATCCAATAGGCGGGACGATCCGGTACATCTACATTGAATATGTAACGACCATGCGGACCAATGTTCACATCCTTCCACAGCCAAACGTTCTCGTAATGCCGCAGCACTCGATTGAAGCGATATTTGCGATAGTTCAAGAGTTCCGTATCATTTTGCACCCGACAGCCGATCTCATCCGTACCATCGTCACAGTCGAAGAGACCATCACAATGCTTCTCTAGGCGATAGCAACGTCCGCTCAGGCACTCGCCATAGCCCAGTGTGCGATTACAACTCTCCTGCCGGCGTGGCACATAACCGTCCGTAAAGACAATCAATCCATTGTACTCGAACGTGCGATTCGCATCAATGCCAAACGAGGAGGCCGGGAAATAGACCAGCTCATCGGGATTACCCTCGTGCGAGTACCAAATGCGTTTGTAGGTGCCATTCGTCTGCTCATCGAAATTGGACATTTTGGTTATGATTTTCGCATAGGTCAGCTCATTGCCCGCCTGCATGGTATAGAAGGCGCTATCGATGCCCGACAGTCCCACATAGGAGCCCGGCTCACCAAAGATGGCTACCTCAACTTTTTCACCCGTTCGCGCCTTTCGATTGTTGATGTAGACAGTGAAATTGTTGCGTGAAATGCCATTGACGGGGAAGGTTAGCGAGTCGGCAACCACTTGTCCTTGCTGGGTGATCTTCCATACCACCAACGTGGCCACCGGTGCCATCTCAGCACTGAGGACCACCGCAATGGTGCGTATACCCTCGATAATGGTCTCGCGATCATTGATCAGGATAACGCCCTTGGACATGATGAGATAGTTGAACTCCTCCAAATGGAAATTGGTGCGAATATGGAAGATGATATACTCTCCCACAACCGGTTGCTCCGTGCTGGTGGTAATTTTGATGTGTTGATTGCGCGGCGAATAATGTGAGACGAGTAGCAATTCCGTTTGAATGCGTTCACCTCGCGGATCTATAAAGATAGCCTGCAAGCGCATATTCTGTATGCCATTGAGGAAATCCCTCGACTGTGGACGATCGTCCAGTTGCAGATCGTGGCGTATATCGATCTTTAATTCCCACACGCCCTCTGTTTGCTGGGACATATGCAGGCGCTGGGTTGGCCAGTCACGACGTCCGCCATTGCGACTCTCCACAAAGCCGCTGACCTCCATCAGGCCCTGGCGCAACAAATACGGATCAATACGTGAGCCATCATGATATTCCACCACTAGATATGTAGTGAAGGGCATGGCCGGCTTGAAGACCTGCGGCGATTCACCCAGAAAGGCGACACGTAAACTAGAATTGTAAATACGTGCCACGGAATATCCACTGATGACCTCATCGTAGAATTTTTCGCCCACCGTCGCCGTGATGAGCACCTCCATGTTGGCCATGTTCGGCACAAGCAATTCCAGTTCACGCAGCGGCCATTTGAAGTCGAAAGTGCCATTGAAGTACCTCAAGAAGGGCAAACTATTACGATAGCTGCTCGTCCACGAATTATAGTTGTCCAGTACTTCTGGTTTGCGCACCCAGAATGGCCATTCCTCCTCGAATTGATAGCTCCGCTCAACTACGTATTGATTTCGATAGAGCAACTCCTGCGACAAATCCACGCCATCCTGTGGCAGCTGGCCGGGCACATTAAATTGCTGATTCGGATTTTGATTGGGATTGTTGTAGCGCCAACGATCGTTATACAAATTCATTTGCTCCAGCGGTGAGCGACCCAAACGGAATTTCTCATTCAGCACTTGGTTGCTAAAGTAGCCAATGGGTCGGATGGTGGCCTTCAATGTCAGATTGCCGCGCACGGGCAGACCGCTGGTAAAGTTGGCCATAACCCGTCCATAGATATACGGATCGGTGGTGAAGAAGTACGCCGGCATTGTAACATTCACTTCGAAGCGTGTCTGATAATATTCCTCAACACTAAAATGACTTTCCTCCTTCTGACCCTGAGCAATCACACGAATTGTCCATTCACCAAATGTTGGCTGATCCGAGAGTTTGTATTCCAGCGAAACGGAGCCCAAATTCGATTGCCTATGAGTTACAGAGGAACAAATAACGTTAGGAAATTTATCAGGATCATACAGTTATACCTAGTGATGTTGGAGACATATTCAGCACATACATAAATCTGTTATATAATCTCTATTAAGCAAAGATATCAAATATTAAAATCTATGCAGTTATTATATATATTCACATATATCTGCTCCGCACAGATTTATTCAGTTCATTTATATTTAGTTTACTATATCATTTCAATATATCATATACATCTATATTTATTTGTTTTCTAGCTATTAGATATCTATTCAGCTCAATCAACTTGCATCTAATCAGCAGATATTTACTCTTTGTCTCTCTCTCTCTCTTTCAGCATTACGTATGCATATATTAAGCGAAAAATCTAGCTAACTTTTCAACTTTTAGCTAAAATCTTTATCTGTTTAGATTCTATATATACTAAAAACCGCATACCTAGACAACCAACGTTTCAGTATGTGCCCATTGGGATCCAGCATATAGACATCGATGGTATTATCGAATCCCTTCAGCTCGGTGGTAATCGGTATCGTACGGAAGCGTACCGTTTCGCCCTGCATATAGAGCGGCTTATCGGTCTGCACAAAGATCGTCATTGAGCGTTGCGAGAAGTCCAATCGTGTCTCATTCAAAAAGGCAACGCCACCGAAGACATCTTGATAGAAACCCTCCACACGCAGTCTATAATTTCCCGTTACACTAGTGGGCGGTATACGCATAAGCAAAGTTTCGGGTACACCCTCTTTGACATCCTTGGAATCGCCACTAACTTGAACACCATCACACGAGATACTCGCATGGACAGTGATCGGGTATTTCGCTTGGAGTATCGAGACGGATACCTGATAAATCAAACCCGGACGCACCATGCGAGAGGCAACAATGAAATAGGTGGGCTCTCGATTATGCAATGTCTCTAGGAAAATGTTCTTAGTATTGTAGGCTGACTTGCCACGCTGCAAACTGGGCTCGTCTGCATCGTAGCTACCGATGCCTCCACCCAGGCGTTTATTATAATCATCCTGAGTGCCCAAATCATTGTAGCCGCCATCATTGCGATATACAGTTGGATTCGGATTTAGATTTGGATTCAAATTTGGATTCGTTCCGTATAATGGATTATTGCTATCGTATGTCGATGTGGGCTGTGGTAGCAGCGGCTGTTGTTGCTGTTGTTGTTGCTGTTGTTGGTTGTAGTAGCTGCCATCGCTTTGGGCTGCAACCAGTTGCAGCAGCAGCAACGCATGCAGCATATGCCACAAGCGTTGCATCTTCATCCAAATAGTGACTGACTGGAAAGAAAAACAGAAAGAAAATAACAACAAAATTAGATGAAGTCAATCAATCAGTGCGCAAAGTGAAGTGCATCAATTAGCAAGTCCCTAATGCATATACATTATGTACATTATGTATCTATATATGTATATATGTATACTCGATATATATAGCTGCCTGCTTGAGCTGTTTTATCTTGTTCGCTGTGCGTGTTTTTTGAGGCTCTTGTTTAGTCTGTGCCGGGAGTTCTTTTCCGCGTGCTGTTCAGGCAACCAAAACAGCAACCGCTAACATAATAGCAGCTGGGCACGACAGACAACAATGAAACATGAATACTCTACCATATATGATGGATAGGGGGAGACGGTTAGAGAAAGAGAGAGCGAGAGAGCTAGAGAGCACAAATACAACTCTCGCTTGAACTATAAAGTTTTCTTTTGTTTAAACTATTATTTTATCTTATGATATTATGTTTTTGTTTTTATTTATTTTTTTTTTTAATTTTATTTATTTAATTAAAAAAAAAAAACATTTTTTTTAGTTGTATATATTTTTTGTCAGTTTATTTTAATTTAATTTAAATTTTTTATTCTTTATTCATTTATTTATTTATATTTATTTTATTTATTTATTTTTATTTTATTTTTTTATTGATATTGCGAATAGAGATATTATAAGGGAAATGCAAATTTTTTTCGCATTTTAAACATCTAATTGCGAAGGGTATTTAACGAGAGCGCTGCATAGTTATTTATAGCAATTCCCCAACTGGCAGGAGCCATGCCGCAAACACACACACATGCATACATTCATACAAGCGGCATGGATTTAGACTACACACACACACACATGCATAGACATACATATGTATGTATGTATGTATGTACATCCACACACAGATTTACGCACACAAAATGCGACATTTAAATGATGTCAAATTTTAAGTTAAATGTCATTTGAAAGTGGGCGCGCAATTAGTCTTTGATATGGGATATGGGATATGTATGTGCCAAAGCTTTTTTTTCTGGCAACAGAGGAAAATTCAAAGTAGACTTTACAAAAACTTACGACACATTCCGCATTGTCCCAGTTTAGTATTTATGCTTGTTGGCATTAAGCCGTGGGCATTAGTTCTGGAGAATGCAACAAACAAACGGAAAAGTCTATTAGACATAAATAGAAAATGGAAACAAGCAAATGTCATTATCAATTAATTAGATTTCACAAGCCTCTAGAGAGAATATTGCCACCTAGTTTATATTTGCTGTGGCATGAATGAAAAGAGAATAGAAAAACTAGCAACGGGCGTTGACAGTTGCAAAATATTCTCATGAAACCTAGACATTAACATTAATGCCATATACATACATATCTACACAAGTTACTGATATACATATGTATGTAGTTCAATTATCTAAACTGTATACATACATATGTATGTATGTACATATGTTCAATTCCTTTTACTTACAACTCTTTTTTATAAACAATATTCATATACTTATTGCTTACCTCTAGTTAGGCTTTATTCCGTTATACATTTATATTTCCTAAAAGCTGACAACGCTGCTAGCAAGTCTCATTAGATCAAAACTCTGATAGCCCGCTGAGCTGCTAAAGCAAAGGTCACCACTAACATCTTTGCTTATCGCTGCCTATTTCCAGTCAATTTCCAATCACAGAGCGTTGCCATCTTGTTTAATATTATAATTCATTTTGAATAGTGCTAGGGGAATTCTTTTTCTGTATTCCCAAGCTTCTCTAGAACTGGAAAAATGGCGACTTTTGAAAGCTGCGAAATTTAACGCCACTTAATTTTTGACATTGACGAATTGAGCCGTATAATAAGAGGAAAAGCAGCTTATCAAGATCATGGAAAGGAATAAAAACTCCCCTAACTGCCAGCAAAAGAAACAAAATAATAAAGGACAATATCTGCCTTAGGTAAAAAGACAACATCTGAAGGCAACCATAGAAAAACAAGCATAAAAAAGGTGAGACGCAAGGACAATTAGGTGCCCGGCATACAAGGCGCACTTGACCCTCGGCCAAAAAATAAAAATAAAAACCTGACAAAAGAGAGAGGGGAAGAACATTTGAAAGGCAGTTGCCGGTAATGAACAAAATAACAGAGCACGCAACACAGACGATAGTGTCAGTTACCTGTGCATGAGTGTAGGTGTGTGTGTGTGTACGACATGTGCATATGTATGTGTGAGAGCATACATGGATGTGTGAGTGTGTCTGTGTTGTCTGCGCAGTGAAGCAGCAGAAGTCGCTGGCCGATGTGGAAAACAAACACAGCGAGAGAAGAAAAAACGGTTATAATAATTCAGCTGAACGCTGCTGCAAGAGCAACAACGGACAGTGTAATCCACCCTTTTATGGCAGCAGAGAAGCATAGTGCACACACACACATGTTCATATACACTCTCACCAACTCACATTTATTCAAAGTGGTATTAATTAGTGTAAAACGAGGGGTGAGGGAAGGGCAAAAGTGCAACTGAAGTGCGTGCAGGAACTGGGCAAACACAAATATGCAAAAAAAAAGGCATGGGCTATGAAACTCGAGCGTGGCTTAAATTTCCAATTGGGCAGCAGGTGGCAGACGCTGTTTTTTTTTTCCAGAAAAAAAAACTGAAGCCGTTTTTTCATCTTAGCTAATGCATAAAATAGAATAGTTAAAATATGAAGAGCTTACACTTACGACTATTCAATTTTTTTGGTCAACGCCCATGTGAGAGCAACAACAACAACATAATAACAACGCAAGCAGCAGCAACAGCAGCAGCGCAGGTATTTGAGCAAACATTTTGGGCGGGTCACCACTGCGAAGCGCAGTGGCCAGTCACTCACCTGTTTTATGAATTAATGTGTGCTCGAGCAATGCTGGGAATCGGGCGCATTATTTGTAATAACAAAAGCAACACAAAATATATAACTTTTAACTTAAATGTTAAATTAATGAAACACAAAATCAACAGCACGACGCACGCACACACACGAACCCGCAACGCGATGACTTATGCTAGTGACGTGCAAACAGTAACTGAATGTGGTTATCGCACCACACCCCTTACTATCGCATGCCTTGGTTTCACAAATCTATCGATCTTCACTAACACAATTATACTATTTTATATCGAAAAATGTTCCTAAAAATTCAAATAATTATCAATATTAAATATTTACAATAGCTTTACAGCAGTCAAGCTATTAAATTAAAATTTAAAGCCGATTAACCAATATTTTATTTTACAATTAACTATTCTCCAACCAAAGTTAAATAAAAAAGAGTTAAATATCTCTTTTAGTTGGCATTACAATGTTTTTATTATTTATATGTACGATATATTGAAAAGGTATAAGCAATCGAAAACTACCGATATTTAACGATATTCCAGGCCAGTATTGGTTAACGATAGTTAAGCCGAGGCGATTGATATTTCGGTATTTTTTAAGAGCAAATGTGCGACCAAACTCGGTCGGGCAATAAATGCCTACAATTTCACGAGTGTGTGTGTGTGTGTGTATTGTATGCGTGTGATGTAAGGTCATTCGCGTGAAAATATCAGCGAGGAAAAAATCGAATTTTTGTGTTTTGTGTGCTAGGTAAATTCAAAATGAGTGCAAAATAATGTAGCTAAAACAAGTGCAATTTAAAAATAATTAAAGTTGTGTATGCTAATGTGTGGTGAGCACGTGCAGAGTTCAAAATTCTATGCCAACGCAAAAATTATGACGAAAAGCAGCAGCAGAAGAATACTCATACACTCGCACACACATACACACGCACATGCAAAAGCAGGCACGCACGCACAGACATACACCCGCACACACATATAGTTGAAAGCGGAGGAGCTTGAGCTAGAACCTAGAGTTGTCAACGCTGTCCGAAGAATTTCGTCATTGAGTGTCGCGTAGTGTGTATGTTTCTGTGTGTGTGTGTGTTTTGTGCGTGCCTCGATTGCATATGTGTGCGTGTGTGTGTAGAGTTCTGATAGTAAAACAAAAAAAGAAAACCCAGCTGCAAAAAAAAGCCAATGAAAAAAGTGAAATATACATAATTTGTTGAAAATATACGGCAGGTGCAATGCAGTAGGCCACATCTGGTTGGATGAAACTCGCCAGCGTTTGAAAAAAAAATGAAAAACTATTACATAAATCGTACAAAGTGTAAATGTAAATGTTATTGAAAAGCGCAAGGCAAAGGCGCCGCCGCTGCTGCTGCTGCTGCGACCGTCGCGCACGCTGTCGTCATCGCGGCTAATAAGAAGAAGAAACAATAAAGAAGAAATAGGAGAAAAAGTGGGAGCAGATAGCAAAAAAAAAAAATAAATCCCGTAACTACATTTTCGCTCAATATACTCATTGTTTGCCATTTCTCGCATATATACTTGCAAAGCAGATATATATATAGATATAATATGTGCATGCTTCTATCTCGTGACTTGAAAATGTTGAGTATATTGACTCCTCTCTGGTCGGTCACACAAATTAATATTGTGAAAATCAACTAATAATTGCTATTGAGTGTGGGCTGAAGCAGGGGACGCGCGGCTGGTCACACTATATATTTATGTGTGTTTGTATGTGTGCGTGCGTGTGTGAGTGACCTCGTGTCGGTGTGTCGCGTGCTTGCGCCTGTGTGTGTGTGTGCGGCAGCGGCAAGGAGTGTCATGCGTATTTTGCTGCCTCTGCTGCCTCCCTCACGACAAACGCTTCGTATTATCAACAACAAGCTGAATACGCGCTGCTCCTTTGCTCCAACGAGTTTTATCTTGTTTTCCGTTTTAATCATATGCGGGCTCTGAGAGACAATCACGTCATCCAGCCTGACATACAAACACATACACACGCATACTATAAAGTCATTTATGTTAACTTTAGAGCTGAGCCGCAGCTGTGTATGTAGGAATGTGAGTGTGGGCGGCCCATAAGTTCTATTGTTATTAATATTGTTTTTTCTTATTCATTATGAGCTTAATCAATTCAATTAGCGCGTGTATATATACTCACACATATGTATACAAACATAAGAGGAAGTAAGTTCTTTCTTTTTCCTTATCCAATACATAAGTTCACTCATGTATGCCCCACAAATAATACCAAAAGTTAATCAAATTGGTCTAATACGAATTTAAAGATATGTCACCCAAATTATGTTTGCCTCTGATTAATAATTGCTCAGCAGCAGCATCACATCATCGACTGCGTCAATTTTGTTTTTGTTCTCAATTTCGTAAGTCTGTCAGTCAGGGTGTGTGTGTTTATGTGTTTGTATGTGTGAACAGTAAATACAATATGACCGGGATACTGAGTCATGGCTATCCGATGACGTTATGCTGCGCTAAAAGGCAATTTGTCTCGCAAGTGGTTCGAGCTTTGCCAATAAAACGCAAACTTTATCGAATACAAAAAAAATTAATGTTATGCTCCCCACGAACAGTGCCAATCAATATCGAGTTCGGCTGACAATCGATAACATGCTCGTTTCTAAATTGGCAGATGACAAAACAAAGCCCAAACTTGATCGAACATTAAACACTAATATTATGCTCTCATTCTCTCTCACACACACATATTTATATATTTATATATATATATATATATATATATATATATATATATATATATATATATATATATATACAGCGAGCCACTTCAATCGATATCGAGTTTGTATCTTTCGCGCTCAACAGAAGTTGCAAAAAAATTTGACCAAATAAATACAAATTCAAATTACATGATAAATAATTGTTGTTGTATTTCTTTATGAGTGCGTTTGCTTTATGAGTGCGCCCGCGTCTTTTGTTTTTTTTTTTTTAGCCTAGCTACCCAGCTAAAAATCATGTTAAAACTGCTCCCAACCGCTTTTAGGCAGCTCATCAGTGCCACTGCCGGTACAGCCGTTCGCTTCCCTGCAGACGTATTCGCCTACCCCTCTTTGTCCATTGCTGTGATACGTGAACGTTTTACGTTGTCGCCGATTTGTATGTTTGTATTAAAATACTGCAATGAGTTCTTTATCATAATTATATATGTATGTGTGTATAGATATACATGGATAAGTGTGTGAAAAATATGCGTATAAATTCTGACGGAAACACTTAGTACGAATGCCGCCGCATGCACGTCGCTGCGGGGTAAACAAACTGCCGTTGCTCTGCAGCAGCAGCCGGCGTCGCAGTTAGCGTCGCTGTCTCTGTTGATAACACTGCTGACAAACGAATTTCAATCTGAAAGCAACAGCAAAAACAATGAGCTAATAACAAATCCGTACGACTTTTATCAGTCAGCCATGACGACGTCGACGCCGCCGTCGTTGGCCGAGCCAGCGTCAGCCTGTTATTTTTTGCTCTGCTCTTTTTTTTGCCTACTCGCTCGCTTGGTGCACAGTGGCTAGTTCAGTCTGCTCGCTGATTTCGTTGCGTTACGTTTACGCTTACGTTGCTGCTGTGTTCCGTTCTGTTGTGTTCCGTGTCCGTTTTTTCGCCATTTCTTTTGGTCAGTGTCTAGCATTAGTTCTAGACTCCAATCCGTACGTAATTTTTAAAAGTGTATGAAATTAAATATAAATATATAATAAAAAAAATAATAGAATGAAAAAGAAATACCACATTCACTTGCCATAATTTGAGCTTTGACTCATTTCTGAGTGCGTTAGCTTTTGAGCATTTTGCATGGACGTCAATGTGGCATATTTCAATTTTTAGTTTGCTAGCCAAAAATTCCTCGACCCCCAGTTTCGCTGCGTGTGTGTGTGTGTGTGTGTGTGTGAATGTATTTCTGTGGCTGCGTGTTTATGTGTGTATGAGAGAGAGAAAGAGCTTTTGGCTACGCATGTAAATGAATCAAACAAATTTAACGCGACAAACATAAGAAATTAGGGAAAAAAAGGTGCAGCTGATTGCGACTTGCCTCACGCCCCTTTTTCCCTTCGCAAGCCTCTGCGCTGTTAGCACGTGTGCAGCATATAATGCTGACGTCGGTAAAACACGAAAAAAGAAAATAAAATAAAGAATGAAAGAGAGACAATGAGTGTAAAAATTATATTTAGTTGAATTCCCGTTTAGTTTTTATGCTATTGCTGTTGCTGCTGCTTTTTCACATCCTTGAGTTAGCTTCTCTTTCTCGCTCTCGCTCACGCACTTGAAGACGCCGCGGGCATTTCTCTCAGTTTGCTTTCGTTTTATTTTGAATTTATGTATTTTTAAATTTCGTGCACAAAGCATAAAATTCGAAGCGAACCAAATGAGAAGAAAGCCAATAAGAAAAAAAAAACTAAAATGAGAAAATAAAAAATATATAAAATTGACAAAGAAACAAAGCGTAAAAAACAATAAATTGTTTGTTTAAAAAAATATATATATTTATTTCTTTATTTATAAAACAAAATAGCGACAAGAAATAAGAACATAAGCTGGAGCTGGTTAAATAAAGAGAAAGAGCAAAAAGAGAACGTTAGAACATAACACAAAAACAACAAAACCAACCAACAAAAACCAACCAACAACAACAACATCAACTAATATCAAATTTAATGTTAAGCATAATTAATTACAATAAATTGAAATCGTATAATTAAAGCTATACATAAATTAATATTAATAATGATCTAGTAAGTTAATCATAAAGTACAAAACCAAAAAAAAAAAGAAAAAAAAAAAGCATAAATATAATATAAAAAGTAAATATTAAACAAGCAACAACAAAAAAGAAATAATTAATCAATCAGCAAAATTAGTTAATGCAAATTTAATATGCAAGCAATTTGAAACGACAACAACCGCAACAACAGCCAATAAAATAATTACAACAATTCAACACAAGCAACAACAACAACAACACGGATCAATACCAAAGATGGAGGCAAAATTCTTGGCTAGCGCTCTTTCATTCCTCTCGATATTTTTAGCGGTTCATGCTCAATCATTTGGTAAGTAGACAACAACAACAACAACAATTACAATATACAACCATACAATAATTAACAATAAATTATAAAAAAAAAAAAAACATTAGCCCCTTATATATTATATACATATATGTTACCCTATATTTAAGCTCTATATATGTTTGTCGTATACGTTCTCTAACTGTATAAGTGTACATACATAACTGCAGCAGAAATTGCAAACAAAAACAAAACAAAACAAAAAAGAAGGGAAAAAGAAAGAAACAAAAATTGATAGTATGTGGTCTCTCCCTCCCTTTCACCCCTGCCCTAATTGCCTTGCGGCTGGCCGAACACTTTTTTTGTTGTTGTCTCTGTCCATTTTCAATACAGTTATTTTCCTCTTTTCTTTTTATTTGCAACTCCCAGCAGAACTTGCGAGTGTGGCAAGCAGTGCGAATGACATGTTTTAAATTTGACTTGTTAAACAAATATATAAAAGCAATATATGATGTAATAATAAATTTTAAATTTAATTTCTATAGAAATACTTGAAAATTAAGACAAAAGTACAAGACTTTTATTTGCTTTATGCAAATAAAGCTTATCAGTGTGGATTTTCATAAAGGAATTTAATATTTTATAATTATATTATAATTAATTTCGCATAGAATTTCTGATTGCAATTCTCAAAATTTGTATATCTTTTTAAATGGACTACATTTGTTTAGCTAATATAAATTGTCGATAATATGAAGTCCAAATAATATGAAACATATGTGTATTCCGCATATATACATATTATATTTCATTTCTTTTATTTTTAAACCTTATTAGCGTTAATTAGAAACATATTGTTATAGATAGTATTACACTAATCAAGATATTTGTTCATGAACAAAATTTGTTAGTACTGAGGACACTCGAATTTTTTTGTTGTCTTCATAATAATATTGCCCCAAAGTTCTGCTGGGTTTTTGCCATACACAAAGACACACACACACACAGAGACACAAAGATACATACGTAATAGAACATAACATGACACACACTCACACATATACATATATATATTGAGCGAACACTTTCCTTTGCGCTTCGTTCTTTTATTTTCTCTTTTACAATGTAAGCACAGCGCCTCGCCTCCGTCCGTCTCTTATATTCTTCTTCTTCTCCGCCTGCCCCTCCTCATTGTGGCCATCAGGTTTTTTTTTTTTTTGTCTTGCCCGCTCGCCCGCTTTCCTTGGAAGTCTCTCTCTCACTCTCTCTCTCTCTCTCTCTCTGTCGCCCGGTCTGTCTTCGTCTATCTTTTTGGCCTTTAGTTAAGTGTACTTGTGCTTCGATATTTTTGTGTTGCTTTTTATAGTTTATATTGTTGGTTGGGTTGGGTTTGGCTACAGAGACTGCGACTGCGGCTGGTCAACATTGTGTGTGTTTCACCATCTCCACCTTCTCCTTCTCCTTCACCTCTACCTGTTCTCTTCTTCTACCTCTGCTATTGCGCTCATTTGATTTTCAATTTTCCACACAATTGCAAAAATGAAAAGAGAAATACGAAAAGCAACAACAACAATAACATATAAGAAAATATATTAAGTTCATTTTAGTATTTCAGTTTAAATCTCATGCATTTTTTCTTCTATATTTTTCCACCACTTTTATTTAATTTTTTTTTTTACACGGTCTTAGCCGGTTGCCCGCAGACAATGTCCGAATAGTTGTTTATATTAACTCATCGACCCGAAGGTACTCGATATCCAATACTACATATGCCATGAACTATATTGTAGTATAAACTATGTCTTATATACTACATATATATATATACTATATACATATATTATATACCGGCTGCATTGTTTACACCTGCCCAGTTTGGCCATCAAAAAGTTCTCTTTATAATAGCCTTTGCCTTGGCGTACGACTCCAAACTATTTATTATTCTAAGCATATCTGTTCGATATCTATCTATATATCCCAACTACCTCTTTATGTATTTATTCCACATTCAAGGTATATTTCATTCGTGTTTTTGATTATTTTGTATTTCATTCGATTTTGTGAGCAGCATTCAAAACTCTATAAAAATGATTATTGTTTAAAAAAAAAAAAAGAATGAGAAATAAAAATCAATTAATGAGATATTTATTGAGGCTCTTTCATTCAATTTGAATAACATTTCAATTCATAATTAATTCAATCAATAAAAGTGAATTTATAAATGGCAAAGAGAATATATCTAACGATAGATCCTTAAGAGCATATAATTTATTATTGTCAGGAATAAATCTCAGTCGTTTTCTATTAGGTTAGTTTAGATACTTTACTTTATCTTAAGAATATTTAAATGAATTGGTTTGCAGTTCCAATATTTCCAATAATTTCATTAATTCATCAAGAGCTTAAGTGAATTTTTTCGATGTGTTTAGATATAGAGTTGAATTTCAAAAGAACTCTAGGCTAAAAGAATCGTTCTTCATTTGCCACAAAAATGTTTTTCGAATTGCTTTATCATTAAAGTCTTAATTCATAAATTGTATAATATTATACGGAAAACGAATTTCACACACTTTCCGGCAGTTTAGTTGAGAATAACTCGCTTTGTGAAATGTATTTAAATTATATTTAGATTTGCAATTATTCACAAATATATATTCATTAAATGTATATATATATAATTATAGGGTATTTTACGGTTCGCCGTAATCGACTTGCCTCAGGTGTTCATTTAATCTATGTGATTATCAAAATTGTATTTTGCACATGTTTCTGTTGCTGTTTTTCCTTTATTTTATAATTATTTTATGGTACAATATTTTCAATGCGCCCCTTGTTCTTTTCTTCTTTTTGCTGAATTGTTTACGTAAATAAACGGAATCATACGTAAAATAATGGAAACCTGGGCGAAAACTTTTGATATTGCAAATGCTAAATATTGTCTATATATATTATATATGTATATACAAATATATGCAGACGTCTGTATATATTTGTATAAACTCGTATGACCGAGCACTATATGAATCACGTATATACGAGTCGAGTTGTTGGCCTCCTGCCTAGTGAGATTTATCAAGTATTCGTTTTCCATACTTTTGTTGTAGTTGTTGTGGCTTAATACTTTAATACTCTGCTGAAGAGTATATACATTTTTTTATATACATATGTGACTCTCATAGATATAATTGAAAGAAAAGAAAGTAAGAAAAGTTTCTTAAAACAGGATTATGGGCTTTAAGTCAATTTGAATACCTTAGAGTTGCCTAAAGCTATATTTGGGCTATTTACTTGAAAATGATAATGAATACTCGATTATATTGTAAATTATATTTACGCCTAGCAACTATTGTATCAAATGTATCTTTTATGTGTCAGAAAAGTATCATAAGATGATTTTGTTTTTTAAACCAATTTTAAGATATAACTACAATTGAGGCAAATGGATCTCAAAGTACAATTTTTGTATCCAAGAGTTAGGGTATTTGCGCTACTCTGCAACTCTTTTGCTCAATTTTTTATTTTCTATTGTTTTTTCTTTCTGATTACTTCAAAGCGAAAATTTCGTTTGGTCAGAGCAAAAAAAAAAAAAAACAGAATGAAAAGCTAAACCACGTGTTGTCCAGGTGTTTATGTTGGCTTATGTGAAGGTACATATGTATGTACATATACCTATATATATATATGCACATATATATCTACTTTTTTGCTCTTTACAATTTCCCGTTTTGCGCCACATTTGACGAGGTTTTTTCCGTGCAGGTTTTTGAACTCCACATCCAGCATAAACAACAACAATAACAACTTTTGTTTGTGTATACAGTGGGGCTTACCTGTTTTGTTAGCCATGTTTATTTAATAGCATTTTCATTACATTAATAAATGTCAAATATTGAAATTTGCGGGCTCGCCCAAGTCTCGTACAGTGGTGCAAAGTGCATATTCTCCTATTTATTTGGATTCGGGAAACCTTTGCATAGTGAAGCAAATCAAGCAGCAATGTAAGGAATTTTCTATTTTATGTCAATTTGATATTTCTTGGAAAAGAAGCCTATGTAATGTAAGATAATTATATGTTTTTTCTTTTTCTTTTGATAATAAAAATTTCCTAGAAAATTGTATATTATATTAATTTACGCTTGATTTGAATCTGGTTCTAAAAATATGTTTGATTCACATATTTTCTTTTTGTATTTGATTTTTCTTCGCTTACTGCATAAATATTATTTTTATAAAGACAATAAACATGAAATGTAATTTCCCTTTCAATGTCGTCGTCGTCTCATTGTTATTATTGCCGTTGTTGCTGTTGTTGTTGCTGTTGTTGCTGTTGTTGTTGCTTGCTGCTGCTGCTGCTGCTGTGTCATAGTGAAAGAAAAGACTGCGTAGGCGTGGCAACATTGTTCTATTTGCCTTTGCTGCATTTGCATTGCTTGCAAACTTGAATAGTTAGCACATTTTGTTATATAGAGGTTGCCTCAGTGTTTCCGCTAGTGCCAGATAATGACTGCTTAAACAGAGCAAATGCACCCACGCACACAGATAGGGGGAATGAAAGGGAGAGACAGAGAGAGAGAGAGAGAGAGGGAAGTTACTGGTTACAGCTGTAATACAGTGTAAACTACAGTGATGCATAGTCAACAAGGATGCATAGTCTTAAGTATTATTAGATTTCTCTATACTTTTATTTACTTAAAGATTTTAATTTAAAATTTTTAATTACAAATATTTCTTGTTAACAAGTATTATTTATTTATTTTTTTGTATACATATGTAAAATATTTTATATTACTATCAATATTTCTAACTTATATTATTATAATTATTATTATTCTTATTCCGATAATTCTTATAACAGTTAACATATTTTTCTACTTCTCGTTCTTTTCTTTATTTGTTATTATATATTATTATTATTACTAAATTACACAATGAATTATCATTTTTGTTTTTATTACTTTATCTGTATAATAATTTAATATTAATATTAGTATTACAATTCATATTCATGTTATTCTATATTTAAAATATCTGTTTTAATACAAAAACTTGCTCACTCTTTTATTCATCTAAAAAAAAAAAAAAAAAACAACAATATTTCTAAAGCCAACATCTGTCTGAGAGGCTTCAGAACACATTGTTTAGTCAAGCGTATCTTTACTGTACATATATGTATTGGTATATCAGTGAATTGCAGCTTTTCGCAAGTCGTTCTATAGCTGCGTTTCATGCTAATTTACAACACGAAAAATTGTGAAGCCAAATGGGCAAATAGAGTTGTGGCCGGGGTTGCCTGTGGGGCGGAAGAGGTGAGCTTGAGGAAGCAACGGTTTTTGTATTTTTTTTTTACTCTTATCTATGGCAGATGATGGTGGCCCTGGCCTCCCGGCCCCGTTAGCTAGACCCGCCCATTCATGCTGTTAGCGCCCCCGCTTTCATTAGCAGGCACCTGACAAAAGCTAAAAGTTCACACATCGCCTATTTAAAGGCAGACAGCAGGCACTTATACACCAGATAAATATACACACACGCATACACACATGTGTGAATGTGTATATACATACATATGTCTGCTTTTGTTCAACTACAATATAGATTTCATATATACATATATTTTAAAATAAATATAAATACATTTTTGCGTGAGAACAATAAAAGTATATATACACGTGTGTCTACACACTAATATTCATAGATATATGTGTAGATATATACCTATATCTATAATATATGCATATATAGACACGAATGTATGTGTCAACAAAATGAGCTGTGAAAACATTTATGCATGAATTCTTATTATTTTTTGTTGGTCAAAATGTCAAGTTTTCTTTGCACTTGAAGACAATTGCGTGTGGCCCACTGTGCATGCAGACAGTCTCTTCTCTCTCTCTCTCTCTCTCTCTCTCTCTCTCTCTCTCTCTCTCTCTCTCTCTCTCTCTCTCTCTCTCTCTCTCTTTCTCTTTTTGTGTATATATATGTGTGTGTATATTAATATGTATTAAACGTTCGTCTGCCTGTCTGGCAGCGCTTTTTGTTGTTGTTCTTTTCATGTTTTAGCCACTACCGCCAAGTACAAACAACAACAAAAACAAAGCGAAAAGTCGTCACAAACGTCACTAGCTGTCTCCCCCTGATTCTCTCACTCCACCATCCGCCGCATCAATCAGTTATTCGGTGCGGGAGGTGATTCGCTGATTTTTTCTTGTTGCTCTTTTTTGCTATTCAGAATCCGATTTATGCTCAAATATTTTCACTTTGGTAAGGTTGTCTGAAAATTTTTCCATTGTGACGTTTCGACTGGCAGCTGAGTGGACAGAGTTGCCAGCTCGGTGTGATCAATGATGTGTTGTTGGCTTTTGTTTTTATCGTTTATTATTATTTCTTCTGCAGTCGCTGACACTTTTGTTTTGTTTTACAATTTCATTTGCACCATGCCCTTTGATAATGATGCGACTGAATGACAGAGAGAGAGAGAGAGAGAGAGAGAGAGAGTGAGAGATAGATAGAAAGCAGGGCAAAGAGCGAACGGGCAACGCTCAAAGCTTTATCGCTTCATTGACTTTGACAATTTGAAATTGCTTTGGCTCCAAAGTTCACAACTTACTGTAAATGATTTTGTATGTATGGATTTGTGTGTGTGTGTGTTTACAAGCTGTTCAATAAAAGCTATTGAAAAAAAAAAATGGCGCATAGAGCTAAAAGAGGGTGTAATAAATATGTAGATGTATCTGTGTGCATATATGTATACACGTATGTTTGCGTGTATTTGTGTGTCCATTTAGTTTTCTTCGAATCAATTTGCGTTGGTTTCAATTGTGCCGAGCCAATAATAATTGACATAAATGTCTGGCACGGGCAAAGAAGGCCGCATGAAATATTCAAAACTGTCTGACATGTTTTTTCTACATTATTTATTGGATCAGCAATATGCCAGGCATTATCCCAGGCAGTCAGGCAGCCTGGCAGCAGCCAACCCATCCAGAATGACGTTTGCCTTTCTTTCAGACTGTTGAAACTGTTCGCAGCGATAGACAATATGTTACCAATGGCTTTTCAACTGTGCTGCTGTGCGGTAATCCAATTGGTTCAAGTTAAATCGCTTGGGGGAGCTGGAAATTAAATTTAGCTAATGTTTATTTCGTTTAATTAGACAACTACAAGGCAAATAGAATATTTATGTACACACCAGCCGCCATACATTGACGCAGAAATTCACGGCAACAACAACATTAACGATAATAATAACAACAACAACATTAAAGATTATATACTATGTATGTATTTTTCTTCGGTTGCTTTCAACATACTTGAAAACGTTAAACAAGTGTTTTGTTAATGTTTGTTTGGCTAAATCTTTAATGTGTATTGCCAGAAAAAACCAAAAGCAACAAAAAACAGAAAGAAAAACCGAAAAAAATACAAATCAAATCAATTTTCTCAACGTCTTGAGCTTTAATGCATTTACCATTGAAATACAGTTCTAATTGTTGTCAGTGTTGGCAATAATAAATTTGCTAAAAATCTTGAAGCTAAATGCAAACTTAAATATATATTTGTTCACCTCTAATAAAGTAAAAATTTAGTGTATTGAAAAATAATGTAAAAAAAACAGTTTTTTTTTTCTGCTCTTCAAACTTGTTTGCCCAAACTTAATTTTCAAGCCAAAATTGCGAAAAACTAGCTAAATTGGCAACACTTGTTGTTGTTGCTGTGGCCAAAAACTGCAAAACTTTTATGCACACACACACACACACACATGGAAATAAAACCGCCGTTAGTAAACATGACAGAGGGGCAGAGAGGGAGAGAGAGAGAGAGTAGTGTGTGGAGAGCGTGTAGAACACGAACGCTCAGACGAATAGTCATATTCGTTTTGGTTGCTTTTGCTAATTTTAAAATAGACAAACAATTTTTTATTTCAATTTACAGCAGCCAGCAGCCAATCGCACATACAAACACACACACGCACACACATACCTATGCACATGCATACATATGTACATATATTCGCGCGCGCTCACTGCCCAGACACATGACTCGACGGTGCCGTCGCAGTCGCAGTCGCAGTCAACGCAGCTGCCATTGCTTTTATTCCTCAGCCCGTTTTCAAACAATTTTGTTTGTTTTAGCGAGTAACTTGGTTGCGTATTTAAATATTTATATATGTACCTATTTATAAATCTCACTGTCTGTCCGTCTGTTTGTCTGTCTGTTTGCGATAAGCATGATTATCATAATGGTTAGTTAGCACATTTTTATTAGGTTCCTTCGGCGGGCGCCCATTAGCAGCGTCGCGTCAAGTGCAGCACAGTGCATTAACAGAGTGTTGTCTTTGTTCTACAACGACTAATCGTTGCTCTCGGCTGGTCCCCTTCTGTCTCACTCTCTCCTTCTCGCCCTCACGCGGTTCCTGTTTATTTGCATTTGCATTATATTCGTATTTGTTTTGCAACTGTTGGCTGTTGTTGTTATTTATTTATTTTTTTTTCTGTTTGTTGTTGTTTTATTGGAATTGCTTTATTTTGCTCTCGTTTGTCAATTGTTGCGAATTGTTTTTGCATTTAATTGGCATGTTCCGTGCAATGTACTTAATGAATTTCACGTTGTGCGTTCACTGACCGATCAACCCATTCGATTGGTCTATATATACATGTGTGTGTATGTGTGTGTAAAAGTCACATGAAATCAATACAAAGCGCTTTCATGGTCTGTTGTGTTGCTGTATTCTCATTTCGACTTATTTGTACAGGGTATTTGACAGCCAATCTAACATTATTACATACTCACCATTTAGTCATGCAATTTGACTAGCAATTATTTCAATTACATATATACATATATATACACACACAGTTACATATGTATATATTAATTTTTAATTTATTTAATTTCTCTCGTTTGTTTTAATTTTATTTTGGGCAACCGTAAACCCTCGCAAAATGGCGCTCATTAGTGTCCTCAAAAGTCATTTACGATATGACTCTCAAACTGTGTGTGCTTTCACGTGCACATCGACTGCCAAAAATAACGGCACACACACACGCACACTTGCCCCACACAGACAATCGCACTCACACACGCACAGATACATAATATAGGCGCAATCA
The DNA here is from genome assembly GCA_030914335.1 of Drosophila borborema. Lineage (NCBI taxonomy): Eukaryota > Metazoa > Arthropoda > Insecta > Diptera > Drosophilidae > Drosophila > Drosophila borborema. Next base: position 481,555 of record JAUESP010000052.1, read on the forward strand.
ATTTTGTTTCATGTTAATTAATTTTGTTATATGTATGTTTCATTTTGCCTTTATTGCTTGTAGAGAATTCTCTGTATAAGCGCACTTTGTGTCCGTCGTTACGGCACTTTTTTTTTAGTTTTAGTTTTTGTTTTTGCAAATTCTCTGTGTAAATATTTTAATTGCCTTCGGCTATAACATTTTCTAGTGAAACAAAAACATGGGGCTATTTGTTGCACTGCAGCTCAATGCGTTCATTAAAAAATAATAAAACCAAAACGAAAAATTAAAATGTAATGAGCATTAGCTAACGCACACACACACATCTATATGCACGCATCCATCTATACAGATAGACACACATACGAACGAATGCCAATAACAATATGTCACGAGTGGACTATTCATATGCTGTGTTGGATGTAGGACTAAGAGAGAGAGAGAGAGAGAGAGAGATAGAGAGAGATGGTTAGTGGGTATGCACATGAGTATGGGTGTGTGTGTGTGTGCTGGCAGCCATAAATTTGATTAAATAAAGTTTTAGTTGGCGCTCGCTTTTGCATGCTCTTTCTTCTATTTGGCACAAGGAATGCGACAAAAACTATGCTACATGAACAAGCAATAAACCATAAATTTCTTGTCACCAACAACAACAACAAGAGCTGCGACGTAGCGGTTAAACGTTTGTGTGTAACGAGACAAAGAGAGAGAACGCATGTGTGAGAGTGTGTGGTGAGAGTGAAAGAATGTTAAGGTGTGTTATACGCACACGTGTGTGTGTGTGTTGATGTTGTATAAATTTATAATACTTTTCGACTGGGTCGCTGCCTCCCATTCTGTCCCTATGCTGCAATATGCTCTCTGTATGTAAATGTAATGCGTGTGCATGTGTGTAAGTGTATATGTGTGTGCTTATGCTGTCCAATGTGACAGCAACAGACGAAAATGCTTGCAAGCGTTCTAAGAGAGATGGGGCTACATCTTGTTGCTTGTAAATGAAATTGCGTTGTCTGCAATCTTTTTGCGCTTAATTTGCTATAAAAGTGTCAGATGAAAAGGGAAAGCAAATACGAGTTCGCATACTTAAGTACATGCACGTATGTATATTTGTTTGTCTGTATGTGTCTGTATGTGCCTAATCATCCTGTGTAAAACAAATAAAGTCTATGTCCGTTGACTCGTTAAAACAGCTGATAAGATTGCGGCTTTATCTATACGTAAACAGCAATGAACAAATATATACGTATGTGTATTGTATGTACATAAGTACATTCTTCGTTAAGAGCCTATATATTTATTGCCTTATTATTAGCCTTTGCTTATTTCTAGTTATCAAAATTGCTTGTTACCTACCGTCCAGTGATAAGCCCTGATAACATTCTCTCAAAACAGAAAAAAACCGGCACATGGTCATTCGACTTTCGGTCGGTATATGTATGCATGTATACCATGGCCATGGCTTAAGAATATGCAGTTTAAACTGGACATTGCTGACGTCACTGTTGACGCCATCATCCAATGTCACTCACACATACACAATTACGTGCATATATATCTGCTTACATACAGCTGCACCTGGCTGAATGACGAGATTGATTGTAATCTCCTACAATGGTAAATTTAAACTAGTTGCGTCAGCAATCGGGGCTTTGTTAATTATCGTCGTTTAGTGTTGTGTAATGGGCACAATATCAAAATCATGTGCTTAACATGTGCGGGCACTTGAGAGTATATAGGCAAGTATTACAAATAGGAAGGGGAATAAAAAAAAAACAAGTAATGTGTCGTAAAATGTAACTAACTCAATCACAAAATACTTTTAAAGATTAAAAACTTAAACATATGTATATCGGACTTCTCTACAATAATACTTTTTTCCCAAATATATTCAATTTACTCTAATATTAAAAACTTGTAATACAGAAAAACCCCTAATTAGGCCACTTTATTTTACTATGCTAAATAAATTATTATAATAATACTACTTAATTTTTATTTTAACAAGTAAGAAAGCTCTAGTCGAGAATGCTCGACTACGAGATCCCCTGAACCCTCCTTCTTCCCAAAATTATTCGATTCGTTCCTGCACGCGTAAACATGCAGAAACACGCGCTCACACACACACACGCTGATCTACGCTTGTACGCCTGTATGTGTGTAAGTATTGCAGGCGTTTTGCTGTCTCGCTTGCTCTGCCACGTGGGTTTTGCTGCGATAACTTATTTGATTAATAATTCTGTTTCTAGACGGACAATCGTAATCAAACTTTCAGATTATGATCATGATAGTCATATGTATCTGTATGCCAAACTAAAGTGTATGTCTCCAGTATTTGAAATACACTTTTTACACATTTGGGGGTGTGGGGGTGAATTGGGGACCGGAAAACTGTAACACCTTGATTTCCCATTTTTCTAAAGTATTGATAACTTGTAATAGAGAAAAATACAAGTTATGCAATTATCTATTTTGCTTACTATCTCAAATCAATTATTTCCAAAAACTCCCTTCAGAGTTTTACTTAATGCTTAGCGATAACTTACAATTGTTTAAGTATCGAAACCAACTGTACATATCATATATATATATATATATATATATATATATATATATATATATATATATATATATATATATATATATATATATATATATATATATATATATATATATATATATAATAAAAACAATTAACACTTTTTGGTCTTAATTATAGCACTCACACACCACATTTATAATTTGAATTAGCTTTAATTTGAATTTTTGGTTTATTCAGTTCGATAATCGGTTTTTTTGTGTTCATTTATTTTTGTTGTTGTATATATCTTTTATGTGTATATGTAAGTAAGATTTACGACACATTTAGTATAAATAAATTGATATATACATAAATATTTTTGCAACTTGGCGCTGAAATCAAATAATCCGAAAACTGGAAACACACAAAACGAAGAAAACAAAAAACGAAAAGAAAAGAGAAAAAAAAGCAAACAAATCTAACCGATAAAATAATACACAGACAATCGATCGACACGAAATGGATCGGATCGTACACACATCAGCTATAGTAGCCATATATTTTATGGAGTGTAAAAAAGACTAATTATAATAAAAAACGTTTCTTTTATGTTGTTGTTAATTGTTAATGTTTTCTTGATTTCCAATGATGTTTCTCCTTTCCCATTGCCCCCTTCAACCTGCTCTTTGTGCTATATCGATATATCGATTTGTTGTAACCTTTTTGCTCTGTGTGTGTATTCTTTATATACATGTATATATATAAATCTATTATATATGTATATGCATATTTGTGGATTAAATTAATCGTAATGCAGCGAGCATCATCGAGAATGATAGCGATGAATCATCAGAGTTTGCATTGGCCACCGCGCCTATCGTTTACTATGGCGATGCGATTGTCAATATCGGTGAGCCATTTTCGATAACGTGCGTCATACCGATAACCGAGCGGATACACTGGCTAAAGAATGGGGAGTCGATAACGCGCCACAATTTGCGGCACGGCCACGACGAGCACTCCTACACGCTGTCGGAAAGCGCCATCGAAGGTGAGTATCTTATTGATGATTGACGATTGATGATGATGATGATGATGAAAAGACCGTGCAACAATCAATCAATCAAACAATCAACCAAACTGCAGGCGAGAAGCACAAGATCGAGGCGCATCTGAAGGTGCGGCACGCCTTAAAGGTGCACGAGGGCCGCTATCAGTGCAACAACAACAACAAAAATCATCGCCGTGACAACGGCTTTCACATGCTGCACGTGCACAACAAGCAGCAGCAATCGGAGACGCCAACGGAGAGCGGATATCGAACTATCGATGAGCTGACGCCAAGCTCCGCCGATGAGATATTTACGCGCACGTGGCAGGAGCAACAGCAGACACCACAACGGGGCTCGGAATCGCCCACACAATTCACCGCCAAGCAGCACAATCAACAACAGCAACAGGGCAATGCCAGCAGTCACAGCATTGGCTTTGGCTACGGCAGTGGCAGCTACGAGCAGCAGCCGCCGCCGGCGACAACGCGTCGATACAACGAATTGAGCACGTGGCATGCCACAACAACAACAGCTGATGGCGGCCAGGCGGGTATGAATGGCATACATCGCATCTATTCGGCCACGCCGCCAGATTTTCCGCCACCACGCTTGAGCCTACTGGAGCAAACGGTGGCGCCACCCGAACCGCCCACCATACAGCTGTACAATCAAACGCTGCCGATTTATCGAATGCCAATCGACACTGCCACAGCGCATCATCGTGCGCAGCATCATCAACAGCAGCTACTACTACAACAACAGCATCAGCAGCAGCAGCAGCAGCAGCAGCAGCTACAACAATTAAACAATTTTCAACTGCCGCTGCCGCCGCAGCCAATGCAACCGACAACACAGCATCATAATGAGAAATATCAAACATATTCACCGCAATTTGTGCCGCCTGCAGTGGGCGGCGGAGGTGGTGGTGGTGGTATTGGTGGTGGTGGTGGTGCTGTTGGTGTAACCGTTACAACGGCGCCCACAGCGCTAACAACCAGCTACAGCAACAACTTCGGTTTAATGCAGCAGCAGCCCAAGACGTTCTTGCCTATTAAAAAGGGTGAGCCACATACACACATACACTCACTCGCGTTCACACACACTCATACAAACATACATGAAATGACATCTCTCACTCACATACATTACATGGATACAAAGTAAAACTCACTCAAACACACATGCATATAAAGCTCGCTCAATCACACACAAATACAGCTGTGGTCATACAAATAGTATCGCGGCACTAAATGAACAAAAGGTACTTACTGATAAGCTCAATATCAATATCAACAATTAAATTAATAGCAATATTTGTTAATTAGTAATATTAATATTGAGTTTATCATTTTGCGCTCAGTTGCTCAACACTATTTTTGTGACCACAATTGTACATTGAAGTTGTGCCGCAATTAGTTCAATTCTAAACTGAAAATTTTAATTACGGTTTATGATTTCTTGCGTGTCAAAGCGTTAAATATAATTGTTAATTTGATTTGTAACGTGTCAAATTGTTAGGTTTAATTGCGGCTTTTTAATTGAGTGGAAAATAAATTAAAATTTCCGCTAACTTTATGGACTCAATCTTAATTATTATTAATTTGTGTCTTATAAAGTGCTCAGTTTTCTTTTATTTAAAATTAAAATTAATTTAATTATTAATTATTAATTATTAATAAAACAAATCCGAAATCAATTTTAAGCTTGTCAAAACTTAATTGTTTTTAATTTTTTGTAAGTGCATAAATATAAAGTGCTCAATTTTATAAAAATCAAATTTCAATTTCGATGGCAAAACAAACAAAACCAAAATACTGAATTACTTGAGTGATTTCAATTGAACGAGCAACTCTAATATACTCAAACAAACAAAAACTAAACAGAACGTACTTCACTCACAACATTTCACTCAATCTCATATGCGTCTCCACTCCATTAAAGGTAACTGCATTTCATGCATCGTCTTCATCGTCAAAAGTCACTTTCGTCCACTTTCGTTCTTTCATAACGTTTTTTTTAATCGTCTAAGCCTCGCTCTTTTGCTCGTACTCTCGCTCGCCATATGCTCTGTCTCTCTTTCTCGCTCTCCCGCTCTCCTTAAATCGTTATCAGCGCACGTCTACATTGCTCAAACTCCCCCCACATCGTTTAGTCTATTTTTGTTGGTGTTGTTAATCGTTAATCGTTCGCTAGTGCTCTTAGGCTTTGACTATTCGCCGATACTTAAGCTCGTTCGCCCACACACACAAACACGCTTACATACAAACAAGAGGCAAAACTTTAAGTTGAGCTTTTTTTTATTCCTTTTTGTTGTTGCTTGATATATTTCATTTTACTCTTACTGCAACTTTTTTTATTTGATTTGTGTGTGTGTCCCTATTGTTGTTGTTGTCATTGTTGTTATGTATTTATATATATGTATATGCATATTAATATATTTTACTCCATTTATTTTAGTTGTTTACCTTTGCTTTTGAATCACACGACTGGCAGGTGCACAGCGCCTCACTGACCCCTTTTCTCTCTAACTCTCTCTCTCTCCTTCAGTCGGTCTCTTCTGTCTCGTTCTCTCTACGGCTCTTCAATTTGATTGATTGGCAGCCATTTTGTTTGACGCATATTAAATCCATGTGTAATTCAGAATTGGCGCTCAGCCGCTTGATAAGCATTGTTGTTTTGCCCCCCAATGACTGTGTGTGTAACCGCGACTTAATGTTTATTGCCTTTTGTTTCATTTATTCTTTCGTTTGCGTATATTTGTGTTGTTGCTTTTGCTCTTACTTTTGCGTTTGTTTTTCGTATGGCGATAAGGACAAAGCTAATATATGCATACATGTGTCATGTTTGTATGTGTGGGCTAATGTTTATCGATTATCAGTTATCGACAATTTAGCTGTTGCTTTAGTTTTAGCTTTACTTTGCTTATCGCATAACTCGATAACTATTAATAACATTTAGTATTTAAAATACCGACAAAAACGATTATCGCTCCATTTGCAGCTAATTTAAAAAATAAAATTTAATTAATGTAATTTAAACGAATTATATAATTGTTGCATACTGCATACCGCATATATATATAAATATATATGTCGCGCAAATCAAATTTATTTGATTTCAGTCCAAGTTAAAAAATATCTTAACTAAAATAAATATATATACATATATATATATATATATATATATATATGTGCCAAATTATATATATAGATATATATTTATAAATATATATATATTTAAAAGAAATATAAAATATTAGATATGTATGTTTAGGCGAAATAAAATTCGAAAATTAATAAATATATATTTTTTTTATTTTGGTTTTGTTTTTCTTTGACTTGGGTTTATTTCTTTATTTATTTTTTTTTTTTATATGGGGGCTATAAGAAAAATTACAAATATAGATTTTATTGCAATTCAAATTGTGTTTGCAAAATTATTTAGATATCCATATTTTTTAGTGCAAATAGCATTTGTGTGTGAAATTTTTATTGGTATTTTTGATTAAAGTTGCAATTTAAATTTTGATTTGTATTTATTTTTTTTATTAAATACTTATTAGAGTTTCAATACAATCAAACAAATATATATGTGTACCTATATACCACAAACATCTTAGCTCATTTTTAGCTCCCAGATCTTAATCAAAATCGTTATAAAATATAGAAAAAAAAAAAGCCCCTGCGTAAACCCCCTTTGAACACCCCTCATATATTAAGCTCTCGCCTCTACAATAAAACAAAAACTCGTTAATATAATTATACCTACCATAAACGATACCATCTATCTATATCGATAAATATATATATATTTTTTTCTTTTTCTTATATGCATAATTATTTAGATAAACATTTTTCTTATGTAAACGTTGTGTCCTACTCTAATTTTTTGGGATATACAATTTGTGTATATATATATATTTTTTATTTGATAAATATTTGCTTTATATTGATGTTTTTCTCTTTCTTTCTCTCTCTCTCTCTCTCTCTCTCTCTCTCTCTCTTTCTGTGTGGATATATAATTATGCTCGCTTTAGGGCCAGATTCCTTGGTGCCAAATTATGACCATGTGGAGCGTCAACTCAAATTTTACACTATTCGATCGCCGCTTGTGCTCAGCTGCAATGTGAAAAATGTGGAGTCCGATGATCCACTCATATGGTAAGTCCAAAAAATATATGCACTAAAAAAATTGTGTTGACTTGTGACTTATGTAGACAATATATTGCTAAAAATTATGAGATACTCTAGTTGAACTAGTTCACTTAGTTCAGTAAAAATAAAATTTGAGAATAATTTATCAAATTTTATAAAAAAACAGACAAATTCAAATTAATTAAACTTTTATTGGACAAATTGAAAATTCAAGCAAAGGAAAATATATAAAATTTATTAAATTAATTTAAAAAATAAAAAAAAAAGCAAGAAAATATATACAATTTTTCTCAGTGTAGAATGTCATTCAATTTAATAAAAATCAAAGCAATTAAAAAATAATTAAAAACAATTATTTAGCGAGAAGTGAAGCATATCAGTTAGCAGTTTCTTACAGTGTACTCTCAGCTTAGCCAATAGAATGACAGATAGAAGGCAGTTGGACGGGCAGTCCGTCAGTTTAAGTCTTTCCCCTGACTCTGGCCTATGGCCTTTGGCTCTGCATACTACACATAGTTGGCAGTTATAAGAGCAATCATTTTAATACGGCACAGCTAAGCACTTTTGCTTAATTATGTTGCCCAGCCACGCCCCCTTAACCAAGCACTTGACTGACGTAACCTGGAGAGCATAGCATAGGCGCCGGCTGGCTGGTTAAGTGGGGGGGTTAGTTGGGGGTGAGTGTGTGCTAAAAAGTGCCCGATTACAGGGAGTGGGCTTATCCGAATCTAGTTGGTATATATGTATGTATGAATGGGTGTAAGCATGCATATGTGTGTGCGGCTGTGTATGTGTGTGTATGTGTGGGTGGGTGTGAAAGAGGCCTCGTAATGGTAATGACACTTTTTGTCGGTCGCCAGGGCCAAAAAACTTTGCATTGCGTGCCTCACGTTGAATTAGTCCTGAATAATTGGCACCAAAAGTTCTTGAACTGAATAAAAATATAGGTCTATGGAATTTTCGGCTAACAAGACAAGCGATACAGAGTCGAAAACTTTTGTATTCCTTAAATATGGAAGATATAATTATTGGTTGGAAATGAGAGCTGAAAAAAAGCAGTAGCTGGTTTATAATATTGAAATAGGAGGAAATCAAAAATATAACAAAATAATTATTAGAGACTATAACTTATTGTTCTAATACGAACTACCGATAACTCAACTTATCGGTTAGCCAAAGTATCTAGAAGGTTCCGCATATTTTGTCTGATCATCGATAACATTTCTATCGATTATTAATCAGTAATCAGCAACACAACTCCTGCTATTGTCTTAGTTGCTACAACTCATAATTACTATACCAGTTGTTTAAAGAGCTAATTAATAAATCGAAAACAATTATATATATTATATATATTATTATATTATATTACATATATTATTATATTTTATTATATATATTATTATATTATATTATATTATATATTATACACATAATATATATTTTGTGTCATTGGCTAATAAATATGTATTTGACCAACTTATCGATATCATCGATAACACATCTGAATATTAACGTCTGTTTAAATTATTTTCCTATTTAATTTAGTTATATTATTATACTAACTTATTGATATTTGTATTGCAACCATTTATCGATTACTGTCTATGCTTCTTTATTTGATTTAACTAATTGCTATATACTCTAATTTGTTTGTATAAATAGGAAAAAGGGCGGCGTCAACGTGACGGATGTCTCCTCACTGAGAGGACGCTTTAAACTTATCCATGCCGAAAGAAAGTTCATAATTGATAGAACGGAACCTCACGACGATGGCGACTACAGTTGTGAGTTCAAGGGCGTGTCCAAAGATATTCACGTGATTGGTATGTAAACAAAGAGATAATTAACAAAACTATATTTCTAAAATTGAAAACAATTTATTAAAATTGATTGATATATTTATTTATTTATTATTTTTTATTCAGCTCGCGTGGTCGTACTAGTGCCTTCAAATGCTGGTGTTGTAGAGGGTGAGAAAATGATGATCTCCTGCACAGTTCTCGGTAGCAATCCTCAATTGTCATGGAGCTTTGGTGAGTGATCTAAAAAATGTGTATATATAGAGAAATAATAACTATTTGAAATTGAAATTTAAAATATTAAATAGTTTTTTTGATAGTTCTTCTAAATACAAAAATAGATATATAGGAAAAAACTTATAAATGAAATATTTCCTATATTATATCGATTATCGATTCATATTGGTGATTTCCATATCCACATTCTGTCGTCTATGTACTATATAGTACAACACTTATATCTGGAGTAAAGGCTTCTTAAAATCATTGCCTAAACAAAGTTCTACCAAACTAATTTAACTTCAGCAAAAAACTACGAATCTCTCTCATTTTTTTTTTCTGTGAAACTTGAGCATAGCGAAAAATTCGACTAAATCAAATGTAAATTAAATTTCTTCTTCTCTGCTCTTCCCACAGCCAATTACACAAATGTCACAAGTAGCACAGGTCGTTATATATTGAAAGCGGATGATAATAAAGTAGAGAATGCAATTTTAATGATTGAGAACGTGACATTGGAAGATAGAGGCTCTTACACATGCCATGGACGCAATGAGGCCAATGATTATGGCAATAGCACCGCTGCCCACGATAATGTTATCGTTCGTGTTAAGGGTAAATTATACAGCTCAATATACACTATACATTGATATACATATATATATATATTTATATATGTAACTGATTTCTATTCTCTTTGCAGGCAAATTTGCTGCCTTGTGGCCTTTCCTTGGCATTTGTGCTGAGGTTTTGATACTTTGTTTGATCATTCTCATTTATGAGAAGAGACGCAACAAGAGCGAGCTGGAAGAGAGTGATACTGATCCACAAGAACAGTAAGTTGCCAACAACAACAACAACAACAACAACAACCACAACAACAATACCAACAACAACAACAACATGAAATCAACAAACAACAACAACAAGCAGTCCACAACAAACAACACCAAATATTTTGTAACAACAATTTGAAATGCAGCAGCAAATTTACATTTTAGTTAATAAACTGCAAATTAAAGACGTTTGAAGCTGCATACGCAAATGCGCAACAGACAAACACACATACACACACACAAACACACATACACACACACAAACACACATACACACACACAAACACACATACACACACAAACACACATATACAAACACACACATACACACATACACACATACACACAAACACACATACACACACACACACACACAGAGAGAGACATAAGCAACGTACTTACACACAGACACAGCAGCAGCAACAGCAACAAATTTAGCAAAATTTTTCTTAGTTAACAAAATTTAAAAAGAAAAAAAATTATAATGAATAAAAAAACACATAGTATATATTTATAAAAATGCAAGTATTTATAAATATATAAATATATATATATATATATATATATATATATATATATATATATATATATATATAAATATATATTGGCGCGCAAAATGCAGCTAAAAACTATTAAAAAAAAAAAAACAACTAATTTTGTTTTGCATATTTTGCTTTTGTATTTTATATATATATATATATATATATATTGTATATGATTTTAGCTCAGCTTTTTGCGTGCCACAAACAAAAAAAAAAAAAAAACATGAAACTTAAACTCAATAAATAAATTTATTGTTTATGTGCTGCCTAGTTAATAACTTAACAACCAATACACAAAACTAATTTAAACTGTGTGCTAAACGAAAACAAAACAAAACAAAAAATTAAAAACAAAAGTTGTGCTTTAAAACTGACAAACACACACATCAAACACACACCAAACACACATCCACACATCCACACACACATACAAGCGTAGTAGCCATATTGATATACTATATATATATATCTATGTATAATTGTACAAGTATATATAATGTGTATAATACAAAAGTATGCATTATAAAATTTTTATTATTTGCTGCGCTTTTTGTTTAATTTTAAATGTTTCTTCCTCTTCTCGCTGTTGCCCCAATTTAAAAGTAAAATCTAAAAAATTCAAATAAATTTCCTTCATTTTTGGTTTATATCGAGTGCATCATATTAAGATTTTTGAATGTAAACAATGAAAGAAAAAAAAAACACACACATATATACACAAACACACACACACACACAAAAACATGTTATGAACTTTGTTTTTAAGTACTTATTGTTTAATTCTAATTTAAATAATTAGGCTTGAATGAAAGTGAAATTAATGCAGAAAGCTTATCAATTCTATATATCTATCGTTACTTATGTATATTATTATTATGCCTTATTATAAATGACTATCTAAGCTTAAAAATGTTTGGCAATAAATTCTTTGTTTATAAACGATAACACGACAACAACAACAACAACAAACACGGCTACAATTAGTTTACAAAACGAAAAAAAAAAAAAAACAACACATTTCTTAATTACAGTTATATTGATTTCTCTTTATTTTATTCGATTGTCATTTCTTGAGCACCTATAACTAATTAGTCTGTACACACACACACACACACATGCACACACACCAAAACACAGAAAAGTATTTGTTTTCTCTTTGCGCACTTTTTGTTTCTATTTTTTTCAGTTTGTTTTCTTTTTCTTTCGTCATTTGTAAATTTTCTTTTGTGTGAAGAACTTGATATAAATATATATATATATTTACCGCTATGTCTAGCATTATGTTTATATGATTTGTTTTTGCCGTCTATTATTAATATTATAATTAAATTACATTTATAAAAAAAACAACAACTTGTGCTATTTTTTTCGCTTTTAATTTCTGAGATTGACTTCAAATAGAATGAATAAAAACACAAAAAAAAAAAAAAACAAATGTAAATTATACAAAAAACAATTGAAATATAAAATGCATTTTTTAATGTTCACACGTTGTATATTTGTATGTTGTATATGATTTGCCTCTATATATATAGATGTGTGTTTGTAGCTGCTGTATAGCTTATGTAGAGATCTTCCCAACCTATATGGCTGTAATATAGAATATATACATATATATGTATTTGTATATACAGTTAATCAGTATTAATTGAAGATCAGCTAAACTTTGTATATTTCTTTTGTTTTTACTTTTGGGAATTATCGCTATATATATATATGTTCGCTTCTTTTACAATTTTTATAATTTTTTTTCAGTTTGAAAGCTTTAATCGTCGAAATTCGTAGTGCCAAAAAAAAAAAAAAAAAAAACAAGAAATTTGTGTAGCTATTTAATCATGTGAAGAGCTAATCAAATTGTATTTCATTCTTTTCTTATTTTCCTCCCCCTCCATAAAAATCGAAAAAAAAACCATCGTCCAAAAACTAACAAAATTATATTTCGTATGCCGTAGTTGATAAAATTCGCAATAAGTAAATAATTAATGCATAAGTAAATAGGTAAATGCCACAGCCTGCAGCTTGATTGATTGATTGATTGAATGATTGAATCGATTGTTGTCGCTAATGCTAAAAAAAAATAAATAAATAAATAAAAAGTAAAATCGATTCAATCCCACCTTTAAAAAATACCAAATCCCAGCGTGCAGCCGTAAACAGCAACAACAACAACAAACATCAACAACAACAACAACTATAACAATAATATTATTAACAAATAAAAACAACATCAAGTAGTCTAATATTTGTACCAGCAACAACAAAAGTTACAAAAAAAATCCAAAAAGTAAAACAAATCGTTTTTTGTATTATTTCGGTTTATAATGTAAATTTTTGATTTCTTTGTTAGTTTTCTTGTTATGTATTGATTGACTGATTGATTGATTGATTGCCCATTTAGTTCACTTTGACCTTCAAATATGTTCTTCTAGTGTCACATTGCGCCAATCTCTTTGACTCATATGCGATTTTTTGCCATTTGTTTTCTATATATTGCAGGAAAAAGAAAAGGAGAAATTATGATTAAAATAAAAAAAAAAATTCCTAAAAACAGCCTAAAAAAATATATAAATAAATACTAAAATCGAAATATAATTGAGAATAACATAAACATAACAAAACATATTTATATTATATATATATATACATATATATATATATATATATAATATATCTATAAATGAGAATCTGTTAAATACATCCATGAAAAATCTCCCCCTCACACCCGAAACTTTTCAACTTTTCACAAAATATTGTATGAAAGAACATTTTGTTTAGTCCAATTGTATTTTACTATAAACATATTTATAAATGAACAATTTAAAAAATTAAAAAAAAAAAAAAACTTAACATTAACAAATGAAAGTGATAGCAGTTAAATGAACACTAAAAAAGTAAAATCGGAACTTAGCAACTTTAAAGGAATCTATGGATAATGCGGACAGATCGAAGACAGATGAAGCCAACACCGAAAACGCAGTACTATTAATAATACTACAACAACTATCAAAGATGTCACACAAACACACACACACACACACAACAAGCATACGTAGCACTCTATCCGCCATCTTAGTAGGAAAAAAATACTAAAATACTAAACTAAAGTCCAGAAAATGTTGTACATAACCTACAAAAACTAGTGAAAAAGAAATTAAATGCAACTTTAATATTTATTTAATATATATGTCTGAGGTTTGTTTCTTCAATTGTAGCTAGAATTTTGTCTCTCTTTTATGTTTTTTAAAATTTGTTCGGGGTGCATCAGTTTGAGTTCTTTTGGCTGCGAGATCAGTATGATAGGAGAGAAAAAACCGAAAAAGAAACTAAATTAAAGAATTATGAAAAGAATAAAAAAAAAACAAAAACAAAAACAAAAAAACTGTTAAACGAGAAATGTTAAAAATTTGTTTATTATTATTAGTTAAAAATAAAATAAAACAAAATTTAAAAAATAAAAGTAATGAAATGAAAGAAACCAAAATGAAAAACTTTTTAAACAATTAAGTAGCGCGTTATGAATATATTTTAATAACAAATAAAAAAAAAATAAAAAACCAATGCTGTACGATTTATGATAGAGAACATAAACAAAAAAACAAAAAAAAAAAACTACATTGTATATTTGCATAATTTTTAACTATTACAAAATAAAACAAAAACAATTACAATTAATATTAATACAAGAAAATGCGTACTGCCAAAACTTAAAAAGTTCAGTACTAATTGCTTATACTATGTATTTTAATTATGAATTATGAATTGATTATTGATGAATAATGGAATAAATGATGATGATGATGATGATTGATGATAATTAATGGTTCATAATTTATAATTGATGATGATAGATGATGAAAATGATTCATGATTTCATAAAAGATGCTTCATGAATTTGATTGATGAATGATGATGAATTGGTGATGTACATGAATTATGAACTATGACGAATGATTGATTAAAGAATTATGATTCATGACTCATTTGAAATCATTCATTATAAATCATGAATCAATGAAACGTGAACTTTGAATCATTTATCATAAACTATGAATTATGTATTATTAGTTATAAATCATAAAGTATGTATGAATCATTAGTTATGAATCATGAATCATTAATTATGAATTGATGATAGGTGATTGCTGATCGATGATCAATGAATTACATAAATTCTATTGAAATAAATTTTGCCTCATTTTTGGTCAACAAAACTAAAACTAAAACAAAATACTGTTAATTATTGATTGGATTTTGTTTGTTGTTAATATTCTTCTTTCTTCTTTCTTTCTTCTTTTATATGTTTGTATTTGTATAAACAAAAGCAAAGTGAACAAAACATAAATACTAAAGCGGTCTTCAATTTTCGTTGGTAACTCAAAGTAAAATATTTGTAAATCATTTTTTCTCTTCTATATGTATTTATATATTTTCATTCGGTTTTTTAATTTTTTGCCGCCACCAAAGCTTTAAATATTTATATATATATGAATATATATAATAAAATTAAAGAATAAAAAATATTGATTAAAACAACCAACACGAGACATTTGTATAGTAAACTAATAAATAATAATCGTTCTTGTTATATACCGAAAATTAAAATAAAAAATAAAATAAAAACAAATGGATATCGATAAATACAATGATCGATATACATAAATAATTAAATATATATAGAAACAATTAAATAGCCTAGCATAAAAACATATAAAAAATACATACTTGGAAACCGTCGTAATCGTAATGCTCTATCGATCGATAATATGACAATTGTTATCGCAAATCGAAATTTGAGAAAATCGTAGGGGCTTTGTCTATAAGTTTTTTTTATGGTACGTATAAATATGTACAATGTTTTGTACAGTTTGTGGCTTATTTGTGTAACGACTATATATATATATATATATATATATATATATATATATATATATATATATATGTGTGTATATGTATATATATATAGATCCCGATCTATATAGTATATATGTATATGTGTGTATATTGTATACAAAACAAGTTTATTAAAAATCATAAATAAATTGCTTTAGTTTAATTAAAACACAATTTCCTCCTACCCAAACACACACGCACACACACACACACCCACGCACTTGCATATATTGTGTATATGACCTATATATATACATATATTTATATATATGTGTATAACCTCTTGAACTGATTAAGTGAGCCCACGTTGCTTTATATATATGTATATATAAATATACACATACACGTACGTGAACAACAGCTACGATACCTATTTACTGCTCTAATGTACGACGTAATATTACCCACAAACAACAACAACAAACACAACATTAAACAAGAACAACAACAACTAAGAACAACAACAATTTTGAAACAAACGTCAACTATTGCTATATATACTACAACAAGAAAAAACATTTACATATATATATATATATATATATATATATATATATACATATGTATATATACATATATACACTTATATACAACAAAGTACATACGCAGTATTGTATGTTTTTTTATGTTAATTTTCTATGTACAGAACAAGAACAAAGCCTGACAAACAAACGAACAACAAATCGTGTATCCTATAAATCCTCAGTATATATATATATTTGAAAAACGATTTCTCTTTAATGCCTTTCTTTTTTCGATTATTTACATTATGATTGTTATTACAACTAAAAAAAAACTGGCACACAATTTTAAAACTCCCGCATTAAGCGCTTCATATACAAAACTAAATACTAAACAATACCAAAATTAAGCTAAGCGAAACTTATATATACATATATACATGTATATATGTATGTATATATATATTTATATGATAACAAGATAATTTTAATTTAGTTATAAGTCACGTTAAAAACAATTTGGATCAACTACGTATATTTCATGATGTAGTATTCAGAAAATCTACACATAAATTAAGCAACAAAATAACGTTTCACCTACGATCCTTTCAGTTTCCAAACAAACAACATACATAACAAAAATACTATAGATACTATAAACTATATTAAATACACAATTAGTTACAACAATCGATCGATATCTATTGCAAGTCACACGTTTTGATAACATTTACCAACACACTGAAAACTAACACACACGAATTGGCAACACTTTTTCTGTGCAAAGCCACGATTCAACCGATGACTAATTGGCATCACTTTCTGCGTATGTGCCACAATTATAACTAATTGGCAGCACTTTTTTCCAATGGAAAAACTTAAATTGAAGAAATGAAATGAATAATCCCTTGATCTAGTTAGAGTTCCGCAAACACTTGTTTTTGTTTTGCATACCATTTACTTCTTATTATTTAAAATGTAGCATAAAATTAGTATATATATGAAAAATACATAAATTTAAAGAAAAAGAAAATGCCTTAGGGTTTCAGTAGGAATACAAAAACGAACAGCAATGAAACTTAAACTCTTTAAATGCCCAAGAAATAGTTAATTAACAAATAAAATATTTATATAGAAGGAAACAGATCAGAAAAAAACGTGTGGCTTGCTCTCAGACAAACGTATATATATAGGCGTATAATCAATTTGTATGAAATACTCTATAAACCAGTTAGAAATACGGGTAAAAAAAAATAAACGTTAAAAATAATCAACAAAAAGATAGAAGCAGCGACATTTATTCTTATTTGTTAAACAAATGAAATCCCGACTGTCAGCCAAAAATAAATGAAGAAAAGATAAAAAATTTTGTAAGATTTAAAAGGAAGCTGAAGAGAGAGAGAGAGAGAGAGAGAGAGAGAGGGAGAGAGAGACCGGTATGAACGGAAAGAGAAAGAGAGAGAGAGAGACCGGTAGAGGGAGAGAGCTGCAGAGTTGAATCAATCAAGTGCCCCCACATATAAAGTTAAATATATATATACACTTACATAGACACACACACACAGACAGACACAAGATAGCTACCCTATAGAATATCTGGCAAAAGTTTATACATATATATATCGTTTTTTTTTTTAAATTTATTTTTGGCTGTTCGGTTTAAGCTGGCAGCAAATATATTGAAAATCCAGGCGTCTTCAACTAGGCAAATACTAACTAAACGCTAATTACAACTACAACTATGAACTATGAACTATGATTTTTTAGCAATACAACATAGTTCTATATATATATACCATATATGTATATATATATATATATAATCACAAGTCAACAGGGCACATCGCTTCTTAACTTTATATATATATATATATATAAGTATATATATATTCATTTCGAGCAACTTTTTAAAAACCAAAAACCAACGCAAAACTTAAATTTAAACACTAAACTTTAACTATAAACTATAAAAATATTAAAAAAAAAAAAAAAGAAAACAAAAAGAAACTTTTTAAACTAATATTGAATTGAACCCAAGGAAGTGTTCATTAAACTAAAAGAAACAAAAACCAGATATATATATGTATATGCATATATATATGTATATATATATGTTAGTATATGTAACCGACACGACATTTTGTATGGCTATTTAGCTAAGTAATTTATTGTAAAGAGTTTAAACAAATTGCAAGCAAAAAACCAAAATTAAACGCAAACCTAAAAGATAAACCACAAACAAACAAAATACATCAAAACATTTCGAAACAAACACATTTAACGAATTTCATCTACATAAAAAAATATTAAAAAAAAAAAAATAAATTAAAGCCTAACGAAAAATTCTCTTTCTAATATATACATATATAACAAATATACATATACAAATATACATATACATACGTACATAAATTTATACACATACACATACACAGAAAAAAAAGCAACAGGCTTCTAGTTTTGTTTAACAAAATTCAACAAAATTAATTATGCCGCTTATATGTATATAAACAGTAAAAAGTTTTGTATATGTAATGCATAAAATTGTTTAAATGTTTGTCAAAAATATACACAGACACAGACACACACAAACATTCAAATTTAAACAGAGGAAGCCTAGACAGCAAAGATTTATAACTAAGTCAACATGAAAATGAAATGAAGAAATCAAATTGCAATCCCATAATAACAACAATTGTATTATATCTAAGTAAACCTCACCCATTAAAAACTAAATAAATAACGTAATACAACCAAAAACAGTAAATAACTCTAAATTCGTAAGAAAACAAGGTTAATTAAAGCTAAAAATGAAAATAATATTTATATATATTATAAAATATATATAAATGCGGCTATTTGTTAAGGTGATTGCGACTTTCAGCTAACAAAAACTAAATTAGTAATTGTAACATTAAAAATTAAAAATTAAAAAACAAACAATATTTTAAAAGCAAGCGCTTGAATTGTAAATTTTTACAAGGCAACTGTACATTTAGCGCCCACGGCATAAAAACTTAAAATAAAAATGAAAAAAAAAAAAAAACAAAAAAAATAATAAACTAAAAAAACAAAAACAAATGAGTTGAAAGGCACAGCAAAATATATATATAAAAAAAAATAAGAAATATATAAATAAATTTAAAAATATAAAATACAAGCCAGAACGGAAATGAGTTTATTAAATATACATTTAAAAAATTCATAATTATAAAATTAAAACAAAAACCCAATTCGTTGCATAATATTTAAAACGAAGGTAGTATTAACTCGATTGCCTAATTCTAATATTAAAACAAAAACAAAAAAAAAAGGAAAAAAACTATATAAAAAAAAATAATTAAAATTAACAGGTAAAATAATAATGAAAACAAAAAAACAACAACAACAAGAACAACAAAAATGTTATTATACTTATTATACCGATTAAAATGAAAACAAAACAAATTAAAATAAAAATTTTATTTAGATTAAAATCTTTTGCACTCGACAAATGTTTCCCAAGCACTTTGCAGCTAAAAGGTAAGCATAACTGTACAACATCATACAAAAGCTAAGTATAAGAGAAGTATATTTGTGATCAAATATTATTCGATGTAATAAAGTTTGGTTTGGATTAATCTATAAGATTTATCCTGTGGCACGACATTTTAAGTCGATTGAAGGAGGAGATCTGTATAAATTCGAAATCTCTTTCGAAAACTAAAATATATTTGATATATAGTTAAGATAATTCGGATGTTGACATCGAGCACATTTAATATAATTTGAAAGTTGATCTTTTATTTTTTTTAATAAATGATACTGACTATGAATAAACTTTTCAAAGATCAGAATGTACTTGAGTTGAAATTTGAAGTTTAACAATTCGACGTTTACATATAGATGGGATATTAGTTCTGGAAAGCAGAGATCCACATGAATTCGATACAATTTTCATAGATCAAAATACATTTGATCGATTTAGCGAGCTATGCATATGTAAAAACACTTGGCATTTCGTAGTTCTATGGATTGAGATAATCAAATGTAAACAAAAACCGCCAGAAAGCAGAGACTCTTTCCGAAGATCTATAGTTATTAGAATTCAAAACTCGATCTCTTTTTTGCCAAGTCAAGTCATTTTGCATATTGTTTCCAAGTTAAGCCAAGTCGAGTTTTCTTTTTTTTTTTTTTTTTTTAATTCTAATTAATTATAATAACTCATTCGTAAGATTTCTCAGCAAACAAATGTTTCCCAATGTCGTCATAGGCCCATATTTTCTTTTGCGACTTTCAAGCTTTTGATATACTGCAAATGGTGCAACCTCGACGACCGTTGACGTAATAAAAGAAAAATATGATTATATAATAATAATTGTTGCTTTATTTAAAAACGTCTCTACAAAGTTGTTGCTGATTAAGTGTTAATATTTGATTCAGATAACACGCACGTCTATTTTGCTACTTGCATAGCCCAATGTTTAGTTATCATATCATATCATTTATATAATTTTAGATGTATGTATATGTATATATCTATATATATACATATATATCATATCATATTAAACAGCGTCTTACCAAGGTACTAAAGAAATATTTGTCTTGCTGCGAGATAAAATTTGCTGCATAGTTGATTAATCAGGGTGTTAGAGGCATCTTATCTTATCAAGCTGCTAAGCTCTTGACAGCTTTTCACTGCGAACAGTTTGAAGATAATATAATAATATAATATACTTAGTTCCGACTACAATACTTTTACAAATATATAAGGACTTAGGTATGGAAAGTGGGTACATAAGCAACATACCATATATAACATTTTTGTTAGTTTGTTTTTTGTGTTTCCAATTATGCACAGTAAAAATAAATATGTATAATAGAATATAAAATATAATAATGCAATACATCAATATATTCAAAAACACATTGACCTAAACAATTAAAAACGATTCCCTTCATGCCGCTTCACTGCTGTCCATTTGACTGAATCGCATTGTCCTTGACGTAGCTGGGTGCCTGCAACAAATCCGTGTACTGCAGCAAAGCCTCGCGCAACGACCGGGATACCTCGGGCGATGTGGTTGTGGTGCAGTCCACCAAATAGGGATACAAACCGATTAGTAAATCCCAGGCGGGCTTATTAACTGAAAGCAATAATCATTTAAGTTACATATAGCTAGGTAACGGGTATTCATAGTACACACCTTTGGATGCTGGCGCTTTCTTCATGGATACAACAAGTGTTGCGATCGCTTTTAGCACAAAGGAAATTTCCGAAAGGCGAAATCTGCAAAGTAGAAAAACAATATGAATCAAACATCAAATTTTGACTGTCGAAACACCCACCTAGGCAACGGACATTTTCCGCTTTGGCGCTCGTCGTCGTTAAAGCGCTTGAGCACCTCTTGAAAACGATGAAGCAACGCCGTCACAGCCAGTCGTCCGGCGAAGTCCTTGTTAACAGCTCCTGGGGCACCCGTGCTCAATAAATTTGCATTCAGACGATTATTATTGCTTGCCGTGGCCGTGGCCTGATCCTCCAGCAGCGAAAACTGCAGCAGTGTCTCGAAACACGTTTTGGCAAATATTTCGCGCAACTTCCAGTCCGATTCGTAGCAAATGTTGCTATCCGATGCAGAATGAATGGAGCCCTTGTTCAGCAAGACCACAATTTGCATGATGAACTGATGCGGCATCTCGTGAGCGAAGGGCAATACCTCGTCGCGCAGCAGCTCAATCACCTGACAATCTATGGTCTCATCGAGCACGATCTCCTCGAGACCGCGATCCTCGATGGTGCACACACTGATTGGAAATAGAAATTTGTCCAGTGTATCGGCCAAATCGTCCCACAGACTTGCAAAGTGTTGCGGTTTAGCGCGCGCCACTTTCAAGCCCGTGTGCAATACGCTTATCAAGCTGGAGATGGCCAGCTTCCAGGTACTCGAGGATAGACACTTGTACTTCATGGCCAGCGGAGTGCGCAGCGCCTTGACAATGTCATGCAATATCTGCTCCTGCACCACCGACTCCTCGGTGGCCGTACTTTGGTATAGTTTCACACAAATGCTAATGGACTTCTCGCCAAACGGGATATAATTCATGCTGACCACTTCGACGGACGCATTATTCGCATACAGATTGGCCGATTTTCCATATTTGCTGTGCTCCACATTCTGCTGGAATGTTGGCGGTGCACAGGCAAATTTGCTGAAGATCAACAGCTGACGAAAGATGGCGGGTATCAATTGACGGATGCTCGAGTCCAACTCCGCATCCGGCCTGATGGCCTCCTTTTGAATCAGTTCCATACAATCCAGTATGCCATCATGCAGAGGGGTCAGCAATGTATCAGACACAGTGGACATGATGTAAGGAACGGCATCCGTTTGGACGGGTATGCAAACCGCATTGGTCAACACAGTGCAGAACTTATCAAAGTCCGATGCACTGAATCTAAGATAAACAAGAAATCAATCAAGTCTTGAAATTGGTATGTAGTCCATTTAACTCACCTGCTTTGAATGTGCTGAAATATAGCGGGAAAGATTTGTATGAGAGCCGTGAGAAATGCCTGACTGGGTATATAAAAGTCCTCCTGGCTATCGCCGCTGCCACCAACGCCGGACAGATACCTCGAAGTCGCTGACATTTTGGTGCTCTCCATGCCAATGCTTAGCCAGATGTTCCAGGCAATCTGTAAATTATATATACAAATATAATAAACTCTTGTATTATCTTTTTCAGCAAATCGACTCACATTCCATATCTCTTCATCCTGCTGCTGCACTGTCTGGCCATCCTTTAGCCCGCGTTCCGTGCTGTTATGGTACATAATCTCTTGCAGCGATTTGAGTGCCGCCAGAGAAACTTCACCATTCTTGCTCAACGCTGCATTCTGAATGAACTCCAGTATTAGCGACCAAGCACGTTCGAAATCTCCCAGCATTTGAAGCAGCTCGCGCTTAGTGTTGAATACACGACAAACACCCGACAGGGTTAGTACCTGTGTTTCGGCCCATTGTTTTTGGGCCGTGTTACGCGAATGGTGTATTAGTATATTGCCACTGGCATCCACCTTCTCGTTGCTGGCTGAGCTGCTCAACGCACGCACATTGTCCAACAGGGGGAAGAGCACCTGCCACACCAATGCCTGCCAGGTGGGTGGATTCAGCAATGTGCCATGCGCTGCAATTGTGGAGAATAGCGTTTGGCCTGCTGACTTTCGCACCGCTGGCCGCAAATCGACGCATAGCTCGCCCAGCTTGGCGTACAGGCACATCCACAGCTTGTCAAACTGTGGCATTTTCAGAGTGCCAGGAAAGTCGGGCAATATGGCCACATCATCAAGCTGTGTGGACATCAGTTTATCCTGGTTTTGATTGAAAAAGTCTGAGATGTTCCACTGGAAAAGCAAAGGGAAATCATTAACCAATTCAATTACATTTTCTAATCTTTTACCATGAGCCCAATGGCTGTCAGCGAAATATTCAGCTCCTGCGTTTGGGAGCCAAATTTCGCTGCTGTGCTAATGCATAGGGGCAGACAGCGCCAGGGCATGACCGTTAGAAAGTCGGTAATGACCAGCTGCAGGCATTGAAAGGCGGTGCGTATTAGCGGCTCTCCATGATGATCATTAACAGCGCCAATTATCTCGATTATAGCAGGCCAGCCAAATGATAATATCTCGCCAGCTGTATTCAGAATCTGTAACACGCAATCCAATTGGCGTTGACGCACATCGGCATGCATAACAGTAGACAGCTCAGAGAGTGGACTCAGCAACATGGTTTGCAATTCCTATGAATGTAAAGATCTATTAGTATATGATAATCTGGGTTATAGTTATTCTTTGACTCACCAAATTCTCTTTGAGCGGCTGCTTGTGCTTAAATTGCAGCGCCGACTTAACCAGATAAGTTATAGCCTCAACGCCCCATTCGCGCATGCGTATATGCCGATGCTGACACACCTCGAGCAGGTGATTGGTGAGCGGTCGCCAGAGCACCTCAATGCGCGGCATATTCACCAGGCCCGTTTCCATCAGCTTGGCCACAGCAAAGAGCGACGGCTCACGATTGGCATAGGCCAGTTCCATGGCCTCGTGAGAGAGTTTGCACAGTGCATCAATTAGATGATGCAGGGCGACATCATCCAAACACTGACTCGATTCGAATAGTTGGCCAATCATTTGTGACAGCACTGGCAAATCAGCCATGACGGCCGTCTGTATGCCCACATTGGCTTCCACGGCAGGCTTGGGCATTGCCTGCAAGCTGCCGCCTGTTGAAGGTTTCAGTCCCAATATCCAAACCAAATGCTGCAGCGTCTGCAGCACAATGTGCCACGACGAGCCCAAAATACTGCCATTGTTGTGTGCCAGCAAAAGAATCGCGCGCATGCATTGCAAATTCTTATTGGTCAACATCACTGGCGCCTGCATCACGCTGTGTGGCAACGAGGCGCTGGGCAATGGTGTGCCCACAGCCACAATCTGTGGTCGAAAGTCGCCGCCTTCAGCGTTGCAGCTATTAATAAATTGACTGCTCAGATCCTGGCTGCCGTTGCGCGTGTGGCCTGTCCATATAAAAGTAGAACATTATTATACAAATAAAGATAAATATGTATATGTATGTATGTATAAATCTTACATCTGAGATCTACGTCCGGCTGTGCGCTATTGGCAAATATGGATATGGCATAGTGTGGCGGAAAGGAGGCACGACACATGGCCATTATAAATGCATCGCGTGGCTGCAGCTGCTGCAACATGCCGCAAAGTGCTGCATAGTTCTGCATGGCCTTTAAAATATTTTCGGTGGTGCCCTCATCAATGGACGTCTCCACGAGTGGTATGAATGCACTAAGCAGTCCAGACCAGCTGGAATTGATCAATTGTAAGCACAGGGGCTTATATTCCTCGTCCGTAATAATGGCCATATTATGTGTGGGATGCTGCTCCGGTGTGCGCTGAATAACGCCACCAATAGAACGTGTTATGTCCAACAAAATGGCATAGGCCACAGAAATGCCATAACTATCGGGTATGTTGGGCGCATCCAGTTTGTCTAGCATTTCCAAACTAAAAACAGAAAATAGTTAGTAATGTGCTTGAGCGACAAATTCAATTTGCTGCTGCTTACTAGACAGCCTTTGGCAGGCCGGGCGCAAAGGTGGCCACCAAAGGCAAATAGGCTCCACGAAACATAAAGCCACACTGATTATTCCCGCCACTGGAAAGAGCTGCCAATGTACTTGTCTGTTGCCCAGCTGCTCCGATTGCCTGCTGCCCGCCATTACTCAGCACAGCTGATGCATTGATCAGTGAGTAACGCACATAGCTACCCATGGCAGCAATCATGTCGTGCACAATATGCGTTGCGTGATTCTTTAAATCATACGATTTGCAGAAGAATGCAATCAACGTGGACCGCGTCACCAGCTTGTGAATCACCTCTAGAGCTAAAGCACGCTGCCAGTGCGGCTTGTCGGGATCCAAGAACTTAATGATCAGCGACAAAAAGATCTCGCACTCAGTGACCAATATCGTATGATACTTCTGTATCAATATGGCCACCAAGCGCAGTAAACGCATACTGATGGGGAATAGTGGCTTGTCTACCGGCGTAGTTGCTGTACCATTGGTCGGCGCTGGCAACTGACGATGCTTGACATTGGGCGAGAATAGTTTGATGACCAAAGCACAAACACGTTCCTTTAAGAGCAAGCGGAACTCTTGATTCTGCAAGGGAAAAGGAAATCAATTAATATTAAATATATAAAATAGTATTAAGGTTTAACCTCATGGAATACAGCGCTAAAATTACTGAGCACTGCCTCTAACAGTTCTAGGCCAAAGGTACGCGTCATTTCGGTCATGCCAAGCAGCCAGAAGGGTTGTTCTGCATTGACCAACTGCACCAGATCCTGGAACAGATGGAATGCATCCATTGCAAAAGTTTGGCCATCCTGGGTACTGCTGTTGGCATCATTATCGGGACTATTTGAGCCGGATTGCTGCTGTTGTTGTTGTTGCTGTTGCGGTAGACTGTGCACTGAATCCTTTTCCAGATAAACGCGCTCAAAGACCAACGACACCAGTTGCCGTATAGTTGCGCCCGCCGTATTCACAATAGTTGGATTCTTGGTATAATGCAACCGAAAACACAACACAAGAGCCTTGGCAAGAGTATCGCCATGCACCACCAGATTGGTTGTTAGCAGCAACGTCACCGTTTGGAGTACCTTCACTTCCTCTATGTTGTGCTCCATTAATGTCCACAAGGCATTTGTGATATACAACGCGCCCTTCTGATCGACTACCTGCTGTGTAATCAGACGTTGCATCATACCCAGACAGAACTATAAACAAACAAAGCAGGTAACAGTCGTAGAACTATGCAATTCTGATGATGAATGACTCACCTTGATAATTTTCAAGTCTTTTGTTTCGCAGCCTTGGACGAGCGGATAGAGTATCTGATTAACGGTGTAGTAAACAGAATTTTGTTGGCTGCTGCCGGCGGTGCATAATTTGGAGATTGCCTCTTCGCATGCCTGCAAGAAAAAAATCGTAGCTTAATGACCATTGACAAATCAATTAATGCAATTATCATAAAAAAAAATCAATTTAATTTTTTTATTGCTGACCGGTTGCTCTGATAGCAATTTCATAATTGCGTCGTACACACACACACACAGGTGCCGAGAGGAGACGCACCCACGCGCTTCTCCCCCTCGTACACTCCTTGCAACACACTGAAACAACCACCGTATGACAAATTGCCGTTATGATGCACACGTCAGCGGATAGGCAGGAGGCAACCGCAGCTGACCCTGGGTTATGAGCCCAGCCACTTACCTCTTTTATTTGCGGATACTTCTTCTTGGTTTCAAGTGAGAGCGTCTTGAAGTCTGCCTGCAGGGCCTCAACAAATTTATGCACGTCGGTGCCACCGCCCACCACCCCGCCGCCAACAAATGACATTGTTAAACGCGATTTTTTTTTGTTCGGTCTCAACTGCTGTTGTGTGCTTGTTGTATAAACGCGACACTTAGTGCATTATATGTATGCAACATTTAAGTACAACAATCAGTCTAAAAACACATGCGTCTAATCTCACTTTACGCTTATATATGAACCAAACAAATGTACGCAGGCGAGTACAATAACAACGTCGGGTGTTGAAAAATTTTTTGTGAATCGTTACTGACAGCTGCAGCTGACGTACACAGTTTATCGATAATTGCAATGGCGCTGGTGTTCGGACTTGCAAGCAGTTGAGTAGCTGTTGACTGACTTACAATAAGAATTTTATTTATTTTTAATCTGTAACTAGTTTAGGAGTAAAATTATATTTTAAATTTTGTTTGTTTCATTAATAATTGCAATTGCAAAAAATCTAGATATATTTTAAAATCAGAAATAATTTAAATAATTAGCAACATTTTACTGTTATTAACAGTCTGACAATAGTTTAACGATTAATACATCGCTGTTATGAAAGCTGTTATTCGCAACAGGGTGATTACGATCATTTGTAGAAAAAGCAAGAAGAAGCGTAGCAGCACGACCAGCGGACGAACACAGCCGACTCGCAGCACCCGTTGACGACGACTCGCGGAGTAAACAAAAAAAAAATTAACTGTATTTGAGATTTATTTTAATGAGATTAAAACCCTAAATTCTAAAAGCATTTGATTGCATACGTGCTCGCGATGAAGTGCATAAACCAACAAGAGTGTCATAATCCATATAAAAACAACAGCAAATAGTCAACAAACCAAGCAGTAACTGAAAAAAGCAGCAGAAAAACTCGCGAAACCTTTGCATACACAGAAATAAACGCTTAGACTGTGTTTTTTTTTGCTGCTGTAATGCCTGGCCTGAATGACTAATGAAACAGCTTGAAAGCTAACTGACAATAAATTTCGGTAAAACAAATACCTAAGCTGAGGCTGCCAAGGCGATTCAACAAAACTAATTATTGTCATAATTCTTGTTGTTTTATAAGTATAAAAGTGTATTGTCAACAAAACGTTAATTAATTATGAGCAAATACTAAAAATAGCTAATATAAAAAGAGGAAGAGAACAGGCCATCTAGTAATTATGCTTGACCCTGGTCCAACAATAGCCATAGCCACAGACCCAGCGCCGACGACTTTGACGCTGTCTTCTGGCTAACGCTGCCGTTGACGTTGACGCTGACGCCGCTGTCTCAGTCGCTGCTTCAATTAACAAATTTACTCGCCAAGTGACGTTAACGTAGATGTCGGCGTCGCGACTAAGCTGCTGCAGGTAAGTTAGTGTGTGAGTGAGATACAACGACAGCGAGTGGATAAGGAAGAGGGGGAAGAGCGAAGGTGGCAAGACGAATGAGGGCCAGTGATAATGCAATGGGCCAAGCGATGACTGCGTTGTTTTTTTTTATACATTTCATACTCTGAAACTATTGCAAAATATTGAAGTGGGGGTATAATGATGTTGGGCAAGTGTGTGTAGCTAAAAGAGGAAGATATCGATATGTGTATATAAAAATATATGTATAAACATATACAATCATTATCAGCATTTCGAACTCAGTTGATTTAGTAGTCTCTGTCTGTTTAAAGCTTCGAGTAGACCTTAAATGAAGTAAGTTTATTATATTGATAAATATCGATTTTGACATAGACTGGATTTATATACAATAAGAACTTAGTTTGTTTGATAATGTTAAAATTAAATAAACCTAGACAAACTTTAGTTTAAGCTTAGATTTAACATTTTGTTCGGTATCTTCTAGTCGCTCAACCCCGGCTGCAGCACCTCTCACTTAGTTGATTGTTTAATTTATTAACATAAGCATAATATTGTATTTCTTTTTCTTTATATTTTGTGTTTTGTATTTTGTGTGAGTTTAAGTAATAGTGGCTTTTTGTCGTTTATCTTTTTTTTGTCTTTTGGTATTGCCAAATTTTTTAATATTGAGAGCAAAGGTTTACTTCAGCTAGACGGAAATGCTTTACATAGAGCTAGAGCTGATCAGCTGGATATACATATATACATATGTATGATATATCAACCGCTAGCTCTGGTCAACGCCCTCTTTTTGGCATTTTTGATGCGACTTTGATTGATAGCAACATGGTCCAGCCGAAGATTTTTTCTCCTATTTTTCGTTGTTGTTGTAGTTTTTTCTTTAGTTTAGTAGGAAACCCGTTTTGTCAGTATAACCGTCGATTATCTGCGGTTCAATGTACTTATCAGGGTCCATAGTTTTTGTACAATTTCAATGAGAAGCCAAAGCCAATCCTTTGTTAACTACATACATATAAATATGTATATGTATTTTTATTCATATGATGTAATATATATTTTTAACAATTGTTATAGCTTAACAGCGCGTTAAATAATAATTGTAAATTTTTACGTATCTATCGCAATTCGACACTGTTTAGAGCTCATTTGAAAAACTATACACTGAACAAAAAAATGTATTTTGATATAGAATAAAAAAACGTTTTGAAGTTTTTTTTTTGCAAATTCAAATTTTCTTTCTTCGTCTAAAAATTAATTTGCATTAGAATCTATATAATAGACTTTAAACTTTCTATCTGTAGAGACGAATTGAATTAGAACTACAATAAATTTGGTATTAGCATTGAGATGCGAAGTAATCCGAAAATACGTGTTCCAGACGTTGTCTTAAAAAAACTGTAAAGCGAATTAAGTTAGTTTTAATAGAGAAAATATCAAGTTTAAAACTATTGGGCATTAGCTGATGTCTAATATTTATACATTTCACTTTCTCAATTATCAACACATTTAATTTTCGCCAATAAGATTTATTGTTATAAGAAAGTAAAATACTATACTGTATTTATTTTCTGATTTCTATAATGAAATAAATTTCTATAATATTAAATTAGATATATCTGCATATAAACAATTCAATTTCTCTGTATTTAAAAACTATAACTCATAATTCTGTTGAATTAATTGGCTAAACAATAAAATTTCATTCTATTGTTGTTATTATTGTTCTCTTGACTGCGCTGAGTGTAGTCAACTGATAAGACGAGAACTAATTGGTGTGGTCCGTTGATTATGTTAGGGCGCAGCATGTCGGCTAGACCGGAAGCATTCTATTGATTAGCATTTTGTATGCATTGCAGGCAGGCAGGTGCCTAACTAAAGCTCTTATCATCGCAAATGACTCACTTTGCGAGATGAAATATCAGCAACCTAATCTTCTTACTACTTATAATATATAATTTAATATAATATATATCAGCATCACTTTCGTTTTTTTTTCAAGCATTTAAACGCGTCACGCTGCGGTCTCCAATACGTTGCTGATTATTAGTTTTTCCATTGGAAGTGTTTGCATTGGGATTTACGTTTCAGTTTAGAATTCATCTGGGGAGTTTCATTTGCTCTTCTTTGATAAGCGGTTAAATGGCAAAGAGTGCGTCAAAGAAAACACCATAAACAATCTTAAAACAAAGAAACACTGTCAACCGAAATATGTTGTCTTATCAATCTTGTACGTACACTGCTAATAACAACTGTAGTTTGAATCATTTATATGAGTAGTAAATTTAATGAAAAAACAGGCTTTTCCATATGCAGGCAATATTTATCTGTTAGAGACAAGACCTTGACAATTTGACTATATTTAAACTGATGATAACCAAGCTCTGTTTTAGGTGATTCTAAACGTTTAAATGCAAAATGATTCAAGTGAATATTGACCTTCTCTTTTGATAGATCAATCAATAATTAGTCGTCATTTGCTGCAAGAGATATTAAATTGATCGATTTTTATCTCTTATACTCTTTTTTTTGTTGCAAAAAATGATTAAATAAATACAATTAAATATAATTGACTAATTAACGAATTTAACTTTTTATTGATTGATTGACTGATTGATTATCTGATTGTTAAATTTTATTTCCGAATGGAAAATTTATATGCAATAACTATATAAGAAAATTTCCCCCAGTTAGATTAGAAATATTTTGCAGACATCTAGTTTTAGTAAATCGTATCTTAATTGCATTATCTACCAGTTACCTTGTGATTAGAGTGTGTAGCAAAATGATTCAGAATGATATGCCCAGGTATTTGACTTATACTTAATGAGGTGCTTTAATTTGACATTCGATTAGATAAAGACGTTCAGCCACTGGCC
The DNA here is from genome assembly GCA_030914335.1 of Drosophila borborema. Classification (NCBI taxonomy): domain Eukaryota; kingdom Metazoa; phylum Arthropoda; class Insecta; order Diptera; family Drosophilidae; genus Drosophila; species Drosophila borborema. The sequence goes on from JAUESP010000052.1 coordinate 513,172, forward strand.
AGTTATCAATATAGTACTGATAAGTCATGTTTAAATATTTCACTTTTACAGTAGAAGCCAAGCAATTAACACCAATCGTCTTTTGAGATAATAGAAAGGGAAAAGCATTACAAGCAACAAAAAGTTCTATTAATCATGATTTTCATAGAATATTATATTATAATTACGATTGATTGAGGACTTGGAATTCTTAATTAATTTAGATGGGGGTTTTCCAATATTGATTAGTTAAAGTTTGTAAATAATTAAAAAGATAATATTTTATTGTTATAAAAGGTGTTCATATCTGATTTCGAGTTCGATTATATTTTTTTATTAATATTTTAGTATTTCCTAAAAAGGCTCCCATTTGTACAAGTTCCACTGCTTGAGCGACTACTGTAAAACTTTTTAAAAGCATTTTTATCGATTGTTATAAATAGCAAACTTAACTTTCGGTCTTTTAGCTTTTGACGTTTGTCGTAAAACAGGTTCGTTACTTCTTTTTTAATGGAGGTCAACAGAGGAAATGATACTAAAAATAAGTCACAGCTATTATTAACATTTTGAATAGCCCTCTTGACAATTAAACAAGTTTGTTAATGGCATATATATATATATATAAATAGTATATCATTATTATAGTGAAATCAACTTGAGCGATAGGGTTGTACCACTCTAGCTAAAGCTGAGGAACTTGCCAAGTCTCAATAAACGCACCTGGAATCTATAGTCTCTTGCGATAAGAAAGGAAATTCGCAGTTGAGCATAGACTGATTGAAAATGATTGACTTTAAATTACGGCAGCTTTCTAATCTGAAGTATCTGGTTCAAGGCAAGTCAAGTGTGTCTGTGTGTGTGTGTATAGGTACAATAACAATTGACGAAATTACTTCAACTTCAACTTTTGAATTCAAAATGGGTCAAGAATTTGTTAAAACTTTTTTCTTTTCAAAAGCAAATTTTATTATCTGACTGCGCATGCAAAGCAGTTCTATTCTGGATGCTGACTGACCAGTGCTGGCAACTCTTGTAAACCTATAAAAAAAACGCGGTTTTCATAATGAAAAGAACTTGCTATGTATTTATATTTTTCTGTGATCGCGTTGAGTTGGCCTTCAGCTACGCTTCACATAGGTTTGTAAAATTTGCATGAACTTAGAAGTACACTTACCAACACTACTGTGGATAACAAATACTGACGAAATGCCTTTTGTTTTACTCCTATTATTTTTTTTTATTCCGACATTAACCAAAATGCACATAGATAAAGATAACTAGCTTTAAAAAAAAAATTGCCAACTGCGGCCATCAAATTCAATATATCATTTAATGTCAAAAGACATTTACTTGCACTATTTTGCCAATGTGCGTAATGTATTATTAAATATATTATAATTTATCAACGGCTTCAATATTGGTTAACAGCAATGTCAACTGGGCAATAATAGCTATTGCAAATGAAATTTTAAATTTCAATTTGTTGCAAAAATATTCATTGTAATATATGGAAGTAAAATCTGCAGTTATGCAAAATTGAAATATAAGGTTTTGTTTTCCTACATTACTCTAGTCAGATCTTAAGCGCGAAGTGTAAGCTATAAAGCTGTTATTTTTTAGTCAAATTTGTCGGTAAAGAAGCTAAATTTCCAACACTGTTGCGGTAACGATATTTATGCGCATTTGCAGCATTTGTCTGGTTCATTAGCATGAGGCCAGTAAAGCAGCTGCTAAAAACTTCATCTTCAGCAAATTTAATGTTAAATTAAAATATTTTGCTCTGCATGCGTCAGCAAACGTGTTTTGTATACTTATTGTAAAAAAAGCAGAGAATTCTATGACAACAACAAAATTAATCATTAAAAAAAAAGATAAAGAAAAAATGTTAATGTCAGTTGAAGTTTATATATGTATTGGTTTGAAAGAAATGAGTTTTCCTATGTGCTCGATAAGTAGACTAATTAAGTGAGTTTTCGCTTTTCTAATCTTTGGCGAATTAACATTTTAAACATAAAAATCATGACGATAAACGAAATGTTTATTTCCTTTTGGCAACTCTAATATTTCTAGTTTGACAAAAAAAAAAAAATAATAATAATATTAAACAAGTAACGTTTCCGTGGTCTGTCTTTATATTTATAAACTGGCATATATGTGTGTATATGGCGTACCATATCGTAGTAGTTCTTATCAAGGCATTACCAGTCAAAATCGAAAAAGATTTCTTTTCGTTTTATACTTTAATCATTTGAATTCATGGAATTGTTTTTGAACAGACTTAAATGTTAAGTACACAATTTTGCAGTAATAAATACTTGAGGATTATATGGTTAGTGATCTAAGCAGGTGCTACACTAGATTAGGTGTATAGTAAACCAATACAAAATAAGTATTTTTAAGTTTAAAGATTAAAGAACAAATAGTAACATAACTTTGCCTCAAGTAAATTAATTGGTTCGCCAATAAACAAGTATCCTTGGATCGCAAATGAACCGAACGATTCATATGTATATCCATGTGCTAATTCAATTATCGATATATGTATATAAATAAATAAAAGAAAGTCGTCATTATTAATACTTTTCGAATTGAGAATTGTGGTATATTTATGCAAACAGTTAGTTCGTTTGCCCACGCAAAAAAAAAAGATAAGATAAATGATACAAAGCTCGATAATTACGAGCGACAAAATAAATGAATGCAAAATGTTATTCCAACTTTGTATGTCATTTCATAAGTTTGTTTCTTAGGCGCGCTCTCGGTGTTTACTTCCGTCAAACATTTGACACACACGCGCCCACACAACACACACAGCCACGCAAAATAATGAAGTTGCCTTTTGAAAATTACACACATACATATGTACATGTATATGCACATGTGTAGACTACACACAGTGTAGTATGTATGCGCGCGTGTATGTTTGTATGTAAATGTACATGTATTAATTTCCTATTGTGAACAAAGTATTCTTTTTTATCTTTCGTTGCAGTCGCTTCACGTTCGTTGGGCCGCGCAAAGCAATGCGCGTATAATATACATATACATAAATACAGAAATTAATAGTTTTAGAAACAATACTTCAGAGTAACATTTGAGATTTACAACTGGAAGATTCGAAATGGCTGCTGTTGGCAATATACACAATACGCGCATTTTGCGCTTTCTCCTAGTTCTGATTGTCGTCATACTCACAATTTTCATATATGCATCATACTCAACGACTACGACGCTGACGCCGACGCACATGCATGCAGCGGCGCCGGCGCCGACGCCGCAACAGCTGACAGCAGGTGGACATCAACAGCAGCAACCGTTGATGGTAGCGCCGAACAACACAGGAGAATTTGGCTTAGCGCCCGCAGAGGAATCCAGTATCAGCAACAGTAACAACAACAACATCAACAATATTAACAATAAAGTAAAGCAACAGGAACAACAACAACAGCATAAGAAACCACAGCATCGCCTGCCCACCATTGATGAAGATGCTCTACTCGATGGTGGTGCAGCCGGCGCTAGTCCCATTGCAGTGGGCAGCGAACAAGGCGATGAGCTGCTCGAGGAGCCACAATATGTGCAAAATATTGATGCAATTACAGGTGAGTAATTGCACTAATTGTCATTTACAATTGCTAACTAATAACAATTTTGCAGGCAACATCAATACTAACAGCAATAGCAATAACAATAGCGAAGCTAAGCAAACAGCAACAGTTGCTATTGCCCAACAGCAGCAGCAGCAGCAACAACAGCAACTGCAACAACAACAGCAATCGCCATCGGACGCTGATATTCTGATGATACCCACATCCAATTTGCAAAAATTCATCGAGAATGCCGATAAGATATTGAAGAACATGACAGCCAATAGTAGCAGCAGCAGCAACAACGCGGCTGCTGCAGCAGCAGCACCACCGGCAGTTGCCTCCGCGCCCAGTGAGCAGCGCACGGGTTGGTTAACTTATAATGGGCGTGGCATGTTGGCACGTTTTGTGCAAATTAAAAACAACAATGAACCAAAAACAAATGATGTATAAACTTGCACTTAAAATACCCTGTCAGTTAGAACTATTTGAAAAAAGGGCTCGCTTTATAGAGCAACTCAGATTATCATCAGTGCTATATGAGCTAAATTTATTTGTGTCTGATCTTAACATGCACATGTCTCTCAGTGATTAAGTTTGGGTTAAGCTATAATGGCAATCTACAAATAACTAAATTCGATACAGATATAAAGCTAGAATCAAAATTTGTGAGAGATCTCTGCTATGGTCCGAAGTTATTTATGTTTAAAGCCCTCAATATTATATATGCTTAGAAAACTAATCAAAGATACCAAGTCTGCAAAGTAATTACAATAATAATTGAAGGTTGTAAATGGCCTAATCTTAAGTACAAAAAGTCTGTTTTGCTGACTGTTTGCCTAAGTATGCATGCATAAGTATTTAAGCCTAAAAGCAACTTTCAGTAACAGCTACTTCTAGCCAATGCTCATTACCTGAAAAGTCTGTCGTTTCGTCCGCTTTTGTTTGCATTCTAATTGGCGACTGTGCGAAGTATTGAATTTCCTAAACGGTTCTACGTGGCGGGACAGGTTCGGCTTGTTTGTTTGCATATTATACAACGGCGCACATGACGTGCCAATGCCCCAAAAAGTATAAAGATATTTATATTAAATATATATAATTATATATAATTGAGTTTTCCCAGTTTTATTACTCACTTTTCCACACTTGTTTGCAGATAAGACCAATCAACCTAGTTTGATGGACGACGTGCCATTAATTAATTTGCTGGACAACAACAACAACAATAATTCACCTGCTGGCTCTTATGCTGTAATGCCCGTAAAGCCGATCGGAGAGGAGGAGAGCAAAAAGAAGGCGCCAACAATTAAGCCAAAGCCGAAGACCATCAAGAACAAACCCTCCAATGGTCCAATGGATCCCTCAAAGGGCATTCCAGCCGAGAGAATCTATGAGAGCGGACATCTAAATGAGGAAATAGATGTGGAGCGCATATGTCCATCGAATGGCATAAATACTTTTCTACTCATCCTGATCACCTCAGCGCAGACTCATGCAGACGCTCGCATGTCGATACGCCAAACATGGGGACATTATGGAACGAGAAGAGATATAAGCATGGCTTTCGTTTTGGGTCGTGGCACAAACGAGACAGTGAATACGGCATTAAGTCAGGAGAACTATATGTATGGGGATCTGATACGTGGCAATTTTATTGATTCGTATAATAATCTAACGCTAAAGACAATGTCATCGCTGGAATGGACCGATCAGCATTGTTCGAGTGCCAAATATATATTGAAGACAGACGATGATATGTTTATTAATGTGCCCAAGCTACTGAATTTCCTCAAACAACTCGAGAAGCGCAAACAGAAGCGCGCGATTTACGGCCGATTGGCCAAGAAATGGAAGCCCATACGTAATAAGAAATCCAAGTACTATGTATCGACTGATCAATTTCCTGCAGCCCTATTCCCATCGTTTACAACGGGACCCGCCTACGTGATGACAGGGTCTATAGTTCACGATCTGTATGTTAGATCATTGAAGACCGTCTATCTAAAACTGGAGGATGTCTTCACCACAGGCATTGTGGCACAGAGTTTTGGCATTGAGCGTCTGCATGTGAATGAGTTTGTCAATCGTCGTATATCGTTTAATCCATGCAATATACGAAACGCAATTAGCGTCCATATGATCAAATCGAATGAACAATTCGACCTGTGGAAGAAGCTGCTGGACCAGGCCACGAAATGTAAATAGTATTTTAGGTTTAAGCTGTGAATTTAATGTTTAAAGCGAAAGAAAAGGCAGCTAGTGGCAGCAAATAGTAAATACTTTAGAATATTAAGTATTAGAAATATGTATCTATATCTAATATATACTCGAGTGTTAAATGCATACGATTTTAAATGTACTATCACATTTGTTTTTAAATACGTTATGTTTTGTAGTCTAATTTTAGCATTATAAATGCCATTAATTATCTAATAATTAGCTATAATTCTGTTAATAAGTATGTTAACACAAATGAAAAAAGAAATAATCGAAACAGTCTCAAAGAAAATTATGGTTTAATTGTGGTCATCTATTTATGTCATCATTTATGGTTTAATTGTGGTCATCTATTTGTCTGTGTTTCTTAATTTTTTTCGAAATATAAAAAGGCAGCTCTTTTAAGTATAGCAAATTGCGTTTAAATCCAGAATGAAAGATCAGCTTCTCAAAAGCTATTCACAAACATTTCTATTTAACTGATTTAGTTTCGTTAAATTGTTTATAATGTATAATGTAATGGAAAATCACTTTCAAAAATTTTAACAGGTATGCACGCTGTTTCGATAGTCGATTATTTATGTCAAATTTCGATTTATACTGAGTGCCCTTAATGAACCGCCACAAAAATACTAGTGATATGATATCGATTAAAGCGATATTCACAACCATCCTTGGTAAAGGCATAAAATTTTAATATCATAAGCATATATAATTTTTTGTGCGTGAAATATAAAAATAATATGGTTTTATTAAGCGATGTCTATTTTAAGTAAAAAGGGTCTTATCTACTTTGTAACTTGAATGAAGTAAAACTAGCGCAACTATTAATACAGTTTAATTAAGTGCGACACTATCATATATATCTATATATAGAACAATTATTATGATATATGATTCTGATAATCACATATTGTACAATGTAATTCCAATATATCGTAGTGATCATAACAGAATTTTAAAATATATATCGATATCGATACCGATACCATATCAACGCCAACGATAGTGAATTTGAAATCGAATTGGAACTAAACGAAATGAACGGAACAACAAAAATTCTTAACTGAACGCTGAACTGAACGCTTAGCTCGACTCTTGCGAGTGTTATTTTTATTTTGTGTTTAATTTGTGCGCAGAAAATTATTAACGTGTTAATTTGATGAACAAACGAGCTACAAAAGGCGTGCGCACCCAAGCGAACTTTAAATTTTGCAGCGCTTCATGTTTCGTTTAATGCGCCAACGACAGCAACAAGTGGTACCACCACAGACAGCCAAGCGATCAACGCCAAATCAAAAGAAAATAATAAACAAAAAATAAAACCAAAAAGTAAGCGAAATTATTGTCAGCTATTTGTATGGTAAAAAAAGTTTGCGTGGTTGTGTTCCAACAAAAAATATATAAATCCCCTTGTAATTGCTAAGCAAAGTAAGCTGACGCTGTGCGTGTGCGTGTATATTTGTATATGTGTGTGCGTGTATGTGTAAGGCTGCCTGCTTAAAGTACGCTGCGCAGCTCTGTTTGGGCCAGCGACGCGGCATATAAAACAAACAAAACAAAAAAAAATTCGGCCAGCAATAACAACAACAGACATTGACAATACAAACGTAACGGGGGGTGTTTGACTGCTCTCTTTGATTGTCGTCTATGTATGTGTGTACGTATGTATTATTTTATTTTTTTCGTGCGCCTTTGCCAACCAAGCCATTATTTTTTAGTCTTATGACGTAAACCACCGAAAAATCAAAAGTGAGCAGAGCGACACACATACGCACACACACTCACAGACAGACAGACAGACATATACGCGTGCATAACGAAGCGAAGGTGAGCGCATTTATGAATTCTTGCTTTAAGTCGCGCCTCTTGTTGTTTTTGCTGTTGTTTGTTAATCGTCTCTTCTTGGAATTTCAGCATTCCAGAGCACGTTTCTTGCATTTCAAAGCCGTTATATTTGTAGTCTTTTTTGTTGTTAATAAATTTGAAAGCCCGCCGAAATACAGGCAATTTGTTTACAATTGCCGTACATGATGTTCATTAGCAGCGAAGTGCATTAGCTTCTATGTAAACAAAGGTGTTATACCCTGTGACCAATGCAATTGGAATGAATAAAAGGGTACACTCGAATCTAAATAATTTGATTTTTTATAGAAATAATGTTAATATATTATGTTCGTATTAATACATATATCATTATGTACAGTTAGGTATTAGTTAAGTCACATATACCCATTTACAGGGTATGCACGTACTCGAACAATTGTTATAATTGCTGCTGCATTGGCCTATTCAGGCACTGAAGCGATTACAACAGAGAATACAACAGCAGCGGTAAATTCTTGAGCTAAAGAAATCTTGTTGAAAGCATTTCCTACTCGACATGAAAAGAAATTGTGTTGCCCTCTGCTGCGAAGTAGCTGTTAAAACTATTTTGCAATCCACCAGGCGAGCGGTCAGGTCGGCTGGCTGGCGAGCCCATTTGCTTAAGATCATTCACAGTTCGACAGTGATGACAACATCGGGATGCTCAGAAACCAGTCTTTCAAGTGATTCATAACGCTTTAGCTTCTAACCAGCAAGTAACATCTATCGATTGAGGCGCAAATTCAAATATTAACTGACAAAATTGCAGTCGAATGCCGCCAAATGATTCACACAAGCACAGAAAGATAGCGAGAGGGAGAGAGAGAGAGAGTGGTGACCCCGCTCAGCGTTTATCGTTTGCTTGTTTGCTCATCCTCTCTCTTTCTCATACGCTCTCTTCATATTTTTTAGTTGTTTCCTATTTTGGCAATTATCGCGTCATGTTTTTTGTTGTTGTCGTCGTCAGTCCACTCAATAATACTTAATGGTTATGTATTTAACAATTTATTTAGTTTAGCTTTTTAATTTCGATGCCTATATTTGTGTTTGCAATGAACAGTTTTCACGCACCACGTGCCGCAAATTCATTATTGTTGACATGCTAATTAACCTCTATAGATGATGATGATAATCATTTCAATTATTTGCGACAATTATTATCGATTTAGTCTCGTTTTGTTTATTGTACATTTCCAAAATGTGATTCATAATTAATTTTGCGATTAAGCTTATCAATTTGATATTCGCTTGCTTATTGTCACTTAGTGATTACTTTGAGATATAGTATATAGTGCGGCATTCTTTCGCAATTTCAACTGATTCAAATGAAGGCTGTTGGAGTTCTCGTTCTACGAATTCGAATTCGATTTGGTTCATATGAACAGCGGCACGTGCTCATCTCTAGTCCAATTGTTGTAGCCCTGCTTAGACTCCGCTACCGGTTTGTTTTTACGGTAAATAAAGTACCGGCAGGCAGCATCATCATCATCATCGTGACTAAATTTCCAGCTGATTTGATGGTGGGGGATGCGTTGCGCGTTAGTGCCTTGTCGTAGCTCGGGGCGTGCAGTTCGAAGAGAGAATCTGCTGCTCCCGATTGTAAACAATGAACAGCTGAGCAAATCAAAAGAAACGAAAAAAAAGTAAAAAGAAAATAAAAGGAAAAAGCTGCGCATGTCCAAGACAAATAAACATAGACAAATACACACATACAAATAATTTTACAGTAGTGCCACGAAATGCGTCTCAAGAAATTACGGTTCGCTTGCTTAATCCAATTGATTTTTAATTAATTAAGCTAACTTATTTAAATTTTCCTCAAATTTTTAGTATGTCGCGTCATGAAAAATCTAAATCCGTGGGTGGCGGCCTCTTGGAGAGCTGGTTCGGACGGCCCTCCAAATCGAAAGGCAGCGGTACCTACAACAGCAATTCGCTGCCCCATGGTGCCGGCGGTCGACCACTCTCCACGGATAACGAAGGCGGCGTCGTCGGTGTGGACGAACTGCAGCGGCACATTCAAGATTTAACCGAGGCGGAGGTGAATGCCAGATTTCTCGAGATTATCGAAGATATGAATATACCCAAGGACAAGCGTGAACCACTGCTCAGCAAAAATATGGAAGAACGCCAAAAGATGATATTCATGCACATGAAAGGTAAGCTGAAGAGGAATAAGAAGAGGAGGAGAGGAAGGGGACAACGCTAACAAAGACAAGCAGATAAGATTGACAACTGCACACAATGAATAGATTGAGCGCTAGACAAGCACAGTGGTTGTTCACTAAGTGGGACGCCAAGAATGTAGAGTTGATTAACATATGCAAGAAAAATTAAAAAAAAAAAAAAGAAGAAATGATGAAACAATCAAATGATTAACATATTAATCAGTTTTATCAAACTTAATAAACATTTAGCTCATATATAAGCTTAAGTTAAAACAATAATAGCTAAATTTTGTAAGTAGATCTGACTGACAGATTGATTGATTGACTCGTTGATTGATGAGCAAAGCTTTGAAAGTAGACAAATTTCATATTGCATATAAAACATACTATACTTATTTATGAATGCTTTACTGTTTTTAAATAATCTTTTGATTGATTAATTGATTGACTGCTTAGCCAGTTCTAGATAAACTGAAATCTTGAATAGGCAATTGCAATGCACAAAGAATATAAATGTTTTTGACTGATTTGATTGAGTGATTGATTGACCGATTTTTTAGTTCTTGATAAAGTGTGTGTTTGAATACGACAATTTTAAAATATGTTTGCAATATTAGAAAAGACTTACTAACTGATTGATCGATTGGTTTATAAGAAATCATAGCTCTAGCTAAGCATATAATCTATTAACACAAATGGGTTTCAGTAAATTTAAGCGCGAATACGACACGCATTTCTGAATAGTTTGCTGTTTGTTAACTGATTGATTGACTGACAATCTGTTTATCCAGACTAGTTTGACTAGTTAAATGCTTAAAAATTCACAAAGTGAATTACTTGCAGACTTAACTAATTTCTTAAGTGTTTCAATTTGGCGTAAGCTCTCATTAGCGAGTGAGTACTGTACAATCATCGTGTGTTTTTGCCAAGTTCTGTATTTGAGTTGGCAGAAATTCTATTAAATTATCACCTCGCCGTGTTGCGCTTTTGTGCTATTTTCGCTCATGATTCATCATTTTGGCGCAGTTTTATTGGAATGTAACGTTATCATATATTGATGTAGTCTGTTTACACGATTTGGATTTCGTTATCTAAAATTGCATTGGGCTATAAGGGCCAGCTCAATGGCTTTTATATAGCTCTAAAATCCAAGTTTTATTTAATCATAGTTTTGATTTATGACAAGTCTTAAAAACTTGAAGTTGCACATTTCAATTAACTGGCTTAAGGCATATGCAAATTACAATTGCTCAGACGTTACCTGAGCTCATCACACACACACATACACACCTGTCAGGTAACACATTGGCCTATCTATGAACGAACACATCAACAATAACAAAACTGTTTCATTAATTAACCCAAGCGGCACTCGATTGTAGCATTTTAATTAACAGCTGCTCATTGTGTCTGTAGTTGAAATTGTACGCACAATTAAATACACTTACTATAGATAAATATTGTATTTAATTGGCACAAAGTTGTTTAATCAAAATGTATTAAATTTACCTCTATATTTAAGTCAAGCAACCCACCATTAAACCGCTACCGCTACTGCTATCAATTTGGCTTTGTTGGCGCCATCTAGTGTTGGGTAGGCGTATTCGAAATTGCATGTTAGATCTTTAGTTGATAAAGATAGCTTTGAATAGGTTTCAAATTGTTGTTAATTTTCATATAATACACATGCTGTCAAATAAATAATTGTAGTTGTATTATTGGAAAAAAAAAACTTGAAATAATCTTTCAAGATGAATATATAAATATTATCAACTTGCGTTTAAATATTGAGTCGCTACATTTTTTTTATAATTTATTAATTATACATATTATTTTTGTATTAACAGCAGCCCCCATTAAGCTATTAATATTATTCGTAAATTTTTTTCATATTTTTTCTGCAACAATTTGAGTAAATAAGTTTCTTTATTGCTTTCTATTCCATAACAGCTGTTTTTGAAAATGATCATCAGATATTCGAAAGTGCATGGAAGCATTAGATTTAGATTAGTTTAGTATATATAGTTAACCGTATACAAGAACAATATAATGAACACAATTTCAGTTCTCTACATAAGTAGCTAGCTTTATCAATTTGTACTTATGCAACATAAGTCTAAAGAAGTAGACTTTACAGATGGCATAGATAAAATTTATGATAATTTAGTTATTTCAAGTTGATAAGCAAAGCGCTATCTGAGCGATATATAGTCATAGTCTGTGATAAGCGTATCATAATTTATGCAAACCAGAGATATTCTACAAAAATTTCAAATCCTAAAGCAATTACTTTATGCACTCGAAACATAAGCTCTGTTTCACGCACAATGCATATAAAAAGCATAAACATACTTATACTATATATACATACCATTTTAGTATAAACAATTTCGAACTCAGTTTCGTTGTTGCTTTAATGATAAACAACAACCACTGAGTTTCAATTATTGTTGTTCGTATTTTCTTATTGTTTATTTCCATTTTTTATATACCAACCTGTAGCTGTATTTGACGCCTTTCCCGCTCATGTTTATTGAGCATCATTTGGATATAGCAGCGACTTTGCACAGCATTTATTTTCAGCTGATTTTGTCATTTAAACACGTAGAAAGGTACATATATACAGACTCACACACGCACACATTTATACAAGTATGCGTGTGTGTGTGCATATGGACATGCATTACGTGTAAAGAGTATAAAAATGAAAGCTTTTGGCATCGATGATCTATGAAATTCGCCTTGTCGCACTTGTCTACGATTGTTCTCCCCCTCACTCTCTTTGGGGCTCTCCAATGCATGTGTTACTCACCCTCCCGCTCGCTTTCTACCTGAAAACTTTTGAGAGAGCGCGCATTGTTTGTTTAGTTGTTATGCCAATTGCTGGACAGAGAGCGAGAGCGAGAGCCTTGTTTAGTTTTTATTGCTTTTGCTATTTTTATAGTAACTGTTGCTGTGTGCATTTTGCACTTGGATTTTGCCTTCTCAAGCAATAATAAAAATTGTAAAAACAAAAATATCAACAAATTCAGCGTCCAGGCGTCTGCTTCTAAAGCACTTGACGTAATTTTAAATAAATACATATGTATGTATATGTAAACGCTTTCAATGATTACTCTTAAAAAATGTATGCATATTATTTTTGATATGTGCACACATACATACATATGTATGTATGATTAGGTATATATGTACATACATATGTGTATGTATGTATTTAATTTTTTTTTCGCATTCTTTTAATGGATTGTGATACAACATAAGAGAAAAAGAGTCAAGGTTACACTTAAAGTAACCGTTAAGAATTGTTTCCTCTCGCTGATAAAGTACATACTACAACAATACTACAGCATACGCATTGAAAAGCTTCAGATAACAGCAATAGCCAACAGCAGCAAAGAGCGTAACTGGAGCGAAACGAACCGAATGCTTGGTGTGCTTGATTTACAGTTAAAATAACGCTGTCTGCTGCTGGTTATCTCAAACACAGTGGTTCAAGCCCATGCATTGTTAACAGTGGCTTAACAGGATGTTAGGCGTGCATGAATTAGCTTTTGGTGTGTAATTTACACGCCAAATGCATTTGCATTTTTAACAATCATTCAACAGCTGTTAATCTCGCCTATTATAATAGCATATGTAAATACATTCGATTTGTTTGTATAAATGCTATAAACTGCAAATTATATATGTACATGGTTTTTAATCAAAAAACTTGACCAACTTGACACGTAAGACTTTATGTATGTAGGTCTCCTGAGTATGTGCACATCAAACAAGTTTCATGTTGCAATAAAGAATCTGACTAAATTGCTTTAAATTATAATTCACACAACATAAGTATGTATTTATATACATATGTCGTCATGCTTGCTTAGTAGAAAATACTACGTGACACATGCTGTACATACTCAATACGTGTCAGGTTTTATGTGCTTAGTTTGCTAATAAAACAATGCGCGATTTTAATAAGCAATAAGAAATATATAACATGACAAATGAATGGGATATCAAATCAATTATTTCGTTTAGTTGTTTGAACATGACCTTTACATGGTAACAACAAATGCGTTCATGGTAACAAGAAATGAGCAGCAGCATCGCAGGTCAGTTGTTGCTGCTGCTGGGACCTAAATTTGAGCGAACATTTTTATGAAGAACTAGGCGAACAGAATTGATAAGTAGGGTAAAAAGGCCAGTTAACAGGAAATGTTAAATTTCCTTGTTATTGCACTGTTATGTTACAGTTTTATAACATAATTATGTTAACGTACAGTACGTATACGTTTTTCACTTTACTACTCATTTCTGTGCGCCTAGTATTTCCGACATTTTGGTGAAATACCAGGCGCACAGAAATTACAAGCAAGGTAAAGTATTTAGTTAATATAATTCTGTTGACACACTGATAACTAACATTTTTCACTCTACTACTCATTTCTGTGCGCCTAGTATTTCCGAGGCTCTCACCAACATTTTGGTGAAATACCAGGCGCACATAAATGACAAGCAAGATGAAAATGTAAGTTAACAGGAGAGTAACCGTACACTGTTAACTCACTGTTATTTTACAGATAGTTAACAGTGTTATGTTAATTAAAATTGTGTTAACATTTTTCACTCTGCTGCTAATTTCTGTTCGCCTGGTACTTTTGAAAAATGACTGTTCAAATTTCGGCCCAACGGGCACAGCAACAGCGCCCCCTAAGTTATGCAACGATATTATATATTTTTATACCCTGAACCCATTGAAAATGGGAAATCAGGGTATAATGGTTTTGTTAAAAGTATGTAACAGGCAGAAGGAGGCGTGGCAGACCCCATAAAGTATATATATTCTTGATCAGGGTGACGAGAAAAGTTGATATAGCCATGTCCGTCTGTCCGTCTGTCCGTCTGTCCGTCTGTCCGTCTGTCCGTATGTTTGAACGCGTCGATTTCCGAAGATACAAAAGCTAGAGAGTTCATTCTTTTTGTGTTAGGTCCGTATATTGAGCGCGCAGTACGAGTTTGTTTCAGAAATTCGATAACTTGTATATTTGCTTAGTTATCGATAACTGAAATTATCGGGAACCAGTTATAAAATTCTAGCTAATTCATCTTTAGAGTTAGAGTCTCCAAGTCTTCTGCATATATATAGATACCAATTTAATACAATTTCGGTTTTTGTCAGATTTTGGATTCCGGTCCCCAATTCGCCCCCACACCCCCAAATGTGTAAAAAATGCATTTCAAATACTAGAGACATACAGTTTGGTTTGGCATAAAGATATGAATATCATAATCTTAATCTGAACATATCAATACGATTGTCCATCTAGAAACAGAATTATTAGTCTATAAAGTTTTCTCATCAAAACCCATGTGGCGCAGCAAGCAAGGCAGCGACAAAGCAAGACGCATTGCGGGCACACATACATACATATGTACATATGTATGTATGTTTGTGTGTATATGTGTACAATCGCAGATCAGCGTGTGGCTGTACATATGTATGTACATATTTGGGCATGTAAAGCTAATTGTAAAAGAGTTATGATTTCTAAAAAAAAAACCTAAAATGTCAAATAGAATATGTAGATCATGCTGAAACTCTCATTACATTCCATTATATATTTTAAAAATTTTAAAACAATTAAAATAACAATGGAAATGCAAGCAACGTTGAGCAATGCAAATCAATTTTCGTATGCGTGTGCACATATACACACAAAAAATCTTGGGCCGTTTTCTATGTTGCTATGCGTGCAAATTCTAAGAATCACAATTGTTTTTGAATTGCGTTACAATTGTCTTTGAATTGTATTTGTATTTTCAGCCACTGCTTTAGTGTTCTTTCGTATATGGCGAATTTCATTCGTTTTTGCTACTCTGCCGTTCAAGTGAGTCGTGGTCTAGTGGCTAGACAGATGCAACGAATGTTAGGGTGTCGCAGGTTCTAGTCTCGCCTAAGCCTTTCATTATTTATTATTTTTAATTTTTGTTTCTTTTTTTATTATTTCTTTCTTTTTTTTTGTTATTTATTCTTTTGTATTTGATACCTTTGAAAGTCAGTTAGTAGTTTAACTAATTGTGAATAAGTGCGTTTTTTTTAATTTCAAATATTTAATAGCATCATTTCTGAAAGTGTTTTTGTTTCAATTATATTTTATTCCGTTAAGTCAACAGAAAATAATAAACAGCACGTGACATCTGCGGTTTTCCTATATGTATGCCCACATGTACATTCAAAACTAGTGTAGCATGGTCTAAAAATTTTAACTTGATAGATGGCGCTTTAGCGTGAACTTATTTACTATGGCTATTACAGCTTCGAGTGGCATTGATATATTTCTTTTACAATTATAAAGTGTCTGTGTTAATTAAGGTAATGCCTGTTAATCGAGGAACGTCTATTTGTTGGGTCTATTTTTAATGATATTTAATAATATAACATTTTTCGAATTTCAACTAATATAAGCGCCATCTATTATTATTTTTTTTGTCAATGCAATGTATATATACATGTACATATGTACATTTTGAACGTTACACGCATACATTCTTATGTATACTTTCTGATTTATCCATATGGGTAATTCTCCAGAAAAGACAACTTTTTGTCATGTTCGACACTGGTTTTTTGTAATTATCTTGAAAACGGATTAATTTTAGTACTAATCAAGAGCAATTGTCAAAATAAAGAAGTTTTTTGCCATTTTCAGCACTAAAATTGATGCATTTTCAAGATAATTACAAAAAACCAAACCACAGTACAGATTATTATTTTATTTTATTAAAATTGGGTTCAGGGTATTATCTAGTCGAGCACTCTCGACTAGAGTTTTCTTACTTGTTACCGTTGATTTTTGAATAAATTGTGCCTGCAAAAAATCCCTGTGAAATGAAAAAAACCGTTTGATAATTTATTGATAAAATCTATTTATTGATTTTCAAAATTTTAAATTTAAATTTACATTATGTACATATATATTACTTATATATTGATATTATTTA
This sequence comes from Drosophila borborema, assembly GCA_030914335.1. Taxonomy (NCBI): domain Eukaryota; kingdom Metazoa; phylum Arthropoda; class Insecta; order Diptera; family Drosophilidae; genus Drosophila; species Drosophila borborema. The sequence goes on from JAUESP010000052.1 coordinate 529,988, forward strand.
TATTATACTTTTTAGGTTTATAAATAAATATATATATATATTTTAATATTTTATATTATTTATATTAGTTATATTTACGCAGTATTTTTAAATTTACATTATCTGCATATATATTATTCATATAAATATATAATTATTATTTATATTATACTATTTAGGTGTATATATTTTTTATGATTTGTATATTATGCATTCATATTTATTTATTTATTTATATTTATACCTAAAACATTTTTGTCTTACATGTGTAAATGTGTCTTACATTTGAGCAAATAATATGTGATCGACGTTAACGATTGGACACTCTCAGCTTCAGCATGTTTATCCTGAAAAGAAAGAAGAAAAATTAATTTAGTATACTTTGAACTGTGATGAATTTTTTTGTTATGACTGAAAATTATTAAATTATTCTAGGTTTTAAGGGCTAAATTTGGAATATCTACTATGATCCAGGGTTCATTCCAAAGAATTCTTTTTGTAGGAGATTATTGTAAACTGAAGAGATTGACCTATAAATGATAAATAAACAAAAATGTTTGTAATGGTCATTTATAACGAAATATATATAATGTATACATTATATATTTGTACATATTATACATTCTAATTTATTAAATAAATATTGTTTTATATATATATTTTATATATATTATTTTTGTTACATTGTTATTCATTTCATTTCTAATTCAACAGGTAAAAACTCATTGGAGCGTAATACGAATTCGCGTTTCGAGAAGCCGATCGACTACATAGAGTATTTACAGAATGGAGAACATAGCGAGAATAAAGTTTATCAGTGCGTGGAATCGCTGCGTGTGGCCCTCACTAGCAATACGATATCCTGGATCAAAGAGTTTGGAGAGGCGGGCATAGGGCAAATCGAGAAGCTTTTAGCGCGTGCCAAAAGCGATCGCTCCTATGATCGCATTGAATTTGAAGCCATCAGATGTCTAAAAGCGATTATGAATAATACGTGGGGCTTGAATGTGGTGCTTCAACCTGATCAGCATAGTGTGGTTTTACTCTTGGCACAATCACTTGATCCACGCAAGCCACAAACCATGTGCGAAGCCTTGAAGCTCTTGGCATCCTTTTGCATTGTGTATGAAAGAAATGGCTACGAGAAAGTGCTGAGAGCTATCACAACAATAGCCGCAACGTCCTACAAGGCCAGCGAACGCTTTAGACCCATTGTAGATGCTCTATTCGTATCCGATAAACAGGATCCCAAGCGAGAGCTAGCTGCACATAGTCTGATCTTTATCAATACGTTAACAAATACGCCGCCAGATTTGAATTTCCGCCTTCATTTGCGTTGTGAGATCATGCGTATGGGTCTGTACGATCGACTGGATGAGCTGAAGGACATTGTCGAAGGTAGCAACAATGAGACACTGCAGCAGCATTATAAGATCTTCAAGGATGTGCGCGACGATGATTTCGAGGAGTTTGTGCAGCGCTTTGATAATGTCACCTTCAATATGGACGATGCTACTGATTGTTTTGAGGTGCTCAAAAGTCTGGTCACTGACACGACATCCGAACCGTATTTCCTATCCATATTACAGCATTTGCTGTACATTCGCGACGATTTCTTTTTTAGACCCGCTTACTATCAGCTGATCGAGGAGTGCATAGCACAGATTGTCTTTCACAAAGGCTATTGTGATCCGAACTTTGAGAATCGCAATTTCAATATCGACACCTCGCTGCTGCTGGACGATATTGTGGAGAAGGCCAAGGCTACGGAGTCTCAGCGATCCGAGGAGTATGAGAAGAAGATCGAGGCACTGGAAAGTGCCAAACAGGAGGCGGAGGCGAAGGCGGCGCATCTCGAGGAGAAAGTCAAGCTAATGGAGGCGAATGGTGTGGCAGCGCCATCACCCAATAAATTGCCCAAAGTCAATATACCGATGCCTCCGCCACCGCCAGGCGGTAGTGGTGGTCCAATGCCACCACCGCCACCTCCTATGCCCGGCATGGCTGGTGGACCCCGTCCGCCTCCGCCACCTCCCATGCCTGGCATGGGTGGTCCGCGTGCACCGCCACCACCACCAATGCCCGGCATGGGCGGCCCGCCACCTCCACCAATGCCTGGCATGATGCGACCAGGTGGTCCACCACCACCGCCTATGATGATGATGCCCATGGCACCGGTGCTGCCATATGGACTGAAGCCCAAGAAGAAATGGGAGGCCAAGAATCCAATGAAACGTGCCAACTGGAAACCCATTGTGCCCGCCAAGATGTCCGAGAATGCCTTCTGGGTCAAGTGCCAGGAGGATAAATTGGCCTCTGATGATTTCCTGCAAGAGCTGGCCATTAAATTCTCTTCGAAGCCGGTGAAGAAGGAGAACCAAAAGGATGCCGTGGACAAGCCAACAACGTTGACCAAAAAGAATGTCGATTTGCGTGTGCTCGACTCGAAATCGGCACAAAATCTAGCCATCTTACTTGGTGGCTCGTTGAAGCATCTGTCCTATGAGCAAATTAAACTCTGTCTATTGCGCTGTGATACAGACATTCTGTCCTCCAATATCCTGCAAAATCTTATACAATATTTACCTCCGCCCGAGCAGCTGAAACGATTGCAGGAGATCAAAGCGAAGGGCGAACCATTGCCGCCCATCGAACAGTTTGCGGCGACCATAGGTGAGTACAGTGGGAGCTCTCCATAAAGGGTATATATTAAAATACTTCCCTTCTTTCTCTTTCAGGTGAAATCAAGCGCTTGCTGCCGCGTCTTCACAATCTTAACTTTAAGCTCACCTACGCCGATTTGGTGCAGGATATCAAGCCGGACATTGTTGCCGGCACAGCGGCCTGCGAGGAGATACGCAACAGTAAAAAGTTCTCAAAAATATTAGAATTGATTTTACTGCTTGGTAACTATATGAATTCGGGTTCCAAAAATGAGGCAGCCTTCGGCTTTGAGATATCCTATTTGACGAAGTTATCGAACACCAAGGATACGGATAATAAGCAAACACTGCTGCACTATTTAGCCGATTTAGTGGAGAGAAAGTTCCCCGATTGCCTAACCTTCTATGACGATCTGTCACATGTGAACAAGGCGTCACGTGTGAATATGGATGCCATACAGAAGAATATGCGACAAATGAATGCGGCCGTCAAGAATCTGGAGACAGATCTGCAGAATAATAAAGTGCCGCAATGTGACGATGACAAATTCACCGAGGTGATGGGCAAATTTGCAAGCGAATGTCGACAGCAGGTGGATGTGCTAGGTGAGTGAAACGGAAAGGTTATCTATAGGAAAAATGTAAATAATCATTTATCTAGAATGAAGTTCATATACGTCAGGATTGCTGCAATTTCAAATAAATATTTCCTCATTCACAGGTAAAATGCAGGTGCAAATGGAGAAGCTGTTCAAGGACCTCAGCGAATACTATGCCTTCGATCCGAGCAAGTATACAATGGAGGAGTTCTTTGCGGATATTAAGACGTTCAAGGATGCCTTCCAGTCGGCGTACAATGATAATGTGCGCATGCGCGAGGAACTGGAGAAGAAGCGACGCATGCAGGAGGCGCGTGAGCAATCGCAACGAGAGCAAGTGGAACGACAACAGCGAAAGAAGGCCGTCGTTGATATGGATGCTGCACAAGCGCAGGAGGGTGTTATGGATAGTTTGCTGGAAGCGTTGCAAACGGGTTCAGCATTTGGCCAACGAAATCGACAGCCCCGCCGTCAGCGGCCTGCAGGTGCAGAGAGAAGGGCCCAACTAAGTCGCAGTAGATCGCGAACACGGGTGAACAATGGACAGCTAATGACGCGAGAGATGATACTGAGCGAGGTGCTGGGCTCGGCGTAGTTTGAACTGAGATTTACCCATTTGGATGTACATATATAAATAGGGTATATATATATAGACAACTAAGTGCTTAGACATTAGCCAGCATATATCTGTATCTATATATTTGTATTTCTGTATTTATATCTGTAGCTAAGCGAAGCTATTGAAAGACCAACTAAAACTAGTAGAAAGAATCAGTCAACGACAAGCATGTTAAATCATACATAGACATGACTTACAGTTTAGCAATTATCTGTATCTGTATCTTTAGCTAAGTTAATGATGATGAACTATTTTAACATCAGCGAAGTTGTAGACTATATATATACACAGCTATATATGGCATCGGTCTAGCCTGCCGATCTATATTTTTGATACGCTTTTATCTAACTCTTTGTCATTTTGTCACATTTAGTCAAAATACTTTCGCTTACGGCTCTTTGGATTCCTTTATATATATATATATGGTATATATTATTGTTGTGCACTTCGTTTTCGATGCACAAAGAAAAAAAAAAAAGAAACAAAAACGATCTTAATATAATTGATTCCTTTTGTATTTAATTTGAATTTAACATTTTAATTGGACTTGTGCTTTTAAATTGTTTTTCTCCTTTAACAGCTTGTTAATTTATATATAAATATGTCTTTTTTTTTTGCAAGATTAATTATAATAAATACTAAAGTAACTATGCAAATGAAGCGATAACATTAAATTTTGAGAGGAAAAACTAACATTTAACTTGTAATTATGTAATTTTGTATAATTTAGGAATTAAATTCCCACAAAATGCTAAAAACAATTTGAACAGGTTTTTATTAAAAAGGCAAAAGTGGGTTCGTATTGGTATTGCGAGAAATTCAAAGATAGTAGAGAAATCGAAGGCATTATCAGAATTTGGGATCATTTTGAAGAATATAGATTAAAGATTAAAAAAATATATATATATACAAATCACATTATTAGACATTGATTTATTTTTTATACGAGAATCCAAGTCGAAGACCTAAACGTGAGATATTTAAAGACTTTTGTTTTGCCTCTAAAAGGTTTTCAGTTTTAGTATTGATTGTTTCATTCCAGTTTTCTGCCGCTTTCGATTCGTTCGTCTCGTATCCTTTCGTCTCTTCCCGGTATCTTTACAGCTTTCCCGTGTTTACTCGATTTCATCGTCTGCTCTTATTACGCAGCGGTCCTCTCGTCTCTTTTACCTCCGATCATTTCCTCTCCTCTTCTTTTGTTTCTTTTCATCTACTAAGTTAAGCTCAGCTTCTTGCCATGTAGCTTTCTCTTGTCTTGGGTATATTTCAATTCCCATTACCCACCCAGGTTCCTGTCTGCCTCGTTACTATCTCCTGCCAGCCTGCTCTCTGTCTCCTTTTTTTTCCCTATCTCTTCCCTGTCTCCTCCTTGTCTCGTAAATTATCAAAGATTCCCCAACCTACTGAAATCATTGACAAACAATATACTGTTTCTCATTTTAAGATAGCGTTTCTTAATTAAATATTGTTGAATGGTGTTTTTATTTATTTAATTTTCTTTTTTATACGACTTATAAACTTAATTGGTTAGAATATCAACTATCGAAATATTATTAAACTTTTAAGCAATTTTAGTCAAATAAATTACTCATTAACGAAGAAACTTTATTTAAGTTTTTGAATTTGCAATAAAAAATAATCGCATAATCAGAAAACTTTTCGGAAATGAGATTAAAAAGCAATTAGTAATATATGATCCTTTTTTATAGAGAAATTCCGTTGGACAAAATTCCACAATCCAATAATAAATTTTACTTAATACAATTTTTTTTGGGGTTTTTCTTTTTTGAAATCGAAAAAAAAATTTTTTTCGTTGTTTAATTTGTTTGATTAACAAAGATATTTTATCGCGGTAAACACAAAGGCGTCAAATGCACTTGCTTGACATGGAGGGCGGGGTGGGGCCAAGCGGTACGGGACGTTGTGTTTTCGACAAAATCAGGGGGCGAGGGGCACGGGCGTTTTTTTCGGCTCATTTGCTGCACAGTCATGGCTATAAAAAAAGGCGACAGAAAAAAAGAGAGGCAAAAGCAACAGACGACAATCCAATCAAGCGAAGCGACGGCAAAATGTTGAATATGTATCCAAATTATATAGGCATATATGTATATGAAGAAAAATACATATATATTGTATAAATGCGAGGGTGAACCGAAGTATTGCTGGCTTAAAAAATAAATAAATATTAATTTATTAATAATAAATATATGCAGCTGGGTTGTGCAATTTGCAAAATAAAATAAAAAATGCTGTAAAAAAAAAAAAAAAAAAAAATGTAAAGCTTTTAATAATCGATAGAACAAATAATTTATGTTTAATTATTTATGGAAAAATAGTTTTTAAATTTTTTTTTTTAATATTAAAATAAAACAAAAATGTTTCGAAAATTTAGATTTTAAAAGTTCTAAAGCTAAAAATTAATAGGAAATACTATTTCATCTATTTTACCTTTATAATTATCATTTTAAATAAATGTAATTCAATAAACAAATTCTTTAGACAGCCCTCGCATGCCTCATTATATATGTCGCATGTTGTGTGCTGTTACTCTGACTATATCAATCCATTCTCGCCCGATCTGCTTTATGACGCTTTCTTTATGGTTTTATTAACATAATTGCATTTTAAAAAGTTCGTTTTTTCGAATCTTTTTTTTTTTTTGTGCATTGTTTACGATCATATTCTAATTTATGAGCTACAGAAGTGACTCACTATGATGGCTGGTCAGAAGAAAAGAGAGGGGTATTTAAATATAAAAAAAATAAAAATGGACAGATTGCGCCCTCGCCTAATGACTTCCAGGTAAGCAAAGATGATGGCCCATATTACATGACTTGGCCGGCAAGGTAAAAAGCAAGATGGCCTAAAGAAATTTCCCAAGAATTTTAGATGAACTGCCAAACTGCCAAAAGAAATGAAAAAAAAAAAATGAAAAAAGTGGGCTGCGGGCAAACTAATTGTAGTGCGAACTTTATGATACCCTCTAATATACGCCCTGTTTGTTGTCCTCGAACCCGGTTCTGGCCTGCTTTGGCTCGTAAAACTTCAATTGTTTGTTTGTTTGTGTTTGTCGTTAAGGGGTTTTTTGTTTGCCCAACACCAAAGGCCATTTAAATATGTCCAGCCAGCGAGGCCAACGGCTGCTGCTGCTGCTGATGCTGCCTGAGCAATTTGGTTTGGTCTGTTTGTGTAAAAGGTTTCCATTGTCTCACCTGAATGCGTTTCTAATTATTCGCGCTCACTGTGCAAGCGCGAGCCGCCCTCTCTCTACCTCTCTCTCTCGAAATAGGTTTAAAGCCTCCTAAACGATCAATGAATTCGCCTTTTTTACGCTAATCCTCTAGAGAATTCTGGGTACTTTCTGGCGGATTACTCAATCGGGGACAGGCAAAACAAATGCCAGAGGCAAAGGCTGACTTCTCGTAACTTGCAACAATTTTCCGTTACTTTTTGTTGTGGCTGCCCAGCAACAGTTACGAGTTGACAACCTTTTCTTTTTTTTTTTTTTTTTTTGTTTAGGCCAAATAATAGCTAAGGATTGCTGCTATATATTTAGTGAAAAGTAGCTGGTATTCTTCTATTTTATTGGGCTTCATTTGCGGACAAAATTATTATTATTTTCAAAAAATATGTTTAGGTTTTTTTTTGCCGCAAGAGAACTTCTCAGAGTTGTGAGCTGAAATGTTAATTGAATAATATATATTTCTCTCTAACTTTACTTCTCCATCTCTTAAAGTAGGCTTATAAGATCTGATAAAATATAGTTGAACTCGAAGTCAGCTTGAAGAAGAGCTAGTCAGCTCAAATCAATCTAAAATTTCTTAAATTAGCTACAAATTCTTCATTCAAATTAATTTTGTTTTAAAAGATACCTTAAAATTAAATAAAATTTTATAAGATTGTATATATGTAATATATTTGAATAAGGTAGATAGTTAATTTATCTTAAAATGTATTAGAAATTTATGAAAGAAATAAAAAGAAAAAATGATAATAGATGAATATATATATACATAGTTGAATAGATAAATATGTAGATAGATAGATAGATAAATAGATAGATAGATATATAGATAGATATATAGATAGATAGATAGATAGATTGAAAGAATGAAAGATAGATAAATGGATACATAGATATATAGATAGACAAATAGTAGATATATTAAATATTTCTATGAAAAATCTTTTTCTAATCTCAAAAATATATTATGCTCTCTATGCAGAAATACAAAATAATTAAATAACAAGTAAGAAGGCTCTAGTCGAGACGGCTCGACTACGAGATACCCTGAACCCTGCAAAAAAGTGATACTCTTCTTCTTTACGCACTTAGAGGCGCGCGCTCTGCTAACTGCGCAGTTGCTGCCGTGGCTTGGGGGTGGGTTGGGCTGAACTTTGGACGCTTATAACTCCATTTCTAGATAAACGATCTTTATGAAATTTTCAGAGTAGATTAAGAGTATTAAAATCTATCTATGTGCCAAATTGCAAGTCTCTAGTATTTGAAATGCGTTTTTTCAAAATTGGGGGCGAAGGGGGCGTGGCATCCAAAATCTGAAAACTACATAATCTGCGTATTCATAATATCTATCTAAATAAACAAATTTGAAGTCTTTAGCTAAAACGTTGTAGAAGTTATGCTCAAAAAACCTTAAAAATGTAAACGAATTTTTTATCGATATTTTGGAAATGGGATGAGTTATCGAAAAAACAAAATAAACTTGTACTGCGTAACTAACATACGAGTGTTCATGTGAAATTTCAGCTCTCTAGCTTTTGTAGTTTCCGAAATCTCGACGTTCATACGGACGGACGGACGGACGGACGGACGGACGGACAGACGGACAGGGCTCAATCAACTTATTTTTTTATGCTGATCAAGAATATATATACTTTATAGGGTCTACGAAGTCTCCTTCTGCCTGTTACATACATTTCACAAAACCATTATACCCTGAATTCCCATTTTCAATGGGTTCAGGGTATAATAATAGTAATTCAATTATTTTCTGCAACATCTGATACTTTCCTTTCCAATTCACTAATAATAAAGACGATTTTAATGCTTAGAGCTTGAATCGAGCTAAGATCTTATATCTTAAAACTTCGTGAGTTATCACAAATTTAATTTAAATTACATTGTTCAACTAAATTTGTACAGAATAAAACTTACACAACATATTTTTTCAAATAATTTTCTATATTTCGAAAGCTTTACCGTTTTATGCTTTAGCCCGAGACTTACTTATATGATTGTTGTAATAGAGAAAATTTGAGTTTGGATTTAGACATATATAAAATTGAAGTATTAGGTAATTTTTAATGTCATAAGTTAGCAATATTAACAAACTGCAGTTCGAGCTAAAAACCAATTACAAATATAATATTTAGCTGAAATAATTATGTATTATGTTAACAATGCGTTTATATATATAATATAATGTTTGGAAACAGAATTTTTGTATGATAATCAAATAAAAAATTAAAGAAATATATGTAATTCCATAAATATTGTTATTTATGTGAGTGAATACATAAAAGTATATTTATATCTATAATCAAATAATTTCTTCGTTTCCTCATTCAAGCTCTTCCATAATTGAATTCTTAATACTATAGTTAAATAAAACAATTGAAATTGCTTTTTGTTTATCTTAAACAATTTGTACTTTAGATTTATGGCTCATATTTAAACTATATTGAAGGTGTTATACCACTTATGATGCAATTAGCGTGATATTTATAAGGAAAGTATCAATTGCACAGTAAACATAAACAATCATACACACTCAGACACTCACACACACACATCCAATTAGCTCTATAAAACTGAAGTAAAAAATCTGAACATTAAATCATTGATTGCAGCTAGGAGGAAGAAAATGCCAATGGTTGAATGAATGATATGCACACACATATGTATATATATATAAATATCTATTGATATATATTGAGTATAATAAATGAAATCCGTAGTTATGGCACTACAAAACATAGATTTTACTGCCACTAATTGCATAATGCACACACAGTCGCATGAAATTACTTAATTAGGGACATAGCCAACGGCAATATTAGTTTATAGTACAAATCGAAGCAGTTGTAAAGGAAAAAGGGGTCTTTTCTTTGGCTATACGCCCATCGTCTTGTTACCTGGTTCAGGTGTGTGAGTGTGTGGGCGGAGCCTATGCAATCGGCCATGCCATGTACGCGCGCAAGCGAGAGGGTTGCTCGCTGGCTAGTTAGAGCGAGCTGCAAGGCAACAACATAAGCCATCTTGAATTTCAAACATGCAACGGAAATGAGGGTTAAAAAACAGCCCACTCAAGCTGGCTGACGGGTGTGCGAGCGAGATGACTAGCTCAGCAATGGCAGTTGCGCGCTGCCACAATTCCCTTTTCGTTTCTTGCTTTGTTTTTATCTCTAATCGCGTTCGTTGCTTTCAGTACGTGTTCGACTACGGTTAACGTCGCAACAGGCCAAACGCAACGGCAGTTGACAAGAAAAAAATCGTGGTAGAAATTGTATTAAAAAAGTAAATTACGCGTGCGATATTTAAATTGCAAAAAAAAAAAAAAAAAACAAAAATACAGAGTAAGAGTTAATCGATAGATTGAATCTATACTAATACAGAGAAAGAAACTGCATAAACGTGAATACGTGAGTGTGTGTGCAAAAGAGCGCACAAAAAGGAAGCGCAGAGACGTATTTAATAAGCAAATCTTGCACAAACGATCGCAAAATGTGCTTATAAAACGGAGAGAAAACAAGTGCTAAAAAGACATAGCATAGCAAAGCATAACCAAGATCCAAGTATACATATATTGTAAACAAACATTAAATTCGCCAACAAATAACAAACAGCCTACGCGCCATAACCTCAAAATGGTTTCGCACTATTACAATTCGCTGCCCTATTCGCAAAAGCACAACGCCAACCTTGCCTACGACATGGCCGCTGCGGCGGGCCAGCCCTGGAATTGGACCACCAACTATCATACGCCGCCCAATCATCAGTTTCTTGGCGAAGTGGATTCGCCGCATGCCGCTCACCATGCTGCCCATCAGATGTACTACAATCCGCACATGTTTCACTCGGCGGCGGCTGCGGCGAGCGAATGGCATTCGCCGGCCTCCAATTCAACGACAGCGGCGGGAGAGAATTTCGCCCAAAATGTCGCCCATCCGTTGATGCAGCAGCGTCATCCGCACATCAATAGTGGCCTGCCCAGTGGTGGCTCAAGCAGCTCGGCCAGCTCGGGGAGCAGCAGCTCGGCTCCAGCGGCTGGTGTCACGCAGTTGAACGAGCCCAACGATGCGGTTGTTCATGCGCAGCAGCAGCAACAACAACAGCAGCAGCAACAGCAGCAGCAACAACAACACCAACATATTGCCGAGGGCTTGCCTTCGCCGCCAATCACTGTTTCGGGCAGCGAAATATCGAGTCCAGGTGCACCCACCTCAGCCTCATCGCCGCATCATTTGGCCCATCATTTGAGCAGCAACAATAACAACAACAACAGTCCCTCAACGCACAACAACAACAACAGCGTGACGGCCAACAACAACAATCATCGCACATCGCCAGCGAAGACACAATATTACGAATGGATGAAGAAGCCCTCGTATCCATCGCAGCCCCAGCCTGGTAAGTTAACATACAATAATATTTGTAAATTGTATACTAACATTTTGCATGCAGTGTCATCATAGGTCACTCATTTTATTGTGAGTGCCGAATTTAGTTAATTACGTACGAAATGCCAAAGGTGTAACCAGGTTGCTCAGGTGTGAGACTTGCTTATGGAACTGTTGACGACATTGGTTTACAACTTTTATTTAATAACAGCTAAAATTAGAACTAAAATTTTTGTATTAAGTTATTTCTATTCGAGTAGCAGAAATATACTAACATTTTGTGTGCAGCGTGTTTAAGAGTTAGAGCAAACTTAACGGCAGTTAAAGCTCGCTCTCATATTTGGACTACAATTGTCCAATGTTTTTTTCCTTTTTGAGTACATTTGCATTGGCATTGGCTTTGTATTGACTTCGTAGTTAGTCATCAGTTTCTGGGTTTCTCCAGCATTCGCAACGACAGATCACAAGCACAGTTCCCGCTCATTGTCTTCCCCACACAGCTCTTTAGTAAAAGCTCGTGCTGTTCGCGCTTTAAAATTAAAGCGGTAGAAGAGGAAAACATAATTTTATAACAAAACGTTAAGCAATTTGCTTGCATTTGAGTGCGCCTCCAAGGGCCATTAGCTCATAAAAATCAAATGTTTGTCTTCATTTTACGGCGCGCACCGCCTTGATTTATGTGCCCCAGGCTCAGCGGTCGCAGCCTACAAAAAAAAAAAAAACTTGTCGACTCTGTTGACTAATTTTGTGTCGTAAATCAATTTAACTATAAAAGAAAAGAAGAAGAAAAAACTATCAATGGGTTTCGATCAATTCTCCAGTTTCTAATGAAAAATGCAAATAGACGCGAGGGCAAGCTGCTCTCATAGCAATTAGCAGCTTCAAAAGTGTTTTAAATAGGTATGAAATAGAATGTATGTTTTTAGCATAACAGAAGCTGAAAAAGCTTTCAATAGTGCTCCGCTCTCTTACTCACATTTGGCAATGCAGGCAGGCACATTGTGCAATGCTCTTTGATTGACTGACAAAAGCTCAAGGCCTCTGCCTCAGTCTCTGCTGCGCAGCCATCTTTTGCGCTCTTCTCACACTTTTCTTTGGCTTCGAGCACTGTTTCGTTTTATGCTTTGCATAACAGCAGCCAACAACATGACATTTAACATGCATATACAATGCAGCAATGCAAATGCCAATGCACGCACAGACACGCTCACTCACTTACGCATAAACACACACACACACACGCACACACTGACACAGAATTTTACAGACCCACAAGCAAACATACTCATGCCAAAACACGTGCGCAAGCGCTTACGATTTATGACCACTGCGTTTCAAAAGTTGACGACGTTCGATATCGACGATATCCATTAAGCCCATAAAATCGGTTGGTATGCAATTAACGTTTATTGGTGCCCGCCGGCCCGTTGTTATTTGTAATCCTTTAACGGGTCAAGATGACAAATTAAGATTATGCATTTTTATTTATTATTCATATAAATAATAAACACAACGAAACCAAAACTGTTGCAGCTAAGCGCCAGGCGCAGGGCAAAATGATACCCTGTCTGTTAGTTTGTCTATGGGGTATACGTGACTTTGTACACTTGATTATTGGGTGTGGCAATAAAGTTCTTCAGGAATTGATGTTGTTGTTGCTGTTGTTGTTGGTTGTACTTTTGTTTTAATAGCTGAGGCGGGGTTTTCGATTAGATTAGCCCAGAGCCCAGGCAGGCACTAATGGCAAGGGGTGAGGGCAGGTGTGCTCCTATAGAATGGAACACCTTTGTGAAATCAACGGCCGCTTGTCAATGGTCGCCGATGGGTACGTTCGATGGGGTTTCTATGTTGCTTCAACAACAATTTTCTATATATTTTGTTTTTTTTTGGGCTGATATGAGTATCGAAACGTGTGCTTTATCTGTAGTGTAGCCTGGTTATGGAGCCGATAAGAACGGGGTATTGATTAAAACAATATAACCAATAAACCAATAAAAATTAGTATTACTTCCAATAAAAACTAAATAGCGACATTTATGGCCAAATCTTTGCAATCATTATTAAAAAGAGAAAAAAAAAAAAAAAAAACAAAATTAGCCAAATGTCCATAACATTCAGGAAGAAACCAACTTAGCTTAACTTGACACAAAGATAAGCTGGCATTGGCTAGGTTAGGCTAGTTGTCCATTAACTGGGGCTGAGTGGGTTTTAACATGTCTTTGGGCCACACCAGGTGGGGCTGCGGATGGGTCTAAAACTTAATGCCACATGACACATTGAGATTTAATATGTCAATAGGCACAAAATTTATATACGTTTTCTGCAGAGAAAGAGCAGCGCAGCGAAGTGGTAAAAAGAGAGAGAATGAAAGAAAGAGAGAGATAGAGAGGGGAAAGCTATCTATGGATCACATACAATATATGCCATAGCATATTTTTTCGTAGCCCCAATGTCGTCAGACCAAAAAAAAAAAAAAAAAGTTTTGGAAATATGTTGCACTGTAAAAAATCGATAACAATTGAAAAAAATCTAGATTAAAATAGGAAAAGCAAATTTTTATTACAGGGAAACTAGATTTTAAATCACAAAATTCATTTTTTTTGCATTAAAAAAAAATAATAAAATAAGTAAAAATAATAAATATACAAAATTCGTTCTTTGATCTAAAATGTTCAAGTAAAACTTTAAATTTTCTCGCACAAAATTCTAAGTATCTGTGAAACTTTCTGCTGGATATAGTTAAATTCCAATAGTACGATTATGCCTGATTTCAAAATAATTCTAATAGTTTGACGACATTTCGGTCGATATTCATTTATATGAAATTGACAATAGGTTTTTCACTCAGCTTTTCGCCAAGTGTATGTGTTCGCCTAGAGGCTATGTGTTTGCTAGATACCTATATATAAACGTGCGTTATTTGGTTGCATGATAAGCCATTAAAAATGGCCACTAGCTTAGGTTGCAGTCGACCGACGTTCGTTGTCGTGTCGCCTGTCGCCTGTCCAACTCGAATTCGAAGTCGACATCGATGTTCGATCGTTATCAGTGCTATCAATATTTAGTTTTTGTGTGCGCGCATTGCCTTCAACGTTCTGTGGATGTGGTCGGTCGATGGTCGGGGGCATGTGTCAAAATGAAGTCCGTTGCTTGATTAGCCCAGACCATCATCAACATCATAATGATGATCATCATCATGATCTAACTATAGAGGCAGAGCGACATTGCGTCTGACAAACGCTAACCATGATTGACATGCCAGGATTAACACACACACTATCACTCTCTCACTCTAGCACACGTACTCCCTTTCGTTCTCCCTCTCTCTCTCTCTCTCTCTCTCTGTCTGCCTCTGGCTCTCCTTCTCTTGTGAGCTGTCATCAGCGCTCCATTTGCTTTGGACTTAGTTGTTTAAATATTGTGAACCATTATTTGTATTGGCATTGATATTGGTAATAACTAAAAATTTTTGTTGCTTTTGCTGTTGCTGTTGCCGCTAAGTAGCTGGAAAGCCCTGCTCATATATACACATGTACTATATGTGTTCTATAAGTTGTTGAATATTGAGTTACGATACATATTTAGATATGTGTATATATACATATATATTTATATATGATTGTGTATGAATCTGTATATATAGATATATCGCTTGTTGACGCTGTATTCTGTGTTGTTCGTTGAGGCGCCTTGGATTTTGGGGGACTTATAAATTTGAACTGAACAAAGAAAGGCTCAAAAATTGATGATTGAATTATAGAAAAACAAATTTTGTCAGTCTTATAAAGCTCATGGAAGACAAAAAGAAAAGAAAGGAAATGAATTGTGATGATTTATAATGATAATGCAAAGAAATCTAAATTTAAATAGGGAATATCTTTAATAGTGATATGTAAGATGAGTCAAGTCTATTAAAAATATCAAAAAATAAATATTATATTCAGAGCAAAACTCTGAAGCAGCGCTTTGAACAAGTTGTGTTTTATATATGATGGATAATAGATCATCAATAGTTAGATATTATTCTACATTTTTTCAAATAGTTAAGTTATAATATAAACAAACTAAAATAAACTAAAAATTTTATATATTTATATTTTATCATATATATACACATAACATCTATCTTAAATTTCATCTCTATTAATTCTCCAATCTGTACTTATTTTATTTATATTTCATAGTTTTTTATCAAATTTATTCAATACTTTTATTATCGACTCACGGGAATTCCAATTAGTTATCTCTTTTGTTTCTATAAATAAATGCCAGTGAATCATATTTTTTAAAATAAATAAATTAATACATTTCAAATGGTTGTAAGAAAAAATATGTCCAATAATTATTTTTAAAACCGTTCTACGAATCTGAGCATTTCCTTTTGCCATAAACAACAAAATTTGTTGTTGCTGCCGCTGCTCGCTAAGCTCTGTCAGCGACATTTAAAGCCGATTGTCAATCAAAACATAACGCATACGACGCGTTGTACGGCACACATTTTTTGTTTGTGTATATATTCCATAGCCCTAATGCCACTGATTGACGTAAATATTTAGAAACGTGTCAAGCTTAATGGGAAACGTTTCTCTTTTTATAGCCAAGATTTGCAGGCCAATGAAGCTTCTATATATATATATACTATATATATATGTGAACATGTATAAATTGTGAGCGCAATGCCCGTTAATCGCTTAACAATACAATAAAGTAGCAATAATTATAAAAAAATGGCAACAAAAAAAAAAAAAAAACTAAATGAAATGTTTCTTTAGTCAACAGAATATTGCCCTAAAAATATCGCCACTAAATTATATGTCCCTCCCTCCGGACCATAACAATGAATATTGTTGTATATGGTAGCAATATTCTGATTTTTATGCCACTTTAATTATGATGATTATCATTATTAGTGTTATTGTTATTAGCCTGGATTTGTTTTGATTTCTCACGCCATATCTCAGTTTTGTAGTCTAGTGTTTTAGGGTCTTGCAGCTGCATCTCCGGCACGCTTCACTGTTTACCCAGTGCTCGGCCGCAAAGATTATTCAAATATTGTTGCACGTTGACCCAAAGTGTTTCACCTCGTTTTTTTTTCACAGATAAGAGCCTAAAAGTCGAGACAATTTATAGTTTACACCATAGCTAAGGCAAAGGAATACACACACACACACACAGACATGCAAAATTTATTGCATATTATTTTTAAGTTGTTTTTTTTTTTTTTTTAATACTTTTATGAAGCGCAAATTATCAATAAATAGTCTTATAATGCTCGTATACTTAAACAAGCTGTCTATTTGGGCTCATATAAGATGGAAACTATTTGATATCGACTTGGTTAACAAACTTATAAAGGAAATATATTCAGATAGTAGATATTCTTTTATTAGAATCAATTTTATTGGATTTAATTTTTAAGATGAGGGATAGGATTTTTAAGATAGGGTATTCAATTATGCAATCGTATAGAGTATGAGATTTACACACTGTCATAATATTGTATTTTTGTTATTCATCGAATTATTTCTCATGCTTATATGATACCGATCCCAGTCCATTTTAGTGAAATATTTTAGATGAAGTACTGCAATAACTGATATTGATATGCTAAATTAAGCGAAATCATATTTAATATAAATATTACGCTTAATATCCGATCTGCAAAAAATCTTTAATTAGAATAAAGCCGAAATAAACAAAAATATAATAATATAAATAGTATTCATAATATCTTTAGTTAAACATAAAAGGACAACTGCTATAATTTGTCTTATACTATGCTAATATTTGATCAATCACATGTAAATATTTCATTTAAAATATGAGTCTTTGACTAGAATTATAAGCTAACTACTATAATTTCTCTTATACATCTACTTCTACTTCTACTCTTATAAACGCACCCATTCACAGAGCTGTGCAGCACCCCCAATTTAGAAGACTTTACCGAATTGCTGGAAGCAGGTGGTACGAATCCAAAACTTCTAATTCTAATTCTAATTCTATCTCTCGCTCTATATGTATTTATATGGCTGCTTGCTCTTATGCTTCTTCTTACTGTTGTCGTTGTTATTTATTCCTTGTTTTTGGTTTTTGCATGCGCCACTCATAAATAACCTAAACTCGTATATCGCATATAACTATCTATATATGTATATATCTATGTATATGTATATATGCATGCATGTCTATAGCATATGATTGTAAAATGTTTATTGCATGCCGCGCGTTCAGAGTCGTATTCAAAATAATTAACGTAAATTTGAAAATAATTCTTTTTTTTTTCGTGAAATTTATGACTTTAATGGCAGCTTCGTCGTCAACTTGGAGTTCGAAATTCAACTTCGACTTGTGCGAATTTCGAGTTTCGGTTCGAGTTCGAATGGCGGCATTAAAATTGCGGCCATTGGCTGGCATTTTCTAAGCCTACTCTCCCTCTATGCCGTACGACACACTCATAAATGGGGTCCGCGGCCAAAATGGCGTGTTGGCCACGTATATGTATATGGCCAACATCCTCTGCTGTTTGCTCCGCCTTTGCGTGCCACAAATTTGGCTGCGGCACGTACGTGCGCGGCATTCGTTTGTGTCGCTGCACGCGATCTGATAATATTTATACTTTTCTTCTCTCATTCTTTTATTTTTACTTTTGCGCTGCATTTCCTTTTGGCATTTATAACGGCTGCGTGCCGGGGCGCGCCTTCAGGCTGGCGACGAGTGAGGGCAAGAGAGAGAGTGAGAGCGGGTGAGAGGGAGCGGTCGTCTGTATCTGTTTTTGGAGGCGTGTTGTACTTTTTGCATATGCATGGCACACACTCATAAAGGCAGGCCGCGCTGCCTCGCATGTCGCATGTTTCCACTTTGATGTACGCCATTTTGAATTTCTCTACCTCCCTCTCTGGCGCGAGCGTGTTTGTGTGTATGAAAGAGTTATTTATTGTTGTTAGCGTACATAGCATTAGTGGAACTTTAATTATGCTTGATGGAAATTATACAGCTGATCTAATTTTCTTGATGCGCAATATTTTATGTTAATTTTTGGAAAAAATGTAGAATGGAGGAGGATAGCCTTTTTTAATTAACTGTTATATCGATAGAAATAAAGTGTTATAATTATCAAAGAGCTTAAATATATCTTGCTTAATTCTTTTCATATCCGAGTCTAACACTAAATCTCGTTCGCGTTGATTTATGCATGTTAAATTTACACAGCCGTAGTTGCCGCAAGGGTGGTAAATTTCCAAGCATGCAAAAGGAAAAAAAAGGAAAAAAAGGCAAAAAAAAAAAAGGAAAGCAAAAATAAAATAAACGTCAAATCGAATCAAATGATTTTATGATGTAATTTGAGCTAATATTTACGATATAACAGCATCTAAAACAGCAGCAAAATGCCAAATAAATGTTATTGTTATATTGTCGCTTGGGTGGTGAGCTTTAGCTGCTGCTCCAGTTACCGCTACTGCTATTATTGTTGTTGCCTCTGCCTTGCTACAGCCATCACAATACATTTATGATGCTCACACACACAGACATTCTCAAACTCTCTCCCACTCTTTCTTTCTCTCTGATGCTTTGCGCAAAATTTTTGCTCAACTTTAAGTTGAGCTCAGAAACAAATTGTTGAGTGTATTCGAAAAGTCAAGTGAGAAGCGGCTGCGGCTTCTGCTGCTGTTGTGAGCGACATATCCCCAGAGTGCCATAACGGAAATTGCTGTGGAGTAGGAGGAGTGGAGAGTGAGAGAGCGCACAGTGCTTGCCGAAACTTTTGACCCAGACTAAAGCTTTAATATCGAAATTTAAATAGAAAGAGCGAAGGAGCGAAGGAGAGAGTGAGAGGCTAAGGGCGAGAGTAAGAGCGCGTAGACTTGTCAGGTAATAAATGTCTCCCAATAGATTTGTTTTCACATGCTGTGCTCTCTTCAACTAGTTTGCGGTCATATTTTGTCATCATCTTGGGCAATGCCCACACAGACACCCCCCGCATACGCTCGCCCACAGATAAAGATGTACCGCAAGTGACAAATTAACACACGCAGCATGCGAATGAGCGAGTGAGTGAGCGAACAACCACCAACTGGCCCGTAACTAACCGCAACAGTTAACGGTTAAATGTAATGTAACTGTCCTTGTGTCCTTGGACGCTGTTGTGATTGGCCCGCTGGGAACTGTGAACATAATTGCCGCAATCTTTTTGTATGCATGTCCGGCTCTAACTGTAACTGTCACAGTGCTAACTGTTTTGGCAACAGCTGTTTGAAAAATCAACGCTACCTACTCGTATATTAATATAATTTATAGCACAAATTGTCAATTGAGTCTCTTGACAATCATTTACGATTTAACCTGGCTCCATTTTGCGCCCTAGTTAAATAGTAGTTGATAGAGAATCTCTTTCATATAAATTACAAAATCCTCCTGCGCTATAAAATCTTGAAAAGCCTATCTAACCATTGGCATTTGTTGTTGTTGTTGTTGTTGTTGCCGTGTTTGCACTATTTCCCTTTGTCGGCGAGTTGCTCACACACACACACACACACACAAAGATAGAAAACACGAATACATTTGTTGCACTCATAAAAATGAAACGTTCGCCAGTTGTGAATTACTACACTGAGATATATTATTGATAAGGTCAGGGACAAAACAGGAGCAAGTGTATGCTATTTACTTCGATTTTATATATGTATATGTATTTATAGACAAACAGTCTAGAAATGTAGTTCAAAGTCGAATTTGATTATTTGCAAGTGATTCACAAATGGCGAAATGACAAATGGATTGATTATTTATTATTGGAATTTAAAGGAAGTCTAGAGTTTATGATATATAAATTAGATTTGTAGAGATAGGAAAGAAAGAGAAAGAGAAGAATGTATTTATCTCCACATAGATGGATTATATATAGTATATGATAATCTGACAGATTACATAATTGATCATATTTTGGATGCATAGAGAGATACCTAAATATATAGGTATATAGAATTATAGATGGATATATAAACGGATAGACAAATAATTAGATAGACAGATGTAAAGATATAGATAGATAGAAAGATCGATGGTTACATAGGGCATATTAGAGCTGTAAACAAATGTCATCAAAGTCAACTTTTTTTTGCACAGTGTACGCAATGAAAGTGTAATCAAAACTATATAGACATTTGTAATGACACTCAATGTGCGACAAATAGCTATTAAGGCTTATCAACGAAGCCCTTTAGACTCCCAACTCCAACTGTAACTCCGTTTCCAACTCCAACACCAATTCCTATTCGAATTGCAACTGCAACGCCTTATGTTGCCTCATTTGTGTGTTGATACAGACCTCAATGGGGATTACGAAGTGCGTGCATTTGATCTATGCCGCTCAATATATACATATGTATATATACAGATATGTATATACATATATGCAATTGATAGGCAATTTCAACTAATCCAACAATACGATATACCCTACATATATACAGATCTATAAAGAGTCTAAAGACCTTTACAAAAATTTTCTCAATTACAAATGTAATGACTCCCTCTTTTTGTGGCTTACCTACATATGTAGTATATCTAAAAATATATATAAATTACTTCTACTGCGCCTCTACCAACCGCTTTAAAAGTCAGTGACAAAGTCATAAAAAAATGTCACACCTTTTTCTTTTATGCATTCCAGCATTTTATTTAATTACAAATAATATCTACAAACTTGTGTTTGCACAACTAAATGAATATATATATATATATACCCTATATATTTATATATTTAAATACCCTATATATCTTATTCTTCTTCTGTCAGACAAGCTCCAAAAAATATCTAGTTTCTTCTATTTGCGAAAATGACATTTGATATCTTTTCTGTTTCTGTTTCTGTGTTTTGCTATTGAATTATGAGCTCTGACTTAGATCTTATCAGAATCTTATCAGATTCATTCTGAAGATCTGTGCACTGTTTGTCCAGACTGCGTTTTCCGTTAGACTTGGACCACATCAGCTATAATGGGTACTGCCACTCTCTCTCTCTCTTTCTTTCTTTCGCTCTGTCTCTGTTCTGTGTGTGCAGATAATAAAACACTCAGTTGGGTTTTAGCTGACTTTATAGTTTTATATATGGTATACACAATTTATTGGCTTATGGCCGTGAAGGTCAGATACAGCCACATCTAGCACCAATGTCGTTTAAAGCAACAACAACAACAACAATCACTGCTCCAGTTCTTCTACTGTTTGCACTTTGTGTATCTTCTAGGTGTGAGAAATTTGTACGGAAAGTGCCAAAAGATAAAGAAAAACAAAAAAAAAAACAATTTGTGCATAGCTTAAATTGAGAAAGATCTTAAGCATGTTGAAAAAGAGTTCATGTTTTATCATTATATATGCATGTGTAGTAGAGGGCTGAAAGACTTAGTTGACTATGTGATAATAGCTAGACTAAGACTTTATTTTGATTTAGTTAAAGCTTTGTGTCTGATGATTTCTTTTAATTTCAAAACTTTAAACGAACATTTAGAATGAATAAAATATGTTTTGTTAGAGCATGAGAAAAATCAATTGTATATCAATTGGTTATAGTTTAAGTCTGCCAAAATGTGACTATATTGTCTACAGGAGCAGATTGGGTTTGGACTAGTTAAAAGCATTTTTAAGTCCAAACAGTTCTTGAAATAGCGCCAGCTTGCCTATGATAACTACTTCAGATTTAGGATGACTGTACTTATATTTTATAAGATATATATATTATAATATAAATGTATGATAATATTTAATATTATATTTTTATATTTCATAGTTTGTAATTTATATATTATATATTAGATACTATTTTTATATATTAACATTTACTAGCTAAAAATATAATATATATAAATACCTAATTTATCTATTGGATTTAGAGAGTTTTTTTCTAAAACACTTTTGCAAAAGATTGCGAAATAGATAGAAAGACAAGAAGCAGAAATAAAACTGTAAATAAATAATATATTTTTTGTATTTTCAATTTACACAAGAAAATAGTACTTATACAATACTAAATTTACCTATTTTTTTTTGCCTTCTAATGATGTCAAATATTTGCTGTGCAGTTCCTTGCAAATCCAGCGAGTCGTCGTCGTTGCCAGCCAGCGACGTCTAAGTCTGTTCAAATACGCTTTTTGGTTTATCAGCATTAGGTGTATTTTTATGATGGCCAGCCACGCCCACGCACACCCTAGAACGCCCATATTATCAGTTGAGCTAGCCAAGAACACGCGCAACTAACACGAAAAAAAAAACCAAAAACAAAAAATGGCAAAAAGACGAAAAATTTGAGATTTATTATGAGAGCGAGACGAGAACTGTAGATAGATTAAAAATTGTGTCGACTTTAGCTGAAATGAGGCTTTAACTTTTATATGACGATTGCCACATTTGTGTCTAAGCAAATAGAAGAAGCAGAAGTAGGAGAAGACGTTGACGATGACGACGACGACGATGTTGTTGATGATGATGAGGCGAATGTTATAAATTTTCATGTCTAAACAAAAGTGTAAAGAATAAATACGAATGCGAGTCGGACCAGATAAGAGCTAAGCAGAAGGGGTCTTAACTGCTAGCTGTTAACTGTTCACTGCTGTGCTCTAACGGTTTTGTTGTACCATTTTTTTTCTATTCTTTGAAAGCAGCTAGCTAAAACTTGGCAAAAGGGTTTTTGAAATAGGACTTATACTAAAGAATTATAATCATTTCTTGTGAAAAAAAAATTGTATTGCAATTTTTTATTTATTAAATTTAAATTTAAAAAGAAAAGTAACTTTTTTAACTTGAATATTACACACAACAAAAAAATAGTCTTTCGTAATATTATGCTTTGTTTTTCTCAATAACTTTCAATTGTTTATATATAAAGTAAAATTTTTTAATTTTATAATTGATTGATTCTTTAACATATTGAAAGGGCTTTCATTCAAATTATAATATTTCTTGAGAAAATATAGCTTTCAAAGAACAAAAATCCTTTGAAAATTATTCAAATTTATATATGTATATATTTATTTATTTTTTGTGTAACTTAAGCTTAATATCTTTATATTTTTTCTAATTTTTTTGGTTTAATTATTTAATAATTTTTTGATCATATTATTAGTTTTTAATTTCTCTGTTGTTTTCAAGTTAAAGCTAAAATTTTGCAGTGTAGAAACAAAATAAACGAAAGTGTGTGAGAGATTAGCAGGAGAAGCTTAACGTTAATTATGCAAGTTTTCCATAAGAAAAACACTGTTAACAAGCATAAAAGAGAGTATATTAGTTTTGTATGTGTGAGTACCAGATAATTAAAATGTCAAATTAAATAAAAAAAACTTTCCATATATCTAAGATATAGATATAGATATAGATAGGAATAAACATTTAAATTATGTATAGGAAAAAAATACAATTAGATAGAGTTAATTGATTTGTTGATTTTTGGCTTCATTACTAGTCTTTCTTTTAACTATAAATAGAGCATGAAGAAGTCAGTAAAAAGTTTTGCTAACTGCGTTTACTCTACAAAAGTTGAAACACTTTCCCAATAGACCAATTGCATATTTTTTGAAATTTCTCTAATTTCAGCTGACTCTTCCCCTTTTTACAAGAGTACTGTTGCTCTTGAGAGAGAGAGAGAGAGAGAGAGAGAGAGAGAGAGATAGCTAATCCGTGTAGTCCGTATCATCGTATATCATTGTAGCGCATTTTTAAGGTCTTTAACACCTACGATTCGTTCGGTTGCTCCACTTGGCCTATCTCTCAGCTAATGTCGCTTGAACTTATCATCTGTGAAAATATTTGTATATTTATGTTTGTTCGCTTGTTTGCTCGATTTTAATTGTTGCTTACAAAGCAGCACATAGAAATAGTATAAAAAAATTAGAGCAAAATCCCAACCAAAAAGTAAAAAGAAAAAAAAATTTAGTGTTTGCATTGCGAGCGAGCGAGTTGTGGTCTTTGAGTGTGTGTGTGTGTGTGTGTGCGTGTGTGTTTATCACGTCAGCAGAAGAAAACACTATATACATACACACACATATAGTATATATATACATATATTTCATGAGTTGATCCCGTGGCCTTTTTCATGCCTCGTCTTTGGCTGTTTGTCATTTATTTGAATTTTGATTGACTAATTGCGCAGCGAGCGCCACAACAATTAAGCAACACTCGCAAAGGTTACCTTTGATGCGACAGGTAACTCGGCCCACTCTTCACGTGTAGGTGTCTTTTCATTTCATCTTTTCGAATTTTGATGTTTACCGCACAAGCGGGCCTGACAAGCTTTTTCTTTCTGTTGATCGTGACATGGCCAAACGAGGCGGTTTTTTTTTTCTTCTCTTGCTTTTTTAATGGCCTATCTTAATTCAAATATTGTCAGCAAACTGCAAGTCTTAGTCTGATGACGATGACGATGATGAGAATGAGAATGAGGGTGGGCATGGGCATGGGCATGGGGATGGGGATGGGTTGTCTGATGGCCAACAGAGTGAATTGTTTGACTAAGAGAAACGCCACTCAGTCAGCCAGTCAGTCAGTCAGTCACTCATTGCACGTGGCGTTGAGTTGTGACGGCAACACGATCTTTGGTTGCCAACGCAAGATATCTTAAAATAATAATGAAGCCATCTAGAGATATGGATTCATCATATTTAGCTTTAAAATGCAATTTGTTGCTGTAATTAGCAGGCTAATAGAATTTGTTTAAAGTTTAAATCTAAAATTTAGCTTTATATTAAATATCAAGTAATTACATTATTATTATATATAAAATATTAATATATCATTTGACATCAAATTAAATTTTATGAATATATATATATATATATATATTATATATTTTATATATATTTTTTTCTATTATAAATTTTTAGTTTTGTCATTTGATATAAAATTGAATTTTATTAAATAATACTATATAATACTGTACTAGTAGTTTAACAATTGTTAAATAATATATAAATATTTATTATTTATTAAATAATATTTAATATAATTATTATATAAACGTAAAGTATAAATACACTAAAAATAATTTAACTAATTAAAATATTTCCCTCTCTCTCTCTCTCTTTGTAGGCAAAACGCGTACTAAGGACAAATACCGTGTGGTCTACACAGACTTCCAGCGTTTGGAGCTGGAGAAGGAGTACTGTACGTCACGTTACATAACCATACGCCGTAAAAGTGAGCTGGCGCAATCGCTGTCGCTGTCAGAGCGTCAGGTGAAGATCTGGTTCCAGAATCGACGCGCCAAGGAGCGTAAACAGAACAAGAAGGGCAGCGATCCGGGTGTGATGCAGCATACGGAATATAGTCAGCTGCTGGATGCGAAAGCCAAGTTGGAACCGGGCCTGCATCTGCAGCATCCGCTGCACAGCATGAATCCCATGACTGCCATGAATATATCCGCAATGCGCTTGCACTCACATCCTCACCTGGCCGCTCACACTCATTCGCTGGCCGTGGCTGCCCATTCCCATCAGCTGCAGCACAGCAGCCAGATGTCCGCTGCGGCGGTGGGCGTGGGCGTGAGCACACTATCAATGTGACCTGATTATGGAGCAGGTGATGAGGTGCATGGCTATCAGAATGGGGGCAGCTATCTAATGGAGCAGCAACAGCAACAGCAACAGCAGCAGCAACGGCAGCAGCAGCTACAGCAACAGCTGGAGACCAGCTATGCAACGTGTTCCAGTGAGCTGGCTTAGCTTCTAGTTATAGAAAGGTGGGCGTGGCAAGCAGTTAGACTGCTTCTACAGCTGAATGAGAAGAAGGAGAAAGTGAAGGAGGAGACATAGGACGGAGGAGTGGGAGGTGGAGTAGGAGGCGGCGGCGCCTTTGAATATTGCACGTTGTTAATTTTTGTGATTGTATATTCGCAGCGTTCAACGCACGCCTCCACGCCTTCAACGGCCACGCCCACAGTCAGGCAGCAAGAGAAATATATATTAATTAATAACAAACACTTGAAGAAAACCTTATGTTCAATTAATTTTATATCATATATATATATATATATATATATATATATATATATATATAAATGTATATGTAATTTTGTATTTTGTAAACAACTTTTGTATGTATTATGTTTTGTTTTTTTGTTCATAGTTAATGTATAGCCTATAAGAAAGACAGAGACACAAATATATAAAAATAGTGATTAAGTGGCAAAAGCAGAAAACAAATTTAACAACAGCAAAAAAAAATACATATATATTAATATATATATATAATTACATATACATTTAAAATTTGTATAGCCGTCCCGCTTAAAAACACAAAACTACAAAATTAATTTAGTTAAATGCAAAAGAAAAATGTATAAATATTTCTTTTGGTGCAATTTGATTACACACACACAACCAAACACACACAACCAAACACACACACACACACACACACACCTTGTACATAAAAAACACAAACAAACTTTATAACTTTTATTACTTAAATGCAATGTAATAACAATTAGTTAGTTAGCTACTAGACTAAATTGAATTTAATGTTAATAAAACAGCAAATACAACTGCACATACAACCACACACACACACATACATACAATATGTGTATGTATTAAGTAATTATAAAATTTGCCTACATATCAATATTTGTCCGCACACGTTGCATGTAAATTTAATTTTTAGTTAAATTATGGCTACAAAATTAATTTATGTAAAATCCATGTGCTATTTGAAATAAACAATATATAAAATTAAAATAAAAACATCTGTCTTTCGAGTACATTTAGAGTAAACCCGTTCTGCTTAGCTGTTATGCTCCACCTACCGGCTGTCAATTTGATTTTTCATTGCGTACGCCTTCTTAGCTCAAACACCATTGAAGCGCATGACACTATTGCTTGCTCTGTTACACTCATGGGAAATGGGCCGTCACTGTTGGCTTGTAATGTTTGCTGGCTGCATGTAATTGAATTGGAATAATAAGAGAATATTGCCATGCAGAGACACAAAAACACACATATGCATGTATATGCTATTCTCTCTTTGGCGTGTTAAGGCTTTGTTTAGTTGCATGGGCGTTGTTATATGTATGAAACTAAAAAGTCGGCGTAGTTGTTATGCAAAATATGTATGTACAATAATTAAAACAGTATTGAATGCACGTATTTTTATGGAAAAGAACTTCAATAGATTACATAAATGATATTTTTTCAACTTCTACTCGTTCTCCTTATTAAGTTTTCTGCACTCCTTCTTTACTTCGCGCTAGTGCTTACCCCTCTTAATCCAAGCAAACTATGTCCTGGCAGGCAAGTTTGCTCTAACTGCATCGCTCTCACACATACTGTTGTATATGTCAATTATATGTACTTATTCTCTCTTTGAAGAATTTAAGCTGCAATTGCTTCAACTTTAATAGTAAGGCTGAGTAACTATGCGAGCTGATCTTTGGGTATTGACGGAAATGAATCAAAGTCTCGCTTTCTCGCTTCGATTGATTTACGATGTTCACTTTTCGATTTATTGATGGCTGCCAATTAATACATAGTATTCGTTACGAGCAGCGAGTCAATGCCAAGGCGAAATACCGCATCAAAAGAGTCAACTATGTGCAGAGAGTCATAGGGCGAGAAGACAACAAAAACAAAATGGAATGAAAAAAAAAAAAAAAATACAAAATGTAAAAGTCAAATACACATAAAAAGTGTGTAGAAGGAATTAACATTTTTTCACAGCAATAAATGCATAAACGTCAAATATATATACATTCATATGGCCGATATGGCATCAAATTTATAATCTTTTGCATTGCGTTGGACGGATGTATAGATGGATGGCTGGATGCTGCATGCTCAGCCATTGTCATTGCTAATAGAGACATATCGAAACAGCTTGACCGAAAGAGCCGAGCGTTTACAAACGAACGAAAAACTTCAAATTTCGACCGAACGTTACTTTTTGGTCTGCCATAAACTTTTATGGGCACCGAAGAAGAAGAAGAAGAAGCTGAAGACGACGACGACGACAATGGCGCAGCTGTAAGCAGAAGTTACGTTGATTGGATAATGCTGGAGTGTATGTGTATCTCTAGGGGTCGATTCTGACAATCCTATGGGTGCCAATTAAGACAGCAACAGCCATCAGCCATCAGCCGCCAGCCGCCAGCCGCCATATCATAAAACTTTTTTCCTCGTTCGTGAGTGATCTTAAAAAGATCATTCGTATATTTTATGGCTGCTGCACTGGACAGTCAGTCAGTCAGGCAGTCCGAGCTGCCAACTGCAACTCTTAAACTACTATTCACCAGAAGTGAGGTTATAAATCACTTGGCATTTGCTCGCTTTTTATTCAATGCATGTCAAAGTTCTCACAAAATGGCGTGCATTGCACATACGCACATACCCACATACATACATACATAAGCTGTGAATTCCCAGTAAATTGCAACTGCAACTGCATCTTGCATATGTGTAATGCGGTAGCTAACCCCGAAAAAAGTCGGCAAAAGTCAAACACATTTTTGTATTGCGTTACGCATGGCCAAAAAAAAAGAAAGAGTTGAGTGTTTCGAATTTCGATATCGAATATTCGGCTAGCACGAATGCAAACATGACAGCGAGCGCCTGCACAGCCGCAATCGCAATGTCCGTTTGCCCGAATACCGTTCTCTTATTTTTTTTTTTTTTCAATATATTTTTTTTAGCATGTAGGTGTGAAAATGCAGCACACACTTCCTTTATCGGTCGATCGGTTGGTCGGTCCGCCTGCAGCTTGTTTGGTTACTTATGTTGCTTCTCTACCTCTCCCGCTCTTTTCATGTTCTGCTTCTTCTTTTTTTGCATTGCATTGCGCACACATAAAAGTCAAAATATTTTGGGTTCACTAGAGATATATGTATGTATATTTATGGTAAACGTTTTTAGCAATCGATTCGCTTCGATTCGTATCAAATCTAGACAGGTTGTAAATATTTACCTGGCCTGGACATTTCCGATTTTGTTAATCTGCTGCATTATAAATCAACTGGCTCGCGAGCCTCGCCAAGCTCACTTTTTTCCATTTGTGTTGAGGTACTTGAGAGGCACTTTAGTATGATTTCCTTTTGATATTTCTGTTGCCAATCAGTTAAGCGCTGTTATATATATACACTGCAGATAATACGCTGTGAATTTAGGTGCTAGGTCTAACATTAGTTAGTTAGCTAAGATTCCTGTGAATCACTTATGATTACACTTTTTTTTCTCATTTTAATTTGAACTAAAGTAAATTAACTAAGTAAATGAAATAATTCCTTCAGAAAACATTGTGCAACTCGATCTTGGTGGCTGTTCGATAGACAAATATAAGATAAAAAAAAACTAATCATAAATAGTTTACTTGGGAATATACTTCTAAATTTTAAAGTTAAATAAAAAATAAAATAATTTTTTTTTTTAATTTTTGTAGAATTTTGTTGAATCTGAATTAATAATATAAGTAATACAAATATCTGTGTATTACTTTTGTTTAATATTTGATGTCTCTCTTAATAATATATTTGTTTTATTTCTCTTTTAATTTTTCAAAATTATGACTTTTTGACTGACTTTGCTCTTTTCGTTGTGTTGTTAAATTTTTATTCGAATAGATCTAAAATGTTGTTAAATATTTTACTGAATTTATTGTTTATTTATTCTCTCTTAACATTTATTTAATCAGTTTCGATCATTATTTTGAGGCTTACTTAAAAATAAATATTTTATTTTTTATTTTTAATTAGTAGACTTTTAGATTTTAGAATGTTTTGAGTTACGGAAACATTTAAATATTATAAACTATTTGTAATATCTGTATATTCTGATCTTCTGTTTGTGTATCTCTATATTTATTGTCTATATCTGATTCAAATTTCATTTGAATAATAAATATTTGATTTGAAAGCAGAACGAACTGTGAGCACTAGCTACGTTGATGCTCGCTTGACACGTTCGCAATTATTATTTATCTAATTATAACTAATTAAAATCAACACCCACACCTCAATCACATGATGCGAACCACACACATAGAATAATAATAAAGTTGCTCAAGCGTGAAAAAGATTTGTAGCTGAATGCAAAAATATTTACAACATTTTTGTTTCTTTGTTTTTTTTTTTTTTTTTTTTTTTTTTTGGCCCATATCGCGCCGTCTCGAATGCAGCTGGTGTGTCTTAAGTCTTATCTCAAGCATGATCGAGATAATTAATTTATGTCTAGGTACATATTTGCAGCTTCACACAAGTTTCGGGCTATCTAGCTTTCGGGCTATCTACCCGTGCCCCATGGCCCTATCCGGATTCAAGTTCAGTTTGGAGGTGAGCAGCAGCAGTAGACAGTGGCGATCTTTGATGCGGGAGTTTGATTAACACAATTTGTGTTTGTGTTTATGGAAATTAAGCAACAAGTTTTATTAGTAAGCATGCACTAATTAAACTCTGTCTATATTGTTTTTATTTTTGTCACTTAAATCGATTTTTTTCTCTTTTTTTTGGCTTCTCTCGTTGCTGCTCTGTGGAGCAGTGGATCGTAAAAGCTGCTAAAAGGTGTGGGCGATTTCACAAATACAAAAAATCAAAGCAAAAAGCATAAGACGTCAAAAACAACAGAATTTGTTTATTGAATTGATTAGAGCAGAGTCAGCGGCAAGTGTGTTAGGCACGAGATTTTGGACATTTAATTAAGAGTGAAATTAATTACAATATTCTACACATATATATGCCTTTACAACCAATGTTAAAAATATTTCTATCAAAAATAAAAAATATTCAATCGAATAGATTCTTGGATACAAATTTATGGTGTACTAAATAAAATCAAAATTGCAATTTGTGTCTTTTAAAAGGCGCTCGCTTTGCGCAGACAAAAGCTGTTTGCTGCCGCACTCCACACAATCCAACAAATTTCTATCGTTATCGTTGCGCCATGTTGCCAACTATATTGCTTGAAATTGACTAAAAATTACACGCAGCTGACTTCGCGTCAAACTGAATTCTGTTTTGTCATTGTAAAGTAAAACTTCAGGAATAACAAATTTCAAATATAAAATGGTAAGAATTTAAGTGAAATATGCCTCAAATAATTAATATCTAATATATCCTCTATTTCTAAAGTTTCAGCAATCGCTCAAAGTTCGTCCCACAGATGTAACTGTGCTGAACGCATCCGGCAAGGCGACGCTGCCCACAGAGCCAAATTGCTTAAGTCAACTAGCACACGTCCATCGCCTTAGAGATTCGGAATTGAATTATGCTGATCACAGATACAATATTGATATGCAAATGCTGCGTAATTGTGAAGGGCTGGGTGCTCCCTTGAAAATGGGTATGGATCGGTTCGCTGCAAAGCAAATTGGACGTTTGCCTTTTCTGCAGTCCAGGTAAGTCGAGTGTAATAAATAAAGATTATATATAAAATAAATAAATATATGCATATAATTTACATTACAGCAACATGATGGACGATGTTTTGACTGGTCGCTGTGATGAACTCTCGTTTGAGGACTTCTTGGGTCTGCCCGAATACGATGAGAGTCTGCGCCAGCCGCACGCCGTCGTGGAGAAGTCAATGGGCATTTATCTTTAAATAAATAGATCAGAAAACCTTTACATACCAATTAAACAAACCACTCTTTGATTCACAAAGTGAAACAGTCAATCGCTGTCTAAATTTTCTTTTGAGCCGAATGCGCATTTTATTTGTCAACATTTTTGCTAATTATCGCACAAACTTCAACTAAAAACTATAAATGAAAAAAAATATATATATATTGGCAGAGTTTGGTTTTTTTTTCTTTCTTCTTTAAATTATATCTATATATACGAATCGGTTGTACTCGAGAGATTCATTAAATTATATATATGATATGCATACAAAAAGATTAATAGCTAAATAGCTGAGGAGCTTTCGTGTTTGCCTTATAAAATGCAGAGAAAAACATATAATTAAAATTATAAACAGCTTTGCAAATGGACGAATTCGTTTCATACAATAACATTAGACTTAAGCTTAAGGAAAACAATATTAAAAGAAGCGGAGGGCATTTTAAAATTATACAATATTGCATACACATGTAGATTTATATATATATTTTGTTGGAATTCAGTAGATACTATATAGTAGAATTCGAAGTTTTCGTTATCGGTTTGCACTGCGCTCTAGTAGATCCAGTTGACGGGCACCCACTGCTCCTCGTGACTCATCTGATCCAGGGTCTCGACCACCTGACGGAAAGTCTCATCGAAATCCTCGTTGACAATAACCATGTCAAAGTATTTGCCATATTTGCGCTGAACGAAGCTGCTCTCCTCCACGGTGGAGATCAGATCATCATCCTGTTGACAATAATGGGAATATGAGTTAAGCAATGTTTGTGTATTCAAGCAGAGATCTAAGAGCGCTACAAAGGTGGCCTAATGAGTGCACAGGGTTTATGGATATGACTCGGGAGATTAAGAGTGTTCCACTTGGTAGTCACGCTTGCTATTTACCTCATAGAGTGATGCCAAGGACTCGAGGGTGCGTGCGCGCCTGGAGCTGAAGCGTATGGAGCTCTGACGATCGAACTGGAATAGGTTTACAAGATTAGCAATTAACAACGCTACATCTACAGCTAGCTAAGATATAATGACAACATCTATATAGATATATATATCTAAACATACAGATAGATTTCTATTGGAGCCGGTGGCACGACGATCCGCATAGATGGTTTTCAGCTGCTCCATGCCGGGCGCTGCGATGAATATAACGAATGGCATCAGTTCCTGGCTATTGTGCAATACCTTCAATGCATTTGGCGCACAATCCAATATGCACATGCGGCCGCTATTGATCACGTC
The DNA here is from genome assembly GCA_030914335.1 of Drosophila borborema. Lineage (NCBI taxonomy): Eukaryota > Metazoa > Arthropoda > Insecta > Diptera > Drosophilidae > Drosophila > Drosophila borborema. Next base: position 563,315 of record JAUESP010000052.1, read on the forward strand.
CCTGATCGACTGCAAATGCGTGCCATAGAGATTGCCATTGTGTTCGCCATATTCGAGAAACTCGTTCTGTTTGATAGCCTCCTCCATATGCTCCCGGTCCATGAACCAATAGCTAACGCCATTCTCCTCCAAGGCGCGCTTCGGACGACTCGTGTCTGTTCAATAATTAAGTAAATAATTTATTTTCAATTGAATCTATAGACGGGGGCCGTCAGCTCTTACGTGGAATGACAGCTCCAAATTTGTCCACATCGCTGTTGATCAGCCGATTCTTGAGCGTGCGTCTGCCCACGCCGGAGACGCCAATTAGCACCAAAGTTTTCCTGCGGAACGGAGGCATGCGTGTTACCTCCTCATAGAGCAGCAGCTCGGCCTTGTCGAACTCACAGTTCGCTACGGAGCGATACATTGTCTTGCGCTTGCGCTTCGAAATCTACGAAAAGTTCGGAAATATTTATATAGTAATATTATTGTGAACTAGCTCAACCTACCCTTGTGCCACAGATGCCAATTTTGTGCACATAATCGGCTTCGGGCGCAACGAATGCCTTGCGCCGCTCCTCAAGCTCCTGCGAGGGCACCAGCCCTATTTTATCCGACTCGGCAGTTATATTCTTTGCCTGCCACCAATTGGGATCCTTGACATTGATGATCTAATGAGAGAAATTATATTACTAAAGCTTTTCCTTATCACAACTAGCTTGTCTGCTCACCTGCAATATATCGCCCGATTTGAAGGGCAAACCAAGATCCCTGCAGGGCAATAGCGTATCCTCCGAGGGATTATATGTGAACAACGCGCGCATATAGCACTAGAGATTGAAATATTGTATAGAAAATATATTTATTATTAGAGATTTCACATCTATTGTACGAGTTTCCTTTTATTTGGGGTTTTTCAGCTAAGGTTTACTTACTTTAATGCAGGTCTTTTAGAATTTTGCTAGCTTCTTGGTCTAATAGAAACTTTATCATATTGTAATACATAATAATTATCAGATGCATTCCAATATATTATATTATAATATATATATATGTATATGATATATAATAAGTATAATATATAAAATCTTATATAAAGGTAAATCAACTATTATTTTGGGGTACAGTGATCAATCGTAATCTAGAATTTGTATAGAAAGCTCGAGTCCAAATTTTAAATTTAGATAACATTATGCCCATAATTCTAAAAATCAAGAGCATCTATATTAAACTAAAATTTGCTATTAAGCACCTCTGTCGAGTGATTACTGTAGTAGTTAGAAAAATAATATTAATAATAATAATAGTAATGCAGCTAATCAAAAAATCTCACAAGTTTCTACAAATTTAGAGTCCATGCAAAAAAGTAGCTAACTCGGCTTAGTAATAGCTAAGAGCAAACAGAAGGCTTTGACAAAAACCACACACAAACATTTAACACTTACCGTTAGTTTCTTGCCCGATTCTAGATTTGTGATGCCATTCTGTTTTACCTGACCCCCACTGACCGTATAGCGACCACTTCGTATCTCCTCATCGACATTCGGTCCGATCTTTAGCGTAAGATTCTCTTTGGCCCGCGATACCTCCACCTGAAGATCGTCCGGCGTACGCACCGGCGTGCCATTTACCTCCAAGATGACATCGCCCACATGCAGCATGCCCTGTTTATCGATGACGCCACCGGCCAAAATGCGCGCCACCACCAGCTGCTTGAACTCATCCAGCTCGACAGTCAGTCCCAGCGGCTGCTTGGGATCTCGACGCAATCCCACCATCTTGATCGTCTCCACAGGCATCTTGCTGTTCAATATGTCTTGCGTATAGAGATAGGTGCCAGAGGGGCGTCGACTGTTCGCCTCGAGTTTGGTTATAGATCCGCCGGCACTTTTGAAACGTTGCTCGTACAAATATCCTATCTCATCGTGAGCACGCAGCAAGGCCTACAAGTGAGAAAGAGAGGGAGAGAGAGAGATAGTGAGTGAATGCGTGTTGAACTGGGAAAGTTAGCTCAATTTAAAAGTCGACTCGTTTAATAGTATGAGAAATGAATCAGAATTGATTAAAAGTATAGTCTCACTAAGTGATTGACTGACTGATTGTGTGACTGATCACAATTGTAATACCTAGTGGTTAACTGACGAACTGATTTTTGGACTAATCAAAGCAAGCAAGCTTCATATTTGATTCTTCAGCTTAATATTGAACGTTTCAAGCATATATGTTTGACTGATTGACTGACTGAATAAAAATCTCTAGTCTTTAGCTTATGATTTATAACTAACAAGCTAAGATCGATCTCCTTTACTCAGCCATAATGGATTCACGCTGATTGATTTATGAGTAACGCAGAGTCTACATATGATAATCTAGCTAAAACCAGCTAAAACTCATTGAACGAATTTGAGATAGTTAAACCAAATACTTACACGAAAGTGTGGTTGGGCCAAAAGCTTGGCTAGTTCACGTGACTCTAAACGTCTTGAGGGCGAGAATTTGCGTATGATATCGTCACAGATTGGCTTGTTGTTCAGATGCGCTGGCAAAAAGGCGGGCACGGGCTGCGGCTCGGTTGGATTTAGCTGGAAAAAAATGAATGTAAAGTAAGTTTGAGATAGAAAGAGAAATAGATAGAGAGAGACAGAAAGGGGTACATAACGAGTGAGATAGACATATACGCATAATTAAATTTGTCGCATTAAGCTCTGAGCAGGGCGTTGGACACAGACATTTCATCGTCTCATCGTCTCGCACTGCCCTAGGTCAAGTCAACTTTACTTCTGCTTAATTGACGCTCGCATCCATTAATTGGTGACTTTACTGCTTCATATTTCTTTTTGGCAGTTTTTTTTTCTTTCTCTTGTGGCCTACCCCCATTTAACCCGCAGTGAACTTTGCTCTGCTCTATATTTGTAAGCCTTTGCATTCGAGTCTTAGGTCATAAATTGGGTCATTTGTGCGTGAAATCGGCGTCGTGTTTAGAATAGCGTAGAAGAACCCTTGCTTGACATACTTGACTTGTCTTTCTGCTATAATTGCATTAAATTCACATCTTCCGGCACAGTTGTCTTGCGAAATTTATTTACTTTCAGCATCAGCAGCGAATCCCACCACTGAGTCAGTCGTCCGTCTCTGGGCCTGTCTTTGTTATTTCTGTATTTATTATTATTATTATTAGTATTATGAGTCGGTGCCACAGTTTCCGCCCACGCTACAGAGACTCACTCACTCACATGCAATATTTATAAGCTAGCAAAAGTTCACTCTCTACTTGACAAACGCAATGCAGAAAATTATATATATTTGCTCTATAGAGAATGAAAGCCACGACGACTCATCATGCAGGGATTGAGAGAGTGGGTATATTTACATTAAATTTAATTCGATACAAGTTTTGTAATTATAAATTTTTACATATTTTTAGGTATTCAAGTAAACAAAATAAATAAAATCAAAAATTTTTGTTATACTTTATATTAACATTTTTATAATTTTTGAAAATTTTCATAATTTAATTGCTGACCTCAAAATATCTTTACAGGCAGCAGGCAAACGCGTAAAGCCGAAAATATCCGCTAGATGGAGCTTTGCATTTATGTAAATGAGTCAAGCTCAGAGCATGAAATAAATAAATGAATTCTAATTGGAATATTGAAGCTAACTAATTCCATCTAACTAATACCCACTAATAATGTTTATTTAATATTTTTGAACTTTTCTGTTAGCATTTCATTGTACTTCTCTTTAAGCCTTTTAAGCCCTGCACAAGCAATCGTCTTATTCTCTTCAATTCTTTTTCTGCAGACAGAACCTTAGGGTTATCGCTAAGCAGCGATTATTATTTATTTATTTACACATAGTTTGTCTGCTGCATATCGAATTTCAGTTCTTCCGTGTGAAAAGAAGCCCCACACAGTGTATGGAGGAGCTTCCTATGCTACCTCTAACAGTTACGCACACACGCACACAAATGACAACTGTTATTGACACGAAGCTTTGTTGTTGTTGTTCTGCTGCTTCTTCTTCTTGTTGGTTGCTAACATAAAAGGGCTTTCACCTTAGAGTTTTGTGAGTTTTGTATGCTTGTTGTCATAACAAATTGCGCAAAAATGACAACAGGTAATGTCTAATTAGTTAAAACTGTTAATTACACGTACACACAGTAACAAATAACAATGAAATTTATCGTGCGAAGGCTAAACGTATGACGTTTCTTTAAGAAATGTAACCTTAAAATGTGACTTTTTAATAGGTAAACAATTCAAGTCCAGTTTGAGCGTCATTTAATAGCATTTGGTAAATGTTTATATTTAGTTTTTATAGTAATTTACCAAGCACTTTTTTTTTGTTACTTCTATTTTTCACTTTTTTTGGAGCCACTCCCAAAACGCGCGAGCGAGTAAACGAGCCAAAAGAGCGGTCCAAAAGGTGTGTGTGTGTGTATGTATGTGTGTATCTGTGTGAGTAAGATGGAGAGTAAGCTTCAGTATATGTATGTGTGTGTCCCGGGGTGAGCGTGTCTGTGTGTCTGAGCACTCACGATTTTGGAAATGCCAAAACACAGTTAAGACGTTACACAATAGACCAGAGACCCGAGAGCGGCCCCGACTACGTCATCAAGTCAAGAAGTCGTTTATCAGTTAGCCAGTTAGCCTGGCTAAAACAGAAATTGGTTTCGGGTTTAGCTTTGTTATTGACTGCGTAACCAAGGTAGCACATGGCCAAAACACTTGTTCCAATTGTGCTCCATTTATTTGATTGGCACACATATACAAAAACAATCACAATTACAGTTTTAGTTATAGAAAAAACTTTGACTTCGCACTAAAAGCGTCTTCGAGTAAAAAATAAAATGTACGCGACGATGTCGGGAGAGCGAGTCAGTGAGAGCAAGCAAGCGAGCGAGTGAACGATCGAGCGGGTATTCAAAATTAACTGTTGCATGTTTGTTGTTGAGTCGCTGCCCCCCGTTTAAGCCATGCTCAAATGAGCAAAGCGCACACACACTCACACACTCACACACGTGCGCACGTTCACACGTACACAGTGAATAAACAGACTGAAAAACGCGCCACTCAGCGCACGCAACAATAACAGAACCTCACCTTAACACTGCTCGCAAGTAACTAACTGACTGACTCACAGCGAAACCCAGTTCAGCTAAGCAGAGCTGGGTGTGCGCGCTAGAGTGAGAGTGAGAGCGCGCTCTAGGGCTAAGTCTCCAGTCCGTACGTGAGCTTAGTTGGCGCTCTTAGCAGCGTGAATTAGTATTGGTGCACACTTGTTTCTGTGTGTTTCTGAGAATTTACGTTACAACTGTACGTCGATGTTACGAGCACTGTTATTTAACAGCGACTCAGTTGAAGCCGCTCTCTGAGCTTTTGTTATTGGGCAGCTGCTGCCACTGCATTAGTAGGCCAACCACTCTGTTGCTCTTGCATTTGTTGTTGTTGCTGTGGCTGTTGCTGTTGCTGCGGCCAGGTAGCATAAAGTTTTTCATAATTAACACATGCATGCGCATTTGCTTTGAAAAACAATTTTTAAAACCGGTTTACAAAGCTTCGCTGCCACTCTTTTTTCTTAGGGCGTTGCTGTTGACGTTGCTGTCGTCTGTTGCGTGCTTTTTATATGCGCCGCTTAAATAGGCAACTGGAATTTTAGAGTGACATTCATTCATTTCATATGTGGTATTTCGCGTTATCAGCAAGTCTCGTGACTTGTAATTTCTAATTACTTTCACTGCCTTTCCCAACAGTAGCAGGTCACAGTGTTACAGCCGCTGAGGCGTAATACCTCTCCCACCCACCTGTGCTAAAATGGTTATTCTAATTATTTGCGGCACGCGATGTTGCTTTTGATTATTTTATTTCGTGTGCTTGTTGTGATTCTTTTTTTTAACAGATTTACCAAAACAAAAAATAACAAAAGTCCATAAAAAAACGAAAATATTGTTTTTACTGATTAAGTTCGTGCTACAATTTTTGTGGACATTATTTATTAGTACATCACTGCGAATTTTATAGGCACAAGAAGTCAATACTAATTAAGCTCTTATTTATGCAAATCACTCTAATTTTACTCAGCCTACCACTCGCTTATTATTCAATTATTTGCATCACTTTATTCGCATTAAATTTGGGGTCAAGTTTAATGTGTTAACAGGCAGTAAATGACAGAGACGGGAAGAGAGAGAGGGGAATTGTGTTAATAGCTGTGCCATAATGATTATCGTAAAAGTCTTTGCAAGTGGCATCAAGTGCTTCGCACTTAATAAAGCAGAACAAAAGAGAGACCAAGCATATGCCCAGCTCTGTAGCACAGCATTGTGAAGTACCGTTATTGTTTTGAGCGAAAGCATGGCAAATGCTCATCCCTGACCCTTTTACTTTCGAGCACTGTAAGCAATCGAGCGCATAAAGTAGAAGGGAAGTGATGTAACAACATAACAAAATAAAAGACAAAAATATCAGAAATCGCAAGTACACTCAAACGATTTTTATAGTTAAATATGTACATTCACTCAGCGCATAGTGCAAGAATCAATATAGTATAGTAAAATGAAACATAATCTTATAAAGTTATTTTCTACAAGAATAATTTGTTATAGTAATTATTGTAGTATTATAATTATCTAGCCAGATATCAGTGGCTAGCAGCTTTGAGTTTACAGTATTTCTCTGAGTGTATGTACGCACGTATCAATGGCGTAAACAAAGATTTTTCTTGTCTGGCACTGCGTGCCAGTATGCATGTTCAATAATGTGGAAAACAAAAAACGGTACATCATTTTCTTCTTGGTTTTTTATATATTTTTATACCCTGAGCCCATTGAAAATGGGAAATCAGGGTATAATGGTTTTGTTAAAAGTATGTAACAGGCAGAAGGAGGCGTGGCAGACCCCATAAAGTATATATATTCTTGATCAGGGTGACGAGAAAAGTTGATATAGCCATGTCCGTCTGTCTGTCCGTCCGTCCGTCCGTCCGTCCGTCCGTCCGTCCGTCCGTCCGTCCGTCTGTCCGTATGTTTGAACGCGTCGATTTCCGAAGATACAAAAGCTAGAGAGTTCATTCTTTTTGTGTTAGGTCCGTATATTGCACGCGCAGTACGAGTTTGTTTCAGAAATTCGATAACTTGTATATTTGCAAGGTTATCGATAACTGAAATTATCGGGGACCAGTTATAAAATTCTAGCTAATTCATCTTTAGAGTTAGAGTTTCCAAGTCTTCTGCATATATATAGATACCAATTTAATACAATTTCGGTTTTTGTCAGATTTTGGATTTCGATCCCCAATTCGCCCCCACATCCCCAAATGTGTAAAAAATGCATTTCAAATACTAGAGACATACAGTTTGGTTTGGCATGTAGATATGAATATCATAATCTTAATCTGAACATATCAATACGATTGTCCATCTAGAAACAGAATTATTAGTCTATAAAGTTTTCTCATCAAAACCCATGTGGCGCAGCAAGCAAGGCAGCGACAAAGCAAGACGCATTGCGGGCACACATACATACATATGTACATATGTATGTATGTTTGTGTGTATATGTGTACAATCGCAGATCAGCGTGTGGCTGTACATATGTATGTATGTACATATTTGAGCATGTAAAGCTAATTGTAAAAGAGTTATGATTTCTAAAAAAAACCTAAAATGTCAAATAGAATATGTAGATCATGCTGAAACTCTCATTACATTCCATTATATATTTTAAAAATTTTAAAACAATTTAAATAACAATGGAAACTCAAGCAACGTTGAGCAATCCAAATCAATTTTCGTATGCGTGTGCACATATACACACAAAAAATCTTGGGCCGTTTTCTATGTTGCTATGCGTGTATATTCTAAGAATCACAATTGTTTTTGAATTGCGTTAGAATTGTCTTTGAATTGTATTTGTATTTTCAGTCACTGCTTTAGTTTTTTTTCCTATATGGCGAATTTCATTCGTTCTAGCCATCGTGGTGCAGATGGCTAGGCAGATGCACCGAATGTTGGGGTGTCGCAGGTTCTAGTCTCGCCTGAGCCCTTTATAATTTCCTATTATTATTTTTAACTTTTTTTAATTTTTTTTTATTTTTTTCTTTTTTTACTATTTAATCTTTTGTATTTGGAACCTTTGAAAGTCAGTTGGTAGTTTAACTAATTGTGAATAAGTGTTTTTTTTTTTTTTTTAATTTCAAATATTTAATAGCATCATTTCTGAAAGTGTTTTTGTTTCAATTATATTTTATTTTATTTGTTTGACTTAACGGAGTCAACAGAAAATAATGAACAAAAAAAAAAGTCTGCCCAAATAACAAAAGCTCGTGACATCTGCGGTTTTCCTATATGTATGCCCACATGTACATTCAAAACTAGTGTAGCATGGTCTAAAAATTTAAACTTGCTAGATGGCGCTTTAGCAGTGAACTTATTTACTATGTCTGTTACAGCTTCGAGTGGCATTGATATATTTCTTTTACAATTATGAAGTGTCTGTGTTAATTAAGGTGATGCGTGTAAATCGAGGAACGTCTATTTGTTGGGTCTATTTTTAATGATATTTAATAATATAAAATTTTTCGAATTTCAACTAATATAAGCGCCATCTATTATTTTTTTTCGGCAATGCAATGTATATATATGCAATGTATATATATGTACATTTTGAACGTTACACGCATACATTCTTATATATACTTTCTGATTTATCCATATGGGTAATTCTCCAGAAAAGTCAACTTTTTGTCACGTTCGACACTGGTTTTTTGTAATTTTAATTTAATTTTAGTACTAATCAAGAACAATATATTTAACTATTTGTCAAAATAAAGAAGTTTTTCCATTTTCAGCATAAAAATTGATGCATTTTCAGGATAATTACAAAAAACCAAACCACAGTACAGATTATTATATTATTTTATTAAAATTGGGTTCAGGGTATTATCTAGTCGAGCACTCTCGACTAGAGTTTTCTTACTTGTTTTTTATTGGCAGATGGTTTGACTACAAATGATTCTGCAACTGGGTCATGCGCCAAAGAATAAGGTGTGAGCATGTGTGTGCAGATTCGATTTAATTTACATGTCGCACACACAAACACACATATGTACATACGTACCATAAGCTCCTTGTGTGGCGTTGTTGGATTGCTCAGCAATAGACCCTTCAGAAAGATATCATCTGTGTGCGTAAGATCAGCGGAATTGCGAAAGGCAGCTAAAGGTAGAGAAGAAGACATGAAATGTAAACAGCATATTCTACATAAAGTATAGTTAACAGGAGAAAAAGAGATGGTGAATGAGCATATACAACATGGGTATGACATGCACATAGGAAACACGTTGCTTTTTGTTATTGTTTACCGCTACTTGCAGTTTTAAAATACTGTTATTTTTCAAGTGTTTACCGTTATCGGAATTGTCATCCTCGCCCATTCTGTTATTGCTGGCGAGCAACTCCACTTGGTCCTGCCGCGCCCGACGCGAACGTGCACTCCAACGCACCATGCTGGCGCCACAAAATGAGTCAAGCTAAGTCAAAGCCAAAGGATTGTAATCAAAGGAAATCTGACGTCACTGAAGCAAGCTCACACACACACACATACACAATGATGAACTAACACTCTCGCGGCAGCGACTGCTAATTTTGGCAATGGCTCAACATATGTTCAAAAGTAATTTTGAATAATCGCTGCGTTTACTATTCTACACAAACACACGGCAACAATAATTCCGCCACGACAACAACAATAACAATAACAATAACAACAAGTTGGTAAGACGCGCACAAACTCAAAACACGCCAACGCCAGCAGGGCCAGAGAGCGTTTAACTGAAAAGTCTTTTGTTGCATGCTACCCAAAAAGCTTGAAAGCTTTGCTGTGCCGAAAACTTTTGCAAGCAGCAACAACAACAATAACAACAACACCAATGACCAAAACGAGTTTTTCTCGCGCTCGATAACGATAGACTGAAATCTGCTTGTCATTTACTTAGCCTGACAGTCTGGCAGCGCCGACAGCCACTATGTGGAAATACAGTAGCCCTAGACATTTATTTGGTTCGCCTCTATAAATCCAGTCGCATGTTCAGAGAGCCACATAAGTGATTTTAATCTATAATAATATAAATAATATAAAGTAAAAGCAAAAATGCCGGACGTAGTGCAGCAGAGCTTTGTGCGCTCTTTCATTGACTATCTGAAGAAGCAAGTGGACGTCATGTCACCCGATCAAAGCGAAAGTATTGAGGTGGCCATCCAATGCCTGCAAGCGGCTTTCGATGTTGGTGATGAGGAGGCAGAACAGGTGTCCCAGAGCGATACGGCGGCTGACCCAGGTGATGGCGGCGCCACACCTGGCGATACAGGTGCATCGAGCAGCACCAACCAGCTGCCTGTCAATACAAAGAACATTGATATGTTTGAGCTCTTCCAATCGCTGTATATTGAACGTAACCCCGAGTCGCTGGCCCTGGCCGAGTCCATTAAGAACGAGGGCAATCGCTTGATGAAGGATGGCAAGTACAATGAGGCGCTCTTACAGTATAATCGTGCCATCGCTTTTGATCCCAAGAACCCGATCTTCTACTGTAACCGGGCCGCCGCTCACATTCGTCTCGGGGACAACGAACGCGCCGTGACCGATTGCAAGTCCGCTCTGCTCTACAATGTTAACTATAGCAAGGCGTATTGCCGCCTGGGTGTGGCCTATTCCAATCTGGGCAAATTCAATGAAGCCGAACACGCCTATGCCAAGGCCATCGAACTGGAACCGGACAATGCGGACTACCGCAACAATCTGGAGGTGGTGCGCAATGCACGCAATCAGCCGCCGCAGCTTACGCAGCTAAGCGACGGACTCAATGCAATGCTATCGAATCCTACTTTGCGCAATCTGTTCGGCAGCGCAGAGATCGACCTGGAGCATTTGCAGTCGATGACCCAGAATCCGATGATCATGAATACAATCGGACAGCTCTTCAACCTGGGCGGAACAGGCGGCGCTGGTCAACCAGGCGGTGCGTCTGGCCAGATTCCCCCAATGCCGAACGATATGTTGCAGCTGTTCCAGAGCCTGGCCACCCAGGTCGCTGAGGCCCAACAGCAGCGGGATCAGACAAGAGGCACCAATCCGGGCGGCCCACCTGGTGGCCAGCAGCCGGGCAACCAGCCCCCACCCAGCGTCTAGATGTGTGAATCTATTTAGTGTTAAAATAAAGAGTGCATCATACATTTACTATGGTTTAAGCTAAAATCAATTGTGTTAAAAGAAGAAACACACACGCATACAAGCACAGACACACACACACACACAGGCACCGACAGGCCGACGGATGATATATATATTTATAATTGATAATAAAGGAAAATAAAACACATGGAAACTGAAGCTTATTTTGCGGCTCTGCAATATAAGATAAACATGGTGGGCGTAGAATTTCAAGACAGTTTACTTTAGTCAATTATATCTTGATCTGGGCAAATAATATCCGTATGTATGTGTATATGTATATTTATATTTATGTATGTACAGTGAATTCTGCGATGCGTGGACAACGAAATAAAAAGATTAGATATCATATTTCTGCTTGATTGAAAACCGATTAATTGCTAAGTGAAATAATGACAAATCTGGGAATTTCCCCTGAGTTTATGTTTTTCGATTTTTATGAATTTAAGTAACAGACAGGAGGCGAGGCGTGCCTCCGATTTATACATTATTATATGTTTTCTGGATCAAAAATATAATCCGCCAAACTAAAAGTTATTTTACAATAAATTAGCCATAATAATATCCACGCATCTAACGTTCAAAGTGCAGCATAGGTTTGATTATATATGTATGAAAAAAGTACATAATGATTGGAACACCAGCTTTTCGAAGGCTTTGAGTGAGGCACGGCCGCCTAAATCCTTTTTGTCATATAATTAACGCTTTATGTTCTTTGAATTAAACATTTTTAGATTGAAAATTTAGATACAGCTAGATTTTATTCATAATCATAAATATTATAAAGCAAGAAAAGCAAGAAAATAACCAAAATTTAAAGAGGACTTCTTATTTAGTAAATGAACTTTGCTTTATAAAATTTAAAGGAATCAAAAACGTGCCCTTACTTGATTTTTTTCACTACAACAAAGAGAAATAAGTTTGTGTATAACAAAAGTATAAAAAACTTAATTAGATGAGACTCAAACTAAATTTTTATGTTTTTCATACGCTTATAAATGTATGTCTTACTTGTTTCCATGGAAGACTAATGTCTCTTCGTTCGCAAAATATATAATATGATATACAAAGTTTTTGAATACCAAAAGTTAGTATTCTTTAAAATTTCTTATAAATAATGATTTATATAATTACATATAAATACCTTTTTACCTTATTTGATTCCACTAAATTTAATAGTTAGAAAAATAGAATTCCGTTTATTTTGTTTCTTTAGAAACTGTATTTTATTATTTTTCCGATTTATTGAATTTTAAAATTTGTAATAGTTATTATTATTTTTGCTGCTACGTTGTACAATAGTGGAGCATAATATGTGTGAACAAACAAAAAGAAAACAAAAAGAAATAATGATAATTATGTTTGTGATTTTTGACCTGGATTTGATTTGGCAAACTCTTTCGTTTATGTTCGTAAATCTTGTGCTTCAAAAATGTTGATTAGGACTGTTTGCATATATTTTTCATATATATATATATATATATATATATTATAGGGATAGGGGGACTTCTTATATTTCATTAACTTGACCTGATTATTAATATATGATTTAGAGCAGATATTGCAAGTTGTTTACAAACTATTTTTATATATTATTACATCTAGCTTTTTGGACAGATCAGAGAAAAGGAAAACAGCCTGATATGTTAAAACAACGTGCACATAGCCACTCTCATTGATTGAAATAAAATTACGTGTGAGACATTGTTTTAAGATATCAACGCTAAAGACTTGCAAACATCTATGTATTACTTTTGTTTTTTTCTTTGAGTGAGAGTGATTGAGGTTTTTTGTTTGAAAATTATGCACATAAATAAGAAGAATTATTAACCATACTGCAATTTTATTTGTTGATCAGTTGCAGGCTCTGAAATATATCAAAGGTGGACAGTTAAATGGAAAGTGTACTTGATACTCACCCGATATCAAAAGCCAGGATCGCTGGAGTTGGAGCTGGCACCAGCTGAAGGAAGTTGCATCTATAGCCTTGTTGTTGTTTAATTTTGTGTTATAATTTTTTATTTAACGCGGAACGTTGCTAGAGAAATTCTCTAATCATAATATCTCCTCAAGCTTGTTTTTGTTTGTGTTTTTTTTGTAAGTTTTTTTTTTAGTTTTTTTTTTTTAGTTTTTTTAAGTTTTTGTTTTTTTTTTGTAGCTTTTTCAGTTTGTTGTTTAACGACTAGGTTGTTGTAAAAGTTGATTGTTGGCTATATCTGGCACATCTAATATCTATTGTACCGTCGATTTCTAAAGTTGCCTCCGCCGCCTCCACCACGTTGTCGCGCGCGATTGTTGTTGCCATAGTTGTTGTTCACTTTGCCAGAGTATTTACCCGATGGTGGGGAATAGAATTTCTGTTCATTGGATGGCCGCGATTTCTTATCCTGTGCCTCCTGCTCCTGATTTTCATTTGCAGCGCCCTTATCACCAAAAGTGATGGGCACATGTCGTTTGCCGAGTTTGCCCTGCAAATATACTTATATTTAAAGTCACTTATTCCAACAATTTTGAAGACAATTCATACATTTTTGGGTACAACCCAGGAGAGAATAATATCATGTTTGAATATTGGCGGTGAATGAAATAGATCGCGTATTAAAACGTTTATATTTGATGTTGTCTTCAAAGCTGTTTGCTTTAATTGATTCTCCTCAGTTTTCAGCTCCTCCGCTGATTTGCCTTTTAGTGCCTCTTCTAGTTTCTTAATGTAACTATATGAAAATATAAATGAAACAAGTTAACTCGGCATTTTTTTAAGTTTTCTATGTATAATTACCCCTGTGTACCGCGTGCTAGATATTGCAATCTAGCTCGAAAATCTTTTAGCTTTTCAGCATCCTCAATAAATGTTAAATTGCCTGGATGCTTCTTGCCCAGCGTGTGTAATGCATAAAGCAGACATTCAGCATGCGAGAATTGAAATGAAGGCGGCACATCGGCCGTATCTGTATCGCTTAGTTTTGGCAAGGGCATATATTCCTGTAAAGCAAAGCAGAGTCAACTGAGCAAATGTTTTCTATAATTGTAATGCCAATATATAATATTTACCAATAATACGTTGTAAACTGCATTAATGCGCTCGTTGGCATTATCTAGCTTATCCGTGTTGGTTATCATCTCAGCGAATACTTTGAGCAAACGCAATTGTATTTGATCCTGTGCTGCAGTAGTGGCAATCAAGTTCCATGTATTAATTGGTAATAGTTTGTCACAAACATAGGCTACAAATTGTGTTGATTTAATGGTTTTCTATAAAGAAAGGAATAAAGATTAGTTTTCAATTAATCAACTGCAATGAGTCTCTATTTACTTACCGAAAAGTAGGGTGCAGCTGCTGTGGCACATTGTATAAAACGTTCTACAACTTCATCATCTACCACAAGGGTATCTGCATCGACTGCATTTAGTTCAGCCTGTTCTGTGGCTAGCTTGACCAGCTCGGCATGACCGGTTATTGTGCTCCCCAGCTTGGTGGCACCTAATATAGTCATGCATAGATGAAATTCATCGGCTGTCACATCCTGCAATGCCTTCTTCACTTCCTCCACAATGTATTCCTCAATCTCTTTAGTTATGACATTCGGGCCCATTGTCAATAGCTTGGTGGCAATAAATTTAAAGCAACGCTCACGCGTTGTCTCATCGCCCGTTGTGATTTGTTGAAATAAACCAGTTATAGCATTCTTTGTATCCAATTTAATGATGCTAAGCAGCGAATTGTTTACTTGCTGCAGCTCAGTAGCATCGTCTAAGATAAGCAGCTGGGCCAAAGTGTCGCCCACGCGTACGGTGGCCTCAGGATTGCCCTGACAGAGTTTTGGTAAATCTTTGATAGCTTGCCGACGTATCTGAAATGAGAATAGAATTGATTATATATGTAATATACATAGCTACCATAGCAACAATCTTTATTGTACTGCTTATAGTATTCAATTGTATAAGTCAGCTATGCTCACCTGTGTATCATCATCTTCACATAGATCGAATTGTGCGTCGATTGCGGTGTCCGACAGTTCAGGGAAATGTTTAAAAAAGTTCCCAATGAATTGGGATGCTAATCGTTTTTCTTTGGATGTGCCTTTCACGGCCTGTAGTATCTCTTTGTATTCCGCAACATGCTGAAAATATTGCAATTGCAAAATTGAAAAGTTTGCATTATACTTAACTAGCGCCGGCGCGCTTTGCAAATGTGTACACACATACGCACACACATGTCACAACTACCGTTCATTTTGACGCGTTTTTTAAATGGCGCTTACCTCACTTATTTTATCACCCGCTTCGGATAATATTTCGTAACACTTATAAAGCCGCTCAATGTTGTCCATTGTTACTTCCTAACAATTAAATTATTACTATTAATTACTTTTACAGAATGGTTTAACACAGTAAAACGTTTCGCACGATTTTTTTCTCTCAAACAAAATGGTGTGTCTAGCCAGTGATGTCACTTAATTTGATGTACAGTGTCGATAGTTCGATTAAGCTATACGTAAAAATATCGAGTAACGAATAGTGAGTCTCATGAGCTATTTCGATACATATTTGAATTGCAGTTTAAGAATAAACACTGCTTGATTGCAAGCAGCTGAAAAGATATTCATCGTTAATAAAAATATATCAACGTATAATGAAATTATTTCAAATTTTTCCCACCATGTTGTGAATACAAAATCATGTGTTTTATGAGTAGATTATATCGAGAACGAATAGCTAGCTAGTCACGTAAAATACTTTAATTGATAAATATTTAAAAATTGAAATTAATAGATTAAGCAGTGATTGCCTTTAAGGCCTGCTCAAAGTAATCCACCATCATGGGATATATCTCATCATATTGTTGAATATTCTTGCGCCTGGCATTGTCTCGATATCGCTGCAGTGCACCCGATATCAACTCCAATTTCTCGCGCTCTGCCGTATGACCATCTAGCCATTCAATTAGTCGTTCATTCGACCAATTTGCAGTTGTATGCGGTGACTGGAGTTCGGCTCCGGCGTGGCCAAACATGAGCAGCAGTACTACATAGCTTGGTACCAGCGAATCTTCGCCCACTGATTGCTTTACCAGCTCCTGAGGGCTTTGGACAATCAGCAGTGACATTGCACGTAGCAAACGTGAGGGTTTGCCCAACTCCGCGAAATTGGGACAGAGAGGCTTCAATGCCTGTTCCATGTGCTGGCAATCTTGCTTCAGACGCTGCCTGCCCGCCGCGCTCAATGGTCGCAAAATGCACAGGTTGTGTATGAAGAGCTCGATGCAACGCTTCGCCAACTCTTGACCACATTTGCCCGTCATCTCCTTATCATCGAAAAGTTCGATGTGATGCGACCACGAGCGGGTGACAAACTCCTGCGAAATGGAAGCAAACTATTAATTTGTATTCAAGGATTTATACACTTTCTACCTACCTGCAGCTCCTTCATGTACATGGATGGGCCCGTTGTCGACAGTCGTTCCGTATTGAGTCCTGGCTCGCGATGCATGCTTAGGATAATAATGCTAATGGCAGTGATAATCGACTCCATAATCTGCTGCAATATGGTACCAATCAGCAAATCCGCCTGATCCAACGAACGGACGATGTTCGTGCGTGCTGTGCCCTGAGTTCGTTCGAACTGTAGCTGCAGATCGCTTAACATGCGACGCACTGAATCTTTGTAGTAGTAGAGCACATTAGCCAGCTGCGTGTTCTGCTGTTGCTGCAAGTTGGGCAGATCCACAACTTGCTTGGAGTCAGCGCCAAGCTTGATCTGTGCCTCGAGTTTGGTGCATAATTCTTTGCCGCAGGCAATGAAAACATTTGCGATCGCATTGCTGAGTCGGCTATCGATCAGAGCAGCACTCAGCTCCGTGGAGGCGACTCTTATGAAGTTATCCACGGTCTCATTCCCAGGCAAATCCACCCCAGCTAGGCAAGCTTTCAGATTCGCTGCACACTTGCTCACATAGCCCACCTCAAGCGGGGCAAAGAGTTCGTTATCAAATTGGAATTCGTTGTTCAGCCGTTGCTCGAGTCCGCGCGCCGATGTCAGCAGTTTGGAGAGACCCTCTTGCAGGGTCTGATTGACATGTTGGGTGCACTCGTCAAAGGATTTGCGCAGCAACTCTTGTACACGCTGCCAGAAGCGCTGTGGGATGCATTGGTCTGACGATTCACTGGTGTATCCAAATTGATTTATCTGCTCCAGCGACGCTTTGAGCAGCTTGATCTGGGTGCAGCTCTCGTAGAGCTCATCGTAGAGCAGCCAGTGAAGCGATTTCCAAAACTTGGCGCGAAAATTTTGCGTTGTAGTCAACTGGGGCGCCTTGCCGGGTCCCCGACTTGTTTGGGACTTACTTGAGCTATTGCTTCCATGGGTGGGCGAGCGAACGGCATCCGCTTTATTAAGAACGGATATATCAGTGCCGGCAAAGCACTCCTTCAGCGATTGCTCCATGTCGGCGATGAATGTGGCGAGCAGATTTTCAAGCGATTTCTCAAGGGTGTTAAAGTTCATAAAGATCTGCAAAGGAAATGAAGGAAGAAATTGAGAATGTGGAAGATGTTTTAGCTATAAGATTACCTTTAGAGCATTCACCACTTGGGTCTGGTTGCGCTCCTGTAGCCCGGTGACCAGCTGCATCTGTGTTAGATTGCGTATCTTCTGTCTAGAACTTATTACATAAGCACGTTCTTCTTGTATAAACTCAATGTCCTTCAAATCCTGATCTTCGATCAGCTGTCCCAGCTCGAAATGCAGCTCCGCCTGCTTGAGCACATCTTTCGTGTTCTTTAACTTGGCCGTCAGCGTGAGCAGGGTGCCGGCAGAGCGTAGAAGGTGCGAGACGTCATGCAGTCGACCCAGCACCTGGGTTTGATTCTCCACCAATTGATATTGGCCATCAACTTGGCTTTTCAGACGATGCCCTGTGGCTCGTACACGTTGCACGTCCTCGGCTAGTGAGTTGAGTGCTGCATCAAAGCGACCGGCGTGTGTTGCCTGCTGCAGCAATGCTCCATGCTTGTCACGCACCTGTTGATGCAGTTCCTCCGTGGTGTTCTGCAGCCGTTTCGATAGCTCCTGTATCTGCAGGCCAATTGTCAGATGTGACATAGCCGAGGTGTAGTCGTCATCACTATCCAAACTGGATGTTTCCTTGCTGGCGTTAGTTGCACTGCCAGCCATTGTATTGGATACCCTAAAATAGTGTTAAATTAACTATTTATATTATATCAGCTAATTAGACACACAGAACTAAAACATTACACGTACATTGCTGTTTGGTTTGTCTATAGTTTAGTATTTATATAGCCGTTAGGTGTAATTTAGGCTATTCATGTTTGTTTTGATTCTGTAAGGGATTGGTATTTTAATAGTGGGGCAAATTTAGACCATTTTGGTTTGTTTTGATAAAAAAAAAATATATATTGGTGTTGTAAATGTTGCTATTCTATAATAATAAAAATATTCCATAATTTGTATACCAAAAATTATATTATATCGAGAAGTTGTTTTTTAAGTTGAACTACAAATAATAGTTTTTTTACTTTGATTTTTGTATTTTTAATTGCTGTATTTTTAAAAGTAAAATTTAGGTAATTTTCTCATATTTGTTTTGTTTCGCGCAGAATATACAAATTACAATATTTATTTATTTTTATTGTTAGCTGTGCAATGTCAGATGACATTAAAAAGTATTTCAATGGTCTTCTGCAGAAGTAGGTTTTTTTATTTAGGAATGCTGCTAGCTCGCTAATTAAAAATGGATTTGGTTGCAGGGTCAGCGGCCTCTACGTCATACAGATAACGGACCGAGATGGTGTGCCACTCCTACGGGTCAGCAACAGCCAGGAGAAGAACGTGGACTTTGCATTGATGCCGTCGTTTATACCCACATTTACCACAGCCTGTGATCAGGCCAGCAAACTGGGCCTGGGACGCAATAAAACAATCATTTCCATGTACTCCAACTATCAGGTGGGTGGGGGCCGTGTGTTTGTCAGTGTGCATTAGAATCACAAATACGCTAATTTAAGCCATGCATATTAACAGTTATAAACATATAAAATTTCGACTCTTCTCCGACAGGTGGTGCAAATGAACAAATTGCCATTGATTTTGACCTTCGTTGGCGCTGAGGATTGCAATACGGGTCACATTTTGGCGTTAGAGCACCAAGTGGATGGCTACCTGGAGGATATCAAACTGGCCGTAACAGAGCCATAAAAACGCTTTTGTACGAATTACGAATGTAGTAGTATATGTGTATATTTAAAAAAATGAAACTTTTTACTTGGCTTAAATGCATACGCTGAATAATATTTGTCTACGACTGATTCGCACAATGATGGGCGCCACCTATGGGGAATGATCAGCAAATCACTTTACATTTCAATTAACTCCACTCCACAAACTCTCTTTTCTCATTTTGTTGTTTGTTTCTTTTAAAACTAGAATACATTCCAAAGATTGTTTGCTCCAATATCAACTTTTTAGCTAGGTTGTTTCACTTAAAGCTCATCGTGCTGGCTCTGTGCAGCGGCTGTGTAGGCATCGTTATCGCAAGCGGCGGGCGTCTCAAATTCATAAAAATATTCGCAACGATTGGGCTCGCTGACCGCCGTGATGCGGGGCTCCAATGCACACTTGATATTGATAATGGCCGAGCGGTGCGGTCCATTCCAGCAGGCAGCGCCCTGTGTATACTTCTGTCGGCTATATTTATTGGCGCCCTCGCCAGCCCATTGATCCCAGCGGCCAAGAGTGGTTTCGGCGCCGCCGTTGCGCGGCTTCTGCGACACTCGATCGAAGGGGCACAGCGTGTAGACATATTCCCGATCCTCAAAGGTATAGCATTCGCCATCCAGCACCGACCACTCCTCATTGGGTCCGTAATCTTTGCCCTCCTGATCGTCAAGCTCCTTGATTTCGTGCTCGATTTCACGGATCTGTCGAGCCACTTCCTCATACGCATTGCGTGCCTCGTTCGCCTGCTCGATCAAACGCTGGGTTTCCGGATCGTAGATGGGTGCCGCTGTCGTTGTCTCTACCTCTGGCGTAGCCTCACCAACACCCACATCGGGCTCCTCATCATCGTATTGTTCCTCATCCTCGCCGTCCTCTTCATCGGGCAAGTCTAGGTCTGCATGTTCTGCAAGCAAAAGTTTTGATATAACAAATTTGCTTAAATCTCTTTTTCTTTACTCACCTCCAGTTGGCTCCGGATCCACATGATCAGCATCTTTTGTGTTGTCCGGCTGCGGCGCTTGTTCCTCTCCTGGCGTGGAGACTGGTGGCTGGAACAGGCCATCAGCTAACATTTTCAATGGCTTGATGCGTGGCCAGGCCAAGGTAACAAAGGTATCCAGGTCCATGCGATCGCGTTCGTCCAAGAAATATTTCGCTTCCTCCACGGTAACAACTCCATTCCGATCCCGATCGAGATTCATGTCAACCATCAGTTCAGTGACCTCCACAAAGCCATCTTTGTTGGCATCGTAGCGCACAAAGGTGAGTGATGCTTCCTGTCGCATTTGCTGGGGCTCCTGCTCCGCCTGCGCCGTGTCCGCATCCAATTCCCTTTGTTGCTCCTTGAAGGCTTCCACCGCCTCACTTTCTAGCGCTTCGGCATTGAGCTTGAGCTGCTCCTTTTCAGCTTTTAGTGATTCTTGTTCCTTAATGCGCGCATTCAGCTCGGAACGACGTGCAGAACGATCCGCTTTCATTTGCTTGCCCCTGTTTATCATCTCCTGCCGCTTCTCAGCGCCTTTCATATGCAGCTCCGCTTCGTTGCGCCGTTGGATGGCGGCTGCGGCACCCAGAGCTATGCACGTGTTCTCACATTGCGAGTCCTCCAATTCGTCGCTACCGTCGCAACAGTCGCAAATCCCGTCCTGTACCTGCGAGCTGGGAATGTCCACGGGCTGGTGGCCACTATTAAGGCAGTGGAATTGTCCGTTGGAGCAGGCTGCGGTGCCGGGTTCATCGCTCCCATCGGCGCAATCACAGTAATCATCATTTATCTGCGTAAATGGTATTGTTTTGCTTCCATCGATGCAGCTCCATTTCCCATTCGGTTGCGGCTGATAGAGCGGAGCCTTTACTAATGAAACGCCGCGAGGTCGTGGTACATCAATACTTTGAACACCGTTTAGTGCATATATTAATAAAGCTAATAACATGAATTGTAAAAATCGTTGATGCATATTAAAAACAGAATCCGCGCACTTGCTAATGAATTACGTGGAAATTTTACACTCGTAAATGCCGGTCTGAGATTAAGTGCGGCAGCAAGCTGTTGCTGCAAAAATACCAAATTTTTCTGTTACAATGCAAGTACTGCAGTCTGCTGCTATAAATGTGGGTCATACACGTCGGAATGGGATTTATCACACTTGTTTGTGCATTTTTGATAGTATTAAATAGATAGTATAAATACTTGCTTTTAAAAATGAAAATACTGCAGTGCAGTCACTTGATGCTGTGGCAGCAGAGTTATGTGTTTTTACGTATATGTTGCGTGCATCATAAAAATTTCAGATATATTCTCACCTTTCAAAATATTGCACTCATATGGTAAGCCGTACACATGTACTAACTACCTGTTATTTTAAACTTGTATTTTATATGCAGATAAGGCGGCAGTTTATTGGCTGATGTCCATGTCGTAGCGTGTATGAAGACATGTTATTCTTCACGTACTGGCAACTCTGGCAATCAGCTGCCGGTTTGTTATTTAACTTACCCCCGCCTCAGTTAGGGAGAAAATACCTTAAATAACTGTAAATATGGGTTTCCTGACACAAGTTTGGGCCAAAGCGACAACGACAACCGATCCAGCGCCAACAGATGTCGTCGTGCCAGATGAGAAGCCCGTACAAGAGACAAAACCAGACGTTGAGCAACCCAAAACCGAGCGTAAGGAATGGGGTTATGATCTTTATCCGGAACGTCGCGGCGAAACCTTCAAACCCAAATGGTCACGCATACTGTTCGGTCTAGAGGGCCAGGAGAACATCGATCGCTACAAATGCGAACAGAACGTCTACTGGTGTGTGAAGAATGGCCCACTGGTTAAGCTTATGATGGGCGCACTACGCAGCTCAGGTTGTCCCATGGATCTGCGGCGTCACATCTCCTGCGAAGTGTGCGATCCCAGTGTAACTGGCGGCTACGATCCCGTGCTCAATCAGATCGTCGTCTGCCAAAATATGGCCAAAAATAAGAGCATGGTACATGGTGTTCTCACCCACGAAATGATACACATGTTCGACTATTGCAATAACGATTTAGATTTCCGCAATGTGGATCATCTGGCGTGTACGGAAATACGTGCTGCAAATTTGGCTCATTGCTCCTTCCTCAGTGCCATGATGCAGGGCGATGCGTCACCGTTTAATGTCAAGGAAGCACATCAGGTATATGAAATCTGAATTAATTAGGGATTTATTAAGTTTTTTAACATGTATGGAATAGTAGGCAGTTTAAGGCGTGGTCGTGGCGAATATATACGTAAAATATCCGTCCGTATACACGCTCAGATTTCGTACACCCCTAAAGCTAGAGACTGGAAATCGGTTAGCTCTAGAGCTAGGACAAATTTTAGTCTCTCATTTACATATTTCTTTCACCCAAGAGCATTTACAACAATCTATATTTATAATACATATACATATATAATATTTGCTAAGCTCAATCACATTTCATCTTCCAGAACTGTGTGAAAAGTAAAGCCTTGGCCTCGGTGCTAGCCGTGAGGAATGTAACCCATGAGCAGGCCGTGGCAGCAGTGGAGCGCGTCTTCCCCAAGTGCTATGCGGATCTGGAGCCCATTGGACGTAGAATAAGGCGTAATTCAACGGACCAGCAAAAGGCGTTCATGGAGGCGCCCATGTATGGCTACGATGTATATTAATCTGCTTTTATTTTGTTCGATTTTTAAAATATCAGCAAAACAAAGTTCAATAAAATTTAATTTTAAGACTACGCCAAGGGCAATTATTGCAATGGATTATTAAGCAAACAGTTTGCATAATTGTCATAAATTTAATAAATTTTGTACATTAAATTTTATGAATATTTTTCAAGGTTGAATGCAAAAAAAAATTATTTTTTTTTAGATTTATATGAAGCCAAATGGTTTCGGCTTTAAAGTTTGTCCAAAGTTTTCTCAGAGCGCATAACATGGAGGATTGTGAAATCGTTGGAATTATATTTGAGTTCATAGGGGAAATTCTATTTGGCTGTAGGAGAAATGGTTGAGAAAAGAAAATATATTTTATAATAATATATAACTCTGTCTTTTGCTAGCTGATGAGGACGACGATTACAATTGATAAAATTTGCTTCGATAAAACAATAAAAATATAGATTAATAAAATTACTGAAAAATACAACAAATATAAAAAAAGAAAATAAAAATTAAAATTAAACAAAACTTCGAGCTATAAAACCCCGATGAAAATCGTATAAATATTTAAAAAGTATATACAAATGGATTGCTGCGCCATTATGGAAATATTTTTGGGATTTCTAAACGATCTGTTTTTCTCGGATATCAGTAAGTTTATGTGATCGATATTTATATCTATATATAATGTATGAAAATGTATATTTAATCTATAAATTATATATAACTTAATGAATCTCCCTCTCTCTCTTCCTCCTTCTCCATGCATTAGCCGATGAGGAATACTTTGGCGAATATGAATATGATGATTATTATTACAACTGAAAATGCCAAAGATCTATGCAATTTATTAATAAATTTGTTTTGAACATCCATTTAGATATATATATTTTTTTATTTATTTATTTGTTCCAAAGAAATGCAATCAGCATTTGCGATTGACCCAATATTTCATGTGCATTGCTCAATATAATTGCGATATAATCGAAATTGATTTAGCCAAATTTTACGGCTCATTAAATTGGCTCTGTCTGGTAGGAAATGTTCCAAATGAGCAATCGCTCTGATTTAGTTACAGTACGTTAGGCCTGACGAGCAGAATATGTTTTGGGACCTGTTGGGCGGCATATTTGATTTCATCATGGGTCTAATATTTCCCAGT
The DNA here is from genome assembly GCA_030914335.1 of Drosophila borborema. Taxonomy (NCBI): domain Eukaryota; kingdom Metazoa; phylum Arthropoda; class Insecta; order Diptera; family Drosophilidae; genus Drosophila; species Drosophila borborema. Next base: position 587,586 of record JAUESP010000052.1, read on the forward strand.
AAGTAAATTTGCCTCTCTATATTAAGTTATTCATGTAAACCTTCCATAGCTTCTGATGATGGCGATGATGAGCCCGACTCCTCGGAGGTGGAAACAACAACTTAATAATATTTATAGAACTCTATATATATATATATAAACACGTTGCTTTATATTTTGCATGATATAATTTCGTATTAATTCATAAAACACGGTGCTTAAATATATAATCTACGAAGGATCAAAATATACCTAAAATTGCTTTATTACTATTCCAGATAAGTAAAAAAAAGCCAATTAAAACGTACTATTTACAGGGTATGTGTAAAATTGTTAGTGTAAATGTGTGTGTTGAGTGTGTGCTAAAAACAATTTAAAATTGATTGCTTAAAATAATTTATAGAGTTTTTTTAGTTCCTGCTTCTTCCATTTGGGCAGCTCATCAAATTCATAAAAGGACATTTTAAAGACGGAGACGAAATCGTCATGCGTGAGGTGTACCTAGGTACGAATAGATAGGAGAAATAGATTACATAATAATATTGTTGTTTTTTTTTACACTGAGTCTGACTAACTTCACGTCTCAGCGGATTTATTTCAGGCGGCAGCATATCCATTTCCTGCACCAGCACGGGCAATGGATACTTCTTGTGTCCATCGAAATCCTTTTGGTTATTGTTTAGTATTAGGGCGGAACCTTCCTTTAGACCATTGCTGGGCGCTATGGCGGCCAGTTGCTGACGCATTTGCTCATAGCTTACAAAGTTCTGTAGAGTTAGAGAGATATGATATTCGCCTGATTTATATGTATAGACGTATTTCCTACCTTGCCCAGCTCATTGTCCCAGGTTTCGAAGAAACCCTTGAATACATTCGGCTCCGCATGCTGGCGCACCACAGCCAGCGCTGTGGCCGCACGTCTGCCGAATGGCGCATTCTGCACATAGCTTTGTGCCACAGTCGTGTAGCGATCACGCTCCTGGCTGACTGCATGCTCGCCCAGCCACACATAGGCCAGGGTGCCCGTGTCCAGTATGTAGGTGCAGTCCGCGCTGAGATCCCGCTGCTCGAAGCCGAGTATTTCCTCGCAACGCAAATGTCTTTGTTCCCACCATACCAGGAAGAGCTGCACCGGTGGACGCGGTTTAGTGGGCATCGTTGTATTCAAATAGCAATTGTTGCTCAGTGTTGGGGAGATATTTCCAGTGCCATTGCCGTTGCTACTGTTGCTGCCGTTGCACATGCTGCCGGCTCCACTGCTGCTGCTGCTGCTGCTGGTGCTGCTGGAGCACGACTGGCCATTGATGACCAGCGTCTGATTGAAGTACATGGCAACCGATTGCCAAAATTCCTTGCTCTCCTTGCCCTCCAGCACCAGAGAGCTCTCGCCAAGCAGGGCGCCAACAGCCTTGGCCATTTCACGGGCATCGCCCGTGCTGCTTTGTCCACACCAGACCCAGACATGATTCGTCTTGATCGCATAGCAATCCTTGGAGCTGATCGAGGACAACGGATGCTCCTCAACAGCCTTGGCATTGTAGCTAGCATCGCCATAGATTTTCAGCAGAAATGTCTCCAGCATAATGTTCGTCTTGAAGTCCCAGTTCAGATTATTATTGGAGTGCAACAGCTCGCTACGCTGACCACGCATGATAATCAGCTTGCCGTCGAACAATTGCAAGAAGTGTGGCGTCTCATCGAACTCGTAGAGCTGCACGAACATTCCGGGCTCTTTCAGAGACTCAAAGGTGGCCATGGCATAGCTGTCGGCCTTCGCTATTGTCTCGGCTGACGCCTCGGAGCCATTCCACTGATAGATGATGCACTTAATGCCCACAGAGGCCAGATCAGCGGGTACAACGGTCGCGCACTGAAATTGATTTTCGTAATATTTCGGTTAATAATATGCCGCAATAATATTTTCACACTATTGTTGCGCTTGCGCAGCATCATCTATTTAAATACAATGGCAAACCGAAGTGAATTCCACTGTAGGGGGATTCCCTACATTCACCTCTTGAATTGACCAAACAAAGATTTGCATATAGAGGTAATAAAGCAAACCGATGCAACCAAGTTCACCCACATAAACTATACGAAACATATGACTAAACATAGTTACAAAGCTGTTGAAACTGCTAAAGATTAATGAAAATCGCAGAGGAAGGCGACATTTTATTGCGAATGTGTAAGAGGGGAATGAAGGGGAATTACCTTGAGATTATGAGTGAATGGGAGTGAGCGTAAATGTATATAAAGAAAGGAATATATATATAAACAAGAGAGAAGGAACTAAGAGAAGGAGAATAATATAAAATGAGATAATATTAGAAATATAAATATGTATTTAATATCACAGAGAAGAATGGTAGAAAGAGGGCATGAAATAGGGAATTCCAAAAATAAATAATGAGAGTCAAGTAAGATTTGAAGATATGAAGGTATGTATATACATACATATATGTTAAGTAGTATCATAATTATGCTTATAAATGAACTTATATAAAAGTAATAATGGTCACATGAAAATTGCAGAGAAGGGCGACGGGCAATGAGATAGGAAATTTAATAAAATGAATAATGAAAATGAAATGGATAATAAGAAAAGAAAGTAAGTAAATAGATATTTGCTTGCTTGACATAATGAAAATCGTAGAGAAAGGCAATATTTAGTGGCGAGAGAGTAAGAAGAATGGAGCTTAAGAAAATACATGTCAGAGTGAGAGAGAGAAAACAGAGGGAACCGAGGGAACAGATAGATCAATATATCAATTTACATTACGTCTTATTATGTTCTTATGTATATGTCCATTATTACATAGAACATAGAGAGACATAAATAGATCGCTTTTTAGATAAATTGTCTACATAGTTCCCTATTGATCTCATGAGCAAAGAAGTCCCAACTTCTCATTCACTAATCTATATCTATTTTAAAATATTGCTAAACCTTTAGCGAGACTTTTAAATAAACAAAAGCCCCAACATCAAGCTACTCTACATAATTACTCAAAAATTCAAAACAATAAACCACCAAGACAATTCGCACCCACCCACAACTTCTTACCATCCCAACTGAACAACTGAGTTACAAAAATTCAGTGATCAGCACTAATTCGACCGCCAACACTGTTTGCGCACTCACCTGCACCGTATAGTTGACCACATAGGAGGCGTTGGTGGTGAACACCATTGCTTTGGCCGGTGGCAGTTGTTCCATTTCGTCGCCGCATATGCGATAGACAATGCGTTCGCCGCGTCCATCGTCGACCAGCTGTGTATCGGCTGCCATTTTAGGCCGCTCGCCAAGCAGAACGGCATCCAGTTTGCCGAACTTGGTGGAGACGGGCTTGTGGCCACGCGTATTATCCTGCCAAACGGTTAGCCAGTTGCCAAAGAGACGCTTGAACTCCACGGGTTCACGACCCTCCAGCACACGCACCACCAGAGTGCTATTCGGATACTTCTTCTTCTTGACAAAGGCGCGACCATTGCCCATGGCAGTTAGGGCATCCGCTTGAGTCGCCTGAGCGCCCACCCACAGCCAAATGCTCTGCCCGAAATTATCAAGCAAATAGACACCATTTGCATCGCTTAGATCATCTTTGCTGGGCATGCCCACGTCGAGCTGATCCAAATGCAATCGTCCCCGTTGATTGCATTTGTAGATGCGAAATTTGTTGGCATCGTTCCTGCTGCTGCCGTTGAGGCCGTTGCTGCCATTGATGCCATTGTAGCCGTTGTTGCAGCAGTTGCTCGAATCATAATCCCCGCCCGACTGACGTGCCTGATAGACCATGCGCTGCTGCAGCGGCAACACCTTGTTCCACAGCTCCTTCTGTTCGGCACTCATCGACTGCTCATAGCCATCGTCCACAATACAGAGCGGCACATCCTTGCGCTGCTGTCGCTGCACCCAGGCCAAAGCGCTGCGTCGCTCAATCCCGGCACTGGAGCGCCCAATCCATACAAATGTCATGGTATCCATGAACAGCACCATTATGTAATCCGAATTGAAGTGCGTCCAATCAACGTTGGACAACTCAATGGCACGCAACCATTTGCGGCCGTAGAGCTGAAAGAGACGCGTTTGCTTTGGCGCATTCAGCAAGCTGCCGGAGAGCACACTGAAAAAACAGAGAGGGATATTATATATCGATATAACAAGGATTATCCTTGTAACCAACTCACTCATAGCCATTCTTGAAGTAGGACAAAAAGCGTGCACTCTCATGATGCTGCGATTCTCGGTAGATCGATGCCACATTGCCCAAATACGTGTCCAGCTCTTGGATTTTGTGCACCACATTGGAACGATTCTGCTCAGAGACCTGGCTGCCCAGCCAATAGTGTATATAGCGCTCCAGCGGCACGTTCGGTTTCTGCTCGCGCGTCTACAAAGTATGACAAAGTATATTGGTGATTGAGCATATAGAGTCATCAGACAGTATGTATATATATACTAACGATCGTTTCGTGATTGGCATAATGGCCCACAAGATTAGCCGCATAGATAATGTAGGCACAATTGTCGTAGAAGGTTCCATATTGTGGTCGAGCCACTGCCTCCAGGCGATCCTCATCGATTTTCCATAGCGCAAAGCTAATCGCATTCTTGGGCACCTTACGAAATGTGGCATCAACTTTTAGGTCCGGTATTGAATCCGGGCGCACCTCCTAAAAAGATAATTCAAGAAGAAAGTTTTAGAATAAATTGAAATTTAATTAATGGAATAAATTATATTTATCCTCAAAGTTTTTTAAATTTCTAAAATTACTTAAACTTGTCCAAAAAGCAATGCAAAAATTATAGAAGCTTAGAAAGCATTATAGAAAGTTGCAAAAATTTAAATTGATTTACTTAAACTAATCAACTACCTAAGAAACTGTATTTCTACATTTTTATTTTTATTTATTTATTTATTTTTATTTTTTTTTTTTTGAACGATTTTCGAGTTTTGTATGCTTAAAACATAATAATATGCTTTTGTATGTTTTATTTTTTTTTATTTATTTTTTTTTTTAATTTATATACAATTTAAATTTTTTTTTTATTTTTTTTTATTTTTTTTTTTTTAGCAAGTTTTTACTATTAGTAAATCTCAGTAGATCTCTTAAATAGCAAATAAATGCTATCAATATTTTACGAAAGGTTTCACAATTCCTGGAATTCATTATTGAGTACTCCCATTTCCACTAAATACTATCTATTCCTAGTTTCTTAATTTATTTTAGGTAATACAATAAAAATAAAAAATTCCAAAAAATTTTCCCACTATTCTAGCTGCTCCTGAAACCAGTTTTGAACAATTATTTCAGTAATATTATTCAACCCGATTACATTTATATTTAATGGCCTAATCAACTTTCGAAGCCACATTTTCTGTTAGTGTTTTTCAACATATAAATGCAGTAATTAAAGACGCCTGTCAGCCTATTAAAAGCAAATCGAACGAAAAACACCTTTCAAATGTTTTACAATTGTTTCCCCAAACATGAGACACTTTTCGCATAGCTTGCAGGCTTTGCAAACAAAGCCATAGAAAAGGATGCACCAAAAAAAAAATTGAAGAAAAATCGAAAAGAAAACTGAGCAAAAAAATAAAAAATTAAGAAAAACCTGCTGAACGAGCACGCTCTGCATTTGGCTTTTCCCGATTGCGTTGCCACGGCCACGGCGCTCGTCAAATGATAGTGAAAACTATACCAGAGTGACGGGCAGCAAGTTTTGATACTCGCTCAAGAGAGTGAAAAAGGTTATATTTGTTTGCTGAATCAGGAAATAATATATTGTAAAGTCTGGTATAAGAGATACTCTATAATAATAAGCTGGTAGAAATTATAGATTTGGAATATTAATTCAAGAGTGGTCTCAAAATAGATGCATAGATTGATAGCTATATCTTCCACAGTCGAGTACTAAATTTATAGATCAAAGGTATATAAATTTAACTTTTCATTCGGTAAATACCCGATCATCAAAAGTCTTAAAGCTAAATCTCCAAAATGGATTTGTATATACATATATAACTACTTTTGGTATCCTAAACGTGCATTGTGTAGTCTGTAATACCCGACTACAAAATTCTTTATTTCTTTTTTTTTTATTATTTTTTTATTGAACATTAATTTTCTTATATATTTATGGAACGTGTGGAAAGTGGTTGCCGTTATATTCACTATTGGGCGGCTCCTCACTCAGCTCAATTAATTTATCTCTCTCTCTCTTTCTATATATATATAGTGCATTAGCTTAATGATCTTTATCAGAGTTCGTGTCTTTGACTCTGAATGCATAATAGCTTTATTTATGTCTAAATATTTAACCAAATGAAAATGAAAAACTATTGTGTTTTTCTTTTGTGAGTGTGTGCGTTTCGTGCGCAGCGACCAAAAACGAGTTCAGGCTATGCCTGACTGCTACTTTTTGAGCTGGGGGCGTGGGGGCGTGGCATGTTAGAAATGAAATGACGCCATCGACCACAAACCTCGGATGACATTTTGCTACATATAAATCACAGCACACAAATAGCAATCATAATTGAAATTGTTAATTACTCATAGAGAGGAAAAAAGAAAAAACAAAAATAGTAGCTGAATTCGTCATATTAAATGTTAAACATTTTAATTATATTGTCAGTCTGTCCGTGGCCTCTGATAAAAAGAGAGAAGAAGAAGCAGCAGCAGCTGAGTGACTTTTGCTGCTGCCGCTGACAACGATTGATGAAGGAGCGCAACTGTTGACAGCTACAACTGCATTTATCATCAGTCAACTGGCACATCAGAGAAACACAGATACAGGTATACATAGTACATATATATACACACATATCTAAGATAGAAATTTATATATGAGTTACTTCTTGACACTTTGACTTTGACTTGTAGAAAACTTTCACAGCTTTTGTTTTCGCTCTGTAGCAATTAGTAACAAATTATCTGACCTAAATGCAATGTTCTTAAGAAACACTAACATAGAAGAAACAAAAACAATTTCGGTACAGTTAGAAATTGTTAAGAAACAAAAGAAGAAAATTATGCGCAAATTGTTGTGAATGGTTTTTAAAATATTTAACAATTTAAAATATCAATAGTTTCACAATAATTGTTAAATAAATGCATATAAATATATATAATTATAATAGAAATTTGTATATAAAAATATTATTAATATATAAATAATTAATAAAATTTTTAAATATTGTCGTGTTTCATATAATTTTGTGCATCTTTAATATGTTATATTATATACCATATTGTATTTAAAATAGAATATTAATATATGTACATATAAGAATTATAGAAAATAAGAATTCTCCATGCAAATTCAATAAATATTTAACTGAATGGCATTACATCTTTTATCTTCATATATTTAATTTATAAAGTATCTCTCTAAATTTTTTATTTCAAATCTCCAATATTTATATTGTTATTAAAATAGTTTTTTTTTTTGTTATGTTATGTTTTTAATAATTCTTATATCTTATATCTAACATCTTGTTAGTTTTTTTATTTTTTATTTTATTTTAATTTTACGCATTTATTAAAAAATGTCCAATTTAATATTTCAGTTCCACTTAATAAATGTGTAATTATTATTATTATGTACTATGTTTTTTAATGTCACGTTTTTTTATGATAAAAACTTTTAACTGAACTGAAATATTATAAATATATCTCAACTAATCAAATACATTTTTTTTATTCATATTTTATCCTCTTTTTAAATCACATGATTTAAAAAGATGATTTTAATATATGATTTACTTTCCTAGCTCTGCCGTTTATTAATTAAATTATTCTTTTATGTTTTTCTATAGAAAAAACCCCATTTAGATGCAGAGACTACACAACATAAAACTTATATGTATATGCACACAAGTCATGCAAAATATGCTTAATGACAAAAACAATTTGTCTGAAGTCATTCCACATGCTTAGAAGTTGTTAAGTTGAGGTCTGTCACAGTTGATAGAGTAGCTTTATAGAAATGATATAATGTACTTTGTCCACTGTTTTTAATGAGCGAGCGGCACGAGACTCATGCGATTTATATACATATATTTTGTGTATATATTTGTATATAGTGTATACTTAAGGGCAATTAGTTAAAACAAACATGAAACCATTTATGAAATTAAAAACAAAAGAGAACCAAACTGATTGCGCGAATAAATGCGAAATGATAATAAAGAAGGAGATAAAGAAAAAGAACTGAAAATTAGTCTAACATTACCTCATTTCCTAGCAAAGAAAAACTTGGTAATATATGAATGGATATAATATAAGATATACTACATTTTCTATTAAAAACTTTGTTTAATTTTAATCAGTTTTTAGTCAAAAATAATAAAGTCTTTAAGTAATTGTTTTTTATAGATATGTAAATAAATGTTTACCTAATAATTGTAGGCTAATATAAATAATAATTTTTTATATAATCATATAATTCAATAATTTAGAACTGCTCTAAAAAGACTTGTAAAAAATATACTTGATAATTAAATAATTTTTTTTTTTAAGTTCAAAGTCCGCAAAAAATTCTGCAGATTCCATGCTAAATGCGGTTAAAGCATTTCAATAATTAGTAAGATCATTCTAATCCAAGCACAATAACATTAATAACATCTATAAAAACATATAGTAAATGTCGGCCTGTGATTAGCGCCAGAAACAAGGAAAACAACTTGTTGCTGCTGCTGACTTTTAGAGAGATATGTCCAGCGTATAATTGAATAAAAGAGATACGCCCGATGCGGACGCTAAGTATGCATAATGAAAAGCCTGTAAATTGTAAATACCGTTTCTTTCGTTAGCTCCATGTTGACAGTATCTCTCGCTCTCTGCCTGCCGCCTCTATCTCTTGCTCTCTATCACGCTCCTTCTGCCAATCTGGGTCTGTCACAGCTTGTGGCAATAGATTGGTGTGGAGCAGCAGGTAGGCAGCCTTGAACTAGTTTTCAATTGCCGGCGATTTGGCACTCAAAAGTGAAATCCTTTTCCCCATACACGAAAGACATATGTGATAGATATTTGAAAATCGCGCACATCAATTTTATTTGCACAGGCTTTTATATGTTTTGTTTTGACTTTTTTTTTTGGTTTTTTATTAATTTTTTATAAAAATAACTTTAAAATTTAGTACTGTAATCTGTGTAAGGGAATTTTGTAAAAAAGTAAAACAAAAGTAAAAGTGAAGTATAGTTGATTAGGAGGCAAAGGCCTCACAGATTGTGCAAAACGTATTCAGGCAACTCGCTGTTTGCCTTTCTCACAGTCGCGTATGAACCGTTAACAACTTGTGTTAGCGTGTGTTGTTATTGCTGGAGACTGAGAGAGCAGAGTGTGAGCTCAAGGTTCGCGACTTAACGGGCCGCGTGCGTCGTCGCTGCCAGAAAGACAAATGCAGACTGGTCGCAGCTAATGCTGTGCCATCAAGTTTATGGCCAGCCAGCCAGCAGAGCTACCAGAGCCGCGAACTGGGGAAGCGCTGCTGCGTCTGTGACTCAGAGAACGACTTCGTCTGCAAGCTGCGATTGCGATTGTGACGATGAGTTCGTGAGGCTTCGTGTGCGTCTTCGCTGGCTGACTTCAACTTCGACTTCGTGTGGAACATGAATGAAATTATCAGTTATGTGTCTCTGCTGAGAGAAAAGTGAGAAAAAGCAGAAAGCGCAGCGTTAGCGCCAACGTCAGCGCAGCGCTGCGCTGCATTCGCTTGCGGTTAGCAAAAGGCAACGGCACATTGAGCCCCGCATTCGCATTCGCATTCGCATTGCCATTCCCATTCGCTTATGCGACTCGATATAGCAAAGCTAGAAAAGGGATAGTTGTTGATAGTTGCTGCTATTATTGTTGTTGTTGTCATTCTGTCATTACCCTATAAGTCGTTGTAATTGTTATGCCCACGAGGGTATTGGGACTATGCTTGGCAGCTGGGCAATAATTTTTATGTGTTTTGAATGTCAGTTTGCTGGGAATTCATTTTGAAATTTCTTTTTTTAAATATCATATACAATTGGAATGGCTTATGAAAACGGTGTATTCCGAAGAAAACAAAAATACCATATGAATACGTACTATTTAAATTAAATACACTTTTTTCAATCATTAATGAGATGAAGTGTAACAAAAATAATGTTTTCATTTCAGCTTTACCATGGCTTTTATAATGAAGTTAATTATGCAGAAAATGTGTATGAATATCTTTGAGTGCCAGAAGAACTGCATTATTAGCTACAACTTTCGAAATTCTTATTAAATATTCATCTAAAACAAATATTTTATTTGTATCTCAAAAATCAACTTTAAGCTATCAATATTTTCGCATCCCAAGTTAACATGAACTTTACAAGTAACTGTAAAGCTATGTTTGTTCAACAGTAATATGCATATATTTAAATACAATCTTTAGGGTACTTCAACAAGTCGTCGTAACGTCTTCAACTCTTGTTTGGCATTAGTATTAGCCACTTGCTGTGCCGCTGACATTTTCCACATGCAATCATGCATGGAGTGTGAGAGACAGAGATAGAGAGAGAGGGAGAGAGAGGTAAACGTAAGATGCATATTAGTTAGGGTAACTGGCATCTATCAGGTTTCCCCCCATGGTCTGTCAATTGTCTTCGCCTCGCTGGGCACATTTACTTTTATGATTTATGTATGCATAAAGAGTTGTGACAAACGTTTGCCTTAATCATTAACGGGGGCCGATTGCCAAAGCCTTTGAAAATCTCTGTTTCTCAATACATATTTCTGGCAGCATTGGAAAAGCACTCGAAATGTTAGCGAACTTTACTTTATGATTATTGTTAAACAATTTAATATTGTTGTTTTCTTCAAATGCAATTAAGTCAACATTTACGCTGTGGCACTTTAATGAGTTATGATGTTTGTTTTAAGAGGCTAATGGGGCCTATATAAAGCGCCTTCGGCTTGAACTAAGTGCCCAAGTACCTAAGTATCTGGAACTTATTATCGATTGCAACAATGTGTTGACTTTCAAAAAAAATCAAAGATCATAAATAAGAGTACAGCAATTGAGTGTGCATGACTAGATGATACTCTGCTATGAATTTGATCTATAGTAAACGCTTTCTGGTATCAATCCATCGAAATAAACTGACTAAACATATGTTATATGATTGATTTATAGAGAACGAAATACAATTTGATCGATATTTATTGAAATTGCTCTTGACTTACGATAATCGAATATATTAACCATTATACCCTCCGATACTAGCTTTGAATGGGTATCTTGATTCGGCCTACAGCATAAACACAAATCTCCGTCAACTGCAAGTCAAGTTCAATCAACCACTGAGGTTGAGGCGTGAACCGAAAAAAAAAATGAAAGCAAATTGTAAATGCAAAGTATTTGTTGGTATTTGGAAATGTGCGACTTTAAGCATACAGTTAGACAACAACAGAAAAATAAAAGGAAAAATGATGCTGAAAAATGTAATTTACAATTTATGGTAATTACAGACGTCAAGTCAAAATGCAAACAATTGACTTTTCCTTTTCAGAAAATAAAAAAAAAAGGCAGACAACAAATAAGTGCAACAATTTTATTGTTTGCTTTAGTTAAACTTCTTCTTGTTGTTTGGCCAATATGCGCTCCCAGCTGCAGACAAACAACGATTAACGACATTTACGTAAAGTTTAAACAATGCCAGAGGAGAGCATTAAATGCATTTTACACAGTTGCAAACAGACTTTGCAGTTGGTTCTGGCGGGCGTTTCGACGTAAGGGGCCCACGAGATACCGCTTTGATTTGTAGTATTCCATCTGCTTTGGCCCCGATTTGCTTCATCTTCTGCTGTTGCTGCTTCAATTTTTTTTTTCTTATTCGTTTTCGTATTGCAATCTGTGCTCTGTTGTGGTCTTTTCATTAGCGCAGCCACGGCCTGGCTATAGATGGCTTGAAATATGGCAAACATGCTGCACACGCTCCCAGTCTATCGTGTCCGATTCCAATATCAAGACATTTCACAAAACGTTCTCTTTGGCGACCGCACGTTAATTGCCAGCGTTTTTCATCTGTCCAAAGAGTCCGAAGCGTCTCGACTCGATCGGGCTCGAACCAGACTAGACTAAATAACCAGCTATCCAGCTGTTTCCATCACAAATTGCAAAAATGTTCTTGAACTCTTCAAGAAAACATAAATAAGAAGATGCAGCATACGGAATATGTCATCTGGTTTGAAATCGACAAAGATTAGAAGAACTAACTCTGAGCTATAGACAGAAAATCTATAATAATGTCATTGAAGTGTGAAATGAGAAATATTGGACTGTAACTCAATATACCTATATAAAAGAAAACTTTAAGCCCATGTAAAAATTCTATAAAAATACAAACATTCTAGTAAAGGTGTTGATTTGAATTGAACAATAATTGATAAATTTATTAAATAAATAATAAATATGAATTTGTGTAAATAGTACTCAGATTTCGTATCTTAATTCTTCAAGCACTTTTTTAACTACGAAATATTTATATTTTATCTAAAACTGAGAAAAAGAAAGGAATAGAGAAAGCTTTAACTCTTTGGTCTTTGTATAGAAATTCATTAAAAAATATATGTTCTTTCAACTTACAACTTAAATAATTTAAGCTTAATTTTTTTTTCTCTTATGGCCATAAATAGTGTCTTGTTTGCTTAAGAAAAAAAAAAAAAAAAAAAAATTGCAAAAACTTTTTCTCCTAAATTACTGCCTTGTTTTGTGATTAAGTACATAATAAATAAAATTTATTTGCTTTGCATTCTTAAAATTAAATTTATTTTTTAAAAATATTATAAATATTTAATAAATCAGAAAATAAATTAAAATAATTAATTGTTATTTATAATAAAAAATTATATAATATTTGTAATATTAAATTCATTCATTATATAATAATAATAAAAAAAAAATATATAATATTTTGTAGTCTTATTTTAAAAGATTATAGATATAATATATTCGTATTTAATACAGTAAATTAAATACATAAAATGTAAATACAGCTAAAAACTAAATTCTCCCCAACCAAACTAAATCTCTCACGAAAAAAAATAGTTAAATTTAACTAAATAAATTGATGATTCAACATCAAGTGTACTTAGAGTTCGCTCTAAACAAAACTCTTTTGCAAAAAATAATTATGATTATGAATTGCCTATAAAGGCCAGAGCTCCAATAACCACAATATGCATAATTAGTACTGTTAAAAATAATACAAAAAAACTAACATTAATCAATAATAATAATTATTTGAAAGTTGAGATTCGAATGAAATTGTTTGGCTTTAATTTGGATTTTGATTCGGATTTGTATTGATTTTGGTGCATTGTACTCGATGGCTACCGTTAGTCAAGCCCTTACGAAATAACAGATCTGTGGGCTGCTGTCTTCCCACGCTAAAAAAAAAAAAAAATAGCGTCGCTTTGGTTGTGGGTGCGAAGACATGGCGAGATAGAGTTCAAAATAATTTCAGCATTATTACAGTGGGTGCTCACAGAGAGCGAAATAAAAGAAAGCCAGGCTAACAGCCTGGCTGGCTGGCTGGCAATTGCACAAGAAGTTAAACAACAATTGCTTGAGTTGAACCATAACAACCGACAGACAAAGAGAGCGAGACAGACAGACAGACAGACGGACCGGGAGACAGACAGCCAGCTGCACAGATGTACGCTAACCGTTATTTAACAGTTATTTAACATGCAATTAACCTGGCCATAGTTACTTAAAAAAGTAAAAATAAATGCAAATATATGGATCGGGCCTTAGTGAACTCCATTGCCTATCTGGCTGTCTAAATTTTATGGTGTAATAACTTTCTAACCAAACCTCCCAAAGACGCCAACTTGGACTCGAACTCTTTCGGACTTGGGTCATTCATCTTAATTATCACACGGCCCAGAAAAAGAAAAATAGTAGAAATGTAAAATGAGAGAGAAAGAAACAAACACAAAAAAAAAAAAAAAGAAAAGCCTTTGAAATTAAAGCAAAATGCTGCTTTAATGGTCTTGGAAATTCATTAGCCCAGCCCAAGTCAGACGCCAGCTGAAACGAAATATGATCGCATCCCCGGACTAGCCTCCTAAAACACAATCCATTTGCATTTCGTGTCTTAAGACAAAGATCTGTGATGTCCAAACATCAAAAGTTGTAGAAAGCTCAGCGAAACTAACTGTGGCCAGACCATCCGTAGAAATTATTCCCACCTTTATAATAATCTTGTTCTATTCTCTTTCCATTTACATCTTCTTGCGTTTTGTGATACCCTGGGTATGTAGCTGTAGTGAGGCATGATCATCACTAAAGAGTGTAGACTTATATTATTATTATAAGCATGAAATCAAAGTAACTTCAACTTTTTTACTTACAATATACAAACATATTTTTATACTATGAGAGACCCTAAATATTATATACTAAATTTAATCTATATTTTCAATTTTATTTTATACTAAGAGAGACCAGAAATATTATATACGAACTTACATATATATTTAATTTAAATATATGCTCAAACTTATCCAGAATCCAGTATAGTATAGTATATAGAATGAACTGGATTGATCTTTGGTTAAACTTTGTTAATTCATTTTAATACTTTATTTGACTTAAATATTTAATAACAAAAATTTTTGATGTATCGATTCTGTATAAAATATAATATAATGCAGAGATCAGAGATATTTAGGTTACTTTTTCTTATAGGGTACATTTTAGTGTAGTACTCCCTGAATCAAGTTAGCCTCGTTTCATCTTTCTGTTGTTTTGAATGTTTAATCACCGGAAGCTATCTCCCGGAGCATCTCTAAGCAAGTGAAGCTGAAGCTGAAACATACGCAGAAGCAGAAGCTGAGTTAGACACGCTTAATTACAAAAGCCGCGTCTCCGTTTCCAGCTGTGTTTTTGATTTTGGGTTTCTTTTTGTTGTTGTTTCTGATTTCAGATAAATCTATTTTCGTAGCGCTCCAATATATACGAGCTGCAGTCGTATTCAAATTCGTTTCGTAGTGTTTTTTGATTCCATTTCCATTTCTCGTTTTGCCTATCGCTTCTTTTGCTTTTTAGTAGCGCCAATTAGACACGTTTGTCGCTCTGTTGTTAAATATGACTACCAACATTTAGATAAGTTTTAGAACTATGCTCCATCTCTATCTCTTCTTCTCCCTTTGCTAATGAGACATTGTAATGCTAGCTAGCTGGGCTCTTGATATTCAAATTAATTAACTGTGAAACTTGTTGTAGGAGATGTAGTTATTGTTATGGTTATCTAAAAGGTAAGTTTCCCGGAATAAGTAGATTATATTGCTCTATTTTGATAGATGATTCATAGTATTTATATATCAATAGTGTATTATGATGTTGAAATCTATTAAAATAAAAAGTTTATTGTTTAATCATTTCTTTAAAGAAATGTAGCTATAGAAACAACATCAACAACATTTATGCAATGAGAAGTCGAAAACCTTCCGGTTTTAGGTGTTGAAATTGTTTAATGGAATATCAAATGTAGAAAAGAAAAGTCGTGATCTAGAAAACACAATTTCTACACACGCGTTGGAAAACAATAAAACCTACAGTTTATTCAAGATGTTAAAACTTTTCTATAGAAGAAACAACAGAAGCTTTAAACTGTTGAAGTGTAAATACCCTAGCAGATGTGCGACGTGCACACAAAGGAAATTTAATAACAAATAATAAAATCAATAATTCCATTGCTATATAACTAGAACATTACCAAAATTATAATACTGATCATCAGTTTACTTTATATATTGAAATAAATATATTGGTCTATATGCTCATAAATTTAAGTACATATAGGCATATTTCTATAAAAAACATTAATAAGTGAGGGCAGCTTTTCTCTAATTTGATATTTGTTCCATGCAAATGTAATATAAATTCCCAATTGGCATTAAAGGATTTGCAAATCCAATTCGAATGTAGTGATGCCAGAGTGTTTGCAGCATTTTGCTACAAACTCGTTTGCATACATTTACACACATACATACATAAGTATGTAAGTACAGACAAATATACATATGTCTTGCCAAAGATACTTAAATTTAATTGGCTTGGTTAACACATGCTGTAAATAAACACTTTAATTTTAATTTTCACACTCACCTGCTTAATGAAATTAAACGGCGGCATTTTATGTACTAATTTGTTGCAGTTGTTGATTTTGTTTTGTTAATTTTTGTTGCAATCATGCAAAAATTCAAACCGCAAAGCAAAATGAACAGAGCAAGAAAAAAAAGTCGCAAGCGACAAATGCTGCTGTTTATTTTTATTGCAACTGCTTTTGTTGTTGTTGTGTTTATTGTTGGTTTTGTTGCGGCAACATAAACTGACTTAAAAGTCGCTCCCCAATTACAGCAAAACAGCAATCAACAGCAACAAATTAAACAATTTGAATCTTTTTCGCACTCCTTTTGCTGTGTCTGTCACCAACTAACGTAAATGCCGCTGCTTATTGTCGCTGCTCCGCTTTTCTAATTCGTTTTTCGCAAATTTACCGTTGCGCGCGCGCACTCACACGCACACGGACGAGCGAACTTAAAGCCGAAAGAAAGAGAGATGAGGATTGTTTTGCGCGCATACAAATCAGCGTGCTAGTATAATTAACGTTTGAGCTGCTGTTGCTGTTTGTTTATAAATTTGTTTCTTTTTTGCGTAGTTTATAATTTCTTCTGCGAAAATTGTGCAGCGGAAATAAAAGCACACTCACTGTGCTCACTTTCCAAACAAATTAACCCGAATTGTAAACGGAAGCCAGCAAGCCCCACCAATTACACAAAATTTTGGAGAAGCAATTGCAAATGCGTGAGCTTCAGAGCGATGGCTTAACCTGCGTAAGGTCGGCTTATGACTGATCGCATACACAGTGCACGAGCTTCAATTGAAGCGCGGCATCGTCGCATGTCAAAGCAGCGACGGCGACGGCAGCCACAACTTCAGCGTTTCTGTTTTGTGAGCCTTTTGGGCAGAGCTGGAGTGTGACCACTGTATGAGTATGTGAGAGAGCTACAATTGTATCGCGGCTACAGGCAGCGCTGTCGACGTCAATGTCGATATTTTGTGACCCTTTAGCTGCATATTCGTGTGTGAGAGTACCGCAGAGCAGCGACGCGACTTCATTTTTGTAACAAACTTTTTTTTTTGGTTATTGTCGGAGTGTGACCATTGCGCACGAATGTGTGAGTGAGCGAAGTGTGAATATCATGACTAGGTATGTGTGTGTGACGCCAAGTGTGAATATCACGTGTGCGTATGTGTGTGTACGTTTGTTTGTTCTGGGAACTTCACGCATGTTGTTGCTTTGCTTTTTATTATGTCACATACAGTGGAAAACAAAGTCAGGCAATTAACACTTCGTTTTGTGACGTCACTCGTCGCTCAGTGGCTGCTGTTGGTTGTCGCGCATTAGCATTAGAATGCATTCCCTGACCAGGACACGAGCATGGGCTATGTCACGCAACAGTCTCTCCTTGGGAGCACGCAAACCAATCGCCGTCGGTCCCAGATTGCTCTGCATTTCCGCAATGACACTCAACAGATTGTCGTAGGTCTCCACAATGTTGTTGCCGTTGGCGTTGCCTGCAGCACCATTCGCCTCGCTGCTGGGCAATTGCATCTGGTTGCCAGGCATACCATAGAGAAGTTCGCCAAATCCATTGTTATTGGATATCAGTTGCAGCTGAGCCTGCACATACTTGGTATACTCCAACTTGGCCAACACCTGCTGATATTCATTCGAATAGGCAGCAGCCTCTTGGTTAAATTGTAGTTGCTGCTGCTGCTGCTGCTGGAATTGTTGCTGCAGCTGGAGTTGGAGTTGCTGCTGTTGCAGTTGCTGCTGGAGCTGAAGTTGCTGCTGCTGCTGCTGCTGCTGCTGTTGTTGCTGATGGAGCTGGAGCTGCTGCTGATGTTGCATCATCAGCGACTGGCACGGCACACTTGTCGAATTTATTGGAATGATTTCCACGCGTGCAGCTGGCGCCATTTCCGCTCCGCTTCCACCTGCTATACCATTACAGTTACCTGCCGCCACCGCCTCCTGTTCATCCACAACTTGTGGCTTCGCTGGCACGGCTGTTACCGTTATATCGCTATATCTGGAACGAAAAGAGTCTAGATCCAAATAATCCATTTTTATAAAAATTTACTTTTTTTTTGCTTTAGATAGTTTTCAATTATTTTTGACAAAGAGTCTGAGACAGATCTTTTGGCATGGCTTGCTTTTTTTGTTGAGTTTTCAACTGACAATAAAAAAGTATAATCTGTCAAATTGACTTAAAAGGAAAAAACTGTAAATATATATAAAAGAAATTATAAATAATTTGAATAGAAATATTTGATTTTGATTTATATGAAAATTTGTATTTTTTTATATGTATATTATTTATACTAATGTAATTTATGCGGTATTAACTCCTCATTTAAATAAAAAATATATATATATTTACTTAATAACATATAACATATAGTATATTTTTTAGTTCCCATAAAAACTCTGATTTACCATTTGGGGTAAAAATTCACTAAAAATCGCATTCACTTCCTTCTCTAATTGAAACTCCAATTGGAAGGGTCATTGCAAAGTTCAGCGAGTGAGTGAACGAGACAGGGAGAGGGAGAGGCCTGGAGCCAGAAGGTTCTGTTACACTAACCACCTGTGTTTCCGCATATCTTATTTTAGGGTCCAAATGTGACGTGCGGGTAATTATCACAAGCAGAACAAAACTCGATTCATAAACAGGGCATTCTATGCCAACGGCATGGAGAGAGAGAGAGAGAGAGAGAGAGAGGGAGTAGCAGAAGACAGTGGGTGTAGCGAAGAGAGAGGGAGCAGCAGAGGCAGGGGGAGTGACAGCAGCAGAGGCAGAGAGAGTGACAGCAGTCGAGGCAGAGATAGTAGCAGAGGCAGAGGCAGCTGCAGAAGCAGAGATAGTAACCGAGGCAGAGGTAGTGACGGTGGACAACGGCAGTGGCAGAGGCCTAAGCAGAAGTAGAGACAGTGACAGAGGAAGAGGCCGAAGCAGAAGTCGTAACAGTGGACAACGGCAGAGGCAGAGAACGTTGGCAGCGGCAGCCAGTAGGAGGCACTGAAGCGTGCTTCCCGCATTCTAGCAACCCCCGCGGCAGCATGACGCATACGATTCAAAAAGCACCTCAATAAGTTTTTATTTTCTTTTTTTAGTATTCTTCTTTTTGGTATTTTTGTTGCTTTCCTAATCTCGGTATTTGCCAGCCAGAATTTACATATTGAAAAGTTTAACAAGTGTACAATAAAATTTGAATACTACGTCAGATTCCGGATCGGGATGGATCGGGTTTTTCAGTTGCTATTTTGTTGCTGGGCACGAATGATCTCTTTGATGTCACGCTGTGTCTGTTCGCCGCACTCGAAGCGATGATAATCGACAATCTCTATGCCATTTTCCTTTAGCACTTCGCCAACGGTTTTGTCCGCATCTAGTAGATACTCCTGATGGATGAGGCATGTCTCATCATCCTTATTCTCCGCAGGTATATCCTTGCCATATTCGCCCACCTTGATCGGTTTCATGCCCACAATTTGCTGGCATATGCCCTTCTGGATCTCATGATCGTCGACATCCTGTTGCGAGCGAAAGGCCACAATTGCACCGTATTTGCCCACCTGTGTGATATTCTGTGTGGTGCTGACATTCGTTGGCGCCGGATGTGCATAGCCCGCCAGCCTCAAATCGTTGTTTACCTTGAAGCAAAGAGCACGCCTAATGCTGGCATTCTCGCCCATCGCCCCAATCAGCAATGCCAGATGATCGGCCAGCGATCCACCTTGAGGCGTCTCCAAGTTCTTTAGTGCTTCTGAATCAAAACCGAGCTGTGAATGGAGGAAATATATACATGAGAATATGGATATAATATATAAATAAAAGTATTTATGAATACCATAATGTATTTTAAAATAATCTATTTAAATAATCTATTATTCTAAATTAATCTAGCTATACAAAAATAGAAGCCTAGCTAATTTCTACTAAATTACTATGCTGCTAATAATTCTCTCAAATCTTAAGCTCATCTGCTATTATAATATATATATATATATATATAATACAAAACATCTATCTATAGAATCAACCAATTGCTGATAAGCCTAACATAATGTTTGCCCTGCCTCGGCCATGTGAGATAATTTATAATTTAGTTTCCAGCTTCATTACCTTCCACAGATCACCATCGAACTCTGTCAGATCGGTGTAGTGCAAGACAATGCGTGAAACATGATCCACAAAGCGTTTGAAGGTATCATTGCGTGCCACAAAATCCGTTTCACAGTTGAGCTCAACCATGGCGCCGCGATTGCCACTTACAAGGATGCCAACAAGACCCTGTGTGGTGACACGATCCGACAATTTGGTAGCCTTGGACCAGCCCAGTGACTGTGCCTGTTCGTGCAGCCATTTCTCAGCCTATAAAAGTAGCAATAACTAATTGTATATATGCATATAAAACGGCAGATGTCCACTCACCTGTATCACATCGTTGTTATGCAATGCGAGCGCTTTCTTGCAATTGGCAAACGTGTACCCTGTTTTTTTGCGCAGCGTGGAAAGGGCGCTCTTCTCCAATCCAGCTCCTGCGCTGCACAACTGGCGCGTGGTATGGAAAGCGCGTGCCAAAGTTTTTTGAAGCAACATTCTGAGAATTTTTTGTAGTTTTTTATTTAAATTTTCCTGTAAATTTGTAGTTTTTGACCAGTTATGGTTTGTATGTTTCGGAATAGGAAATGGCGTTACTTGTTGCGCTTGGCCTGCTGCCAGGGACGACGATGATTTTTATTGTTTTGTTTTTCTAGACGGAAAAATTTGTTTAATCAATTTTTGAAGTTCAATGTAACTTGCAGTTGTTTACAATACGTTGGTACGTGGGCACACACCGGTTGTGGCGCTTGAAAATAGTACAAAGAAATATTTAACAATTGTAAATATTACAATTGTCTATTAAAATTAATTAATTGCCAGTAAGTTGACTGTTTTGCATGTTGTTTTGCTTGTGCAATACTTTGCTTCCCGTATTTAATTTTAATAATTGTTTGGTATTTTTTAGTGTCTCTTTCGGGCACCGGCTTTTTTCCTGGCTATCGATCTTATAGCATAAATATCTGTGCTGCTCTAGCAGCTAACTAACTGACAGTAAGTTGAAATCTTAGCTTGAGCAATACGGATTTATTCTCAATTAATTTAAAAAATCTAATTTATTTGTATATTTCTAGTTCTTATCGACATACCTATCGATTTGACAGTTTAGACATATGTGTTGCTTTCGATGAATCGAAAGCATCACTGAAAATATTTATACTCGATAAATATATATATATTTTTGACCAGTGCTGCCACCTTGTCGCTGTTGTTGCGCGCCAACTTCGAAAACAGCATAGAAACAAGATGGATAAACAAAACCCAAACAAGAATATACCCAGCTTTACGTCTGTTTGCGGCGTTCACCGCATCTGCAGTAAATCAAAAATGCTATACACACGCCCCAAACCAGATGTACTACAGAGCATTCTACAATCCAAGGCGAATCCGGATTATAAATCACGTCGCTTGTGGTACGAACTGAATATGCCCGAATGCACCAGTCACTTGTTCGATGGCCAAATGCTATCCGATATGCCCGACAGTCTGACCAGTGCTAAGTCCCGAACACGTGGCAAGTCCTCCGATAAACCCGATGATGCTGAGGGCAGAAGCAAAGCCTCCTCCAACTATATGGTGATGCGGCAGGAGCGCGAACATTTTCGCACAAAGCTAGTGGAGCTGATCTTGCACATGGACGATGATCAGGAGGGCAATGAAAAGCAGGAATCTTTTCCGGATCAAAACGAACGCGAAGTCTTACGCTATTACTACTACATCAAGCATGGCATCGACACCATTCACGTCTCCACCATTAGCAAGAAGACCCTGAAGAGGTAAGTTCTTGATATGTCTTCCATTTCTATAATGGATCTATAATGAATTTGCTTCTTTGCAGAATTGACAATTTGGTGCCGGTTCTTTTGAAGAAATGGGACTCAGCTTTTGTGGAGAACATTGCCGAGGTGCGCTCCGACTATGTTTTTGCCATGAAGAAAGCTGTGGTCGATTTCGTCTTACGTCACTCGGTCTTGGATCACTTGACCCAGGAGGGCGCTCCACCGAAGTTTGATACGGCCGAGAGACGAGAAATTGAAAAACTAATGAATCATTTTCGATATCGGTAAGTTGATGATTTAGTTATTTTTATTTTTACTGTTAATATACGAGGGTTGTTTGAAAATTATGAAAATTATTAAAAATTTAATATATATTTTATTTTATTTATTTTTTTTTTACAATGTGTTTTCCCAAAAATAAGTTTAAAGAATTTTTCACCTATTCGATTCGGATTTGAGCCTTTAATTGACTAACAAAATTTAATTTTTGTTCTGTTCATTCTTTTTTTTTTTTTTAATGTTCGGAACGTAAATCGTTTCGCTTGGCAATTGAGAAACCCTTTAAAGTCGTTAAAAGTTTTCGAAATTGAAAGGGAGCTTATATGGCCATGCAATTGACATGCAATTACACACACGCAGACATCCCCCACTCTCTCGCTCTGTCTTTCTGTCTCTGTCTCTTTCTCTCTTGAAAAGGGGAAACTTCATTCAAAACGAATTGTCCTGGCGCTAAATTTGATAAAATAACTTGACAATAAGTCTCTTATATATGCATCTTGTATATATAACTTATACATATATATGTATATATGTATATATCGTATATATATATATATATACTATATATAGTAGCTGGTAGGAAAAGTTGTCGCGACTTTATTAACGCGAGAAATCGCTTTGCGTCGTGCCAAAAAACTTTTTAACCGCACTACAATGGCTGCTTCTGCGGAAATGGAAAACCAGCGGGTACCCCAAAAGGAGGGGGCATGGTAGCCGCATAAGTCAAGAAAAAAGAAAGAGAAAGAGAGAGAGAGAGAGAGAGGGGAAGCATGCTGAGGAAAAGTTAAGTTCTCCTGTGTATTGGTTTGACATTTGATGAGCAACAGTAAAGCTTCTGCAATGAGTAGCTTCTGCGTAGAATGCTGGTTGCCCGTGGGCGTGGCAGACAGAAGTTGTAAAAAGGATATGCTTAAAAATGAATTGAACTTGCTAAAAATGTAATGGGAGAGGGGGGTGGGAGCATGAGCTACTCAGAGCGAGGTGTAGCAAAAGTTTTGTTAAGCAACTGCCCAAGTGGGTCGCCCATCGATAAATGCTTCCTCCAGTATGTGTGTGTGCGTGTGTGTGTGTGAGCGTGTGTGGCTGGCAGTGGGTGGGTGGGGCTGGTAGCTCCTCTAATTTATAGCCAAAAGCATTGGGCTTCATTAAAATGTAGGGCAAGTTAGGCGTAGGCGTAGGCGTATTTCGCTTTGCACCAATGCGCAGCCTAATGGGCCGTGTTAAAAGCAGCTCAACTGAAAACATTTTGTGAACTCTCAGCATTTGCATTAAAAGAAATGATGCAAATGATAAACTTTGGCAATTTCTTAAGCTCTAGCAAAAGGAAATTGCATTGGTTATTGTTATAATTATGATGAGTATAATTATGGGTAATAATGTAATTATTTTTATTTAAATTTTTATAACTGTATTCATTGTCATTGACACTATCATAAGTATTAGTGATAGCATAATAATTATTATTATTGTTATTATTGTCATTATTGTTGGAATTTTAGTATATTTTTCTTTATTAATATTTTCATTATTCGTATTCTTATTAGAATATATTAGAGTTGTGATTAATATTATCACTAGTATTAATATAGCATTAGCATCGTTATTGGCATTAGCAGTTAGCATTAGCATTAGCATTAGCATTAGCATAACTATGTGTATTAGCAATGGCATTAGCTTTAGAACTAGTATTAGCATTAGCATTAGCATTATCGTAAGCTAGCGTATTAGCATTAGCATTTGCATTAGCTTGTGTGTTAGCATTAGCATTACTTTATTAGTATTAGCATTACCATGCATATTATTATTGACATTAGAATTAGCATTAGCATTATCATTGATATTAGCATTAGCTTTATCATTAGCTTTATCATTAGTATGTACCTTTTGATTATCTTTCTGACTATCCCATTCATTGTACCCGAAAAATATAATAAATAAGATCTCTAAATTAAGTTCTTTAAACCTCTCCCAAGGCCATATAATTGATTTTCCCATACAATTTCCTTCCCAGCTATGATGAGAATCGGAATCGCTTGAAAACCACACTGTTTTCCATCCATCGCAGTGTGGCCAGCATTCTGGAAGTGTGGAGCATGAAGTATAGCAGCAAAACGTTGGTCAACATTGACGAACTGAGCAAGGTCGAAGAGCCATTTTCACTATTCAATTTTATCGTGAGTTGCACTAATATAGAAAATTCAATTTGACGAGTATACCTTAATTGAGTTCCTCTTCCTCTCCGGTTGGCTTCCTTGTGCACACAGTATGCATGTGGCATTCACATCGAGAGTGGCAAAGCGATGCTGGAGGATGTCTGGTATGGGGAGATACATACAACCTTGTTGAGGGCCAGCAAACGTGGCCAGTTGCCGGATATACGACGCATGACATTGGTCAAGCGCTTTTTCAACTGTGTCGCCGCTCTGATGACCCAACAGCTCGAGGATATTTGCATACGAAGCCTTAAGGCATTTGCCGATTACGTTTGCGATTTTGGCGTAAGTATTTGAGTGCTCATAATTGACTAAAATAGTTTAGTAATCCCAATTAAGTAATCACTGAGCTACGAATGCTTTGGCCAAATGGTCTAACGAACTACTAGAGTTGAATAAGCTTGAATTGAGTGTAATGAAGTCAGTCAGCGAGGGTCAGACCGGAGAATAATTTCCTTGTTTCATTTATATATTTTTTCGGCTTATATATAATAAAGAAAAGGTTATATACCTCCGGGTATATTAGTCAAAAATCCTAAATTAATCTAGCTTCACTTAAGTTACTCCAATCGAATTTGACTCTGATGATGTTTCCTAATTTCTTTCCACACAGAGATCCAATCCTGGTTTTGAAATCTCCTGTATATTGGCGGAGGAAGATACGATAACCTTTAATCCGAGCTTCTCGAAGATACAAAGTGAGCTCATGCGTTTGATTGATTCGATTGTGCATGCGGTGCAGATAATGCCACGCATTGAGGGTAAACTCTATACGGATCTGAAGATCTCGAAGAAGCTCTTTCTGACGCCCACGGTGCCGGATAGCATTATTGCCGATACGAAGAATAAGGTGTGCATGATGCTCGAGGAGCAGCGCATTGGTCCGGAGTTACGTTTGCAGGACTTTGATGCGTTTATCGATCTGATCAACGGCATGGATTCGGAACGCGTGGGTCGCTTCATGGAAAGCGATGCTACCTTTCAGCAGTACACGGAAATGGTTTACGAATATCGAGAGAAGGAGGATCGTATTGCGAAGGAGGTGTGGGGCGTTATCCGGATGGGTCTCTATGAATTCCATCGGGATAATTTTATCTTACATGTCGAGCAGCTGGCGCGTCAAATCCAGACAGATCTGCTTACTCGCATGGTGGCGGATCAGCAGGCGCGTATCTCTCGGCTTGGCAGGGAGTACGATATGATAGCGAAGAAGGCGTTGACTGTGCCCAAGGATACGGCTGAGCTAATGGAACTGAAAGCTTATGTGGTGCATGCCGAGGAAAATCTGGTGCCCGAGATGGAGGCACGCCTGAAGGTGAACATGAACGAAATCCTTTGGCTGATGGATCACACCCTGTACTCCCCGTTGGAGATCAAGAATAATAGCAATTCCTTCCAATGGTATTTGAAGTTGGCTTCAATCTTTGATCAGCATCGCGTCATCATTGCTGAAAAGGTGATCGAATACCAGGAACTACTCAAGAAACGCATCGAAATGTTTCGTCGCGAGCTGCAGAATTATTACGATCAGGTGCAGCTGTACGATACGTGGGGCGATATCAAGCAGTTGTCGAAGTATAAGAAGCGAGCCGGACTGCTCGATCAGCGACTGGTCACAGCCATGGACACCATCGATCAGATAAACGAGGAGGAGACCTCATATGGTTGGGATCTGTCCCAGTATGGGGTGCGCAAGAAGGCGCACGATCAGCTCAAGCCCTATAAGAATCTCTTCGATGCCGGCCAAGACTTCATTGACAAATGGGAACTGTGGATGTACTCGCAAGTAGGCTCCTTTGATCCGGATGAGATCGATCAGGATGTGTCCAATTTTTATCGTATTGTACAAAAGCTGGAGAAGATCATGGGCGATCATCCCATTACCATGCAGCTCATCATGGATGTCAAGGAGCAAATGGAACTCTTCCGTGGACATATGCCCATCATCAATACCTTGGGTAATCCAGGCATGAAGGCGCGCCATTGGGAGCAGGTCTCGGAAATTATTGGTTTCCCCATCAAAGTGTCGCCGGAGTTGACGCTTGAGAAGATTATTGACTATCAGCTCGATGAGTATGTGCCCAAGTTCGAAGCCATCTCGGAGAGTGCCACCAAGGAGAATAACCTTGAAAAGGCCATGGCCAAAATGGCCAACGAATGGGAGGGTGTCGAGTTTGGCATATCGCCATACAGGTAAAGTTTCATCTGCAAATAGCATAGACGTACGTGTGTGTATACCGAGTCTAATTGAAATGTCTCCCACAGGGATTCTGGTACCTTTAAGCTGTCCGCCGTGGATGACATACAAATTTTGTTGGACGATCAAATCATCAAGACGCAGACAATGAAGAGCTCACCCTACATCAAGCCATTCGAGGCAGAAATACTGTGAGTGCACACTCTACTAAGCCTGTTTGCTCAGCACTTGTCAATGTCAATCACACTCCCACACATAAGTACACCCACACGCACACACACACGCACACACCTCCCTCACTTACCCCTTACTAATGCTCGTATTGTGCACTTGCAGCAAATGGGAGGCAAAGCTAATGCTGTTACAGGAAATTTTGGACGAGTGGCTGCGCGTGCAGGCCACCTGGATGTATCTGGAGCCCATTTTCAGCAGTCCAGATATACAGCAACAAATGCCAGAGGAGGGTCGTCGCTTCAGTGCTGTGGATAAGGTGGGTTGCCTCGATAGATACCCTGTACTTAATGGTGGCTACTCGAGGCTACTTATTCTATGAGATCAGAGTTTTCACATGGAACTAAGCTAGTCCACGAGCTTAATCAAAGATAGAAAACGGTAGTTCAATTTCTTTTCAACTCAATCATTATCTTTTGCATTCGTCACAGATCTGGAAGGAGCTGATGAAACAGGTCTCATTGGACTCACGCGTCATGACCGTTGTTCAGATCGACAAGATGAATGAAAAGCTGAAGAGGGGCTACAATCTGCTGGAGATCATTCAAAAGGGTCTCAATGCTTATTTGGAGAAGAAACGTTTGTACTTTCCGCGTTTCTTCTTTCTGTCCAACGACGAGCTGCTCGAGATTCTGTCCGAAACGAAAGATCCCACACGCGTACAGCCGCATCTCAAGAAGTGCTTCGAGGGCATTGGCTCACTCACGTTCACCGAGGAATTGGAGGTCACGGCGATGCGTTCATCGGAGCGAGAAGAAGTCGTGCTGGCCGATGTCATCTCAACGGCCAAGGCACGCGGACAGGTGGAGAAGTGGCTGCTGGAGCTTGAAATCGATATGAAGAAGAGTTTGCATCAGAAGATATCGGAGGCCTTCTATAGCTACGTCAAGATGCAGCGCAATATTTGGGTACTTAGTTGGCCGGGTCAGTGCGTGCAGTCGATATCGCTGACCTATTGGACCCTAGAGATCACTGAATGCTTCCTAAGCGAAACACCCAAAGAGAGCTTGGCCAAATATCTGCAGAAGTGCATGAATCAAATTATGAAAATTGTTGATCTGGTTCGTGGTGATCTAAACACACAGAATCGTATTACTTTGGGCGCTCTGGTCGTGCTCGATGTCCATGCACGCGATGTCCTGGCCGAGATTGTTGAGAAAGAGGTCGAGGATTTGCAGGACTTCCAATGGCTGTGCCAGCTGCGCTACTACTGGGAGGACAATAACTTGGATACACGCATGATTAACTGCTCCTTGCCCTATGGCTATGAGTACTTGGGTAATACTCCCCGATTGGTGGTTACTCCTCTGACAGATCGTTGTTATCGCACCCTATTTGCCGCCTTGAATCTGCATTTGGGTGGCGCCCCGGAGGGTCCAGCCGGCACGGGCAAAACGGAGACCACCAAAGATTTGGCCAAGGCCGTGGCCAAGCAGTGTGTTGTCTTCAATTGCTCCGATGGCTTGGATTATCTGGCTCTGGGCAAGTTCTTTAAGGGTTTGGCCTCCTGTGGCGCCTGGTCCTGCTTCGACGAGTTCAATCGTATCGATCTGGAGGTGTTGTCCGTGGTCGCCCAACAGATTCTCACCATACAGCGCGGCATCAACTCGGGCTCACCTACGTTGGTCTTTGAGGGCACGACCTTGACGCTGGATCCCACTTGTGCGGTGTTTATTACCATGAATCCTGGCTACGCTGGACGATCCGAGTTGCCTGATAATCTGAAGGTAAGAAGGTCTTACGATTTCCCTCCTTTCTATTACTATTTCGTTCCTCTTTAGGCCCTGTTCCGCTCAGTGGCTATGATGGTGCCGGATTATGCATTGATTTCCGAGATTGAATTGTATTCCTATGGCTTCCTGAGGGCCAAGCCACTCTCGGTGAAGATTGTGGCCACCTATCGTCTGTGCTCCGAACAGCTGAGTACCCAGTGCCATTATGATTACGGTATGCGAGCTGTAAAGTCCGTGCTGAAGGCAGCTGGAGCCTTGAAGCTACGCTATCGTGATGAGAGCGAAGACATACTTGTGCTGCGCTCCATTAAGGATGTGAATTTGCCCAAGTTCTTGAACCAGGATATACCCCTGTTCCAGGGCATTACCTCGGATCTGTTCCCGGGTGTTACCCTACCCGAGGCGGATTACGTCGTCTTCAATGCTTGCACGATGCTGGCTTGTGAGAAGCAGAATAAGCAATGCACGCCGTTTGTGCTCGAGAAGGTGCAACAGGTGAGGAAATCTAGAAATATCAAGATTAAAATTAGAATAATAATAAATAATTTATTATTTTTTGATTTCATGGCAGCTCTATGAGATGATAGTGGTGCGACATGGTCTCATGTTGGTGGGTTATCCATTTGGTGGCAAGACCACAACATATCGTGTCCTGGCCGAGGCGCTCGAGTGCATGGAGAATAAGGATGGCTCTGAAAATAAGGCTATATATACGATAATCAATCCAAAGGCCATAACCATGGGCCAGCTGTATGGACAGTTCGATGCCGTGTCGCATGAGTGGAGCGATGGCATCTTGGCCGTCAATTATCGCATCTTTGCCGTATCCGATTCACCGGATCGAAAATGGCTCATTTTCGATGGACCTGTCGATGCCATCTGGATTGAGAACATGAACACTGTGCTGGATGATAATAAGAAACTGTGTCTGATGTCTGGTGAGATTATTCAGCTGTCGAACACAACCAATTTGATATTTGAGCCCATGGATCTGGAGGTGGCCTCACCGGCCACGGTATCACGTTGTGGCATGATCTATCTGGAGCCCAGTTCACTGGGCTGGGAACCGTTGGTCACATCGTGGAAGAACACTCTGCCCGCTGCCTTCCATACGGTGAGCAAACAGCTCATTTCCATGATGATCTCTCGCTTCTGTCCGCTGCTCTTGTTCATTGTGCGGAAGGGTCTGCGCGAGATTGCGCCCACGTCGGATACCAATTTGATGGTTAGCCTGATGAATTTCTTTGAGTGTTTCATCGATGATTTCCGTGATGAGAAGTATGTGGCAAATATATCGGATTTGGATTTCCGTGCGCAGACCGAGGGTATTTTCCTATTCTCTGCCATTTGGTCGATTGGGGGTTCGCTGACTGCCGAGAGCCGGGAAAAATTCAATATCGTCTTTCGTGCGCTCATGGAGAAGACTTTCCCACAGAGCCTGTACGATATGTACGGCGTTACGGAAGATTTGTATGTGGAGCCATTATCGAAGCCCTTTATCTTTCCCATACCCAAACAAGGTTCGGTGTTCGATTATCGCTACATAAAGGAGGGCAAGGGCAAATGGAAGCCCTGGCAGGATGATGTCAATTCAGCACCGCCTCTGCCACGTGATATACCCGTCAATCAGATTCTTATTCAGACGAATGAGAGCGTACGCATAGCAGCCGTATTGGATCTGTTGGTACGGCATGGTAATCCCCTAATGCTGGTGGGACCCACCGGCACCGGCAAGAGCGTCTATGTCATTGATTATATGTTAAAGAAAATGGATTTGACTGTCTTCAAGCCACTTTTCATCAGCTTCTCGGCGCAGACGTCGGCCAATCAGACACAAGATATTATCATGTCCAAGCTGGATAAGAGACGTAAAGGCGTCTTTGGACCGCCTCTGAATAGTCGCTTTGTGATCTTCGTGGATGATGTCTCCATGCCGCTGAAGGAGAACTACGGTGCCCAGCCACCCATTGAACTACTGCGCATGATGCTCGATCACATGATGTGGTATGATCGCAAGAATATTGTGCCCATGAAACTGATCGATCTGCAGATGATTGTCGCCATGGGCCCACCCTCGACGGGCAATACAGTTACACCGCGTTTCCAGCGATTCTTCAATGTGATCTCTATTGATGACTTCAACGATGAGATTATGAATACGATTTTCGGCAAGATTGTGCTCTGGCATCTGGATGCGCGGTAAGTGGGATCTATGGTGAAGCGAGTATATATAATTCATATTTTCTTAATCAACATGTATTAGTGGCTTCTCGAAGGAATTTGATCCTTGTATTGATGAGATTGTGGGTGCAACGTTGTCTGTGTACAATGATGCCAAATTGAATCTATTGCCCACTCCCGCCAAATCCCATTATCTTTTCAATTTGCGTGACTTTTCACGCGTCATACAGGGTGTACTGCTGTCAGTGCCGGAGGCTACGGAGGATATGAACTCGATGCGGAGACTGTGGGTACACGAGGTATTGCGTGTCTATGGCGATCGCTTGGTCGAAGACTCTGATCGCAGTTGGTTATTTGGGAAATTGTGCTCTGTGGTGCAGGAGAACTTCGAAATCGAACCGGGTCGTCTGTTTTCACGGCTAGTGCCGCAGGGTAAAAAGCTGGAAGAGAACGATTTTCGACAGTTGATCTATTGTGACTTCACCAATCCGAAAGCGGATATGAAAAACTATGTCGAGGTGCTGGACGTGGAAGAGTTGCGTACTGTTGTGGAGGCGTATCTAGTTGAATATAATAATATGTCGAAGAAACCAATGAATCTGGTACTTTTCCGCTTTGCCATCGAACATTTATCGCGCATATGTCGCATCATAAAGCAGCCACGTAGTCATGCTCTGCTCATCGGAGTCGGTGGCTCCGGGCGTCAGAGCTTAACTCGATTGGCTTCGCATATATGCGACTATGAGCTGTTTCAAGTGGAAATAACTCGATTGTATGGTCCGTATGAGTATCACGAGGATATCAAGACAATTTTACGTAAAATTGGTGCTTCTGAAATGCACGGCGTATTTCTCTTTACGGACGTTCAGGTGGGCTAAGCATACCAATAGTTTTGCGACCAACTATTAGGTCTACTCCCTAGAGGGAATTTTTTGTTAATGTTTAAAAGACTTTTAGATCAAAGACGAATCTTTTCTGGAGGATATTAACAATCTATTGAATTCCGGCGAGGTGCCCAATCTCTTTACCAACGAGGAGAAAATCGAGGTGGTCGAGAAGATGGCACAAATCGACAAGCAGCGCGATAAGGCCGTACAAACCGATGGCAGTCCCGTTGCCCTGTTTAACTTTTTCGTTACGGTGGGAGATAGACTTTGAATTACAAAATATTTCTTTTATATGGTAGACTAATACGATCTCGCTATATCCCTGTAGACCTGCAAGGATCAGTTGCACATTGTGTTGGCCATGTCGCCCATTGGCGATGCTTTGCGTAATCGTATACGGAAATTCCCGTCGATTGTCAATTGTTGTACGATCGATTGGTTCCAGCCTTGGCCCGAGGATGCTCTACTTGCAGTATCCACACGTTTCTTGGCCTCCGAGGAGCTGACTGCGCTGGAGCGCAAAACAGCCATCGATATGTGCATGGAGTTCCATACGTCCACACAGGATTTGTCAGCGAAGTTCTTTAAGCTTTTGCATCGATATAACTATGTGACGCCCACATCCTATCTGGAATTGATACAGACATTCAAAGCGTTGCTGGGACAGAAGAGAAAGTGAGTGTGGATCAGGGGGGGAAGGAATATAAATGAATATAAATCTAAATTTAATATTCCAACTTAATCTACAGCAACATCACCATGAATCGAAATCGTTATTTGACGGGTATTTCGCAGCTGGATATTGCTGCTCAGCAGGTCGCTGTCATGCAGGAGCAGCTGCAGGCGCTAGAGCCCAAGCTGAAGGAAGCCTCCGAGATTGTGGCCGAACAGGTGGCCAAGGTGACGGCGGACAGTAAACTGGCGGCCGAGCAGCGTGAGCTGGTCAAAGAAGATGAGCAGGCAGCCAAGGTGCAGGCAGCCGTGGCTCAGGAGATCAAAGATGAATGCGATGCCAAATTGGGTGAAGCTCTGCCCATTCTAGAAGCTGCCCTCTCCGCCTTGAACACCCTAACCACGGCTGATATCGCTGTGGTGAAGACCATGAAGAGTCCGCCCATCGGTGTGCGCATTGTCATGGAAGCTGTTTGCATTCTAAAGGAAATGAAGCCCGATAAGGTGCCCAATCCCAATGGCGTGGGCACTGTGGAGGACTATTGGGGTCCCTCGAAACGTGTGTTGAGTGACATGAAATTCTTGGACAGTTTGCTCAATTTCGACAAGGATAACATTTCACCGGATGTGATGAAGAAACTGCAGCAGCGCATTCTCAACAATGAAGCATTCGATCCCGAGAAGATTAAGATGGCGTCTACGGCTTGCGAAGGTCTGTGCCGTTGGGTCATTGCACTGTCCAAATACGATGTAGTTGCCAAAATTGTGGCACCCAAGAAGATTGCCTTAGCTGCCGCCGAGGCGGACTACAATGCGGCCATGAAATTGCTCAACGAAAAGTTGGCTCAATTGGCCAGAGTCGAGGCCAATCTAGCGGCTATACAGAAGATTCTCGACGAACAGCTAAGACAATATGGGTGAGCAGTAAGCAGTTTTATAAATCTAAAGCTAGTTAAACAGTTCTATTTTCACTTTAGCGTTCTGCTAGCTGAGCATGAAGCTTGTACAAAGAAACTGCAGCGAGCCCAGGAGCTCATCTCTGGCCTGGGTGGCGAGCGTACGCGTTGGTCGGAGACAGCTCGTGTGCTGCAGGCGAGCTTTAAGAGCGTGACGGGTGATGTGCTCATTTCGTCGGGAGTTGTTGCCTATTTGGGACCATTTACCATAGATTTTCGCGTTACGCAAATACGCAAATGGGTAACGAAATGTCTGGACTATGGTGTGACCTGCTCGGCGGACTTCCAGTTGGCTGTAGTGTTGGGTGAACCGGTGGAAATTCGATTCTGGAATATATGCGGTTTGCCAACGGATGCGTTTTCCGTGGAGAGCGCCATCATGATGAAGTAAGTGCAATGAAACATTATTTAATTCCTGATAAATTTTCAGAAAAATGGCTTAGAGCTAGATTTTTTGGTGTAAATCTGTAGCTTAAAGACTTACACAGTGTTCCAATGCTAAAGAGCTTGTTCATATTAATGCGCAACAGGCAAAGTTTTATGGGGTCTTATGTACGCTTCGTTAAAGCCACAAAAAGTCATTAGCTTACAAATCGATGCAAAAAGCTTTGCGCCACGAATTTCATTAATTTCATCTCAGCTACAGCAGCTGTGGCTCAGCCGTTAACCAACTCAACATATAAATATGTAAATATGTATATATTTATATATACCTACTTTCAATTAAATAACCTGACACGCTAATTATGGCTGAGCGCTTGTCAGATGCAGAAGATTCATAGTATTTTCGTACCCTAATTGAGGGCATATTTAAGGAACATTTTTAAAAGAAATACTTTTAGATCTGAATTTCTAAATTTTCTATGGCTTATAAAAAATATTTATAAATATATTTTTGCTAATTTTTTTATGTAAATTTTTTAACACGAGTATAGTAATTGAAGCGCTTTTTTTTAATTAGCTCATAGGCTTTATCGTCTGGTAATTTAAAGTCAAAATAGGTTTTTTTTTTTTAGAGAAAATATAAGGTAGAAAAAAACGTAAATAAAATATATATAGAGCATATTTTCTTTTCTCTCTAAAGGATAAGAAGCAATATTCCCGTGTTATATATATTTATATTCCATTATAGATATCATATTGATTCTGACTTATTACATTTTTTTTCTTTTTAAATCTAAAAGTATAAGAAAACTTGGGTAACTTTTTGTATAAAATGGGTCCAAGGGCTGCATTTGATTATGCAATCCTTAGCTCTAAAAGTAATCATTAGAAACACTTATACTGTTTCTATGATTTATATATAGTATAAAGTATATAATATATAGTATAAAATTCAGTGAAATCTTTGCTCAAATCTGATCCCTAAGAGATCTATAGAAATTTACCCAAGATTAGTTTACTTAAGAAGCACTACAGTTTATCAAAGATAAACAAAATTATTATATATTTTAAAGAACTTTGTATTCTTGCTGAATTTATGGGGTTTCAGCTAATCAATTTTGTCAGCTTCCAGTTAAAAGAAATGTTTTTTAACTTTGTTAAGAGATGTAATATTATCTATTTATTTTTTATGATATATACATTTTCGTTAAGATCAAAAGACTCAATTATAGATTTTTTTTAAAAGAATTTTTTATTACCGCCACGTGCGGCATTTATTTGATTAATGTTTTTCAGCTAGGGTATTAGAATTTTCGTCATACCCCGTTTCGGTTTGGTTTTTGTTTCTAATTACGAAACATAAAATGTTAGAATTCACGCATATTATGAAAATTAAAGATATGCCGCTTAGTCTCGGTCTGTGTGTGTGTGTGTGGAGTGTGAGAACTGCGCCGGATGCTGCACAGGGCCGGGTCGAAGGGGGGTGTGTGTTCGCCTGTGTGTGAGGCACCCGCATATGGCCCAAGCGCACCGGTGGTTGCTTTAGCTCAAGGTACGCAGCTAAGGGCTGTTAGGGAGTCGGTCCACTGTGCGGGGAGGTGGTTGGGCCCGGTAAAGAATTTTCATGTTTGATGCGTGCGTTTCAGAGTGAGAGCATTACGCATCTGGTGAGTTTCCACCAAAATCTAAGGACAGGAGTGGGAGGTAGGCGTTGTGTTGCGTTACGTCGCGTTGCCACATGCCACATGCCACTCTTCTCATGTCTCTCCATTTCGATTTAATAAAGGAAATTCCTTGCTACTGCCACGCCACGAGTGTTCAAAGTAATTTGGAGCATGCCCAAAATACCTGAGGTGTGAGCCACCTCTGATGATACTCCTGCTACTGCTGCTGCTGCTACTGCTTCTGCTGCTGCTGCTGTTACTAGTCCTGCTGCACAAAGGATAAGCAATTGATTAATGTGCGCTCCGGGCGCATTACGTTTAATTTTTACCCATAGACATGGCAAATGAATGATGTAGGGATTTGTTCAGACGCCGCTAGTTATACTATCTACAACTCCTCTGACTGACCGAACACAAGACGAATGAATTTCTATTTGTTTTTTTTTTTTTCTCTTTTGTCTTTAAATACCCTGTAGGTATTGTTGGGAATGGGTATGTAAATGCTGCTATGAGACTTTAAAGATCTGATTTTCTTTACTCTCACTCTATAATAAGTTTCTTTCTGGAATATTTAGCTCTTGCTGTATTTATTTTGTTTTTTTAGTTTTTCAGCTCACCATTAAGCTCTTTCATGTGAACTTACTTACTCTCCATTGCTTTGCTTTTCACAGAGCATTTTCTAGTTGATCACTCTCACAAATCAACCTCAACTCTCCTTATTGTTTCCTTAGCTCTTTCTGTCTTATTGGGGGCGACCGACACGTCCCTCACCAGCTGCCCCACGGCAACGGCTTCGTAAATTGCTAATGTGGGGCAGCAGGTGTGGAGTCGTTCATTGTGGGTCTGCTTTGGGTCGTGTCTCTTTGCATAAATGTTTGATTAAATAATGTTAATTTGGATAAGGGCCAATCCAAGCAAGTATTGTGCTTGGAGAATTGAATGCGTAGCACAGGCTTTAAATGTTTCGATCGAAACAATTTTGTGCGCTGGCTTTAAGTCATTTCTCACATTTATTGTCTATTGTAGCCAAACCAAGTGGAAGCTTTTGTGACTCACAAACGTTTTCTTCTTTTGTTGTCAATTTTGATTTCCTTTATTGCATTTACATTGTTTAAATTTTTTTTTGTTTTTTCTTGGCGTTTGCACAGTCAACGTACTCGGAATGTACTCCCCTGTGCTGGTGCATATTTCTTGCTTTCTTTTTTCCAACTCGGTATATTTTTAAATTTTCAACTGCTCTAGCGGAAGAGAGACTAGCGAACGTTATGTTACCCTGTGAAAATTAATATAGGGTATATTGTAACTGGGCTGGATATGAGTATTACAAGAAGTGACCTGTTCTCAGCAAATACATTAATATATTTGATTGTTTCTAAAATGTTTCTTTAATTGTTAAAAATGTTTGGTTTCTAAAAAATTTTTAGAATTGAGCTAGATATAAGCATATGGGAAATATCCTGATGTCAGAAAATACAAAAATATATTTGTTTGCAATTCGAGTTTCGACACTTGAAATGCTAAATATTTAAATGCAAAGAGATTCTAGTGCATAGGATTCCAAGCAAGAAACATTTTTTTAGCAATAACAATATATTTATTTGGTAGGGCGTAGGAATATATAAGCCGAAAAGCCTACGAAAAACTTTTAAAAAATAGAGAGATGGATGGAGATAAACCTACATTATAATATTTAAGCTCTTAGTGGATTTTCTTCTTCAGTTAAAGATATTTTTTTTTTGTATTTTTATTTGAACTCATTAAAAATTCTAAATCACTATGAAGAAAAGAAACTTTGATTATATTAGTGCTGCTTACAGCATATCTATAAGTTGAAACACTCGCACGTACTATACTATACATTCGAGACTACATTTGTATTGGTACATTCAGTTCGTAACATAGATATATATGCATACATACATTGTCATACATATACATACATATTTATTATATATACACATAGTTATATAGCTCGTTTGGTATGTTGTATGCGCATTTATTCGCTGACATTTTTTGTGTCTCCTGCTCTCCCTCTCTCCCTCTCTCTCTCTCACTCTATATCTTTCACTTCCCTTTCTCTCTATCTTGCTCTCCGCGAAGTGAGGTTGAAATTGGCTCTTTTGTTTTTGCATCAAATATTTTTCATTCATCAAGTTTTCAATTTACAAAAATGTTCATTCATTCGCATGAACAAATTTGTATTCGGTGTGAATTTGTCATGTGCTCTACAGCGTTGTTGTGGTTGTTGTTGTTGTTGTTGTTGTATTTGCCTATTGTATCTTTAAACTGTACATCTGTGAGTTATCGCACAGTCATATAAAGACTTTAACATACACACATACATATCTACACTAGCACATATATACATATTTATATATATTTGCATAGTCATATATTTGAAAGCAAATATTTGCATGTGTTTGTCGTCTTTTCTCTCTGGCTTTTCCATCAATTCATTTGCATGTTTGATATCATATTTATAATTTGTGTAGCGCAAATAAATGCTTATTGGAAATTTAATGCACATTTTTAAAGAGTGTATTCTAAATAAAGCAGAAAAAATAAATTTTAATAAATATTAAAGAGTTTATTTATTATTTCTGAAAAAAGTTGTGTACATTAGAATCATTATTTAGCTATTTTTATAAGTGAACTTTGGCTAGTGCTTAGAATTTTTAAATTAAATTTTAAATTAAATTAAAAAAAAATTTTTTTTTTTTGAAATGCAATCATTTGTATCTTAAGACTAAAAATAAAAAATGTAATCAAAATTAATGTTTAATTTATTTATAAAATCAGCTAATACAGTAGCTCATCAAAGTGATTGTTTTTTTTTTTTTTAATAATTAACATTCCACATTAACAGGCAATCTATGCATAATGTAATTAACATTTCACATTAACAGTCAAAGCAATCGAAGCAGCTTAAGCTCTCTTTGAACTGAGAGATTATAAGAACTACACAAACGAAATGAAGTATATAAAATCAATAAATAAAGATGAAGATATTTGCAGTTTCAATTTCATCGAAATAAATTAATAAATAATTGGGCTTTTGAAATACATTTTTAATAATAATATCAATAACATCAAAAGATGTATACAACAGAACCATTCGAGGCCATGATACAGCCGCATTTTCCTTTTTTATTCTCATTTATTTATTTATTTATTTATTTTTTTTTTGATTGCAAATAAAATTTCACGTTTTATTTCATGTGTGTAATCCGTTTATAGGAATGCACGCCGTTGGCCGTTGATGATTGATCCGCAGGGGCAGGCCAATAAATGGATTAAGAACTACGAGAAGAACAACAAGCTGTGCGTCATACGTTTGAATCAGGCGGATTATACGCGCGTGCTGGAGAATGCCATACAGTTCGGTTTGCCGGTGCTGCTGGAGAATATTGGTGAGGAATTGGATCCCATACTGGAGTCTATATTGCTGAAGCAGCTGTTCAAACAAGGCGGCACGATGTGCATTAAGCTAGGCGACACTGTTATTGAATACAATAATGCATTCAGGTAAGAGATATGAATATATATTTTTATTATTTTGTATATATATATATGCAAATAACTCAATTTCATTTAACAGATTCTATATGACAACGAAACTGAGAAATCCCCATTATCTGCCCGAGGTGGCAGTAA
Organism: Drosophila borborema; assembly: GCA_030914335.1. Taxonomy (NCBI): domain Eukaryota; kingdom Metazoa; phylum Arthropoda; class Insecta; order Diptera; family Drosophilidae; genus Drosophila; species Drosophila borborema. Next base: position 626,602 of record JAUESP010000052.1, read on the forward strand.
AGGTAACCTTGTTGAACTTCATGATTACCACGCAGGGCTTACAGGATCAGTTGCTGGGCATTACTGTGGCCAGAGAACGACCTGATTTGGAGGCCGAAAAGAATAATCTGATTGTCCAAGGTGCTGAGAATAAGCGTATGTTGAAAGAGACCGAAGATCAGATATTGGAGGTGCTCTCATCGGCCGAGAATATATTGGAGGATGAGACAGCTGTGCAGATTCTGAGCTCAGCCAAAGCTCTGGCTAATGATATTAGCGAGAAGCAAATTATTACCGAAGCCACCGAAAAGCAAATCGATTTGGCTCGTCTCAGCTATGTGCCCATAGCAGAGCATTCGACAATTCTCTTCTTTACTATAGGTAAACTGTAGACACACTGTTAATTAACAGAGCCTTGACATTTTTCCTTCCAATGTTACTTTACAGTCAATCTGGCTAACATTGATCCCATGTACCAATATAGTTTGGTTTGGTTTGTCAATCTGTACATGTCCTCCATTGACAATACGGAGAAGGTGGATGATATTGAGGCGCGTCTGTTGGACTTACGTAATCATTTTACCTACAGCTTGTACGTCAACATCTGCCGCAGTCTCTTCGAGCGTGTAAGTACTTCCATCCATCCAATGTTAGTTCAGCTGAGGTCAATGCTGTGGCTCCCATGCTCTTTAGAGACACAGAGACTCTGTGTGTATATAACGTAATTGCGATATAATCCTATTGCGTTATATTTTAAGCGTATTACTGGCCGCTTGAGTTTTCTTTGTGGCTGCGTAACGTTGCGCTTGAGTGCGTCTTAATAATTCCTTAGCATCAGCTTTAAGGACTTGCTGCCTTCACTGCCGTCACTTCCAATTGACAGCGTTCAGTTAATGCTGTGTGCCAGGTGTGTGTCCTGCGCACTGTAGAGCTTAATAATAAATAACCCAGTGTTCCTGTTAATATTGACAGTCACTTTGACAACAAGTTACAATTTGTTTTTCTCTTTTAACTTATTAGATATTAGATATTAAATATCAAAATTAATATTGAATTAAATAAGTTTTTAAGTGTCTGTCAAAGTTGACAAACAATTTGACTACCAGTTATTTTTTACTTTTCGTTAACAAATATTTAACAACAATTTACAATTTTTATATTTCTCTAATAATATTTAACTTGCAGATTTTTGTGTACAAAAATTTGAATATAATCTTGTTTTTCTTTTCGGTCAAACGATATTTTGAATTGAATATAGACTTGAAAATATGCAATAATAATTAATAACATTAACATTTTGATAATATTTCGGTATAAAATTATAAAAATTATATCTTAGTTTCTATCCACTGTACACCTTCATTGAGGGTCATAACAATTTAAACTTGTCGGAATTATTAGGGGGCTGCAATGAGGGAAGAAAGGGAAAAGTCCTTTTTGGCTTGATGATGTTTTCAGTCAATTATTCAGCGGTCTCTGATGCTTGTTCATCAATTTCGACTGTAAAAGAATAAATGAAAACTGTGAAAATTGAGAACAATTTATCTGTGAGCCATAGCTTTGATTGCTTATGTAACCCCAACTGAAAAGTCATTTTATTGCGTGTCCAAGAAATGAAAGTTGAAAAAAAAAAAAAAAAAATGAAATATAAAAGAATTATTATTATTATTTATTTTTTGTGACAGGATAAGCTCTTGTTCTCCCTCATATTGAACATTAATCTGATGAAGCACGAGAATTTGATTGACAATTCTGAATGGATGTTCCTGTTAACTGGCGGAATTGGCCTCGAGAATCCATACAAGAATCCCACCACATGGCTGGGCATACAAAATTGGGATGAATGCTGCCGTTTATCAAGTATGCCCAATTTTCAAGGACTACGCGAAGATGTCAGCGCCAATCAGGAGAGTTGGAAATTGCTATTCGATTCGAAGACACCACAAGACAATCAAACCATACCAAAGGAGTGGGTCAAGCGCTTAAGCGTCTTTCAGCAATTGCTGTTGCTGCGCGTCTTTCGACCGGATAAATTGGTGCCAGCTGTGCTGAACTTTGTGGCTGGTGAGATGGGTGCACGATTTGTCGATCCACCTCAATTCGATTTGATGGCCTCGTTTGCTGACTCACATTGCTGTGTCCCATTGATATTTATTTTGACACCTGGCTCGGATCCGACAGCCACTCTATTGAAATTTGCCGAGGACCAGGGCTTTGGTACAAATCGTTTGTTCTCCCTGTCCTTGGGCCAGGGCCAGGGACCCATTGCCATCAAGATGATCGATGAGGGTGTCAAACTGGGCAACTGGGTGGTTCTGCAGAATTGCCATTTGGCAGCCAGTTTCATGCCATCGCTGGAGAAGGTGTGCGAGAATCTATTGCCCGACTCAACGCATCCAGATTTTCGTCTCTGGCTAACCTCATATCCGGCTGAGCATTTTCCGGTTGTGGTGCTGCAGAACGGCATCAAGATGACAAATGAACCGCCCAAGGGTTTGCGTTCGAATATTATGCGTTCGATGCTCAGCGATCCGATTAGCGATCTCGAGTGGTACGAGTCCTGCACACAGCCACGCGTCTTTAAGCAGCTGATCTATTCGCTGTGCTTCTTCCACGCTGTCATTCAGGAGCGTCGCTATTTCGGACCCATTGGCTGGAACATACCCTACGAGTTCAATGAGACGGATCTACGTATTTCGCTCATGCAGCTACGCATGTTCCTCAATCAATACGAGACGGTCAACTATGATGCTCTACGCTATTTGACGGGTGAGTGTAATTATGGTGGTCGTGTCACTGACGATTGGGATCGTCGCACACTGAAGACCATACTGGATCGGTTTTACTGTCCAAGTATAATTGATCTGGAGAAGCCCTACTATTTGGACGAGACGGGCCATTACTATGTGCCCGTATTCAAGGACGTTGAGTTGTATATTAATTTCACACGTGATCTGCCACAAATATCACCGCCATCAATCTTTGGCTTCCATGCGAATGCGGACATCATGAAGGATCAACAGGAAACGGATATGCTGGTCTCACACACGCTGTTGACACAGGTATGTGCGGTAGTAGTAGTTCGTTTGACCTTTATATACATACATATATACATACATATATGCGATTACCATGTTTCACTAATGTTTGCTTTTAGTTGATTGTATTTTGTTTGTATATAATTCAGTTGGGGGCATGTCGTTCGAAGTGCGATGTAGAGTTTTGGATTTATGGCTATCAATGAACTGAAATGCTCTCTCTTGAGAATTATTTGGGCTAAACCAATGTACTAGATTTGTTTGCCCTCTTTTCATAGCAGCTAAAGCTTATCGCTTTTGCTTTGATCCTTTAGATATATACATAACCCATCTCCTACCGAGGTAGAGTCTAGTCAGCTCTGTCCTTAACCGTCCCTTTCCCATTTGCAATCTAGTTAAGAGTCTTCCCTATACGGGTTTGACCTTGCCGGTTCATTCCTCTGTCTCTAAGTCCCAATTCTTAGGTGTCCCATGCATCCCTAGTCTCACTTCATATTAGTTTTTGTCAGTTCGTGTCCCGACTCGAGCTCTACCAACTAAAATGTTTTCAACTAAATGTAATTATATAACGCTTAACTTGTTGCTTAACTTTTGCTTATTTATATCACTCACTGCCGCTAAAAAGGAACGTTGGGTAAGTTACAATATATATATTTTTTTGATATCAGCACTTTAAGAACATCAAAAAATATATACGTATATAATTTTTACAACATGCTCGCCGTATAGGATCTTTATGAGAGACGCGTAAGTTGTTCGCTGCCTGGTATTTGCTTTTCGTTTTCCAACAGCTTTTCTTTTGTTATTTTGTTATAACACGCTTGCGCTTTAGAAACTGGAGAAAACCCAAAGAGTTTATATAGATGTGCTGTCGCAACGCTATCCCGAAAACCTACACCTACCCGATTGTCCCACATGTCCACCCTATATTTCACTCTACCAAATCCCTTTGAAGGACACGAGTAGCTCGTCAGATGACAGCGAAGGCTCCAAGAGGCTGACACCCGAGGAGGTGGTCACGAATGTGGCCACCGATATATTGGATAAATTGCCCAAACTATTCGATCGTGAGGCAGCACTACTTCGCTATCCAACCCAATACCATCAGAGCATGAATACGGTGCTGGTTCAGGAGATGGTGCGATTCAATGTGCTGTTAAATACCATACGCACCAGTTTGATAACATTGCGAAAGGGTATCAAAGGTAAGTGTATAATATTGCACTTGTTAACTTTTAATTTCTTCCAATGTATCTTTAACAATATAATGCTGGACAACAAAATTTAGAAGAACAACACTAGTCAAGTTCGATGTTAATTGAGGAAGCTTTGCTTTCATAGTCTGTCGCAGGCTCTACTTGGTTAGCTACTGCCAATTCGTAATTACTATACGTACCGATTTGTGTAACAGAGCCGAGCCTAGCTTGGAACGTCGAATCAGGTTCATGGCGAGACATAATAATGCCTTCGCTCTCTTCGGCGTTCGTTAGTTCGACAGCCGTTGCATCATCTGCATTATCCGCATTCAAGTCCACATAATCAGTGTCATCTATGATACTCGATGGCCTGATCATTGCTGCAGCATTTTTAGTATTGCTGTCACCCTCTTCTTCCTCGCCCATCTCGCTCATCTCGCCCATTCCGTACACATCGCCCTCCGTGGTCCCATAAGGTTCATTGAACCAACTACCTTCGTCATCTGCCTCATATTCGGTATATTCCTGTTCTTCGTGAACATCATAGTCAGCTACAAATTCTTGAAGTGCCCCAACCAATTGATCCACTTGTTGCGTCTGAGTTTCCATGCTACCAACTGTGGGGCTAGCTACCATTGGCGATTTTTCCTCTGGCACTTGACGAAACACTTTCAAATCTACCTCATTTACAATGTCCATGGTACCCAATATGCCATACATCTGACTATCCTCGCTTAGACCATCCATCGGCATCATCTGCTCGAAAAGTTGAGTTTTAATCAATTTATCCAGTTTCTCCTCCTGTTGATCTTCATTGGGATCATCTTTTACTTCAGGTGTGGCTCTAGTTAGCTCTTTCGTAATCTTATCTTCTTTCATTTTCTTGATCAACGTTAATGTCTGTGTGGTCATATACACTTGCGTATCGATATCACCGGATGGTCGAGAGTCGGGCATGATATCATTGAATTTATGTATGTCATCGCCGCGCAATACGTAATTTGTTGAACGATCTAAGCGCAAATCGATTGGCTCAATGGGTAGAGGATCTGCATTACATTTAGCTATAATTGCATCAAACACATCATCCAACAGACTGACATAGTTCTCATGGACAATACGCTCAGTTTCGGTCTTCCAGCGTCTACCGGGTACTGCTTGTCGTATAATTTTCCGTATAATGGCCTCAACTTCATTTCGTTTGGGCGATTCGCTTTCACTTTCGGTTGAGAACAAATACAGATCATTGTCAATTAGACGATCGATTAGATCGCTCGCTATGGTAAAGGCAATATCATAGTTTTCCAGTTTATCCCATATGCCCGGGAAGAGCACATCTTCCACAATGTACTTGGCTATCAGGAATTTCTCATATTTCTCTAGCAATTCGCTCATCTCTGGAAATACCATTTTGCCGAGCATCACACGCAATGGCACATAAGTCATCGGCGTTTGGATGAGCTTGAAGCTATCCAGCCAACGTTGAATATCCTTATCGATCTGTTTGGCAATTTTCACAACCGACTCGGCAGCTTCGCATTCGGCAATGTGGGCCATATCGGTTGTTAGAATTGTATTGATATAATCATCGGTCACATCACTGTGCACCACATTGCTCGCCTGGAACATGTCCTCGTAGATGGCACGCATATTGTTCTCCTTTTGACGTAGACCAGCTTCGGCCGCCTCGCGACGCCAGCGTTCCTTCTGCGTTAATATGGAGAAGAAATGAAGTTTGCGCTGCTCCTTGAGCCGTTCCATTTCCTCGGATAGGAATTGCATTATCCAGCCAATGGTGGTGCCCTCATACATTTGCAGCAAATGCTCCAGATCCTCACTGCGACGCTCCTTAAGCATCTCCTTAGCCAGCTCCGGACGGCGAGACAGACGCTTCTCATTCGCCAAATGCTGCTGAATGGCCAGCACCTGTTCTCGCGTGAGCGCCGACTTGGCTTGGTCTTCATCTGTGCGGCGTCGAAAGAAGTCACGAAGATCGACTTCCTTATAGTTGTACTCGTCACGAAAGTCATTTTCGGATGGAGGCTTGGGACGTCGGATGAGGCACTTGGGCGTTGTCTTCTGTCTGGTTTCTTGTGAGCGTAGGCTCTTAAGTGATTCGTAGAGTTTCTGTAGATGCTTGTCGGAGCAGAAGTTCTGTTCGTACTCCTTCACATATTCCTTGGGCTTGGACCACTCTTTGAGCTTGGCGAAGCGACATTGCAGCTGATTCATATTCACACGCTTCTCCAGCTCATCGATGCGCATATCGAACGCTTTGCGGCCATCGCCAACGAAATTGCGACGAGCTGGATCGACGCCATGACGGATGAGAGGTCCATAGAACTCGGAGCACGGAGTGCCCAATGCGTACATTGGACTCTGTTTGACCCAGCGTCTCGAGATGCCGGCATTCTTGATTTGCAGACGGCGAAATGCCCGTTGATATTCAAGTTCGTTCTTGTTGAGGCCATGTTGACGTTTTTCCTCGATATATTCGCAGGCCTTCTCGATGCGCGTCTTGGATGCCTCGTGCATCTGTTTCTCGCGCTTGTCAAACATGCGTATGACTATCTCCAGTCGCATCATTTGGCACTCTTGTATGTACTCCTCCCGCTCCATCCAGTGCTCCCACTCGAAGGCTTCGAGTATGGGACGATATTTGCTTTTGATTGCCTTTTCGCGCTCCTCGTTGAACTGTTTCATGAAGTTCGTCTTCAGCGCCTTGTTGAAGGCCCAACGTTTGCGGGCACGCTCCAAGACTTCCACCTCATACAGACCCGGTGGCTTATCACCTGGTAGCAATGTGGACAAATTGAACACCTCCAATTTCTCATCCTCGTCTTTGTCCATGATTTCGGGCAAATAGGCCACCGTCTGTGCCGAGGACTCCCTGATTTAAGGATGTGAATTGAATTTGCAAGTCTGAGCGTAGATATTTAAATTAATTACCTGTAAAGGGTTTGTGTGGTTTGATCTTTGTAGCGCCTTTCATCCACATATTTGGGAAAGAAATCACATTTGTTGGTATAATCATTGATGATCGGCAATGATTCGCGCATCTTTACTTCAAATGTAGTCACATCAGTGTTTCGATCTGTTAGAAAATCAAGTCCCGGTGCCTTGAACTGACATTCGCTGTCTGTGCGGGCCAACCAGCCCACCTTACGTTCCGCCGGATTATTGGCACCTATAGCCAATAATTGACATAATAATCCCATTACAATTATCTAATACACTTACCGCCTGTGACGCGTGGATCAGACGACGGATTAGTTATCAGGCAAGAGGTGAGGCCCGTTTGCATTTCACTCTCCTTGACTGTAGTGTGACGTGGCTTTAATGTTACGCGCTTCTTGTCGAAGGTCACACGCTTGGCATGCTTTGGCGGTTCGACTAGCAGCTGCTCCTTGGATGACATTTTCTTGACCTGCTCAACTTTCGGCACAGAGAAGATGGAGGTGTTGCTGGAGCGGCGCATGTGGCGCGCCTCGAAGAGCACATTCATGATGTCCTGCTGTTGCCCTGGCATCTTTTTTTAGTTTTTTTATTTTTATTTATTTGTGTTGGCAGTTTTTTTTTTTGCCGACCTAATTAAAACTTTATTTAGCACGAAAAATTCGAAAAATAATAAAAACTTGTTCTGCAATCATTTAAGTGTTAAGCACGTCCGCTAGCAGTTTACTAATTGAATTTTCTGTAGTTGTTAATTGGGCCCGTTTGTTGTCTCAACTTGACAAAGTTTTCATTGCCTACTCCATATATATATATATATATATATATGAATATATATGCTTCTTCTTTCTCTGAGTTGTTCTTATAATTTGGATTGTTGTTTTCAGGTCTCGTGGTCATGTCCGCGGCCGTGGAGGCGGTCTACAAGTCTGTGCTGATTGCCAAAATTCCAGCCATGTGGGCCAGCAAGTCCTACCCCAGTCTAAAGCCACTTGGCAGCTACGTAGCGGACTTTTTGCGTCGTCTCGATTTCCTGCAGGTGAGTTGCGTGCACCAAGCAAGCCCATCATCGAGCTAACAACAATCACATGGCAACGGCACAATTGTTGCCCTGACAGCACAAATGTTTACTAGGCCAATTGTCCTAGCTCTGACCCCTTTAGCGAGTCAATCAACTTATTGAAAATGATAAAAACACGGCAGTGTAATTTATAAATAATATCATATAGGTGCCAATAATAACAATAAATTTCTTATAGATTAATTTCGTAAATTTTTTATTCATTAATTTTTTTATTTTAATATTAGCGCATAGTTTGGAGCAGAAAATATTCTATATAAAATATTTAATAATAAAAAATATATATAATTTTTTATTATTTTTTATTATAAATTTAAATGAATATAACATACATAGATATGCAGATAGGAATTTTGAATATAATAAAATTTATTATTGAAGAGGAATTTATGGAAATATATATCTACACAATGAAAAAAAAAAAAAAAATAAATAAAATTAATAAATTAACTGAAAAATATTATTATCAGCTCAGGATTTCGTTGGGCTTTAAATATATATTTTTTAAATATTTCTAGATTTTATATATATATATTTTTTTAACAATGGCTTTATCTATATCGTTATAAACAGTTCTCAAACATTGAACATGAATATAAATTTTAGTTTTTATATTTTTTTCATTGATTTTTTGTCTTAGAACAATTTAGGTTATTGTTAAATCATTTTTAATAAAAATTATGTTTTTTATTATTATTTTTTTATTTAAATGTATTTTTTTTTTGTAAATATATTGTAAAAAGGATATTTTTAGATTTATTTCAATTCACGTTTAATTAGTTTCTAGGACATCTTCTAGTTGATAATTTTCATATTTTCTTACTAACTAATATTTTCTTACTTTACAGCACTGGTACGAACATGGCGCACCTTCTACCTTCTGGCTATCAGGCTTCTTCTTCACACAAGCTTTCTTAACGGGCGCCCAGCAGAATTATGCCCGTAAATATATAATTTCCATAGATCTGTTGGCTTTTGACTATGAGGTGCTGTCGCTGGAGGAGTCAGATATTGGTAATACCAGCGCACCGGCCGATGGTGTTTTCGTCTATGGTATATTTTTGGAGGGCGCTTGCTGGGATCGCCAGAACAAATATCTGGCCGAATCACGTCCACGCATGCTCTACGACACAATGCCCTTGATATGGCTGCGTCCGCTGAAACGCGTCGATCTGCCCGAACGCCACAACTATCTGTGTCCACTCTATAAGACGGCCGAGCGTCGTGGCATTCTCTCGACAACGGGACACAGTACGAACTTTGTGGTCGGCATGCTATTGGATTGTAATCCAAAAACTCCCATTGCCCATTGGATCATACGTGGTACGGCACTTCTCTGCCAATTGAGTTTCTAAATTTCATGTTCAGCATATGCCAAAGTATGCGATATACATATAGAGATGAACTCCTTGCCATTTCAGCATGTATGAGTGTAATAGTAAATTGGAAAAACAGCTGCAGATGCCCGAGGGTTCTATTCAGACGTATATTAAATTTGTGAGAGGCTATAAATTTGTCTTTGTATTTGAGTTTCTTTTTGGGATTGGGTCGTAAGTCCCCTGAGATTTGTTTGATTAAAGGGTTTCGTCATTGGCCCAATTATGGCTGCGCTCATCAATTTCAATTTAAAACGGAATGAAATTGTCAATTGGCTAAATTGACAGAGTTGAGTATGCTATATTTTATTACTCTGTTTATAATGAATATTTTTTATACCCCGAGCGCTGTGCTAAGAAAATTGAAGTTTAATTTGAGTTGGAAAAGGGCAAGTGATGGATGAACAAAAATTTTTATATAAATAATAAGCAATAAAAAAAAAATATATATTTCCCTAATAATATTTTAATAAAATCTCTATACCTACGGTATATTTTGATAAAAAATTAAAAAATTTAAAATAGTAAATAGTAAATATGGTATTTACATAACTAAACAACTTTTAAATTTCGATTTTCCCTGCTCAACTCAATTTTCCCTTGGTTTTTATTCAAGTCCCAAACAAAAGTGCTTAAAATCCATGGCAGAAACATTTTGGAGTCGTCTGGCACGTTAATCATTTATTATCTGACATGACTGTGATTATTTAACTTTTAGCCTGGCTTGCCAGCCATATTTCATCTAAAGCTGGGAGGGTTTTTTCAATTTTAAATTGTTGCACACTTTTTGGGCTCCTTGTGCGACTAATTTTGTCGAATAATTTATGGCCAAAGTTTTTCATTGGGCCAAAAGTGTTGTGATAATAAAAACAGAAGTGCCAAACGATTATGCGCAGCACTTGAAACGAAGATACCTGCAATAAGGCCAATTATGAATTATTGGCTAAAGTGTGTGCATTACTGAACTGATATTGGGCCAATTGTTGCTGGCAGTTGCTAGGCAACTCAGTGCCTGTTCGAGCTAAACATGAATTCTAACACTCTAACGCTTGAAAATGGTTTCACTCGATTTGGCCATTAATTACCACCTTCCTGGGGCCCGAACAGCCCATTTATCAGCAGCCACTCCCAGTTGTCTCTCCAGCTGCTCATTCATTTGCTCTTTTCCTGCTCGCTCGACTGTGCGTGACCCCATCAAAGATAATGATGCTAATTAAGCAACAACATTTTCACAAACTGTTTAAAGCGATTAGATAATTTTCAAATCTGCTGATGCAGAGGCTGAGACAACGACAGCAGCAGCGGCGAGCAGGAAATCCCCTAAATCTGCGTCATTTATTAAACAGAAATAGATGCTGTTGTTATTTAGATTTTTTATACCCTATAGGTTATGTGGCTGCTTGTAGTGGGTGGTATAAACATATATCTTTGGCTTAGTGAAGAGAGAGAGAGAGTGAGAGAGAGAGAGAGAGAGAGAGAGAGAGAGAGAGAGAGAGAGAGAAAGAGAGAGAAGAAGAGGCAAAAAATTTACCACAGAGTGAAAAAGAGAGCGAGAGACGGAGAGAGAGAGAAGAGATTTAATGAAGAAATTTTCATATGACATATTTATTTTTTATATATTTATTTTTTCATACATTTTACGTTTACATTAAAAAAAACTTTTTTTTTGCAATTTTGTTAATTTCTAAAATTTTTATATTTATTTATTTATTTTATTTTATTTATCTAATCTATCATATTTTTTATTTGTTTTATTTTTTATATATTTTATTTATTTGATCTTTTATATTATTTATTTATTTATTATACATACCAAGCATCAAACATATTTTTTTAAAGTAAATTTTCCTCTATTTTCTTTCCAATAATTTCACTTCAAAATTTATAATTATTTTTCTCTCATCTAAAAAATTCCGTTTTGCAGGGTAACTCTTTGTCAAACAACTTTAGTTACCGCAATCTTCCACGTAATGCCGCTTGATTTTCTAGTTAGTGCTCAGCATTCACATTTTTTATTTATTTTTTGTTGCTTCTGTTTTGTTTCCTTTCGTTCTGTTTTTCATTCGTTTTCATTTTCATTCTGCCAAATAATAATGCGTATTTATGAGCAAACAACGAAATTATATTTACTTGTGCCGCTCCGCCAATATTTGCATGCAATTAATTTTCCAGGACCCAGAGACGAGGACCACAACAACAACAACAACAATGACATCGACAACAACAACAACAGCCGCAACAACGGCAGAAAATCAAACGAAGCGTAACGCAGCTTCCGCTGCCAAAAAGTTTCTCCGCCTCCTCATCCACAACAATTTATTCTAAAAAGTATTCTTAACGAAGGAATCGAAGATAAATTGCTCTGTTGTTGTTGTTGCTGCTGCTGCTGCTATTCGGGTTGTTGTATCTGCTGATGCCGTTGATGGCTCTGATAACGATGCGCCAACTTTGCTAAAGTTACAACGTCTCGCTTACCATCAGCCGTGTCCATAACCCCGCCAGTTCCCGCCTCTCTGCTCAGCGGCCCAGCGCTAATGCCAGGCAACATTTTCTTAAAAACTTCGCTTGAAATGTTTTTGCCGAGTTTTTTAATTAAATTTTCAAGCGTAAGACAAATAAAATGTGCAAAGTGCTGCGATGTATATGCCATGTATATATATATATATATATATATATATATATAAATTTATATACACACATATATAAATGGTATATGCTCTTTAAATTGGGCTCAAACAAAATGAAGCTATTTAAGTAGTAATGCATGCAGCTCATTTCCTTTAATGGGCGACTTTTCAGCCCTTTTGCGGATAAGCCTATTTGATTTTTTTTTGTTATCAAAAATATATATATATTCTGTTTTCTGTCTGTGGGCGCACTTAAATTAATTTATTGTGCGGCTACGTTCCATGCACATTTCGTAAAGCCCATATCAATGGCCGGGATATGCCCAAATAAATTAATGTTCTAAGCACAACAGAAAATTGTAAATCAATATTTTTTTGGTTAGGGTATGCGAAGCTAATATACAAGTATACATTAGTTGCTTGGTTACAGGTGTGAAACGAACTCAATGCGATGCTGATTCTCTGTTCTTTATATAAACTGAAAGTAGATATTTGATTAATTGCATTAGCCTTTTGCATTTTACTTGCATTTATAATTAAAAAAAAAAATTATAATTAAAAATTTTTATTATATATTTTATTTTATTTATATATAAATTAATTTAAATAATTTTTATATTTTAAATTTAATTTTTTATATTTTTAAAATTATTTAAAGCTAACACTAAAATTTTTTTTATAGTAATTTAGAATATGATTGCTATCACAATTATATTGAACACACGCAAGAGTATTTTAGCTTCGATTTAAGGAACTTTAGATTCTTCCATTTTCGGGTTTCCTTTTTTTTTTCTTTTTTATTTTCTTTTTTCTTATTTTTTGAGCATTGGCTTTGTGCAGGTTTTTTCGCGCTTATATCGTTAAATTTATGACATGAAATGTTTTGGGCATTATATTCGGGTGGGTTTATCTGCGGACAAGTTCCTGACTAAAGGTGGGCGTACGCTGGGCACGTTAGGCGTGGCATGTGCGTATTATGATACACACACACACACACACACACACACATAGGTAGTCATAAAAATATGCTTATATGTACACGTATATGAAAGCGCAATATGTTTGACAATTTGTAGATTTATGCTCAGAAATTTACATTTTTTATATGTCGCTGTTGTTGTTGTTAATATTATTGATGTTGTAGCTGTTGTTGTTGTTGCTGTCGTTGCTTACTAGTTGAACGAACTGAGTCTGGGATTTGGCTTTGAGATTTGTGTTCGCATATTGAATGCATACTTTTGGGCACCCACTGGCTGCCATTTATCAACTCCTGGGCCAAACATAAAATTGCACTTATGCAGCAAAGCAACCAAAGCAGCCAAACCAACCGACCAACCGAACAACCAAAACAACTAAACAACCATAACCGAAAAACCCAGTCAAGTGCATGTGTCCTATACAAAAAGCATATATACACACACACACACCACACATATGAGAGCATATATGTGAAAAGATGTGTATGTGTGTGTGTGTGTTGCTTGAGTCCTTTTCGTCCTGCGCCTCTGCGGCAGATACAACCGCATAAATTGCTTTAGCACCAAAGGGATTTGTGTCAAAATCAGACCAAAAAATCCAAAATAACAAAAAAAAAAAAAAAAATGAAATAAGAAAATAAGAAGCAGAGCAAAAGGAAGCCAACGCCAAGACAGGGCGCTTTGGTTTCAATGAGAAATATTCCATGTCTTTGGCATGATGAATTTGCAGTACTCTAGGCATTTTCTTTTTGGGTTTCTACGGGATGTGCTGCAAAAATGTTATGATGATGCCTATTAAGGTGCTTCTTCGTGCAATATGATATGAGATATATAAATGTATTTATTGTTAAAGTAGAGAAAATATTTTTTCAAGAGAAAAAATCAACTTTGCGCAAAATGTTGCATTATTTTTATCTAATCTTACTATTCTCTATTCATATATTTAATTTAGCTTATTTATGTTGTATATACATATATAATTTATTATATATTATCAATTCCTATTATAAATCTATTATTTTCAAAGCAAGTGGGCAAACCATATTTTATTTAATATGTTTTCGAAAACAAAATACATTTGCCAATATTATGTTGCCAAGATTTTTCAATACTGTTAATTCTTTATATATGTATAGAAAATATATAAAAATTTTTTTTTAATACTTTATGCATTCTCTTCTTCATTCTTTCGGAACCCTTAAAAAAAAAACATTTTACAGATTCAAAAAATTTCCATTTTCTGTCTATTCTCTCTTTTTTGATAAGCTCCATTCAAATACACACAAAACAGGCTGTTCATTAAAATTGAAAAGCGTTAGAAAATCGCGGAAAATTGTTTTTCCTCTATATATATACATACTTATAACATATGTGAAATCGGAAATACAAACTCGGGCACAAACATAACATACTCTCAACAACTTCATAAAAACGAGCTAGAGACGAATAGCAAAAGTTTTGCCTTAATTTTGAGCATTTGCTTTTACAGTTACAGCCAAAAGTTTTTCTACTTCAGTAAGCTGCCGGCAAAGCGAACGCATACACAAATGTGACAGAGTGTGTGTGCATGTGTGTGTGTGTGTGTGTGTGTGTGTTGGGCATATTACTCGTATGCTCTAGCAAATCAGCTTACAACTTAAATTGAGGCACTTTCGTTTAGCTTCACTTTGCATGTTCGTGCTTTTTGCGCACTTCCTTGAGAGCCTTGAGCGGCAGCAGGATGCGAGAGTATCTAAACAATATCTGAATGATGGCAGGCGGGGTTAGCGTGCTTGTATGCGTGAGCATGGGCGGTGCCGTGGGTGTGGGTGTGGACGTTGGTGGGGGGTGGCGGTGGGCAAGCAAAGAAACCGCCGCTGGCACAATTTAGTTCCTGCGGGATGTGTTGAAGTTCTTCGTCTGCTTGTTGCTGTTGCTGTTTTTGTTGTTGTTCACTTGCTCTATTTACCATGCCACGTATTAGAGGAAGTGTATGTTCATGTGCGCTTCTGTGTGTGTGTGTGTGTGTGTGTGGGATCTTGTTTGTGTTTGTGGGAGTGCGTGTGTTGCTTAGCATTAGAAATAAATCAAGGGATTTTTGGGATTTTGGGTTTTGCTTAGTTTCGTTTACTTTTTATATGTGATATATCCTATACAAGTAATTACAAAAAGGGTAGTATAGACTTTAGATTTAAAAATGGTAGTGAAGATTTTTATATATAATATTTAGTAATATATATGCATAATAAATAATGGCCAACAAAATGATATTTAATTTTTTTAAAAATTTAGTTTTATCTGCATTTTCTATATTTTTTACTTTCTAGTCAAAGAATGAATTATTGTTGCTTGTATTACAAGTGTTTGTTGCCCTAGATTATAAGATACAATAGGATTATGTGAGGGTGATCATTTTTTGATACACCCAGAACTCTATTCTAATATAAGCAAATCTATTTTTAATCTTAATTATTATATTATAATTTTTTTTTATATATATTTTGACGTCAAGGAAACTACGTTTATGTTATTTGATAGCTCTACAAATTTTTATTTAAATGTACAAACAAGAATTTTAATTATCTAAAAGAGATCTGGAAATAGATCCTATTAATCAAAAACTTTTAACCTTCTTTAATATATTTAAATACTGGGTAAATCATAGTCAACTACATACGTTCCAAATTATTTGAGTTTTCTTTTGCTTTCTTTGGGGGCTCTTGGGGGTTTCTTGTCTGCACATGTGCAGGTTTCGCTCCTTCGGGTTTTTGGGGCGCATTAGTTTGGAAAATTGTTTAGTCCACCGCAAACCAAAAGGAACAACAAGTTGTCGTTTTCAGGGTAAATCAAGTTTAGGAACTCAAACAGAAATTGAGAAACTTTTTGGGCCATGCAATTATGAACATTTTTCGACAACGAATTTGTCCAAATGGAATCGTATTTGTATAGAAATTAAGCAATTTGCTTTAATTCAATTTCTCTCTCAGTATGTGGGTTTGTGTTGACTTTGTGTGTGTGAGTGTGTTGCACTTGAAGCTAATTAAAGGCAAAACTCTGAATGCCTGAATGCCAATCAGAGGAATTGCTAGAGCCACTGTGCATAATTGATAACATTCGGTTGGGGTCCTGGCTCTGGCTATCTCTAATTACAAATGTCGCATGAAGATCCTTTGATGTCCTGCCGCAAGAAGCTTGGTGGTATTTCCGAGAGATAACGCATGGTAGTGGGAACTGAAGTAATGGTGCCTCGGTAAATGTGGTTAATTAAATGTAATGACATATTAGCACAATCATTTCAAACATTTGCGGTATTTACTGTCACATACGAGTGCACCTGTGCGTGTGTGTGTGTGTGCAGGGGAATGTAACTAATTACAACATTACATTATTCGCTGCACTGGCTGTCCAAATTGTTGCCATGAAAACCAACACGACTAATGTAAGTAAAAAAGAAAATTGCTTTTTCATGCACTTTCTAACGAAACATTTGCAATTAATAAAACTATAATAGGATTTCAACTTTGTGCCACCAAGCGTAAAATTCACAAAATGTGAATTTCATAAACGAAATGCATATATAAATATATATTTATATAAATGTATATATATGCATATGTGTATATTTACAATCACCTTCAATGCGCATTGACAGCTAATTAAATAGCTTTTGCATGCACATGTAAATTATGTTTCACTTAATTAAATGTCTTGTCCAATACAAAAGAATTGCATGAGCTACGCTGCGTATGCGTATTATTTCGAGTTAAATGAACAGTCACAAGGCTATGCCAGCTATGCAACTTATTTAGTATATATATTTTTGTATGCACATAGGATAGATATGAGCTTGCAGATTAGTTAGGGTAGAAAAATTCAAAGGCTGCTTGGAATTGTGCATTTGTGCATTAAAATTTCTTTGATTTGTTAATTAGCCAAGTGTATTTAAGCTTAAAATTTTTTTTAGTAAGTATTTAAAGTTGTAATTATGTTATTTAATAATTTATGCGCACACATAGTTTTTAATCAGTTTTTTACTTCATTCAATAATTAAAATATATATTATATTTTTTATAATAAATATTTTTTAAAATTATTTCACATAAATTTTAATCACATTAAAGCCTTCATTTCAATGCATCGTTTGTCTCTTGCTTTAATCAATTGTAATATTTTTATAGGCTCTCATTGAGTATTAAGCAATTAGTTATTGACAAAACTCAATAGTATTTCATATGCATCAGATTTTAAATTTATAACCCATTTATGCAATTTGATTGTGTATCAATGAATCCGAGCTTTCAGCTGAAATTTGAAATTTGAAAGCAAATTGCGCAATTGTTTGGCTTTTATTCGGTTATATCTTCAAAATCAAATCAAATGCCAGTCTCATCAAACAGATGAATGCCAGAGTTTGACATTTAATTAAATAAGAGACCAGCACACACAAAAAAGAAGGGAAAAGCCAAACAAGAGAGAAGGGACTCACAAACATGACCAATAACTTTCTACCTATGGTCGCAATATTGCTGTTGCTTTTCTGCTTGATTTTATATACTATACATTTTGTGTACACTTTCATTGGGCATATTAGCTTGCAGGATGGTTTGGGTAAGAGTTCAATGTGAGTATATTGATTGGACAAAATTAAGTAAAAGTTACCTTAATAAAATGAAATATAATATAATTCAGCTTATTTTTATTGACATAAATAAATTAATTGATTAAAAATAATAAAAATAAATAAATAAAAATATAAAAATAAATTAATATTAAAAATAAATATATATATTTTTTTTAGTGAGTTAAAAAGTATAATATCTATAGTTTTTAATATAAGTCAATAACCATTTTTTACTATTATTTTTAAATAGATCTCAGCTAAACAACTAAATTTTTATAAAAAGTTTTTTCTTATACATATTATAACATATTTCTAAAAAACTATATGCATTTTTAATTTAATAAACATTATTAATTAATTTTATTTCATTTCATTTTATTTAGATATCATATTCGCCTTATATTAAAAACTTTTAATAAATTTCAGCTAGTTGATTTAATTTCTTATTCTTTTATCATTGCTTTGCCACTTAGATAATTTAATAAATATATATTTTGAATTATAATCAAATAAAATAATAAATAAATTTACTTTTAAATTGATATACGGATAGGTTTTTTATTTAATCATATTACTTTTATTTTAAAGAGTTAATTCTAAAAAAAAAAAATATATCTACCAGATTTGTATCTTATGCTATGTTCTACTTTTATACGTCGATTTTGTTTAGGGCATTTAAAAGTCGACTTTTCCTTGTCTGCTCTTTTTTTTTTTTCACTTGATTTCGATGAACTTTTTTCATTTATTTGCGATGCTGGTCACAGCTGGGTGAACGCGCACTTCCTTTTACTTTTTTGTTTGCCATTTGCCTTCTCGCACTTTGCGACAGCTCATAAAATGTGAGCGACACGCATTAAAAGTATGTGTGTGCGTGTGTGTGTATGCTGGCTTTGACACTGAAGAATGGCCTGTGGGTGCTCCTGCTCCCGGTTTTTGCTGCTGATCCTGATGCCAGAGCCAAGGGTGCGACGCAATATTATGAAGAGCCGAAGCGAAAGCAATATGAAAATGAGGCAAATGCAGAGAGACGCGAAGCCGCCAGGCAAAATGTGCTGCATACTTGGCGCAAATATAAAAAATATATATGTATATATCTATATGTTCGTATATTTCCTAATAAGCAGAAAGCACTCAGATGCCTAGCGGCTTAGTGGCATGCCCATAATAAAAGCGGATTGCCATGCACTAAATAGCCCTGACATTTACTTAATTGACATCTGTGCGAAACATCATTAAATATTTGCTTATTTATCAGAATTATGCCAACTGTACAAATTGTCAGAGCATTCAAATATTCTCCTGTCGACAGGTGGTAGTTGATAATCACGCTCGCATACGAATACGAATATACCCCAAATACTATGCAAATATATTGACATATAGCTGACGTGTGCGAAGCTCAATTTGAATTTTCAATTTGCATGTGTTAAGGGCGTTTCCATCTTACATGCCGAAGCTGACTTGTGATGTAATCGTATAAATAAATATATTCAAAAGAGTTTCAATGGATGTGCTGGGATTACACTGCGGGTTGTACACGGAACGTTCTTCATGGGATACCTTAAGTTAAAGGAATTTGAATACGTAAACTGAAAGAAACAGATTAAATACTTTTATAATAGAATAAGGATAATATATTCATGAATATATTTAGTCTTGCTCTCTCTCTATCTCTATCTCTATCTCTATCTCTATCTCTATCTCTATCTCTATCTCTATCTCTATCTCTATCTCTATCTCTATCTCTATCGCTAATCTCTATCTCTCTTATCTCTACTCTATCTCTATCTCATTTCCTATCTCTATCTCTACTCTATCTCTATCTCTATCTCTATCTCTATCTCTATCTCTATCTCTATCTCTATCTCTATCTCTATCTCTATCTCTATCTCTATCTCTACTCTTGCTCTATCTCTATCTCTATCTCTATCTCTATCTCTATCTCTATCTCTATCTCTATCTCTATCTCTATCTCTATCTCTATCTCTATCTCTATCTCTATCTCTATCTCTATCTCTATCTCTATCTCTATCTCGAGTCTCTATCTCTAGCTCTATCTCATCTCTATCTCTATCTCTATCTCTATCTCTATCTCTATCTCTATCTCTATCTCTATCTCTATCTCTCATCTCTTCTTATCTCTATCTCTATCTCTATCTCTATTCTATCTCTATCTCTATCTCTATCTCTTCTTATCTCTATCTCTATCTCTATCTCTATCTCTATCTCTATTCTATCTCTATCTCTATCTCTATCTCTATCTCTATCTCTATTCTCATCTCTATCTCTATCTCTATCTCTATTCTATCTCTATCTTATCTCTATCTTATCTCTATCTCTATCTCTATCTCTATCCTATCTCTATCTCTATCTTATCTCTATCTCTATCTCTATCTCTATCTCTATCCTATCTCTATTCTATCTATCTCTATCTCTATCTCTATCTCTATTCTATCTCTATTTCTCATTTTCTCTATCTCTATCTCTATCTCTATCTCTATCTCTATCTCTTTCTCTATCTCTATCTCTATCTCTATCCTATCTCTATCTCTATCTCTATCTCTATCTCTATCTTATCTCTATTCTATCTCTATCTCTATCTCTATCTCTATCTCTATCTCTATCTCTATCTCTATCTCTATCTCTATCTCTATCTCTATCTCTATCTCTATCTCTATCTCTACTCTATCTCTATCTCTATCTCTATCTCTATCTCTATCTCTATCTCTATCTCTATCTCTATCTCTATCTCTATCTCTATCTCTATCTCTATCTCTATCTCTATCTCTATCTCTATCTCTATCTCTATCTCTATCTCTATCTCTATCTCTATCTCTATCTCTATCTCTATCTCTATCTCTATCTCTATCTCTATCTCTATCTCTATCTCTATCTCTATCTCTATCTCTATCTCTATCTCTAACTCTATCACTATCTCTCTTTTCTATTTACAAATTCATTATCACAATTTATAGATTTATAAAAATTTCAAAAATTTACTTTTGCGTATGCCCCGAACGCTCATGCTTTATTTCATATTAATTATACCGCTATTTTAAAATAAGCTTTGGGCGATTTTATTTTTAATCTTTCTCTCTTTGTTTTTATTATAATTTTTGTTGTTTTTTAGCTGCCATTTTGTGCGCAATTAAATTGCGTAATCGTTTATTGCTCCCGGGGCGTACATGCTTTCTGTAGTGCGTGTGTGTGTGTGTGTATGTGTATGTGTGTGTGTATGTATGTGTAAATGTGTGAGTATTATTATCATTTACATTTATTTGTTGTCTGTTTTATTTTATTCTTTTTGGGTTTGTTCAGCATTTTTATATTTAATTGGTTTTACTTTTTACGGAATGGCTGCATAACGAGCCCGTTGCTAGGCAACCATTAACGCAATGCGGTTGCACACTTTTTATATGCACTGTAATTGGGCGCCCATTTTGTTTCAGCAGCCTCATTCGCCTCAAATGGAGTGTGGCTTCATTAAATATGAACATTTTAACCATTTACTTTAATTAAATATGCATAATTTATAAAACAAAAATTAAAAGAATTGTATTTTGATTGGAGCCTTTGTAATATTTTTGCAGGGCTAAAAAAATGAATCATTTTTTTGGCCAACGATAAATGATTTGAATTAAAAATTAAAATCTTATATTTTTTTAAGATATCTGATTTGATATGCAAAGAAAAATCTTTTAAGTATATATTTGGATTATATTTCAAATTGTTGCTATAAAGGTTTATGGCTTGGAAATGTTTTATAAATATTCCCTTACTTCAAGTTAAACTAAAAAATAATCTTATAAAAATATATCAACTGTTATGCAATTTACGTGCTTTTCAATATGCAAAACTTAAATGAAATGAAAAAGTTGCTGAAAACGAAAAATCATTTGAACTTGATATATTTTGAGCCCAATTATTTGCACACCTCATAAAAGTTGTTATTATAATATGCTAACTTTACGCTCAACAAATTTTATAAAATATGCAAATGCGAGTTATTCTTTTTATTTTTGCATAAATTTATGTCCAAACTTGAACGGAAGCAATTTTGTGATGTAAATTTTTGGGAATATTCAAAAATTTCGTTAGCCATTTGGCGCAGTTTGGCATAGAGAGTGTTAATCAAACACAGTGTTACCACGTTACGACAGACAGAGCTATATATATATATATATATATATATACACATAAAGGGCAAGAGCGAAAGAGAGAGAGAGAGATAGCGATGAACATAACAGAAATTGGCTTAAAGGCTTCAGGGCAGCCATTGGGGATGTGAAGCCATGTGAAGCCAATTTATTTGCATTCTGTTTCTGTAGCCACGGCAACATTTTTATGAAGCGCGAAGCATTAAAAATCATATAAAATTTCCCTTTGACAAAGCACAAAGGGCAGCTGGAAACTCGTCGAAAGAAGAAGAAGAAGAGCGGTGCCCAAATGGCCGTAGCCCAATACCGAGACCATCACTGTCGTCGTCCGCACTATTAAGGCTCCGGGCTATGTGCGTCTGTCCGTCCGCTATGTTCCTGGTCTGACTCTGAGGTCGTGGCCATACGCTGAGGCAGAGAGCCCTGTGAGCGAGCAGCCAAGCATCATCAAATGCAGCACATGCCAGGCAGACAACAGTCGAGTAGTCAAGTAGTAGTCACCCTTTGCACTTTACCCTTCATCATCAACGTCAACGTATTCACCATTTACCGTTCAGCGTTCAACCTACTCCGCCCAAGCGCCTCAACCCTTAATCGAGCCAGTGATGCGGCCAACCCCCGCGTTTTGCGCTGATTATAAAATGCAAAACTAGCTTTACCTACAAAAAAAAAACTTGCTTTTATGTTTACATTAAATTTATTTTCCAGCTATCTCTTTTGCTTACATTGTGCTCTCTTCACCTCCCTCTCTCTCTATCTCTCTCTCTGTTTCTATTCCCCTGCAGCGCTTTGAATATCTTCATGCATGTAGATAATAATGCGAGTGGAAGAGATTTTTTGTAGTTTGGGCGCATGGCAAGTTCTTATAGCCTTTAAAATCGTTGTTGTTGTTGTCGTTGTTGTGGCTAACAATGTTGTTGTTGTTGTTGTTGTCATTGTTGCTATGGATGCTGTATTTCATGTGTCCGAGCTGCTGCAAATAATATGCTGCCGCTGCTGCTGCGCTATAATTTGCCCTGTGCTGCACAGATTTGCTCGCTGCAGCGCACAGTGGGTCAAAAATTGAGTTTTAAGTAACGAGAAATATATCTACCAGATATTTAATTTCGATTATTTTTAGCGCTGTTTTTTTAATATTATTATTTTTATTATTATTATTATTATTATTATTATTATTTTGAATCAAATTTATTATTATCGAGAAAAAATTATATTTAAGAAGATTACTTCAGATTTTTTTTTCTTTTGATTTAGCTTATGTAGAGTATATTATAGACATGCGATCATTTCAGACTATAAAGTATCTTTCACTTAATACTAAACACTTATCGAAGGCATATAGAAATTTATATCTACCTTGGCCAAGAGAAATTGATTGTAATCATCTTATTGATGCAAGAAATTATTCTTTCTCTCTCTAATTATTTTTTATATATTATTAAACTTATTTAATTCATTTTATTTCATAATTAAAAATTATATATATATTTTATTATATTTTTTATTTTATTACAATCATTTCTACTTTAATTAAAAAAAAAAAAATTGTTTAAATATTTGTTTTACACTCGCTTCACGGTGCCCTGCAATCCGCATTGAAATGCTAATTAAATGCTGTTCATAGTTTGTTCTGCTTGGCTTGGCGTTTCGAATTTCTTCTGGCTGCGCTATTCGATATATAATTATGGTTAGTTGATATTATGGACCGTTGTTCTTGCAACTTTCATCCGCAGCTGCATATATCCGCAGTTTGAGCATCCAACCCAGTTCAGCCACCTCAGCAGCCTCTATAAACTGGCCAAACTAACTGCTGCTATGTCATGGCTCTCAAAAGGAAAAAGGTCGTTTGTATAAGAGCTCTCTCTCTCCCTCTCTCACACACACACACACTCACTCACATACACACACACACTCACTCACATACACACACACACACACACACACACACACACACACACGCACAGATATATGTGAGGTCGTGGCCCTGGACCGAGGTGCTTACGGCCCTCAGCCTTCGTCCCTGTCGTAATCAGGTTGCTGCACGACGTCGACGTTTACTTTTTGACTGCCAGAGGCAATTGCTTTATTAAGAGTTTCTGCTCTACTTGATACGAGCACACTCCCCTTGCCGCACTCACACACACACACACACACACACCCTTTAAATCTGTGTGTGTGTATCTCTTTAACTGTGTGCGTTTGTGTGTGTATTGCTAAAGCTTAATCTTACTTAGTTAACTTTAAATTAAATCTTGATATTCACATATCGTTGACTCCAGCCTCCCAAGCCCGCTTCTGACCTCGCCCTCAGCGCCCTTTGCCACAGCCCTGCTGTCTCGTCTCGCAAACGGGCGTGGCAGCAGAGCTTTAGCCGGCTGTACATGGCGTTGTTTTAATGTGCAGGCGTACTGTTTAACTGTCAGTGTGCGTGTGTGTGTGTGTGTGTGTGTGTTTGTGAGTGTGTGTGTACTGCCAATTTTCATGCGGTCTTCGTACACCCTTTTACGCCCACACACACACAGCCACGTGTATGCACTGTGGCAAATGGGGAGGCAGTTCGTATTATTGCCATCTAGCAGACGGGTCTCACATTTTTATTTGCATTGCTCACAATACATGTGGGCATTATAAGTGTGCATGTGTGTGTGTGTGTGTGTTACCATAGAAATTTTATTTTAATATTTTTTTAATGAGCATGCTAAAAATTTAATACATTTTTTGGTATATGTGGCGGAGCCTTTGTTGCTGTTGCTGTTGTTTTTGCTACACTTGCATTTGCGTTCTCTCATTTATTTTGTTTCACATTTTTTTTATGGTATTTATTTTTTATATTTTGTTTTCACTGTTTTATTGCGAGCATACACAGTCATAGACATGCATAGACCGCGTTCTCTCGACGCTCTCGCATGTGGCTGTGCTACTGAGGTTTTTGCGGGCCTTCAGTTAATGGAAAGTTTATCCATTGGCATCTCAGCTATTTAAAGCGTGTGTTTCGCATATTACGCTGCATATTTTATATACATTTTATTATCTTTTGCCTGGCAATTGAATATGGTTACAGATGTGCATAAATATGTATTCTCTTTAGCAAACTTGTCGTATCGCATATTCATTTAACTTTGACAGTTGTTTCTATTTGCTCACCAATTATTATCAAATTCAAACCTTTGATGCTGCAAAAGGTGCTTCATCATTGCCTATCAAGCAAAATAAATATGTGAAAACTGAAGTTTCATAAAGTTTTCAATTAGTTTTCGCTGCTCGTTGTTGTTTTAGCGCTTGAGAATACTCTGGACAAACGCTGTTCTCATATCGTATCATATGTATAGTTAGCAATAATATTTGCATACCCTGTGAACGGGTGAAAGTTTCAAAATAGGCATAACTGATGTTTGTGTGAATGTGTTAATTATTAAAAAATGTACTAGAAATATTTTGAAGTTAATAAAGTTGATCAAAAAGACTTAGATTAAAAATTTTTTTATTTTATATTTAAGCAAAAAAATGTTTGTAATAATATAAATAATATATATATATATATTTATATATAAATGTATGATTGAATGTATGATTGCTTTTTCACTTTTTAGATATTAAAGAAATTCTTTTCTGATATATCAATATTTAATTATTTATATTTATGTTTATTTATTTTTTTATATAATGAAATTTATTTTTTTTAATGAAACTCTTCTATTTCGATTTTATTATTTTTTCTATACGGAGTATCTTTAAGTTTTTGCACCACATTATCTGTTAAAGTTTCAGTTCTTTATATATATTTAAGCAGTTTGTCATAATCATGCAGTTTTTACGGGGTATCTTCAAATCATCCATATTTAGCAGATATTTCTGCAGCCTTATTAAGGTTCAACTTAATTAATTTTCCAATGATTCAAAAAAGTAAAACCAATAAAAAAACTATATGAACTTCGTGTAGAGCATATAAAAGTCTGTCAAATTAATTGCGCAGCTTGCACAAGCTGCTTAACTAGAGAGAGAAGGAGAGAGAGAGAGAGAGAGAGAGAGATAAAGTGAGTAGAATAGGGACAGATACAGAGAGTTGGCGACATAAGCTGGGGAATACATGAGAATTGGGTTTGCTGTTTCGAGCCATTTGACAGCTACGATATGTACTGTTACTTAATGCGAACATCGTGGATTACAGTAAGACCTCCTAATTGACACATCGATAAGACTTGGCGAATAACGAGGCGCCACTGATACGCCAGTGTTGTACAGTGACTGCGAAAAATTGATGTACCATATTCCGTTCCATTGTTTAGGCAGCTATCCAGCTTGCTCTATCGCTCAATGACTACAAATTTGTTGCCAACAATTGAATAGGTTCATTTGTTTGGTCGGGGGGAGGTGGAAGGGTCGTGCCTTTGATGCTGACTGGCTACAAGCGAAACGAATGAAACAAAGCACAGCAAGAAGAATGTGAAAATAAAACAGAAACAGAAAATAAACTTTTCAACTAATAGTTGAAAGCGTAATGGGAATCGGAATCGGAATCGCAATCGCATTTCGGAATGGCAGCCGAGTGCTAGAAATGTGAATAGAAATGACAAGCAAAAAGGACACTTGGGTCCACACAGGGCGTTGAGTGGGTGTGTAATTTCTTGTAAAGTGCTCAATGAATCGAAATTAATTAGTGAGGGAGAGGCAAGATGAGAAAGAGAAACCTAAGCCAAGCAATGGCAATGGCACTGGCAAAGGCAATGGCAATGGCAGATTCCAACAATTTGTAACCTGACGGAAACAAAGTTGAAGAAAATAACGAAGCCAACAGTGAAATACAAAAAGTAACAAAAAAAAAAAAAAAAAAAAAAAAAAAAAACACACACACACATACACACAGCTGGAGGAAAAATAAAATTAAGATTTCCTTTTGCCCTTATACAGCATTTTTATTTTTTTCATTTTTATTTTATTCGTCCTTTTGACTAGCTGCGGGGTCACAATTTTGCACATTGCCCACGCTTTGAAGTGTGGAAATTTAATTAAATTCAGCTGGCGTGGTAAAAAAAAAACGAGAAATATATATGTATATGTATATATATACTCCAGATGAAATAAACTAGGCGACAACACATTTTTGCGGGGCATATTCCCTTTAGGTTTGTTGCCGGGTTTTCGTCCTGGATATTCGCACTTAATTAGAATTGCGATTACGAGGTCTTAGTCCGTGCGGCTTTGTACGCTCTCCTTCAAGTAGTTGGCACATTTTTGCGTAGCTTAATTAAATTGCTGGGTCACAGCCATTTTAAAGCTGCCCACCCCGCCCCTCTCACATCAATTTCCCGTTTAATGGAACGGAGCAGGCGCACGTAACACAACACTTTTTGTTTTTTATTTTTTTTTTATTTCTATATTGGGGAGAAACCTTTTCGCCAAAGGCAATTTTCTAAATTCATTCTTTTAATTCAAATTGAGTGCATGAAATTTTAGAATAGTGTATTCTAGTGCCAGTGCTTTGATGATAAGCTGCCAAAGCATTTCTTTTTTACATGCTAGTCTCTAAAAATATTGCTTTCTAAATTGATTGTTTTTTTTTTTTTTTTTTTTTTAATTTCTATTTTTAATGTAATGAAAATAAATTGAAGAGCTGTTGACTCTAGTGGCTACGCGGGAAGAGCTGTATATGTATTAAAAATGAGCAAGGGATATCAACATATAGTTATATATGTATATATAAAATGCATAATATATGTGTCCATATATTCCTATTTGCTTATACAGTTATTGAATTATGTATTTGAATTATATTCTGGCGTTGCCATATGTACTATATAAAGCAATGTGGCAACGCAAATACTATTTCAAATATTAAATTGCCTGTCAAATTTAGCCGCAATTCCCTTATTTTTCAAAAGCTCTCCATGAATATGAATTTTTAATTGATTTCTTTGGGTCACACACTCAAAATATGCTATGCGCAATTTAGTTGAAATAGCTTCGAAAATAATTCCAATTCAGAAATATTCAAACATTTAATTGTGAATTTTGCCGAGATTTTAAGAGGTCCAAAGAGAGAGAGAGAGAGAGAGAGAGAAAGAGAGAGAGAGAGAGAGAGAGAGAGAGAGAGGAAGAGAAAATCACAAAAGTTGTTTCGCCAACAGCAATTATGATCAACATTTATGCATGACTGCCTTGGCTTGGGTTATTGTTATTATATAAATGTATATATATATTTTCAAGTCTGTGGTATTTTTCTTATGCTCCTGTTTGGCCAGCTCGGGAAGAGGTTGGCCCGGGTGCTTCAAGCTAACAACGGTAACATTTTGCAGCTGTGCATTGCTGAAGTGCGGCCAACCTACTCGGCAGCAAATCTAAATTACTTATGTCGGTTCTGGATGCGAGATGCTGGATGCTGGCTGCTGGGAGTCTCATGTCCAAATTCGAGTTCCAGCCACTTCATATGCTTGCCGGACTTTGGCACTTGGCAACGGCTAAGAGGCACTTATTTTTATTAACTTTTTGGCAACTAAGTGCACTTCAAAGTACGCTTTGACTATGTATGTGTGCGTGTGTGCGTGTGTGTTGTGTGGTGTTGTGCGCGTGTGTCTGCTTGTCTGAGTGGGTGTGCACGTGTGTGTGTTAGCCTGTCGGTTGTTATGTGAACGAATCATCTGATTCACTTGGATTGTCTTTCGGCCATTGTACTCTATGCGTGCTATTTACAAACATAATAATAAATTTGAAAAGCTGCAAAGACTTCATAGCTTTAAAATGCTCCTTAGCTTGGAAGATATAATGGAGGTACTATTAAAGCTATTTAGAACTATGCTGGGTGTTTAGAGAGTTGGGAAGATTAAGTTGTTTAGGCTTTTAACAAAGTATGCTAAGATTCTTTCTGGAGTGAGGATAAGAGTCGTATGTGGTAGAAATCGATACATTTTGATACATTTCAATGGATTTTTTTTGCATTTAAAAAAAAAATATGCCATATATTTCCTTTTTGTAAAATATGAAAGAGAATTTCCACAAAACTGCCCAAAGCAGTTTATATATTTGCGCCTCCCAATTAAATTGTCAAAGTTGTTTGGAAAATTTATTGCATTTGCTAGAATTGGCAAAGTTGTCGTCACACTTTTGGGCATTGCAAACTGTTTCGAAATTCGCAATCAATTTTCATTTCGATGATATTTTTGGTTATGGTTTTTGGTCTGACAGACGTTATTTGCGTCAGTCGTGGCAAAATGTGGACCGGCTTTTATTTTTAACCCCGCTGGCTGTTTTTGCGAAAAATCCATAAGCTGAAACAAGCAAATACCATTTGAATTGACTTTTTTTGAGCTTGGGTTGTTTTTGTTTGTCGCGTGATGGCAAAACGCAAAACCAGTATGAATGTATGCCTCAGTCAATATGCCGCATAATCCCACGCTCGCAGCACCCTCACCTCTCTCGTCTCTCTCTCTCTCTCTCTCTCTACGTCTCTGTCTCTGTCTGTTTTGCGAAAAGCTGAAATTGAAAACTCAAAGTACATACAATGGTATTGCCATTATGGGCGCTGCTGACGTGCATATGTGCAGCAAATTTTCCAGCTCTTTGCATACACGTCTGTATGTGTGTGTGTGTGCAGCACATTCATCTAAATACATATACACATAAGCGTAAACACCTGCGACACAAACAAACATTCAATTATAGCATACTTTTGTGCGTTCGCTCAAAATGGCGTCGCGCATTTTCGCACAGTCAGCAGAGTTACATTTGTCGCTCGTTTTTATTCTTATTCTTTTTTATTTTTCTTATTTTTTCTTATTTTTCATTTTGTTCTGTTGTTGCTCTGCTGTTTTTTACCTGTTCACTTAGCTCAACATTGGGCATATCATATTTAAAAAGTAATTTGTCACATAAATTCTCATGTGATGTAGAAATAAAACATGTACATAAAACATGAAATGCCTTCTATATTAAATTTATATTTATTCTCTAATGGAAGTCTAAGTTAAAATGTATTATATGTATTTTTGTTTTATATTAATAAAATATTAAACTCATTTTAAAAATGGAATAAGAATAGATATATTATTTTTTACATTTTAAACTTAAACTTTTATTGATATAAAAAAATTAATAAAAATTAAGAATAATAAAAAAAACTCTTAAATTGGTTTCAAAAACATTTATATTAATTTTTTAATTAAAAAATGAATATGTTTTATTTTTTTTTTATGTCAAATTTTTTCATATTCATCTCTAATCTTTTCTCATAGCTTTCTCCAATATGAATGGTTGTACAATATTGTGGTGTTGGTTGTTGTTAAAATGGGTATAATGGTTATATTTATTTAGCTACGTTTGATGCTAAGGAAAGTTAGTTAAACATGCAAACAACCGTAGTTATATTAATATTCAAGCCTTCTCCTTTTTATATTTTTTACTCATACATTTCTATCTCTTTCGTTTAATCTTTTTCTATGTCAGTCTCTACCTATAACGAGGTCTCTCTGCTACTTTCTCTTTTTCTAAAAATTTTCGTTCCTATTTCTTCCTCTCCCTCTCCTTTTCTAGGTGCTTTTCACCTCTCCTATCCTCTATAACTTATTTTCTCTTTGACTGCCTCTATTCTATTTCTCTCTCTCTCAGTCTCTCTCTCTCTCTATTTTTCTCCCTCTATCTTCCTCCCATTTTATTTTTTTTTATTTTTAACTATATTTTTCCCTTTCAAACTCTCTCTCGCTTTCTATCTCCCTCTCCTTCTTTACTTTTCCCTCTCTTTTACTAGCTGCTTTTCAGCTCTCCTTTGCTTTCTCTCCCACGCATTGTAATTTCTACTCACTTTCTGTTCATTTTTCACTATCTTTCTCTCTCTTTCTTTCTCTTTGTCTCTCTCTGTCTACCATAGAATTTCAAGCATATGAGTTGCAATCTACAACAGATCAAACAAAATCTGCATTCAGCCCTTTTGCCTGTAAAAAGAACAGTGTACACTGTAGTCGAGTGGAGTGCCAATTGCATCGGATTTTCCATTTTCTTCTTTTTTTTGTTGTTGTTGTTGTTGCTGTTGTTATTTTTCCCTTTTTCGTTTGCACAGCATGCATCGGCTTTGTGCCGGTGTGCAATGGCGATGGCTTCATTTGGCACACAATAACGTAGGGCGAAAAAGAAAAGTAGTGAATGCACAGATGAGCTGCTGCCTACTCGAATGTGTGTGGGCGTTTGTGTATGTACATATGTGTGCCAGTAGGAGGGCGTGTGCGTGTGTGTGTGTTTGTGTTTGTATGTGCAATGGGTGCCACTAATAGTTTTCAGCTCGTAAAAGCTTTGCTTCGATCTTGGGCTGACTTGCTTCGACTTGCTTTGTGTGGTATTTGTTGTTGAGGTTGTTGTTGCTGCTGCTGCTGCTGCTGATATCGTTGTTGTTGTAACGGCTGCTGTAGTGTGCTTGGCATGGCGGAAACTTCCCAGGCAATTTCCGCTTTAAGTACCATTAAATTCGTATTCGTTTTAATGAGCTCTCAACATGATGCTGCTCGAACCGCAAGGAGAGCCTGTGCCCCAAACCGCCCTCCAGTTGCCAGTTGCCCTGTGCTGTCTTGTCTTTATTTTAATGACATTCGATTCGTGTTTATCCTGCAGCTCGCTGGCAGGCATGCTGTTATTTCAAGCTTAGACAGCAGTGGCAGCCACAACAGCAGTTGGAGTAGCAGCAACAACTTGAGAAGTTATTTTGGCATTGATGTTTGTTTGGGTCGTTTGTTGGAAGAATCACTTGCTGGCCAACAGACAGTGAAATCTGCTTAAGTTGGCTCACCTGCTGCTCAAACAAATCGATTCATTATCAGCTCGCTTGTTAACCACAAAGGCCGGCTCAGCTCAGCTACACTCCACACAGCTGGCGAACTAATTAATTTTCTTGCTTTTGAAGATTGCGCATACGCCACGTTACACATAATTGCTTGCTTTTGCCAAAATGAAATCTGCTTCTGCCACTGCTGCTGCTGCTTCTTCTACGGCTTCTGCTGCTACTCTTGTAATAAATAATTCAAAGCGCATATGCCCATAAAATGGAGATGAGAGCGTTACGCCTCTATGCCATACGGCACGAAACGGCGCAAAGCCATATTTATTACAAATTACAAAAATTGATTTTTAATGAAAATAGATGGAAATAATTGACGTCGGGCCAATGCATTTTAAGTTTAAATTATCTGATTTTCTTATAGATTTAAATTTTCTATTGATGCAATTGAAAAGTAGAGTTTAGGAAATATATAGTATAGGAAATATAAACTAATCTAAAATTATTTATTTGTATTATAAATCAGGAATGTTTGGCAGAGTTACATGCACTGCTTGTTTATTAGACTTCATATGTTAAATTCTCTGATATTTCGAGTTTCTACAAATTTAATTAATTGACAACCCTCAACCAGGGTTAAAAAATGAATTTAGATTTTGAGTTTAGACTTTGAAAGAGTTTTATGAGTTTAAATGTATAGCGCGAAAATTTCTTTATTTATCTATATAGCTACCAAAGATGTGAAAACATCAATATATATAATATATATATAATATTGTAAATAAAAAAAAAAAAAAAAAAAACGATCAAGACTATTGCCTTGGAAATGCATCTTCCTATGATTGATTGATTTTTTTTTATCATAATTATTATATTTTTAATCATATTTTATAGTTTATTTTTATTTTGAAAATTTAATTATTTTTTTTTTTTGTATACATATAATGAGAGAAAATATTTTAATTACAAAATTCTTACAAGTTACCATCTCTAATGAAACACAAAAGCGGGGGCAGCAACAAAGCCACGCAGATGCGAAATATACGTGCAACAATAAAATCATTTGAAGCCACTATTTGTTGTAAGTTGTGAAGGAATTTTCTTTTTTCTTTTAATTATTTGTTTTTTTTTTTCTTTTTCTTTTGGAATTAGCATCGGGTGTGGGTCGATCGGTAGGTATGCGGATTATATATGTATGTACGTCTATTAGAGTGAGCAGACGCAATTATTTGAGCGTAAACTTTGAGAGTTGCTGGCATGGAAGCATGAAAGACTTTACTCTCTGCCGGGCTGTTGCATTTGGTTTTTGGCTTACATTATCTCATTGCGTTTTCACGTTTTCAGTTGCCATTAGTTGGGCGAATATAAATGCTGGCAAAAGCTGCAAAAGTTTTTAAGCTCTGCTTTTTGTAGTTTACTGGCTTAGTTTTTCTGTCTCTCGTGTTGTTGCTAATGGTTACCTGCTGCCATTCCTAGCACTCTAGCACTCACCTCTCCAACTGGATTAGTCATCCAATGCTAAGTGGCTGCATTTTATTATTTTTTTTTTATTACTATGTAAAAGTAAGATTTGCTGATGTTTATAAAAGATAATACTGCTGGCTCTTATTGTAAAAGTCGATTTTACTTTGTTTTTTATCTGTTAACATTGAAGTTCTGAGATAATTTAAAGGAATTGTGATTTCATTTGCAGTAAGAATTTTATACAGGTAGAGTTAGTTATATTTAGGCCAGTTTCGTATACAATATTTATACTTTTGTTTTGTTAACATACATTATACCAAGCATGTTAAATGGAAGGGTGTATTTACTTTAGTTCATAGTTCATCGGAGATATATAGATGATATATTTTACAAGGCAGTTTAACAAGAATTTAAATATTTTTAAATAATCTACAAAAATTTGTTTGTTGAGTCGGCAAAAATATTATAAAATATAATAAAAGAAAATAAATATAAATCCAGGTGCCATTCATTCACAAAATCTATTTACTATTCTTAATCTAACATTTACTTTAACATGCATGTCAAATTTAAGTGTGCCTTACTACATGTTTACTTGTTTCCATAGAAAGTTGAGTTTATGATCATATTTTAAAATTATTTGAAAATTTGAAACTATTTCGATAACTATCGAGATGTACATTTACAAGTCACTTTAACATGCATGTTAAATTTTTTTTTTTCAGCAATTTTATTAAAGTTTTACATTCTATTTACATTGACTACTAAGTAGTTGTAGCAGTCAATTTTAAATTTTTTCTTCTTCTATGCACTGCCACACACAAATATAAACATTTGATTGCATCAAGCACCTCCTACACTACTCGAGATTGTCGCATCAAATCAGTCTGGCAGTGAATGTTAAATGGCTGCTACGTGGACGGCCAATTCGCAATGCCATGCTCAGCAAATTAAATAAACAGCTATTTGGCATGCAGATAGCAAAATGTGCAATTACATTACATGAATGTTTACACTGACATCAGTGCGACATAGCAAAAGCAACTGGCAGCCGACATTTGCAGTCAGCGGACGTCGAATTTCCATAACACATCATTTCAAGCAGACATCGCGACGCAGCACAGCACAATTTATCATATATGTTGACATGGCAACTGTCAGTGCTTCAGGTGCCGATGCCGTTGCCGATGCCTGTCAGTCACCCAGTCAGTCAGTCAGTCAGTTATTCTGGGCAGGATGAGCGGCATCAGCATCAGCAGCAGTACTGCAAAGGCCGACAGCATTATGTGGCATTTTGTATTACGGCTTAAGGTTTACTTGCCACTTGTCACTTGTCATGCCGCTTTATTTGCCACATTGCAAGTTTTTGGCCGTGTTACTTGCCAGTCGCCAACTCGTTGCCAGTCCCTTGGCATTTGAAAACTTTTTGTTTTTCCATATACTCTGCTCGGAAAGTGATACAAGGGTTTTTTGATTGTAGGCGAAGAAAGCTGAATGCTTAAAAATATCACTCTCTGATGAGGTATTCAATTGTATATGAGCTTGGCTTGGCAATGAAAACATAAATATATATATATATATTTTTTTTTAAATATATAAATATATAAATTGACTGCCGGGCAGTCAGTTGGTATATAACAGTTACTATTAAAGAAGAATCAAAATGGGAAGCTATAGTATAAATTCGTATATACTGTTCATAGGCATCAGTAGCCAAATTGCTAAAATCATGTTTTCTGTCTCACACATTAATCCAAGTTCTAAGTTCTTCAATTTCAGATATTTCAGAAAATCGGCGGACGGAAATATGTATAAAATGATTCTACAAAATATTCTACCTTACTTAATATATATTTCAAGCAAAAAAAAAAAAAAAAAAAAAAAAAAAAAAAAGAAATATATCTGTATATTGATAAATTTTATTTTAATAAAATATATAATATATTTAAATTTGAAATCTTGATTTTAAAAAATTTAATACAAAATTTTGATTAAAAATTATATATTGACAAAATCAGACTCAAGCCCAATTTTGTTTTCAGCGTGCTTTCAATTTTTTTTTGCAAGCAATGAGAATTAAAACAAACACAAAATTGGCATAGTTTGTTAAGCTCGAAATAAATAATAAGATAAATAAAAGAAATGTGTTCATATGAAAGTCTTTTTTATAGCTTTCATATTACAGAGTATTGAGTAGTCAGTGCTACTCGACTGCAGTATATGTAGTTGTTATTGTGTTGTTGCTGTTCATCAACTGGCAGTCGAGCACAATAGAAGAAGAAGCGGGCCGAGCGAAAGGAGTGGGGAAAATGGAAGAGAAGCAGAAACAGAAAATGTAGCAGTAGGCGAGGTTGATGCTCAAGACGACACTTAATTATGTTTTGTCAGTGCAGCGGCGCAGAGGACGAAGTTTTGCCAAGTGCAAGAAAAATTGCTGGAAAATGTCAAAATGATTTCCGCCCGTTGTTCCAAGTCGGGCATCATAAATTATTGAAATTGCCAGTCTGTCATAGCCATAGTTGCCTGTTTCAGCTATGCTCTATTGTATGTTAGTTGCTGCAATTCTTTAGCTTTATTTCGTTTTTATTTGTGTATTTCTTCTCATTTTTTTTGTTTTTCTTTTTTTTTTTTCTATTTAATTTGGCAGCAGGTGCAACGCAACGACCCCATCTTTAACAGAACTAAGCAGCGCAGTCAAAGCCAGCAAAACTTTTCCACTTACTTTTCTCGGGCGCCGGGTAGAGTGAACAGCAAAGAAAGAAAAATGAAAATAGCAACGAAAAACATTTCCTATTTTCTCTTTATTTTCGCTCTGCGGTCGAAGCTAAACTATTTGCCAGTGTATTGTGCAGCTCAGTGTTGAGCGAGACGAGTCGGGGGTCTGCTTGGGGGTCATGGCTGCTATAAAATTTATTTTGTTTTCGCATAACTTGCAAGTGTTTTTTTTTTTTTTTCACCTGTACTGCGCTGTGTCTTGTGTGTGTGTGTGCCTGCCACTCAATAAGTAACTATGCGAAAATAAACCCCAACTCAACTGCAAAAACTTAGGAATAGTGTTTTCAATGGATTCTGCTGACGCTGGCATCAGGTCGCGTTTACATGACAATTTGACAGCTTCCCTTTCTGATGAGCTTTGCAAAAGTTGCCAGCCAAAGTAACTAAAGAACATCATATGAAATTTTAAGCACAATAGATAGTTTTCCTATGATACTAAATGAAAATATTCTTGAAAGTTTGACGGACAAAAATACTTTGTCATAATGAAATACGACTCTGTACTTGCAAATAATTCACAACTTGAACAGTTTAAAAATGAAATACTGTAGCAATGTATTTTTATTAAAGCCAAAAATGAGTTTCGTTAACTGAATTTGTGAGAGTGAATGCTACATTGAATAGTTAACCAAGATTTGAAATGCGTTCACATTGTTGTGATCCTCAGCCTGGGCAGCCTTTTTGATAATGTTGTAGCATTATTCAATTTGTTTGCTACTTAAATATCAGAATGAAAGGCCAGAATTGTAGGCCAACTTTGAAGAATCTAGAAATGCGTTACATTTGCTCGTAATCCTCGGGGCGAGTGTTATCAAAACAAATATGCAGCAAGTAATTAAGAAAAATGTAAATAAAACGCTAAACATAAACAATTTAACATAACAGTATGCAAGTCTGTCGTTTAAATAATTTGGAATAGCTTTCTTTTTTTTGTTGTTTGTTTTTTTTTTTTGTTCCTTGTTTCAATATACAGCTGATCACTTCAGCCGATCACTTCAGCTGCTTGTCGTCATGATGCTTATGCTTGTGCCCGTCGCCAATTTCTAAGCGACTGCGAGCCAGTTCGACACGTGAGCGTCGTAAGCGTTTCAGCTCCAATTCGACGAGCTGCGGTTCGCGACGACCGCGTTCCCGATCACGTTCACGCTCGCGGTCCTTTTGCTGCTGATGCAGATGGCTCCAGTCGTAGATATGATCGAAATGATGATTGAGTGTGCGAAAGAGCAGGCGAAACAATTGACGCAAATAGACATAGTCGGGCTCGTCCTGGAAGCGCAAGTTGCGCGTGTATTTCATGAATAGGGCGAATTCGACGGGCCATGACTTGCAGATCTCATCGATGCACATGCTGCGCTTCATCTCCAATATTTTCTCATATTTTTGCTGCTTGTTCGGCGCCACAATGCCCTGCCAGGGCAACTTACCCAAATTGAAGTACATAATGCAATAGCTAAGAGATTCCAAGTCATCGCGACGAGATTGCTCGACGCCACGCTGGGCATTTATTGAAGCATAGCGTGCCGTTCCAGTTAGATTGCGATCCTCGCGATACGGTATATGCTGGCAGCGTTCCGGATCCTGATAGCGCTTGGCCAAGCCAAAGTCAATCATATACAATTTGTTGCAATTCCTGCCGAGGCCCATGAGAAAGTTATCTGGCTTGACGTCACGATGTATGAAACTGTGCTGATGCACGCACTCGATGCGCATCAGCAGCTGATCGGCCAGCATGAGGACGGTCTTTAGCGAAAAGTGACGCTTGCACAAGTTGAACAGATCCTCCAGTGAGGGACCCAACAGCTCCATGACCAACGCATTGAAACGCTTCTCACTGCCATAGTGCAAGAGTGCTGGGAGTCCGGCATGCGGGCCGATTTGCTCATAGACCTTCGCCTCGTAGCGTAACAATGGATACTTCACATCGATCGCCTCAATTTTGACAGCCACATCTTTTCCGTCTTGAGTGTTAATGCCCTGATAGATCTCACCGAACGATCCGCTGCCAATCGACTTGAGCAAACGATATTTGCCACCAACTATACGATTTTCCAGTGCCAAATTCGAGAGATTCACACGACCGGATGACACCGGCTTGTTAGCCATTTTCTATGCCGGATAATATGTTCACCCTCACCGTCGTCGTTAAACAATTGAATACAATGTTTAGTCGCGAAAAGCTCCTACTCCTGCCCAGTCATTGATTGTGGCGATCAATTTGTTAGCTGTTGAGCAAGGAATCCGGATGGATACCTCCTAGAAATTATTGTTAAAAACGTTCTTTACTTAATAAATCGAAAAATCTAAATAAACATTACGTATGTGTGTACTCCAAATGCCTGCTTTATGAGGCTCTCCTAACCTAAAATTATTCTAGTCAAATTGTTAGGCATATCAGATTTTTTGTTCAGTTATGCTTTAACATAGGAGGTATGTAATGATCATACACCAGTAACATATATACAGTTGGCGACTCGATAAAGCTTCTTGATATTACGCAATGTTGATTATATTCTTGTTAACTAAAGGATTAAAAAAAAAAAAAAAAACATTTTTAATAGTCTGGCAACTTCACGCCAATAAATGTGCATACTCAAGTTCTTGCTTTACTTACCAGACCATAAGTATTCCGTTATTAACAAAAAGCTTTAATGATATATATATTGAACAGTGTGGCAACTCTACAACGATAAAATTTCTTGATGATTAAAGTGCTAGGAATATGTACTTATCGTGCTATATATTATATTTAACAAGCAGTTTAATAGCATTTGATTATCGTCTTGTGATTTACAGACTCAGATCTCAGTCGATTATATGTTCAAAACAAGTTCATGTCAAAGAAAAGTTTTAGTATTTATTTTCGTAATATATTTTGACGATCTGGCAAAATCCACGCTAAGAATGATTAAACATACCTTTAACACTCGGTCAAAAAATTGCCTGAACTGCAATTTAATCCAACTGCACTAGCAAAGCTCATGCCAATTATTTAACCGCTAGCTAGGCCATGTGAAAAATGTGGGCTAGATAAAACAAGTGCCACGTCACTTTAAATTAATTGTTGGCCTTGATGGCAGTATAAATGGCATAATTTAAAATAGCTTTATGCCACATTATTTAATTATGCAATTAGATAATGTGCGCGCATAATTTTGCAATTATAAATGACGAGCTAAACACGTTGCGAAGACACGGCCATTAAAGGCCAGGCCGTGAGTGAAATTGTAGCGGCAATCAAATAAATAAATAAATAATGTACGAACTAACGGCAAGTGAAGCATTTACCAAGCCGCTTATGCGCTATAATCATGAAAGATAATTATGATGGTGCTAATCATAATAATGTTGATGCTGATGTTGATGTGTTATTGCAGGTATGACTCTCACTCACTCTCTCTCTCTCTCTCTCTCACTCACTCTCTCTGTCACTCACTCTCTTCTATTCCCTATCTATCTTTCCATATATCTCTATTAAGTGTATCTGCAGCAGCCGTTGCAACAGCACAATGCCAACTAAGAACAAAAAGCTACTTAACTACCACGATACGTGCGTGTGTGTGTGTGCGTGTGTGTGGAAGTGTATGTGAGTGCAGGTGCATTAAATGCTATTAAAAGCATTGCTCTTCTCCTCTCCATTTAAGCACCTTTCACTTGGCAACGTCCATTGTTAATAATTTTCCAACAAAAGGCCACACTAAAACAATAACTAAGCACGCAGTAAGTAGTAAGTAAGTAGATGACAATGCCATGGGCGGGGCTGAAGGCGGAGCGCTGTTGTAGACTGGTCAACTGGCCAAAGTCAGTTGTGTTCATAGATATATACACATGTATATATATATATAAATATATATACACAAAAGTACTTTGGTCAAACCATAGAAATAGACAGCAACAGAAACCAAGCAATGGGGAAAAAAATCACGAAATAATTTTCTAGTTGTGAATGTTGGACTACAAGATGTTCTGTAGTTGAGATAAATAATTGTAAGTTGATAAATGAAAAGAGAAAAAAATGGTAGTTACATTTCGTACTATAGCAATTATGTAGTTGTAACAAAAAGATTTTGCATAAAAACAAAATGCCCACAAAAGTATGCTATGAAAATGTACATGAAAAATTGCATTATTCTAGCTTAAGAAACATGTTAGGAACTGACTATATTGAACTAAAAAATTAATGTTTTGAATTTAAAAGCAACAAAGGATGAGAGAATGAGATTAAAAATCATATAGTTAGTGACTTTGTAAAAATTACTAATATAAAAGCGAATATTGTTTGAGCAAATAAAATGCCCATCTAAGTATGCTATACTAATTTGACAATGCTCATGCATTAACATATACCTATAAGCTACAATAATGTTAGTGAAATGTTTCACAAGTTCAACCAACTGTATTTTACGAAAATTACAGGGCATTGCAAAGAAAAAAAAAAGTGATATAAAAGGAAAATAGAAGTTAAAGCTGCAGTCGTGGCAGCAGCTGAAGCAGCAAAAGAAAAAGAAAACGACGATGAGGCAGCAAATAAAATAAAACAAATATAATGAGATTTTGTGCGGCAGCCAAACACAAGCATTGCATACTTATCAGCGCGGCCAAGGCACGAAGGACGCGCTCCAAAATGGCGGCTGCCGCTATCTTTTGTCCGTCTGCATGCGTGTGTGTGCGCGCACAACAACTAAATTTACTTTAGTTTTAACTATTTGCCCGGCACAAACGGCAGCAGCTGTAAATGTGCGCG
Source organism: Drosophila borborema (assembly GCA_030914335.1). Lineage (NCBI taxonomy): Eukaryota > Metazoa > Arthropoda > Insecta > Diptera > Drosophilidae > Drosophila > Drosophila borborema. The sequence continues at coordinate 667,319 of JAUESP010000052.1, forward strand.
AGTGTATGTATGTGTGTGTGTGTCTCTGCCTGTTGTTTGTAAATGTCAAATACTTAATGCCACACACAGACACCCATACACACACACACACACACACAGTGAGAGCGCTGCACATACTTATTTTCACTTTTCACCAGCACAAAGCACTCGCTCACAAAGGATATTATAAATTACATACTCTGTTATTTTCCTTTTTATTTTATTTTTTTTTCTCTACACTTTTTTGTTTCTGTTTTCTCTTTTTTGGACTTTTTTATTATTTTCAGTGCCATTGGCAGAAAGCAAAAAGAAAAAGTTTCGCTTTACTAAGTGTGTGTGTGTGTGTGTGTGTGTGTATGTTTATTTCTGTGTTATTATCTTTGCTTTTGTTGTTGGTGTTGTTGTTGCTTTAGACTAGTTTCAATTTGGTGTTATTGTAATTGCAGCAGTTTATGTTCTTTGCTATGCAAACTTAATTCCATTTCGCTATTTATGTGCTTGTGAAGCCAAGTGCTTATGTACTTGTTAAATATAAATATCCTATGCATACAGGGTGTCTACAAATTTTTTCCTGCAAGTGTTTGCATGTGTGTGTGTGTGTGTGTGTGTGTGTGTACATTGTTATGCAGGTCGTGCATTGATTTTGACTTTATTAAATCAAAATTGCTGCCTATTAGGCATTGTTGAACATTGAATTTTGCATAAACAGGGTGTTCATGGTGATCAGAAATAATTGGTGCATAATAATATAAACAAACAGGGTGCTGTCTTATGCATTCATAATAATTTTACTGTATATCTATTTGCATTCATTTAAATAATATCCATAACTTTATCTTATATAGAGGATGTTTATGCTAGTTTTATTTCTTATTTAATATTTATCATAGCTTAATCTATATAATAAACCACTCTTTTTTTCTCAGATTTATATAATATTAAAATCAGATTTATATAATATTAAAGATATAAATAATTCACATATAATTCCTGTTCAACATTTTTGCACCCCTAATAGAGTCCATATAAGTTGAGCATTAACTTCTCACAGCTGTTAAAAAATGTTACCCTTTTGGATTTCGAAATGTGCCTAGCTCATTAATCATTTAATCAGGCAGTCTATATGTCAGTCGAAAAAAAAAAAAACAATTTTGTACAATATTAATTCATTTTACTCTGCTTTAATATATCACATTTGACCATGCTCACATTCCAATCACAATTTCCCTTTCTTGTCAGCAACAACTGTGACACCCTGTTTATGGCAATCAAAGAAGCAGCAGCAACAAAAACAACAAGCTGTATGAGCAGGCTGGCAGCAGGCAGCATCAGCAACAACATCGTCAAGCACGAAAAAGTGGTCACCCCCCCTCACACACACACACACATACACACACACACAGCCAAAAGTCTGCACGTCTGGACGATTGGGATAAAGGGACGGACATTATTGCTGCTGCCAGCGTCGCCGTCGCTGCTGCTGGTGGCAGCGACTGTACCCAGCGTGTACAACGCAAACAACTCAACGAGAGGCTAACGCTGTGTACGTGCTTGTGAGAAAGAGGGAGATAGAGTGAGAGAGAAAGGCATACTTTGGAGAGAGCAGAGAGCAGCATTTAATATGTATAGATGTACATATGGCGGCATATGGCAACATTCCACGCGCTCACTCAACAGCACAAGCAGCGGCCGCAGCAGCAGCAGCAGCAGCTAGAGCAGCAGCTAGAGCAGCAGCATCAACAGCAGCAGAGGCTGCGCTGCCAGCAGCAACAGCAAAAGTTTGAAGTTTCTGTTGACGTTGGCAGGCAGTAAAATTTCATACATTTTGCAGCACCACCCCAGGAGCAAGAAGAAGCAGCAGCATACCGTGACCTCCCTTCTGCCCATTTCAGTAAATCTTTTTTGTTTTTGTTTTTTGTATTTTAGCAGGGTGGTTTGAGTGTGTGTGTGTGCAGCAGCAGCGACGCCGACTGCGACTGCGATGTTGCCGGGACTATAAAAATGGATTTTTATTATGCTGCTGCTGTTGCTGCTGCTGCGGCTTCTTCTTCTCTTTGTTGTTGATATCTCTGCGGGCAAAGGCAGAGATGCTGAAAACTTTCTCTCAGCGCGCGTATATAACAGTTAGCATTGAAAGCGCTTTGAGCTTTAAGCAAAAGTTTGACCAAGCTGTGGCAGAGCTTTACGAGTGCGTGTGAGCGAGATGGCGCTATTTAGAAAGTTGAATTTGACTAATAATTAAAGAAAAATACGGCATATAAATTGTCAACGAAATTTTAAAGCTATATGTGAGCAGAACGCAATTAGGAGACTGTCGAAAGAGAGCGAGAGAGAGAGAGAGAGAGGGATAGTGACTGTGATCAGAGAGAGGGGGGAGAGTACATATCTGAGATATAGAGAGCGGCCAAAAATAAATATCAAATTAATATTGCTGAGCAGTTTATATAAAACAAAAGAAAATATTTTTCTAATTAAATTTAAATTTATTTTAAATTTTAATTTCATTCATTCAATTTAAAAGCAGCAAAAAATAAACTCACTCAAAAAAGCTTTTAAGTACGAATTTAACTCAAAATCGAAAGCCGGCAGCAACAGTCTGCTTGTGTGGGTGTCTGTGTGTGTGTGTGTGTGTGCACTCAAATACACTCATACACACATACACTAATTGCTTTATATATAAGCAACTATGTAATAAAAGCAGGCACTGGCAGGAGCTTGGCAATGCCACCCCCAAAAACAGGACACAACTGGGATTAAGTCGATGCTGCGAGCAGCGCTGTCTCCTATACGTATCGCATCGGCTGCTGTACTTGTGTGTATGTATATAAAGAGATACAGCTGTGCGTGTGTATTTCGTATTATTTTGTTGTTGCTTTTGCCATTTTGTACATAAATCACAAGCAGCTAACTAACTGAGAGCTGAGAGCTGAGAGCTGCGCGTTTGCAGCTGCTGTTGCTGCTGCTGCGACGCCCGCTGCTGCTGCTGCCGTTGCTGTTGATGTTGCTGCTGCGACGCCTGCTGCTGCTGTTGATGCTGCGGTTGCTGCTTCTGCTACTGCGGCTGCTGCTTTTGCAGCTGTGTGTGTGTGCCGCCATTTGGAATTTTTCGAAATTGGGGTTCGCTACAACAAACGCAATTCGTAGTAGACGTTTAGGCGTCAACTAGTGCGCTTGGTGCTGCGCTTACACACGTAACCACGCTCAACGTCTGCCACGGCTATCAACTGTTTCTCCTACTGCTGCTACACAAACACACGCATACACACAGAGAGATACTCACACACATACAGAGACACACACACACACACACACACACACACTCACACACACAATCACTCACACTCACACGGGCAGGCAAAAATGAAAGAAAGCAAAATCAGAACAACGCCAGAGACAACGCGACACTCGACACTGGACCAAGCAAAAACTTCAAGCATTCAGACATAGTAGCTGCTTAAGCACAAAGAATACTACTACTCCACACACACACACAAACACACACACACTCCAATACTCCACAAAAAATTGCACGAAAAAAAAAATTTTTAATTATGCACTTTAATACCGACTGCTACACAAATATTTTTAGCAAAAACAAGCAAGCTGAGAAAACTACTCATAACTAATTGATAATCCACCAAAAGTGAAACCCTGTGTTTTTTAATAATTATAAATTAATAAATAAAAAAAAAGTGTTAACCTATCACAATCACTCAATAAAGCTTAAAGCGATTCTAACAAATGCAAGAGTCAGCCTCTTCATTTTCGTAAAAAAAAAAGCTGAAACAAAATAATATGAAATAGAAAAACTTAACGAACGTTTCGTTGAAAAAGTGCGCGTCGTAACGCCAATTGGGTATGTACTTGATGTTGTAATGGAATATACTACGTCTACTACTATATGTCTGTCAAATTTGTCATTTGGTGTTGTCATTGATGTTGTTGTTGTTATTGCTGTAAATATACAAATAAATAAATGATTACTAAAAAAAAATAAAAATTAATGACAAGCTTAGAAAGTGAGTACAAATTGTTATTAATAATTTATTAATATTATGAAATAAGTTAGGGTATATATATTTTGCAAGTCATAATCATAATCTGTGTTGAATGAGATTTTTTTTATTTAAATATAATAATGTATTAAAAATATAATAAGATTTTTGCTATATTTTTATTTGATTTCTTATATTTGGTATATTTTTTGTAAATATAAATATGTATATAAATATATGCTAACACAATGTATAATCCATAATGCAAAGGAGTATACTCAAAAAATAAATATTTGGAATTTTATATTTATTTCTGAAATTGTATTTTATTATTATGCATTTTTTGTACTATAATCACAACAAAAATTAATTTGTCTTCAATTCTAAAAAAAAGATGCATTTATATATTGTTTAAATTTATTATATTTTGATTCAATTTTAATTATTTTTATATTTTATAAAAAATTGATTTTGTAATATATTAAATTGTATTATATATTAATACATCAATAATCAGTTACTTTATTAACGTTTATCATTTATATATTAATTAATTGTATTGTCTTATATATAATTTTCTAATATTATTTTATTGTAATATATATATTATATAATATTTTATTGTATATTATGTATATAATGAATAATAATCTGATTATTCATTCAATCAATCCATTTAAAAACTTGAAGAGTTCTTGAACTCTTTTCTTGTACTTTTCTTTTGCTGATTAAACTTGGCTGCTTGTATTGATCGCCTAATTAAACCTGCACAAAAAATATAATGAAATTCATTTGTAATATGTATATAACAAAAATCCATAAATATTCAGTGCACTTGAAGTTCAAAGTTATTCTAAATGTATCTGAAATTGTACAAGAAAAAAAATCTCATTTAATTATACTTTCATTGTGCCCTCACTTTAGCATCTATGCCTTAAGAACTGAAGAAATTCTCACAAAACAGTTAAAAAAAAAGTTTTCAAACTAAACCAATTAAGAAAGCTAATTAAAGGAGAACATAATGATGTGATACATAAAGCTAAAGCCCTTTGAAAGCGCTCGAGGGAATACGAAAATTTCACAAACAATATCGACTAATAAATAAGTTAGAGACTTGCCTTTGGGCCTGCTTGAGCTACCAAAAGTTGTGTATGTGTGTGTTACTACTACAACTATAAAGTCACACACCCACTCACACACACACACACACACACACAGAGATATTCTCTCTGGACAGCATCGGCTTCGCTTAGCACTGTATTTGTGTCCGCGTCCGTGTCCGTGTCCTTGTTTGTGTCCATTTGCCTGTGTATTGCTTGATGGTGGGTGCTGTCGTAAAATCGAGTTCATCGTGAATTCGAAACGAGTGAACGCTGCGAACTCTGCGATTCTCAAGCACAGACAAAGCAGCAGAAGCTGAAGCTGAAGCAGGAGCAGCAGCCGGAGCGAGGCGAGCGTCATGCGTCGTACGCGATGTCAAAGACCGCACCCAAAAATACTCGTAAATTCTTTTTCTTTTCCCTCGTTTTCGCTCATCCTTTTTATTTTTTGCGCCGAGGCTGGTTCTGATGAGGTGTTCCATGGATGCTGTTAGATGATTTGTGGAAGCAGCTTTGCGCTATGCACGTGTGTGTATGTGTGTGTGTGTGTGCATATGCAAGCATTAATGGCAGGTTGTTGGCATTGCTGTTGTCCTTGTTGGCATTGTTGTTGCTGTTGTTGTTGTTAGGTGCGCGCGAGGAAATGACATTTTTATGCTGCTCGTTTGTCCTTACCCAAGCCTGACTGTACGGTGTGCAAGTTTTTTGTATAAAAAAGATGAAACTCAACTACGTGCTTTGCATTAAAAGTAAACTCATACTCTCTCTTTCGCTCATTCTCGATCTCGCTCTCTCTCTCCCTATCTCTCTATCTCTATCTCTATCTCTTACGCTTGGCTGGCGTTAAAAATTTGTTGGCTGCTCTTTTTATTTACTTTTCTTTTACGTACTTTTGTTCTTCTACTTGAACTTTGTTCACGTCGTCTGCAGGCAGCTTAATTTTTGTTTCGCAAGTGATGAAGCCATTTGCTTTGAAGTCAGTTTTTAAACCAGCAAACTTTTTGCCCAACAGCCAAATTGAGTTTGGTTCTTAAAGCTGCAAAGTTTTGTAGGTGTAAATTACATTTGGAATTTGGATTTTTTTTTTATAAAAGTTATGAGACGAGCTAAGCATGTAAAGATTTTAAATGAGATAAGACTTAAAATGGATTCTAATCAGAGTTTGATAAATTACTTAAGGCAAAAAATTTAAATGCGAAGTGAAAGGTTTTTATATTGATTTTTTCGAATTGTATATAAATAACAAGACGGATTATTTACTTAATTAATTATCTGTTATTAAACATCAGCCTTACATAATCTCAAGCTACCTATACGATTTTATAGGATTGCTTATTAATACATGAATGCAATTTACCTTTCATATGTAACTATGTTTCATATGTAACTAGATTATATTATTCTATAAATTATCGAGAATATTTTGTATTATCTATAGATAATCCTATGTCCATGAGCTTCACAGATCGTTCAGTTACCTGAATGCTAAAAATTCTTTTCTTTTGTTATTCTACAAATTATCGAGAATCCCACGAGCTGCGTAGATCGTCCAGGTACCTAAATAATAAAAATTTAATTTCAATATTGAATTTTGAATACAATATAAATATAGTTCAAATTTTCTATCAACTTTCACTGAATTTTGTGCATAGCCATAATAAATACATTTTGAGAATAAAAATATATTTCATATTATTTTCTCACTTTTCAATGCTCTACTTATACTTAAAAAAAAGCTTTTGAATCAAGGCTAATGGATGAGTGGCCAATTTAATATATTTATATGGGTGTACTGCTTAATGAACCTCATGATTTTTCGTTAGTCAAGGCTAATCGAGGTTTTAGTCTAGTCTAATCTAGTTCATTGTTTTATCATAATAATATAGAGCTCTAAGATTTATATCTATCTAAAATTTACCATATAATTTATTCATTAGTATCGAACTTATTCACCTTTATAAGGTCATCTCGACTATCAACAATTTCAAGTACAAAAATTTCTTTCTGCTTGCTGCATATTCAACAGCATATTAAACAAGCAGCAGCCGCCAACTCAGCTGTTAAGGGTGAATAGGAAAATGTATAAAACAAAAAGGAAAAAAATAGAAGAGGTGTTACGACCTCTAACACTTTCATCTTCCTTGCGTGCAAACAAACTGTCGCTCGTTGTCCTTTCCCTTGCTTAAGTTAGCTATCTCACTCTCTCGCTCTCTCTCTCTCTCTCTCTCTCTCTCTCTCTCTCTCTCTGTCTTTCTCTGCCACTTTATTGCCATCTTCCTCTCTAGTTAAGTCTGTGGCAATATGGCGAAGCGTGGAAACCATTGACATTAAAATCATGTTTAAGTGCTCATATGACAGCAATGCGACTGCAGAGCAACAACAGCGACAACGACAATGACAACGACAACGACGACTACAACAACTACAACAACAGCTAATTGCCAGCCATTGAGACAGTTTTGCATTGGGGGGATATATGAGTGCAAGAGCCAGACTATGAACAGGACACCATTTGCATGTCTGTGTAAGCGTGTGTGTGTGTGTGTGTGTGTGTGTATGTCACATGAGAGCAGGCATACAAATTTCTATGCCACGGCAGCAGCCAGCAAAAACAAAAAAGCTTGAGTAGCATAAGTGCACTGAAAAAAATAATAATAGAAACTAAACAACTTTTAGAGATGTGTGCACCAAATGGTAGAGTCTACTATAACAAAGATATAAGGCAAAATATTTAGGTTTTGAATAGCTAATAGCAATAGCCATTAAATATATAAATAAATACATACAATATACTGATTATCTATAGTAGAATTTAAAAAATATTTTGAGAAATAGTTTGCATTAACAGATTTATGAAAGTGATCAGAAAACAAGCCGATTCATAGATTCCATAATAGTTTAATATCTGAGAGTTATTTGCTTAGCATATTAAAATAAACAAGTTTTAATTTATATTGTAACAATATAATAATATATATATTTTAACATCTTTGCAGTATTACTTACATACACATTAATATATATATTAATATGTTCAATAATATATAATATTTGTAATAATATATATACAAAATTCTTCAATTTTACTAAATTTTTTTTAAAATATGTAATTTACAAAACTTCTTTTAACCTATCTCATTTGAATGAGGAATTATTATAAATTTTTTTTCTTTTTCAAACAAAAAATTGGATTTGTTTTTTAAAGTTAGTTTTTAATTTTATCACTTAAAATTTGTTTGAAAATTAGTATTTTTCTATTTTAAAACTTTATAAAACAAATCAATAAATTAATACAATCCCCCATAAAACTGAATTTATAAAAATTTTTGATTTTATAAATTTTTTCTTTTCTATTATACCAAAGGTGCTTCTTTTCGCCTTTAAATATAATTTATTTACCATCAACCTACCAGTTTTTTCTCGCAGCGCATAGCTGCTATTGTGGCTTTTGCATACGATTGGCCTGCCGTTGACAGGCAGCTTAATATTATGATGTGGCATGCCATTTGCCCAGTCGAGAATACTTTCAGCTCGAAATATGAGAGATGCATATTATTTTTATCCGCTCACAGAAAGTCTTGGTGTATGTGTGTGTGTGTGTGAGTGCGAGTGCATGTTCATTGAAGCATCAGGCATTTGACAATCGATAAAAAGACGACAGACATGAGAATTTTAAATAGCAACAGCTAAAATCAATAAGAGCGCCGTGTGAGCAGCCTCAGCTGTTTTTTCCTTTGCTTTGCCTTCCCTTTGGCATGAGCCAAGACCAAGTTGACAGCTGCTGAGCTGATGCAATTTTCATGAAACGCTGCCTGGCATTTTTCCATTGTTATTTTGCCTTTTCGGGCGCCAATTTGCTATAGGAAAATGGAAAATCTGCCTGCAAATGTGTGTCACGGGCCACGCTGCCAAGCTGCACTCGTCCTTTAGAGGCCTCGGCATAGACAATTGGCAGTTGTTGTCAGTTGCTGGCTGGCTGCTTCAATCAGCTGCTGTCGCCCTTTGACAACAATGGGCATTATGCACTTTTGTTTTGTCTATTGCTGTTCAGCTACTCGTCTCCCCACACATACATGACTTTTTCACTGCACTTTAAAGATGCACATGCATGTATGTGTGTGTTTGATATTGAGCGATACATAACAGTTGCTGTCTTTAATTTCATTTCGGTTATTGGTTGATTCATTTATAAGAGAATGAAATGCTTTACAAATATACAAAATTTTTTTATTTATTTATTATCATATTTTTGATGTACTATAAAAATAAAAAATATTGAATTTTACAAAATTCTACTAACAAATAAAAAAAAAAATATATATATATAAAAAATTAAATTTAAAAAAATTCCTCAGTTTTAAAATTTTGTAAATAAATAAACAAAATTATTTATATGAAAAAATTAAGAAAATTAAAAAATAATAATTAAACAAATAATTATATGAAAAAAGAAAATTTTAAAAAATTCCTCAGTTTTAAAGTTATGTAAATAAATAAGCAAAATTTTTTACATGAAAAAATTGAATATATTTTTCGATTTACATAATTTTTTTTACAACATTAAATTAATATAAATAAATATTTAATAAATAAAATTTGTAAGAAAAAGAACTATGTATAAAAAAATTATTTTTAGTTTTTTAAATATTATTAGAAGTGTCAAACATGTACATTTTTTAAATAAATAACTTAGAAAAAATATATAATTATAAATAGTTATTTATTTTATTTTATACATATGTACACATATGTATATCCTTTGGAATCATCAAAACAACCATATTAAATTATATTCAATAGGACCAAAAATATATAAAATAATTCTATAAAATAGATAACGATTTCCGTTGTTCGTTTTGACTATATAAAAGTCCAATATAATTCATTTTTATAAATATATATAATATAAAAAAATAAATAAATAAATCAAAAGCTATATTTTTTTTTTTTTGCAAGAAAGATTGCTGAGTTTTTTTGTAAATAAAATCAATAATGCTTAAAAAATAAACTCATCAAACACATGCCAGCAAAAGTTAACCCTTTTTTTCTATAAACTTATATGACAATTATGTTTATCTACAGCAAAGAATCAGCATAAATACTTCAAGAAACAGCAAAGGCGATATAACAAAAAATTATAATAAAATATATTATGACTGTGGCAGTTGACGAAACCATCAGGATCTTAAGTTCTGTGGATGACGTGCACCTTTTGATGCATTGTTGTTGACTTACCGTTAGTGCAGTTCAGCTGCTGCTCGTCGGGCAGGACGAAAGGGGGTGTCGAGGGATAAATCAGAGTTCCATTGATAAAAACGCGCGCGCATAAACAGGATATAAAAATGCATTTGCAACGCCGTAAACGCCAGCGACAATAAAGGAACATACACACACACACACACAAGCACACAATCATAAAATCAGCAAGGATAACAATAACAAGGAGCAGCGGGCGCTCTCGTTGCGTATGTCCTAAGCCAATGCACGTTTGAATGAAATTCTCTTCTTTTTTTTTGGCAGGCAGGCAGGCAAGCCGTCGGCAGCTGGCTGGCAGGATAACCCACAGCCAAAGTCAATGTACCAAAAACCGGATTTCGGATTTCGCTCAGAGCGAGGGAGAGCGCATAGCTGTGGTTGTTGTTGTTGTTGTTGCTGCTGATCCTGTTACCGTGCGCTGTTAGCAACCCCTAAAAGGTGGGATCACGACTACTTAAGGCTCTGCCCGGATCGAGAGTTTTGTAGCGTTGCGCGTTCAACAACTCGAGCAGTACGATCGCGGCATTGGCAAGGATCACAACTCACAGCGAGCCAACTCATAAGGATCACACTTTGGCCCCCAAAATACGTCAATTGTGCCAAAAAACAACAAAAAAAGTTTCCAAGTGCTGCAAACCGGTTGTGGTTTGGGTCAGTGGATTCGCTGGGCTCCTTGTGCCCAAACAGTTGTGCGTTAATTGCGAAGGACATTCGCCTTTTGCGTGTTTATGTGCGCGTACCGATTCGGATCCCGTTCCCGATCGTCGTCAGCTGTGTCTTGCATCTCATTACGCAAGTTCCGGTTTTTGCGTCAATTGTCCTGCGCTCAGCATGCGGGACTCGTTGTGTGTGATGTCGTTTGGTACGTTTTTCTCCTGGTATCCACTGTAGGCCTATATGAATTTTGACCATAAGGCACGCGGTGAATGCCAAGAGCGAACGAAACTCTACAAAAAAAAATCTAACAAGCGACGTCAAAATATAAGTGAAATCATGATTATGAATATTACGTAACAATATGAAAATGGATTCTATGAAAGTGCGTATCGGTGATTTATAGAATATGAGAAGCGTATATTTGGAATTTTATGTTTGAATATCTTTAATATCAGGTATATAGTTGTAAAAAAAAAAAACATAAATATTTGCATATTGAAAATGTTTATTAAATCGTTAAATCGTAAATTTCAAAAGTAAAGAAAAGAATAATTAAGTTAAATATATATTTCGTTTATATATTTCGTTGAAGTATATAAATAATCATATTTGAAATATGGAGAACAAGATGGAAATAATATAATATAGCATTATGAAGCAAATAATAATAATATTTAAATAAAAAATGCAGCAACATCTGTGATTTAAGAGGAGAGAGAGAGAGAGAGCGAGAGTGAAGAAACAGACGCAAGGAGAAAAGGCCAAAAAGAAAAAGATTGGAACATACTTTTAAATAGATATATGTAGCTATAAGATGGGAATATTTAAAAAATATATAGAATAATATTTGCAAAAAATTAATTTATGTAAAGAAGGATGGATAAAAAGATGGATTTTGATAAATAGAAAAAGAAATATGGATATTCATCAATAGATAGATGTATATGTATATACATACTCAGATTTGCAACAATTTATACAATTAATGCACATGAATAAATACAATTTATTGGTTGTAAAATCATAGATAAATGAAATATATCAAATTTATTTTGGCTCAAATCTGTTCATTCATATTAAAAATCAATTTTAAACTGAAGTGAGATTTTGAATTAATATAAAAAAGTGAAAAAAAAAAACATATTAAATAATATCTGCTCAAAATGATGTTGAACATTTGAGTTAACAAAGATATAATTTGCATAAAAGTCTATAATTTTGAAAGCTTATGATAATAACACACTGAATTGAAACAAATTACCCGAGTTTCAAACACAATTTGCCATTCTCACGTCGTCTGCATTGAGGCATGGAACAACGACACTGAAAAATCTCAACTTGCAAGCACTTAATCAGGTAAAAGAAAGACAATTTTATATACATATAAAATAACTAAAATATGCCAATAAGCTGTAACAAGCTGTGGATGAAGTGGAGGAAGAAGATTATAATTTCTTTTAGCGGAAATTAATTTAACGTCAACTACAAACAAAGCTTTTGCGCAAATATGCATTAGCAGGAGCTTAGTGCAGCTGCCTGGGAGGGGCATAACGCAGCATAAGATGGTAGATAAGGATGTGTGCGAAGCCAGAGGAAGCGGAAATGCGCCACCTTACAGTGTTATATATATATATATATATATATAGAGAGAGAGAGAGAGAAGGAGGAGCGAGAGAGAGAAAGACAGCTAGATAAGTTGACAAAAGAAAATTGTTGATGCTCGCCTATAATAAAAACGAAGGTAAGGCGGCTCGACTTGCTAGAAAAATTGCAATAAACGACGTATTTGACATTTAAGTCTAGTAAAAAGAGCAAAAAAATGAGATAGAAAATTGGCTAGAATTTAATATAAAAATATTTTAACAAGGCTGTCGGAGGCAGAAAGTATATGTAAAATCTCAAAAATCTCCGTGCTTATAAAATGCATGTAAATATGCAGCAAACAGAATAGAGGCTGACAGTAAAGAAAATGTGTAATATAGACCAGAAAATATCCTGTAATAAAAACAGGTTTTAACAAAATTTCAAATAAAAGTTGGAGCTAAAAAAATTAAAAAAAAAAAATAAAATATTTTAATATATATATATATGTATATATATAAAACAAATAAAAAAAATATAACAGTAGCAAAAAAAAAAAAGGCAGAAAAAAATAAAAAATCGGAAAAAACTAAAAAAAATTAAAATAAAAGAATAAATCAGATTTTAATGCATTTATAAATGCTCTTAATCAAAATTAAAAGCTAAAACTAAAAAAAAAATATAACAAAAATAAAAATAAAAATAATAAATAAATAAATAGGACAGAAAACTATTCAATAGAAAAGATTCAGATGTTGATGCATATTAAAGATAAATTAAAAAAATTATTTAATTGATTAACTGAGTAGTTATATTAGTATCTATTTCTGCTTAAAGATATCAAATTTAGCATTAACTGCTTATATTATATCTTTAAATAGAATTTAATAATATTTAATAGTCTTTTGCACTTTTAACATATCAACTACCCCATATCAACTACCCATACCAGGGTATCTTAAGTGCAAAAAATAATGTGCATGCATATCAGTGAGAAGTGCTGGGATTTAGATGCGACACATGAGCCCAACAGGCGTGCCCTAAAGTGTGGGCGTAACTGGGCGTAGCTAGGCGACAGCTTTAGTTTAGCCAAACTCTAACAAAGCAGCATTGCAGCTGAGCACATATGCAGATAGATAGAAAAGATTGTGTGTGCGTGCGTGTGTGTGTGTGTGCATGCAAGTGTGTACACACCCTTGCAAATTTGTTCACTTCTGTTTCGTTTCGTTTGGAATTTTCTATTTAGTTTTTTTTTTGCGCTTTTCTACGCGCTTCTCAAAGCGCTCGAGGCTGCCGCCGACTGCTTTGGCATGCAAATTTGTTTGCATGAAAATGAAGGCAGTTGCCCAGGCAAGGCACCGAGCGACTCGTACCTCTATACTAAATACATGCATATATGCAAACACTCACACACACATACATGTATACACACATGGGAGATTGTTGCGTATGCGTGGCGTTTTGCATACTCATAAAAATGACTGCGTGGGGGGCTTCCTCTTTTTTTTGGTTTTGTTTGATTGTTTTATTTTTTTTTTTTTAATTTTTTATTAAAGCACCTCAAGGCAAGCACATGCAATATATGTCGTGCCACAGGGTGACTCACTTTGTATTTTGGCAGCAACAAGCACAAAAACTTAATAACAGTTCAATGCAGATTACTGGGTAATAGTTTGTGGGCCGGCCATGAGCACTGCGTTTGCCAACATTGTTTGCCTTTTTCTTATGCAAATTTCAATTTCAACTTCCACTCATTCTGCCCCGTTGCTTTGAAGTGCCTGTGGTTGCCACATACTTTGGTCTGCATACTTGTGTATGTGTGTGTGTGTGTGTGTGTGTGTGTGGTTACTGTCAGGCAGCAACAACATTTTGATTGCCATTTGCATAAGCAGTTCAATGCAATTGCATGTGGTTTCGCCAGCCTTTCAACATGCTTTAGCAGCAGTGCAAAAAATACAACCCAAACAGTTTCCCATCCAAGCATATGTGTATGCCTAGTTATGTACACACACACACACACAGAGAGAGAGACATACTATATGGACACATATGTACTCAGATATATATAGATGGCTATATTCATAGAGTTGCTGCCGTTTATATAGCTATTGCCATTTATGAATGCGGTCGTTATTCTGGCGAGGTCATTCGATTTGCTCATGCATGAAAATGTTCGCATTGCTCTCATAAAAGCGGAAATTGAAACTATATAAATCTTATACAAACATAATCACACAGATACACAAACACACACACACACACAGATACTCATGCAGATACACATACGCATTCAACTGGCAATAGGATATTGCATTTTGAGCTGCTGCTGACAGTTGCAGGACATCAAAATGTTGCAAACCAAAACGACAAATGAAAAAAAAAAAAAATAAATAAATTTCTTATTATGCATTTTAACACAATCAAACATGCTAATCAATTAGTATTCAGCACTGAAAGCAATATTAATAACATACCCCAAAATTTCATTAAGTTCAGAGCAAAATATTTGTGTAAATTCCAAACGCCGCAGGCAGCTCGAAAGCAATTAATAATTATTAATTTGTGATTTGAGCAAGAGCTTTTTGTTATTGATTTGCTTATTTGATTTTAATTGAAAGAGAACAAAGATGAACATAAAATGTGAGCAGCAGAGAAGTCGCAAGCAAATGGCAGAGAATGTACAAGTTTTAATCGTATTTGAGTAGATGCCTTATAGACTGATTTATTAGATTTAGTTAAAATATGCGGCAGCAAAATATATAAATAAAATTAAAAATCTAAACAAAAATTATTACTAATTTGAAATGCAAAAATTTATTTTGTAATTAGTTACATACATCAGTAAAGTAAAAAAAGCTTTTTCAAACTATTATATTAATTAGTCAAATTTAAATTAATAAAACAAAAAAAAAAAAAAAAAATCTTTACAAAATAATAAATATATAAGTTTTTTATGAAGAAACAAAATTTTTTTTTTTTTTTATTTTTATTTATTTAGATCTAGCTTATAAATATTAATCATATGCTAGCGTTTTTTTTTTTACAACAAATTTTTATTTAATTCATTTTCAAATTATTTTCTAGGAACTTAAAAGGAAAATACATTTTTCTAAATATTTAAAGAAAAAAGCTTTATTTAATAAATTCAATTTTTTTTATTACTTCTTATTTTCACTTCATATTCAACAAATTTAATACATTTTAATTTTTGCTTGAGATATTTATCATAATAAATTTGTTCATTGCTTCCTTTTTGTGTAATATTCTGCTATGAATCTTATTATTAATCCAATTATAAATTATGCAAATAAATATATTGAAGGTCTACCAAAAAAATGACTGTGGAAATATATTCTCACTATCGAACGCTTGCTCCCTTAAAATTCAAGTTGATTTTATATTAAGTTCGAAAAATCAGATACAAAAAAAAAATACAAAATAAATAGTTTTAACCTTTAACATTATTATAGATATCAACAGTTACATCCACCTTCTGATATGTACAGGAATTAAAGTGCACACTGATGCCCAATTCAATGTACTCAATGGCAATTTGTGCGAAACTAAGTGCGTAAGCAATCTTTTTAAGTGATAAGACGGAGATTGGCTGAAATGCTGTGCTAAGCAAAAGGGACTTGGCTGGCATTAAGAATAAACACGTACATAAATCCCACTGAATGTGATGAACACGAGCATTTTGTTAGCGCCATTTCCCATTTTCCATTTGCGCCATAATAAATCTGTGCATGCAATGAAATGTAACACGAGATATTGAATTCGAGGCTGTAGCAGAGACCATGGGGCCACGACTCGAACAGGCCACGAACCATGGGGCAAAAGGGGCACGGGACACAGTATCGGGGTTAGGCCAAACCAGGCCACTGTTTGGTGTGTGATAAAGAAAAGTGGCAGCAAATGCGGAAGAATAATGCGACAGCACGAACAAGAGACGGCCAGACCAAGGCAGGGGGCATGGTTACACGGCTACAGATGCCAAAGCGGGTGCATTACAATGGCAACAAAAAAATGTATATATATATATAGGCTGACAGAGAACGATATAGAGTGAGATAGAGTGAAAGAAGTGTATAGCGATAACGGGAGTGCGGGGCATACGTACGTACATACAATTGAGACAATGCAACGCCCGCAACACGGAACAAGAACAATTGCAATGCGGCAACTAATATTTTATGCGTAAGGACAACACAGCAGCGAGAGTCGTAACATGAGTTGTGTGAATATTAAAAAAGTTGTGAAAAACGAGAAAAGCAGCGGCAAAGAGAACGAAATGAAATATGCATACAACTGAATGTAATTGAATATTAAATTATTCGATGAGCTAGTATGAATGTTCTACTCAGAAAGTTAAAGAGTAAGTAAAAAAGTAGCCAAAAATGAGAAAACGATAAACGAGCAAAGATTCTTAGGTCTGTTAAAATAGCATTCTCTTAAGACTGCATATATCTATACTTAATTATAATGGCTTTTCTATCACTCAGGTTAAGATATTCTAATAACTTATAGCAGCTGCAGTGGCTTGTTATAAGTACAAGAAATATATAGTAATTTATATATATATATAAAAGATACTATTAAAAATAAAATACAAATGAAATAAATAAATAGCTATAATTATAATAGCCACAATTTTTTTAAATTATTTATTTATTTTTCTAAGTATAAGTATAATATAATAATCTTCATATATAGAAAAGTGACTATTAACAAAAAATAAAATAAAATAAATAAATAACATTAATAATAATAGCACAAATTTCTATATATATTTCCACAATCACAGTCAAACAATATAAAGCAACTCATCCGTCTTCCACAAAACATTGCCATTACGAACACAAAGTGCATCGTAACTCCATTTCAAATAATGTTTAACCAGAATAAGTCTATGGCAAATGCAAGGCGAAAGCATTCTACTTAAGCAACGTCACGGGCTAGTTTTACATATCTTATGGCTCGCCTGCGTCTTCAATGCTGTTACGCATTTTCTCTTAACATGCTTGTGCAGTTTTCCATTAAGGGAATTAGTGGAAGAGGAAGATGCAGAAGAAAAAGAAGCAACAACAACAACAACAACGCAGAGCAAAGCGCAGCGAGCGTACGTACACTTATAAGCAAGACTGTAAGTAAGTATATGTGCGGGTCTACAAGGAGCATTTGCTGATTTATAGAAGGTGACAGATGTGGACACCGAATGATAACAAGCTTTGTTGCTGCTGCAGTTGCTTCCTCTTTCTGTATTCTCTTCTTCTTCTTCTTCATCGTTTTTGTTACTTCTTCTTTTACTTTGGAGTCTCGCTCAGTCTCTAGTGAGCATGTTATCAAATGTTGTTACTGGAAAAAAATTTCGTTTGGTTTGTTTGGTGCCGGAGATTTTGCCCGCTTTCACAATTGCCCCGTCTGTCGGTCGCTTCTTGCAACAGCTGCAGCTGATGTGCATGAAAAGTGGTTTTTCGTAGCTAGAAAAACGTTGCCAGCGCCACCAAACCGACCAGACCAACCTCTAGCCTCCAAAAGGCAAAAAAAAAAAAAAAAAAAAATTAAATGAAAAGGGCATGGAAAATTCGTCGCTGCGCCATAAATTAAAGTGTTGTCGGCGTCTCCATACCACATGTGGCATGTGGGCAAAAGTTCACACCAAATTTATTATATATATAGTAATACATTTATATTTGATATATAAGAGAAAACATTTCACGGCGACTTAAAGTTTAGCTGGGGAATCTGTGTGGCTATAAACTGCAGCTGGCTTAAATAAGGGGAATAAATATTTCTGGATTAATTTAATCAAATTTAAAATCAATTCTATATCCTTAAAATATATTTTTATGCATCAATAAATTACATCATAAATAAAATAAAACAAGAAGGCTCTAGTCAAGACTGCTCGCATACCAAATTCCCTGAGCCCTGCAGGAAAAAGCTAATACTCTTCAAGAATATATATACTTTATGGGTTCGGCGACGTCTCCTCCTGCTGTGCATATACCCTACATTTTCTCAAAGCCACTATACCCTGAATTCCCATTTTCAATGTATTGAGTCCTATTGCTGCTAATATTCATACATCATATCTACATCATATCATCATATCACATCTGTATGTCTTGTTATATACTTTTCTGTACTTTTTGCTATAAATTGCACCATATGTGTTGCTATAATTCCCTTCAGATGCATTTTGGTAAGTTCTGCTAAACATCTTGCTATAAGTTTTGGTATACATGTTGCTATAGTTTCTCCTAAAAGTGTTTCTATAATTCTGCCTTTGTATATGTTCCACTATATATATATATATATATATATATATATATAGTTTGCTACAAGTCTTGTTATATATTTTACCAAAAATTTAGTTACATATCTTTCTAGGCATTTTGTCATATTACTTACTATAAATCTTGCTATAAATGTTTTTAATTGGGTTTAATTTCGTTTTTCTCTATGCTCTGCTTTAGGGCTATACGTTTTGCTCTAAAGTTTTGATTCGCTATATATTGTCTGACTTTTTGCTATAAAATTCTTCTTCAATTTCGTGTTGCTATATGCCCTACATGAAGGATATTCTTCTTGTCTTCAAGCTTTCATTTTTTATCCCTATCTTAAGAGCTGTTGTCCCATAAAGTTTTCTTTTCTTAATGTACGACTGTCCTTAAACAATTCTTGTTAATTTGCATATTTTTATACCAACATCAAACTGCCATAATTAGATGTCCAGACATAGATAATCTATATGCTTGCATTGTCTGTAACTTCATAAGCTGAAGTAGCATCTTTTTGTCTCACTTCGCCTACAAACAAAATTATTTGTATAACTAGATTTTTTTTGGATTTTATTTTAGAACACACATTTACACCAGCCCAATTTAAATTTAAACAAAGTTTACACTGAAAAGATAAATATAAAAGTTATATACAAGTTTTGTTGTTATTGTGCTTACAACTATCATCCATTTGCCATTTGTATGCATATTTTCCAATCAATTTGACGAGCTTGAAGTATTGCAAAATTGCATTGGAAAACTTTTTTAGCCTAGCAGCAAAAAAAAAAAAAAAAAAAATAAAATAAATATATATATATATATATATATATATATACAAAATCGCCAGCAACAAAGTGCAACTAAAATGAAAACTAACAAAAGGCCAGAGCAACAGGCAAAAACAAAAGCTGTGTGAAAAGTTTTATTTTGTTCTTTATGGAAAATGCATTTGACAGAAAAATGCAACACAATTTTCAATTATATTAATTGGCTTTTGAAAACACGCAAAAACATTGTGAAAATCATTTAATTGAATTAAAAGGCAAGCGCCACAAACATAAAAAGTGAAACTAACGAAAAATGCTTCAAATATAACTTTTATATATTTCATTTTAGTTTTCATATATTGTTGTTGTTTTTTGTAAATTTTCAATGGTGAAAAACACAAAAAGAAATTTAAATTACCTCAATTAAATTTTGGTGCGGCCTAATGAGCCCGATAGCGTATTACAAACGCCTTTGGGCCGAGCTGTTCGTGTTTTTACACACGATAAAAAGTAAGGGATGGGAGTGAGGCAGGGGGAGCAATAATAGCAAAAGCTAAAATGGAACTGAAACGAAACGTAACGTAACGAAAGCAAATGAAAGCGTAGCTCGACTAAAAATTGCGAACGTTGCAGTTCAGAACCGGGCCCAGACCCGGACACTGACACGGACCCGGACCCGGACACGGACATGGACACGGACATGAACACGGACAGGGACATGGACACGGATTCAGCTGCAGATCCCGGGCAGCCATGTTGATTTCATTTCATTTAGCAGACCGTCGAATATTTGTTGTTGTTCTGAAATTTTCATTTTGTCTTTGTCTCTTTGTGACTGCTTCTGCGTGTGTGTCTTTCTGTGTGTGAGTGTGTGTGTGTGTGTGTGTGTGTGTGTGTGTGTGACCGTTGCCTGGCTACGCCAACGCGAAAACATTTCGCGCAATGGCCGCCATCGCGTTTTCCAATGGCGTCTGGCTGGCCATTAGTATAATACAACAACAACAACACTGACAGAAGCAAAAGAGGAAACAAACAACATTCGCATCAAGCAGCCATTAAATATACTCTATAAGCCGAGCTGACAGCACAGCTTAAGCTTTGATATATCAATTATTCCTAGCGAGCTTTCACTATATGTTAAAGTGAATGATACCAAAAGGGAAGAAAAGCTAAAAACTTGTATTGTTGTTGAGCTTGAATCGTTAACTAAATGAAATGCCATAGAAACTTATCAAAATCCTGCGAGAATCGTTATCAATTTACATTTTCAAGCGTAACTTAGACTCAAGAAAATCAGATCTATGCTGGTAGAGTACATGAATACAGCATATACAGAACAAATGGATATACAGAAATGTATATGCTAACAATAGACTAATGAAAAGTAAATCAAACTTTACGCTTTTACCTAACATCACGTTAAGTTTGACAAATAATAAAACATAAACAATAAAATATAGAAAGTTGTCTCAAGAAGCAATTTAATTACATATCTTAACTAACATGAGTTTATGTATAATATTAAGCTTAGCGCTTAAATAATAAAAGACAAAGCAGAAAATTTTATTTTTGACAATTTCCTTAGCTAACATGAGGTTAAATTTGAATCGAACCTCAATAAATTGACAAATGAGCTGAATGGCAGAAACTTGTTATAATATTATCAATTATTATTAATTATTATTAAGTTAAGTACTACATAAGTATCTGCTAAAAAATGCATATTATATTTATAAATTTATATTTACATTTATATTTATATTATTATATTTATATTATTTATATTTATATTATCATTAGAAATATTATATTGCATATCATAATGCCAAATAGCTGTTTACTGCCTACATAAGCATCAACTTAGATATTCACATAAGAGCTATTTGTTCCGTTTTCCTCATGACAAACTCCATGTCAAAGTTACAAGGACTTGTTCAATAATAGCGCAACCGCACGTACGTAGTGAACGCAGCTAAACGTGTTTGGTGAGTTTTTGGCCTAGACCTGGTCAAAAGGTGGATAGATAGATGGTTGTTGTACGCTTGGGAGAACGTGCACTGAACTGTAGCCAAGACAACAAACAGCAGTTGGCCAAGTTTCAATGATGTTGCCTTTGTTGTTGTTGTTGTTGTTGTTGTTGTTGTTGTTGTTGTTGTTGTTGCTTAACGACAAATCGAAAATAACAACAGGCCAACAGGCAAACATCAAATATGGCGGCAGCACTCAGCAGCGCCGCACACCAGGGATAAGTGCGAGAGCGAGAGAGTGAGACAGAGACAGAGAGAGCGAGAGAGAGGGAGAGTGCGAGTGCTTCGATTGTGAGTCCGGGCTCCAGGCTACGGTCTCTAGCAAAAGCAACGACTGCGTCTCCAACCCGCCCACAGCGTATAAAATACCCAAAACCAAGCGGCACTCAGAGGAGCACCAGCCATCGTCAACCCATACCCAGATGTTTGCTCGCAAAAGACCGGCAAAAAGCAGCAACCGGTAAAATCGAATGTTCACTTGGCACACACACATAGAGAACACTCTCTCTTTGTCAGATTGACTCCCACGCACACACACACGCGCATAATGTTTGAAATTTTGCACACATTTACAATTATTGTAAATGTGTTGAAAATCGTTTGCACAACTGTGAGCAACCAACACAAGCAAAACAGACACATGTGTGTGTGTGTGTGTGTGTATCTGAGTGCTTGCTCATTTGTTAAGGGGAAATGGCCTTTGTCTGTCTCTGGCACTGGCAATGCATGTGTGTATGTGTGTGTGTGTGTGCGTGAGTGGGCTCTGGCGGTGAGCGCAGCCATCTTTTTTTTCAACGAGCTTCAACGCGCAAGCGCCATGGCATACACTGTACGAAATTTTATAGCGAAAGCTGTGAGCACATAGCTAGAAAAGCAACATGTGATATAAATGAGTTTAAATCGGAATATTTATTATTTAACTGAAAAATAAATTTTTTTTAAATGCAAATATTTATATTTATATTAAAATTCAGTTTACATTCAAAATATTTAGCAACAATTTTTTTTTTCGGTTAGTTTTGTACAAAAAAAAAAAAAATAAAAATAAATACATAATAATATCAATTAGAAATACTAAATATTTAATATACTGAATTCTAATAATCGTACAAATATTCGTATAAAATATTTTAATAATATTAAAACAATATTCATATTATTCATAGTCCTCATTTTTGTTGATGACAAAACATTAAAAATGCTAATATATATTTATATAAATTCATGATATATTTTCCATATTTTAATAATAATAATTAATACATATAATAATACAAATAAATATAAATAATAAAAAAATATAAATATAAATAAATAAGTGAATAAAAATAAAAAAAATTAAAAATGGAAATTTAAAAAATAAATAAAGTAAAATATAATAAAAAATATAAAAAACAATAGAATGTCTGTAAATTAATAAATATTAATAAAAAAATAAATAAACAATATGTATAAAAAAAATATAAAAGCCACATATACTTAAGATCAATATGTAGACTCAGCTGATTAGTGCTCTGAGGTAAGACTAGTCATGTAGCTACAAATCCTTTTAGATAATTACTTGTCCCTGTACAATGACTTCAAGTGCTTTATAGACCACTCTTTACTTTACTTAAGTCGAAGTTTGCTCACAAATAAATATTTTTGCAAGCCCATTACAAATGGATAAGCAATCAAAAAATATTATAAAATTTCAAGAGTATTCTGTATGCCAAGCCGCACCCAGTTATTGCTAAGTGCTGCAGTTCCTTTATGCATTTCAAATTCAGTCATTACTGCTAACCGCATTAGTGATGCTACCCCACACACATACACAAACAAAGCCTCACCCTCACCCTCACACACATACACATTTAACCATCCCCCCAGTAGGACAACAAGTTACACGTACTTTGGTCGTGCAGGTTGCAAGCAAACATGACAAACAAAATCCTGGCCAGGAGCCACTCGAGATACGCTCTCAGGCACTGGGGAGCCAACAGGCCGCAGTGGAACTGTGGAGCTGCGAAGCTGTTGGCCTTGTGGCTGCCACCTGGCAACGCATCTGTGCGACGAGCAATGCTTGGCAACGGCTTTTATAGTCGGGCCAGCAGCTCAATGGCGTTGGCTTTTGGCTGCGCACATCATGGCGTATGAACAACGTACACGAACAGATACACACTTGCATAGATGTATATTTAAATACATGTATATGTATATGTATATGTATTTGTGTGTGTGTGTTGAGAAGTGCGTGGTGTGCTCTTCCAGATATTGCCATGGCAACCTTGACTACCTGTGCTCATGCCCCGGCAGCTTAACCAGGGCCAGCTGCCACGTCACTCGCTGATGGCCGCAGCTGCCACCTTCGAGTCCTTGCTACATGTTGCGGCCATTTTTCGCTTTAGATTTTTTCGTCTTATTTTCCATCTTTTTTTTTTTTTTTGGGATGCCGGCTTCGGCTTGCAGCTTTCGGCTTCGGCTTCGCCTTTGTACAGTTTTTCTGGCGCAGACTTTTGGTTTTAATGGATCGATGGATCCTTTGCAGCAACATTCTGACAGCAGGTTCCAGCTCCAACTTTTCGCCACAGCGGCCACATTTTGAGGCACTTTTTGGGACCCTTTCCCCATAACTACAACTTTTCCAGCCCACATATGTGTGCAGCTGTGTGTGTGTGTGTGTGTGTGTGTGGCAGGCAAAGTTTTCCTTTTCTGGCATGTGCCAGGGCAAAATGTTTTCATATGTGAATGCTGCGTGTATATAGACAGCATATCTCTTCACATAGGTATACATATATGCATGTGTGCATGTATGCATGTGGCATGTGGCATGTGGCATATATGTATATGCGGACTGGCAAGCAGCGGGCACAGATGGGGCAACAAGGCGTGTGCTGATTAGATTTTAGGCTTGCCGGAAAACCAAGATGCGGCCAGGTAACGACTTTTCGCCCTACAGCAGAAGGCATTCACTCGAAGCATTTGTAGGTTAGCTGGTTAGCCCGTTGTTTTGCTGGCTTAAAGTGCTGATAGCTTCATAAAAAAGCACTTGAGACATGGCCAATTGGTATTTTTTAACGCTAACCAAAGATAAACCAAGCAAGTGGCGGGATTTAGATGCTATGACTAAAGCTGTAAGCAATTGGAAAAGTATTTTTATGTATATGTAAAACAATGGGATGAGCTTATTCAGATCTTTAACTGGAAACTGTAACTATATAATTTTATTTGTATTTTTGTTATATTTTAATTAAAATCGAGAAGTTTATAAAAAATTCTAAGAATAATAATAAGCAACCTCTATCTAGCTGAATTTTGAGTCTTAGAATTCAATTCATTTTAATTTATTATAAATTTACAAAATATACAAACTTTGCTTAAGCTTCCCACAATTAAGTTTCGGGTAGGATTTCCTAGTTCCTTAAAGCATTGTCCTAATTTTTATATGCTCCAGTCATGTTTAGCTTATGCTTATTAAAGTAACAAAATTCAAAGCTGTTTTGAGTAGCATTGCAATAGTTAAAAAAAAATAATAATAATAAATTCTAAGAACTGACGCTGCATCAGGTTCTCTGACAGCTAAGCCCTACATATATATCTTTAGATATATACACATTTTTATACAGTATACATACATTCAATATTTGCACTTGAGCAAATGCAAATAGAATATACTTTTCAATGGAAATTGATTTATTTACGGTTTGCTAGTCAACAGACACAAGCAGAGACAAAAAAAAAGGAAATACGAAAATAAACACAAATAAATAAATCGCCGAGATACAAATGTATCTTCTGTTAGAATCGTTTGCATCGGTTGCCTAGATACTCATTCGTGGACAACTAGCCAACGAGCAACGAGTAACTGCTTCAATTGCATTGGCAAATAACGAGGCAACCAGTTCGATGGCAAATGCACTTGGCCAGCTTATGCACTCCCTCTCTCTCTCACTCTCTCTCTCTCTCTCTTTATTGCAAAAATATTTATTTAGCAAGTATTTCCATATAAACGTATTTTACGTATTTGTTGTGCTGTTTGATGTGCACAAAGGGCATTTTTAATATACGCAAATAAACTGAGTTACGAATAACGAACAGCAGCTCAGCTCCGTTCTGCTCTTCTCTGCACTGCTCTACTCTGTGTGATTTAAAATTCTGTCCGAATTTCAATAATTTTGCATTTGCAAATATTTAAATTTAAGTTTTTACATGCAAATAATGTCAAACAAATTCATTTGCTGCAATGGCTGAAATAAATAGTGTTAAATAAATTCGTTATCTAATATTTGAAAAGCAAATAAAACTGAACAATAATAGATAAATGGAATTAATCAAGAGAGACAATGAAATACAAATAATTGAATATACATATATTATAAATATTTTGTTTGTTATATTTAACAATAGTTATTAGGCTACGGTTTATTTAAAGAGCTGCAAAAATGCATTCAATAGATTTAATTGTAGTCAAATAAATAGATATATATAAATAAGTAATTACAAATGAGTCGGAAATGAATGAATGAATAAAATGAATGACATGAACATCATATTCAAAAATAATATGACATATGTACATATACTTTACCATTCTCAATATCAATTTCATATTTGTGTTATTTATTCTAGTATACTAGGCAAATTAATTAATGCAAGATCTGCTATAACAAAATCTTTATATGCAGGTTTCTCATTAACTTTTCCATTAAAGGTAAACAATTGAATAAGGAATAACGATTTTAATACTAATATTATTATTTATATTACTCTATATATATGTGTGTATATATACATATGTACGTAATAACAAATGATATCTGCGTAATATTCTCATTAATATTATTATTTTTATTAATATGCATTTAAAAAGTTACTAAGGCAGTCTCTGTCTAAATACCTTTGTCTAAATACTCCTACCTCTGCTAGATACATTGTTGCAACTCATTAAATAGTTTTTTTTTTTATTTTAAAAATTTAGCTCACGTTGATCATGAAAATTGTATTCTTTCATAGGGCTTTTTTTTTTTAATTTTTATTTGAATCAGACAAGCATTTGTCATAAAAAATAATATATTTAACTACATTTTCTAGCAGCGCTTTTTAGCTATTAAAGAGTAAAATTATTTTCTTCTTTGACATTATATTCTGCTCGAACTCCAAGCTTCTTCAAGAGTACATCAAATTGAACTAATTTTCATAGAAAACCCCTTAAAGGCATTCACAATCTATTAACTCTACATAATCCATTTTCAAGAACTTCAAAACTGTGCTGCCATTCGAGGCGAATTACGCCCCATGCACTTGCTCGATTGACTGAGTTATATGGAAAGGACTGAAAGCCTAATAAAATTATTTTCAATCGATTGACAGCATTTGCGAGTTTACTTTTTGGCAGATGCCAAAAGCATTTCCGAAAGTCTCTCAGCGCAAATTAAATTTTTGGCAAACTGTGTGGCTCACAAAAAAAAGACGAAAAAAAAAAAGAAGAAAATGTAGGCACCTACATTGAACAAGCTGATGCGATAAGAGCTTAAACCAAGGCACAAAGTGCTGAACAACTTTTGGCAGACACCTACAAAAAGAGGCAAGGAGATGGAAGGATGGAGAGAGGTGTGGAGATGCCAACCAATTGACGACAAAATTTCAATTTGTCTAACGAGTTGGCGGGCAAAGTTTTTGCACATACGCTTTTGCCCACATAAAAGCAGCTGGCATAGCTACAATCAAAGCCATCAAATGCATAAAGGCTTAGTGCCAACTTTGCCCACCAGTCCGCCCACTTACACACACACACTCACACACACACACTCACACACACACACACAGACATAGTGAACGTTGCACTAATGGAAAACAATTTGCGAGCGCTTCATTTTGTGCGCTAATGAAGCGGCGGGGGGCTTAGCCGGAGTACAACAAAAGTGCAGGCGGGCTATTAAAAAACTTTGAAAGCCTTCGGTTACTCATTTGCAGTGTTGCATAATTTTCAAAAAGGGATCAGAACGCTCGCTCAAGGGCTACATTTATAAATATATATACACACACACACACTCATATACATATACATATAAATTGGCTTAATTCGCAGAAAATGGCAGCAATGCTTGCTATCTGCTTACAACATCCGCAACCCAGCATCATCATCATCATCATCATCAGCATCATCATCAACATGTGCAGTAGAAACAAAATACTTATTGTATATGTGGGATTGTCGAGAAAACTTTTTGCAAATGAATAATCCGGAATTGTTGCACAGCACAAATTGCAATTGTTGCTTCCAGTTGGCAGCCAAGAAATAAAATCAGCACAGCAAAGCAAATCAAAATGGAATACAAGACGCAGACTTGATGCTCTTACATGCATAAGAAATGAATGAATTTGGTATTTTACGCTTTTAGTTAATCAATTTGGCAAGTTAATTCAATCAGAGAATAATCTATAAATTATTTGTTACACAAATGTAATTTAGTCCATTGGACAGTGGAATTTCTTTATATATATATATATATATATATATATATATATATATATATATATGTTTATTCATTTATATTGTATAATTAATAAGAATTTATTATTTATAAATTTACTTTTTTGTATACTATATTAAATTATTAAGAATTTAACATTTTATTTCTGAGTATAAATATATATTTAAACTTTTCTTGACATATATAGATATATATTTGTAAATATATTTATATTTATTTATTTATTCATTTACTTATTTTTTTATATTTTTTATTTACTCATTTATTTATTTATATAATTATTTGATAAATTAATAATTAATTAATTTAAATATTATTTACCTTTTTACTTCTGTATTTATTTTTTATTTATTTTTTTTTTATTTAATTATTATTTATTTATGTATTTAATTAATTATTTATTTATTTTTAATTTATTTATTTTTTTGTTACTTATTTACTATTTATTTATTTATTTTTTTTTTTGTTAGTTAACTGAAAATGATTTATGCCAAATCTTTACCCTGTGCGATACATACATTTTCTATTGTTGCTTACTCACATAAAAGGCTTCTTTTGGACAGCCTTCCTTGCATCCACTCATTAATCCTCATCAACCTTTAAGGTGAAACCTTTTATGTGCTCACACCGATAACTTTTCTCTGCTTTTCAAGCATCGTTCTTTGCTTCAGTTTCACATTGAATTTTACACTTAGTTCTTGATGTTCATTTTTTCTAAGACTTCTCAAATAGTGAATTTGCGACTTTTTAATTTAATTTTAATTATATAAAATAAATATTGTCAATAAAAAATAGATTAATGAAATTGAAAATTTTATAACAAAAAATTAAAAAAATAATAAAGAAAATATTAGTAAAAAAATTATAAGAAAATATTACATGAACAATTCGTAATAATAATTATGATAATCTACATAATCTATTTAATCCCAATCGAAAAATATTTAAATTAGAGCATTATATATTAAAGCTCACTTTTAAATAATATACATATAAAAATAAAAATATTTCTTATTTTTTAATTATGTAATATTCACTCATGTTTATATAAAGACAAAAATATATATATAAAATGCTACAAAAAAAATCTAGAATATTTAAAATGTATTTATTTATTTTTTATCATATTTCTTAACAAATATCAAACTAATTATCTATTCATCTTCTCGTCACAACAAGCTGTCTGTCAAAGCTAAAAAATTCTTTCATTTTCACAATTCGAATAGACTACAAATAGTAGATATTTGTTCCAGCGAACAGCATGCTCAAGTGGAAGAAAACATTGCACATACGCCCGAGTGCACTTGGAAATAATAATTCGAGATGCCTGACAAATGGACAGATCGACAGCACAGACAGATGAAGAGACGAGCTGACAGGTAAGAGATGCAAACAAACAAGCAGAAAGCCAAGCATATCACAAAGAACAAAACCAAATCGCAGCGAAGCCCAACGAAACGCAGAGCACAAGAAATTGACTAAAGTCTGAGAATGTTGGTCGCATTTCAATAGCATTGTCAGCATCAGCATTGTGGCCTGACGTAAATCACCAATGGCTAAACAACTGATAGCCAATACAACCGCACACACACACACACATGCATAAGCCGCTGTCATGGCAACTGTTGGATAGAAGATATATGGACGCCTCCATTGAGTGACTGCTGTTAAGCCTGAGGCTTTCTCCAGCGTTGGCAAGGTGTGGTCGTTCTCTGGTCTGGTGTAGTTCACGCAAGAGCAATCAATAAATAAATATACATTTATACACTGTGGAAAAATTGTATAATGATTATAAATATTTTGTATAAACATTATTTTCTTTCAATATAAATTATAACTAAGATTTTATTTTAATTTCTTTGTATATACAATATTATTTTTTAATTTAAGCTCGAACTTTATTTCTCACTGTGCACTCATGCAAATCCATTTCAGCGTACAGTTGTGTGTGTGTGTGTGGGAACGGGTTCCATTAGGCTTAAGCCTTTGTAATCGATTAAAGACAGCCGCACTCGATACGTCTTTGGGCCTTTGTGTGCTCCATCTCCCGGCTGCCTTCAATAGTTAATGTATTTCATTTAATTAATCGCTAGTCCCTTTGTCTTTGACTGTCTCTGCCTGCACGGTGACTTTGCTGATAGCAAATACATAGTATATATACTATATATACATACATTTTACAACTAGTTTATGGATTATTTTGACAGACAATGGTTGCCAACCAGCGCCATTGTAAAGGATTTACTCGGAATATCTGTCAGATGCTTTGTTCGGCTACAAAATAGCAAGCAAATAATATGACATGGCTCTTGCAAAGGCTTATTGTCTCCATCAACAAATATTTATACATCGACATAATTGTAAACAACAATTTGAAATGTTGTCAATGACATAGCCAAGTCAATATAATATAGATTGCCATAAAGGATTGTGCCTTTGATCTAGGCTTAAGGTGGATTACGTTGATTTGATTCGCTTCAAATTTTAGTCGAGCTGCATTTTTTTTTTCGCAGCGGTATTCCATGCAGGTGGGCAAATATTTACGCAATTTGGATTTTAAAAGATTATTTTGTGGAAAGTATATTATATTTTGTGACCTAATTGCTAACAAATGCAATTGAAAAATCGACACAAATTTCAATAGCTGTTAAGAGATGCAGCATTCCATGCAATTGAAATACATGTATATATAGGTATAAAGCTTATGTATGGATCTTGCAAGCTGAATATAATAATTTGTATTTTTATTTTATTTAATTTTTTTTTTTTTTAGAAATAACAACGAGTTTTAAAGCTTTAAGAGCAAAATTTAACAGAAAAGCGTATGCAGCAGCTCCAAAAATAATGAAAAGTTTATTTCAATGAAATCTATATATCGCTATTAGGTTTTTGCTGTTAAATTTTACATATTTCCTGGGAACATGTGAATATATTATTGAATTATATGAGTTCACATTTGAAATTTATAAATATACAGTATATATTGGGGTTCCAACAAAAAACCAAATTATTAATTTTAGCTTATTGCTTTTACTCTGAAATATTTATTATATTTATTTATTAGCAGAGAATTTTTTTGTGTTTTATATTTTTTGGAAATATTACATGGGAAATTTTGTGCTGAAAACTTTTAATTGACTTATTTACTAATTACTTACTAAACATATATTTTGTTACCTTTCAAAGTAATCAGATACTATTTTAATCTTCCAATCATCGAAACAATGCAACAAAAAAATCTGTTTTTGCGATCTTGTTAAGCTTTTTCCTTAAATGCCGTCTTTACGTTCTCCATCTTATCATATTGTCAAGCTATTTAAGTTTCAGAGAATGTTGTTTTTGCCAAGATATATGCAGATATTTCTATGAAAATTCCCGTCTCAATACTTTTTAGATTTACTCGGTAAGTAAATAGAGCAGCACCAACTACACAACATTTATATAAAATGAAAATTACAGATGAAGAGAATAATTCTTTAAGCCAAACAGCAGCGATTGGCAACAGTTTCGCTTGTTTTTGTTAACTTGTTAACTTTTTCAATATAAGATCCATTAAACGAGCAGAACAGCAAACTTGCAGCATTGTAGTGGGGCAACAGTTGGGGCGAAATTTTATGCGGCACACAAATGTTGCAATCGAAATCAGAAATCATAAAATTAAATGCGGCCCCGGCGAACGGAAAGTGCGCCAAAAGGAAAAATACAATTTCCAATTTTATTACACTTTCCATTCTGTCAATTTGTGTGCAGCGGCAGCAGAAGCAGCAGCTGCGACGTCAGCAGCGCGATTTGTATAGAGAGTGTGAGTGCTGAATATCATATCGTAAAATGAAAATGGAAATGAAATTAAATGCTGAACATTATTTATGACGCTGTGCATATCAAATGGCTGGCAACATGTAGCATGGCCACCCCACCAGAGGCGACGTCATTGCAGCCCTTCGCAGCAACTGCACCCCTTTGCAAGGACTCGACGGACAGGCTGGCTGGCCTGGCCTGGCCTACCTTACAAATGCACGGCTACAGATACGGTTACGTGCAAGGATTTTGTGGAATTTATTTTGTTCAACATTTACATTCGGCTCGCCAGCGCACTTGGTATCAGTTTTTGTACATTTTTTTTTATTATTTTTTATTTTATACTATTTGTATCTAATTTGCATATCGCTGTCGACATCCTTACTGCGCATCCTGACATGCGCCGCCGAGTGTGCCTTTGTTTGGCCCGTTGTCCTGACAACCGCTGGCAAATTTTGTTGCACCCCCCTCTCTCTCTCTCTCTCTCACTGTCTCTCTCTCTCACTCATGGAGTGGTCTACCCTGCATATAGCTAGAGCAACTGTCTGCTGCTGCTGCCTTCATCTGTGCATCTGCATCGCTGCATCGCTGCGTTGGCAACGTGACTTAACCATCAACGTTCTTCACTGATCCCCTGGCTACCCTGAACAGTGCTGGGCACGACTTTGGTCCAAGTTTATTCGGCAACTTGAAGTGCAAAGTTAAGTCAACTTGGCCCCGCATCAAGCGAGCGAACACGCGTTCGCACAAAATGCCATTTCCGTTTCCGGCAACTTTCCCAAAGAACAAAAGCGCTGATGTACAAAAAAATTGTACAGCAAAATGGATGCAGCTGTAAGGCAAATGACGACGTCTCAATACGCTTATTAAGCATATATTTATACAATAATAATAATAAGTGGATGCAGCCCTGTCTGTCTGTCCGATCGTCCCTATGACCGTCCAGATTACGGAAGCTAGAGAGCTGAAAATACATTACACATGTTAATAATCATATGTTAGTTACGCAGTACGAGTTTATTTTGTGTTTTCGATAATTCAACACATTTCCAAATTATCGATAAAAAAAAGAAGATTATCACTTTTTTTTTGCAGTGTATATTGTAAGATAGATATGTTAATATTATTATATTGTATTCCTCATAATAACGTTCAACTTTCAACGTTCTACCTTTTCGCGCTATCCATAACATGAACATGTTACAAATGCATTGAAAATTTCAATGTACCCCATCGAAATACAACATATACAAGTCGAAGGCAAGCTTCTTCTATCCATGCATAAATTCCATTCAAATAATATTTGTGCTGGCTGTGGAGCTCATTAGTAGCTGGGAACAGCAGACGAACAACGTAGCAGAGCGAACAAGGCACTACCAACGGCAACCGGAAGCAGTCACTCACACAGCACACACACACTCACACACGCACACATGCATACTCGAGCGTATGTGTGCGAGCTTAAGCGCACTTTAATCAAGCTCAGGTCCTGCCCCACCCACACCTGTTGTCTACTTTATGGAAGCTGACTTATGACTCACAAAAAAGTTGCCAAGCGACATAAATTAAATTACAAGTTGCTTGACACTGTGAGAGAGTGCAAGTGTGTGAGTGCAAGTGTATGTGTGTGTGTGTGTGTGTGTGTGGTGTGTGTGGGTGTGTTTAGCATTCTTTTTGCTGCCTCTTGTGGTTGACATTCATTTGTGCAAATTTATGTTAATTAGAATTGAATTTCGAAGCATGCAAAGTTGAAAACTTGAAGAACGCCTCAATGGCTGTTGTTGTTGTTACATTTGATGTTGTTGTTGGACCCACTTCCACGTTTGATTCAATTTATTTGACGCAGCATCAGCATCAGCAACGGCAGCAGCAGCAGCAACGGCAGCTCTTCAGCAAAAACTTGTTTACTTCACATTATTTTCCCCCAGTTTTCCAACTTGGATTTGTCAAAAAAATTTTCCTATTTGGCCTGTCAGAAAAGTCGGCCCCCGAGTTTTGTGTTTTTGGGCTTTTGTGTACTTGTGGTTTTGGTAATGATTTGTGGAATTTCTTTATTAAAATTATTATTACTTTGCTTGCAATGCATTCTACACATTTTCCATTCGTTTCAATCAAATGCCGTATTATGATTGCTGCTGCTGCTGCTGTTGGCATTTATGACACTAGAATTTCATCAAGTTTTCTAGTTTGGCTTGCAAATTGGCCAAATATTTGAAGTTTCATTTAACGAAAGATGAGATTTATTTATGCTTTAATTTTGTTGCAAATCAAATTAAGTTTATTTAGTTTTATTTTTATTGTTATTGTTGCTTATATTTTACTTTTTGTAATGTTAAAGCTTAGCTTAAGCTGAATTTCATTAAAAGATTTATTTTTTTCAACAAGCTCCAACAGTCAGAGATTTTATCGGCACTCATTATTTAAAATTTATGTAGCTCTTTAGAGCTTGTAAGAGATTAAATTTTCAACTCATTTAAAAAATTAGAGCTTAACGTGAACGTAAAAAAAACCTGAGAGAGATCTTTTAAGTATTTGGAAAATGTTTTGCAACTGCAGCACAACTCTGCCCCACTCTACAGTTGGTTCTCGTTAATGTGAGCACTTTCCGCTTCTAATTTGCTGCATATTCTAAAATGTAAATGCAACATTTTATATACAGACATATATAGATGTATATATAAGTGTATATATAATCACTGTGGCTGCTGATTTCGCTGCAAACAAACTGAGCAAAAAGTAAATAGACTGGGCAACGAGTAGAACGCAGCTCGCTTGTGCGCATAATTTTTCCTGAATGCTGGACCTGCAGGAAATGGCAGCTATTAGCATTTGACTGCTTCACTGATGATGTTAACGATGTCAGGCCACCCTCAACCTCTCACTCTCTCCCCCACTCTCTCTCTCTCTCTCTCTCCAACTTCTGCTTTGACCATGCACTAACCTTAACTCGTACACTTGTTCGGTCGGTGAGCGCAAAAAAAAAAAAAAAAAAAAAAAAAAAAAAATAGAAGGAAAGCAAGAAATATACAAGCATGTTATATGCACATAAAATTTGAGCTCCGCTGCGACGACAAAGACATTGCCGGACGAGAGTCAACAGCATTTAGTATTGCAAATTTCATACGCTCAACTGCACCGGAAATATCAACGAACTTTAAACACACTTAATACAATTATATATGTATTTAGATTTTTTTAAATTTTGATTGAGTTAAAAGCTTCTTAAGGATGCGTAATAGGCTGGATTCTCCTATCAGACATTCGGGAGCAGAACACAACCTACGGAGCTGATTCTATTCAATGCTTAACAATATTTTATTTTCTTATTACAAATTATGCAATTTGAAAATTAGTTAAATATTTTTTTTATTTATTTATTTATATTAATTATTTATTTAATTTTTCTACATTGAAATTTTAATTCAATCTTAAGCTGTAAGTATTTTTTCTCAATTTATTTTTCATGAATTTATACATCTAATTCCAAGAAAAATATATTTATATTTAATAAAAAACTCATCAATCACAGTTTGCCCTCGCTTGACACATGCTCGGCTCTTGTATAGAGTAAAAACCAGAATTCGTAATGTTTAGAAAAAATATCAAATGCGCATAAATTTGCAATAAATTTCCAAAAAAAAAAAAAAAATTGTATTTTGCAATGCAATCAAATTATTCGATATGCCAGCAAAATAAACTTATACAACTAGTTCACAGAGCCGAGCAGAAATGGACTCAAAAGAAATTCACCTCCCTCTCGCCCACATGGCGTCTCTCGTTTCTCACAATGATTAACACCCGAAAGACTTGGTTGGCAAATGTGCACGTAAGCGGATACAATCAAAATTCCATTTGGAAAAACGCTGAGAAACGCACAATCAGTCATTAACATCAATGCAGAAGGAAGAAAAACAAAATTATATTGAAACGGAGGCGCGGTCGAGCAGACGACGCCCCCATTCCCTCCCTGCACACACACACACACACACACTACACACACACACACACTGAGCTCTAAGCATAGTCGATTCTATTCAATTTCGTTGATGCTGTAGTGGGAAAGGCAGTGGTCACTGCTTTTGCTTTTTGGGTGGTTGGTTTGACGTGCGTTGGTGGAGTCTAATCAACATCAGCGTAACAATTTGTTATGAATTCTGTGTCCCAGGCTCAGCTCAGCTCAGCTCAGCTCGGCTCGGCTAGACGTGGCTCAGTACATGTCACTTGGATGCTGCATGTTCGCTATTAATGGATGTTGTAGGCAGTAGCACGCGGACTCAGGAGGCGTTCCGGACATAAACCAGACGCATGCGGTTGTCGTCTAGTCCCATAAACTCTCTCTGTGTGTGTGTGTGTGTAGCACAGGATGCAAAAACATGCAAAAACTGTAGCATTAGTCGACTTGGGAATGCTCTACTTTTTAGATAAAAAACCCAACACAGACAGCAACATCTTCAGTTTGTATAGAATATTGCAAAGCTATTTCTGTTTGGAGATGGATATGAACTTAGATATGAGACATGTCGAAATATATGTATATAATAAATTATAAATTAAATATGTATATGAATTCTTATATAATCTATGAAATATTCGAGTTATTAGCTCTAAAATACTAAATATAAGTAAAAACATTTTTTTTTAAAGTTGTTTCCAAGAGTTTTTGTGTCATATTATATAAACAAAAATTTACTTATTCAATTTTTTTAAAACTCAAAAAAACCAAACAAAAAAACATGTATTTTGTTGTAGAACACAAAAAATAAATAAATTGATTTATAATATATTCCAAAAATATTTTTACAAATACTAAAAATATATATATATGTATATATTTTGATTCAACATAAATAAAAATTATACTTTTTATTAAATTTTGTTCCTTCGATTTATGAATCTGAAAAATAAGTTTACTGCAAAAAAAAAAAAAAAAAAAAAAAAAAAAAACAATATTTTGAATTTACATATAAATAAATACATCTATATATATAATTTTTTTTTTTAAGACAATAATTTAATAATAAAAAAATAGTATATAATATAATATTATTGTAATTATTAATATGAATAAAATTTATTTTTATAAAATATATAAATTTATATATATTATTATTCAATATAAAATCTTTGAAAACTTTAAAATTTCACACCGAAATTTCAAAAATATAACATAATACAATTTTTAATCAATAAATACTTAATAAATAAGATATATCATCAAATCACGCTATTATGATTAATATAGTTGAATAACTCTCTGAATAACATTAATCAAAATA
The DNA here is from genome assembly GCA_030914335.1 of Drosophila borborema. NCBI lineage: Eukaryota > Metazoa > Arthropoda > Insecta > Diptera > Drosophilidae > Drosophila > Drosophila borborema. Next base: position 704,512 of record JAUESP010000052.1, read on the forward strand.
AACTATATATTGTTAGCCAGCAATTCAGCTCGGAAACATGCCCAAGACCCAACGCTAAACTAATCTCTGCGCGTTTGGCAATGCTGCGTTGAAAGCATTAGAAATAAGGACACATCATTAAAGGCAACATCAGCATCAGCATCAGCAGCCATTTGCAGCAGGCGACAGGCAATGGTCTAAGCATCAAGGGTGCTGGGTCCCGTGGCAACTAACGTAGATGGAATGAGAGTGGTAGTGCGAATGGCAGGCGAATGGATAAAGCGGCACGCACAGCAGCTAGCGGCCACATTGATTCACAATGGGGAACAGTGCATAATTCATCACAATCAGCAACAGCAACAGCAACAGGAGTTGACTACGATTCGAAATTTCCAAATTCAATGGCCATGCCACCTATGCGCCAGCAAGTCCTTTGCCGTAGTAGCAAACGTAATTGGTGGCAGGTCCTGGTGCAGGCCGAGTGGCAGCATCAAAAATGCGTACAGTGGGGAATCAACAGCAAAACATATGAGTGGGCGTTGAGCAGGGTGGTTGGAGCAGAGAAAAGTCACCAGAATTTACGCAAATGCTGACTCATCCAGCCCAGTCGCCCACTCGCCCAGTTATCGAGCTGTGGGCACTTTCATTGCGAAACTTGTCAAACTTTTAGCTTCAAATTCTGAAAGTACCCTCAGCAGCCTTGTCTTGTGCACATGCATGTATGTGTGGCCTCTCTTTATCTATGTATGTGTGTGTGTGTGTGTGTGTGCTGCTGTTGTTTTCTGGTGTTGTCTCTTCTTCTTTTGAAGCTTTTCTGCTGCGTTTACTCAACGCTTGTTGTTTGTGTAACATTCCATATCCATTTGTGACAACGCGCAAAAAAAAGACAAAGGTTTATTAATATTGATGGAGCAGATACCCTGTAAAATGTTTGAGATAATATGAAATATTATCTGAGATTATTGAGATATTGATTATTGAGATAATATGAAATATTATATATATATATTTGAGCTAGAGAGCTCAAGTAATCTGATGTATATAAGAGATAAGGCTGACATAGGTAAAGTAATAATATTAATAATAAGCATACTTAACATAAATAACTTTTCTGCAGTCTGTGATAAGTGAAATCCATATTTTTGTTTATAAAATTAAAGTGAAGATCAACTAGACTCTTGTAGCAGAATTTTTAAACTGAAAGAAATCCATGATAGAGAGATCCTAAGTAAAAGAGGACAAATATATTGTAGCAGGCGCTGAGAATGAGGACGGAAAAATATTTTTGTAATTCTTCGAAAAATGAAACAAATGGCTAAAAATATGAATAAATTATGGATATTACTACTTCGAACTACAAAGCCTAGATATTTAGAAAATTAATTTTCCTTTTTAATCAATTACCTGAACCCTCAATAAAGCCAAAACTAAGACAAGCTCAAAATGTATAGCATAAATTCTCCATAATGTCAAAGAGTGTATCTTTGGCAATCTACCCATTTTCACGCATTTCTCAATGATTACAGGGTACAACAACAACAGCAAAAAAAAAAAAAAAAAAAAAACTGAAACACAACAATAATGGCAACAAACAACCCCTTTGGAAAGACGATGACGTTGCGATTGGGACGGGGTGGGCATATTCGCACTCGCATCCGCACTCGCACTCACCATTTTCCACTTTCCATTCCCTCTTGGCGGCATTTTAATTCGAATTGGTATTGCAGGCATTGTTATTGTTGTTTTTGTAGCCGTAGCACTCATGCTACAACTGCTCCGACTGACTGTTTGGTTTCCATTTGATGCTGATAAATTGTAAGTGCGTTGGGTGCAATTGGGATTGAAATCGGGGTTTGAGTTTGAGATTGGGATTGGGTTCAGCTTCTCGCTCTCTGCATCCCAAGTGCGTGCGTGTGTGTGTGTGTGTGTATGCTGGGAATGGTAATGGCAATGTGCGTCCCACAGGGGTGTTAAAGCAAAGTAAAAGGAAGTTGCATAGAACGCATAATTTGATAAAATATTGCACGCTGTTTCATTGTTTGTACGTGTAGAAGGGCGCATATGATGAGCATTAGATGTAATCAATAAAATCCCTGGACACGAATGCAGAGAAGCACCATTAAAACTACCTGATAAAAACATAAAAGAGATATCTCCATATTCAAGAGCAGTTAGATGGCAACAATTTCAAGATGAATACAATAAATGTTACCCAAGCAGGTTTGTCGATTAGACGACTTCATTTCATCAGAGTTGAAACTAATTATGAGGAAAAATAACATGAGAGCTAACATGCATGTTAAATAAGATTGGAGATGGCAACATTTTAAAGATAATTTCAAAGAATGTTTTGACTTTTTCTAAACTGTTTCTGTTAGAGTCAAAACTAACAAGAAAGGCAAAGTAGCATGAGAGATAACATGCATGTCAAATAAGATAATAAAGATGGATGGATAGATAGATTTAAAAGATTTTTAACGTATGATGTCCGAGCAATTTTTCTGTGTTGGGGTTCAAACGCCTTTCTAAGTTCGAAACTTACTCTCATTAGAGTTACAACTAAACAGAAATGTAAAAACTGAACAGATAACAGAGATAGCAGAAATGTAAAGACTGAGATGTAAACATGAGAGATAACATACGTGTTAAATAAGATAAATAGCAGAATTGAAAGTATTTCAGCAACAAAACGTACTTTTATTCCATTTAAAAAGTGTTGAAATGAAATATAATATTAAAGTTAGCATGTTAAATAGGTTAGCAGAGTATGTTAAATAGGTTAGCAGAGATAACCTTTTGAAGATCCATTTGATTAATAATATTCAATGAAATTTTTCTATTAGCTAATGAGATTTTACATAGAAGGAGACTTGGTTTCATTGGAGCTAAAACTCATAAGAAGTAAAGCTAAATTAAGAGCTAACATGCATGGCAAATAAAGTAAGACAGATGGCAACATTTCAAAGCTATCCTCAAGGTATGATGTGCAAACAAGTTAATTGATCAATTCATAAGACTTGCATAATTTTCATTTTAACAACTCGTTACTCTAATGACCAATTATATAATTTATGAAAAATTGTTGATAGTTTTTCAATATAGCACAGCCTTGCCTAGTTTTGCCTTATGGAAAGTCTGCAAGCTAAGTTTTAATTTTGTTGCAAAAGTTTCGCAAAGAAACTTAAAATCGAAAACAATTGCAAAAGTTGTATTGCTTAGCGAAGTTTTACTGTACATAGCAAGTACTTTGCTTTGATAATCCAATTAAAGCTGTTCGCCCACGAATCTCGTGCAGTGAGAAATGTGCAAAGTTTTGCGACGAAAACTTTGTGCTAATGGCCAAAACAGATATCGAGAGCAACAAAGCAATGGCTCAGCCACCAGGCAATGTGCTATAAATATAAATACTTAGTTGTATTTTTCTACTTCTTTTCTGTTCTATTTTTTTATTTTTTTTATTTATTTGTATTATTTTTATTATTTAGCTGAAGTGTGGACGAATTTCCCCAGCGTACAATTGACACATTTTCTTCGGGCACAAATAAATAAATACGAGGCTAATCATGGGCAAACGTATTGGTCGTACCTTGAAAATGATACGCAAGGGAATCATTAGATGCGAGACTCTTATGCGAGCCATAAATACGCGCACGAACCATCGATAATAAGGTTAGCAAGCCATAAAAGCCTCGAATTTGTAGCCATCCATGCAAGAATGTGCCATCCGCAATAAAATGCTAATGATTGATTCGCACGGCCCCATGGAGTGCAGTTTGATAGGACCCAAAGTGAAAGGCTCCAACACCACGTGTAAGTCATTTGGGTTGCGACTTTAAATTGGGTTCCGCTGACTTTTCCCATTTCTAATTATATACGAAATAAAAATGTTGTATCTATATATATGCCATCGAAATTCTAGGCCCAACGACCAGCGAAGGACAGCTAATGATGACTGGGCGCAAATGTACAAATCTTAATTATGCAAATCACGGTCGTGCATAAATTATGTAAATTATAATGAAATTCCTCATGGAAAGGCAATGCAGAGCGCTTTGTGTCCAAAAATTACATTATATATATGTATGTATATATATACAGTATATATATTATATATATTGCTCTGCATATTGATGAAATGTGAAAATCAAACATTTAATTCAAGGGAGGAAAATAAATTGCAATGTAAATGCAGAATAAAAACTGAATTAGTACGCGAACAATTCCAAATGAGAGAGCGAAAATGAAACAAACCGAGAGAGTGAGAGAGAGAGAGTGAGTGTGTGAGAGAGGGAGTGGCAGAGAGAGGGGGTAGAAAACCTCTGCAATTACTCTATATTTAAAGAGGCCCCGCGAGCCGACAACTCGCACAATGCACACACACACACACAGACACACAAATGGAGGGCTGGCTGTCCACATTCGCATAGGGTGCACTGAATTTTTGGGAAATAGAAAAGAAATAATGCCATACGGCTGCCTGGCCCATAACATCTGACACAATAATTGACGATGCCCGACAAAAACTTCAGTGTGCCAAACGGAAATAAATCTTTTTCGTAAATTAAATACATATATATAGCTTGTTCTCTTCTTTGAATATTAATATGCGTATGAGACTGTAGCTGCGTATTGCTCTTTACTATCTGCTCTTCACACATTTCTCTGTCAGTAAAAGAGTGCAACTAAGTTCTACACTAGGCGAAGGAGTGAAACATTTGAAAATATTATATTATATTATATATTTTAGAAAATATTATGATTATCAGTTTTCGCCATAATAACACTTGCCAGACATTATATTACAATCATTAACTTAGAGAAGTACTTTGGACTAAAGCCTGGCTTCAAAGTGACTTGGCGTACACAATCTCATAGGGACCATTAATATAAGATATATAAAAAAAAAAAAATGTATTAATCTCTGCAATTTATCTCTACCGATTACCGCTGAACTGCAAACACATTTAATACAAATTCCTTCTTCCGCGTATTTAGAATATGTTAGTTCTATTTGTGGAACAAACGCTCTATACAGACTACATAAATAATAATATACGAAGTGCAAAATACTAAGATTACTCATGGGATATTTTCCTTTTGCACGTAACACAGATAAAAGTCGATATAAAGGCATTCAACAAATCATAGACAGAATTAAATCATTTTGTTTTCAGCAAAAACTTGGTATTAAATATATAAAATATCTATTTAATATAAAAAAAAAAAAAATATGAACATATTACATAACACTGTAACGAAAACAAAAATATAAAACACAATATTCATGTTAAACAATACACAACATGAACTCACATTTTAGCCTGATTTCAATGTTCAGTGAATAAAAATATATATATAATTATTAAACAAACCCAATCGACTCTTTTTCTCTTATTGGGAACAGAGTCTAAGAATTAGCTCATGAATTAATAAAAAAGATTTTTTTACTTTTTCATTCCAAGCATATCTTCTTGTTAATAATAATAACTAAAATTTTACATTTTTTAAATTTATAAAAATAATGTTGGCCTGTTGTTCTGTTTGATTCGAGCTAGCATCTTCAGACTCAAATACCCCGAAGTTCAACGACAAAAAATTCTATTTTATTTAAATTCTTTTATGAAATATTCTTAAAATTACTGATCAAATTTAAGCACTCAGATCAGGGTTACAGCAAAAGCAATGCTGTAGCTAAACAATATCTGCTCTTACAACTCCAGATACATATAAGTTACTTTCACACGATTGGCATTGATACATGGCACAAAAGCCATAAAAGCACCTTGCTTACTACTGATCTCCCAATTAATTGAGTTTGGTATACAAAATGTATGAAAGTGAAGTAAGAAGACGACTTCGGTTATTATTATTTTTTCTTTCGTTCTTTTTGTTTTTTAAGGAAAAAAAACTGCTTCAACGAAATTAAAGGAAAAAATATTTAAAAACAGGATATAAGAAAAAGAAAAAAATTGAACAATATTATTTTCTAATAATAAAAAGTTTTTAAAAAATGTAAAAACAATCTGAAAAGAGAAAAAAGACTGAAAAAAAGATATATATATATTTAATACTCATCAAATGAAAACAAAAACCAAAAAAAAAGTATAAGTATTGAGAGCAAACTACTTCAGAGCGTGGCAGAAGCCACGTGCATTCGCTCGTGCAGTTGAATGTGGATTATCGCCTGGCAACCAAGCTGAGCAAGAAGTACTTGGCCATTGAAAAAGGTATCGATTACTCGCTTAACGCTGTCCAACACTGGCTGTGAAATTAACAGAAAATGTTTGGCATGTGCCAAACGCTGGTATTGTTTTCACTTTGAACAATGCGATACCATAATTTGCAAAACACACACACACACGTGGCCATCTGTGCCCATATATCAGAACTATGTATATGCAGTTGTAGTAGTTGCTTGGTATTCGAGTTGGTATTATGATGCATGAGCCTGTCAACCCCCAGAGAGAGGGAGAGAGAGAGAGGAGAGCGAGCGAATGGCTTTTGTCAACGAGAAGGAGTCGACAGACTCGGGGTCGGTGGGCACGATGGCAAAAGGATCAGCAGGCGACGGCAAGCATGCGATGATTAGATTCAGTTTCAATGGAAATTGAAATCAGAGACAAAAACCAGCAGCAGGGTTGCAAAAACAAAACGAGAATGAATGTTTTTTTTTTTTTTTTCATCCAGCTCTTGTTGTTGCTGCTGCTCTTGGTCCTAGTCCACGTAGTCATATTCGTAGTAACCGGAGCATTAAAAGTGCTATGGCCAGTGATTCATAGTCCTTGTGCGAGATTCCCAACCAGCATTTTTTTTTTTTTGTTTTTGGTTTTTTTTTTTTGTGCTAGTATTGGTTTGAATGCTGCATTAAGGGCAACCACTAAACGTCAACCACCAACGTCAACGGCACACATTTATGAATGTGTGTAAGAGCGTGTATATACACAGATATATATATATAAAGTGTGAGTGTGTGTGTGTGTGTGAGTATGCTTGTAATATTCTTTCGCTGCCGAGATTAACACCAGGCAACACAGACGCCGGCGAGGCAAAAATTATAATCGTTTCGCAGCGCTGACGTAGCAGAGCAGCAGCGGCTTCAGCATCAGCAGCAGCAGTAAAAATCGGAAAATCGTTATACGTTGAATATACTACCACAAAATCGCGGTCGGCAACGCCATCTACACTGCGCTGTTTTTGGCCGGCACCCGCAACTCCTGGCGACTCACACTCGCGCTACGAATTCGAGTCCTGCCACAGCAGCAGCAGCAGCAGCAGAAGCCGCATTTTAATTTTATGGTGCGTGCGTTTTAATATAAATATATATATATACATATATACATATATATACAATTACATATACATTTCGATTTCTTCTGCCATCGGCGTTCTCACTCTGACACTCGCTGCGTTGCCTCTGTGGTGTTTTGTGGTTAATTTAAATAAATAATCCTTAAAGTGCGGCGTGTTTTTACGGTCGTTGCATGCGAGCGCGCGTACAAGTAAATAAAAGTAATAATTTATTATGAAAAATAATTAATAATCAAAAAAGAAAAAAATTAACATATTCAATATCTCATGAATATTCACCAAAGGTGTTTTTTTTTTTTTTATTAAATTCAATTTATGAAAATTTAGTTCTTATATGTGGCATATACTGAATAAAGCGCCATCTGTGCAGCGCTTTGTGAAAATTTGAACCTGCTATGAATATTGATAAATCCATATTGATAATAAGAAAAACACATATCAATAAAATTTATTAAAAATAAAAAAAAAAATAAAAAAACGTGTCAATGACAAAATATTGAAAAAAAAAAGTTTAAAAAATTCATTTTATTGAAATTCTAAAAATTAATTTGTTTAGTAAAAATGTATAAAATGACAATAAAACATAAAAATTAAGTTCATTAAAAAAATTTATATATATTTAAAGAAAAAAAAATTATATAAATTAATATTTTTATCTATGCTGAAAATGTTTGTTTTGTATAACTACATAGACTATGCATAATAATATAATAATAAAATTTAATAATAATAATAATAATAATACTACATAAATGAAACTTAATCTAAAAATAAATATAAAATAAAACTTGAAATATTCCTGTTCGAAAAACATAAATACATTTTTTCAGACATAGTTTTTATTAAGAAAAGCTTTCATATTTCATTTTAAATTAAAAATAATTGTAATCAAAATTAATATAATTTAAAAATAAACATCCCCGTTTAACATCCTTTTATTCCGTTATTCCCGTTTAATGTACAAAATCATATCAAAGCGCCCTCTGGGCAGAGCTTGAAACAAGTAACTGCTTGCCCGCTAGGTGGCGCCAGCTAGATGGCGTAACGTTGATAGACCTGTCAACCCTGTACACTTGCTCTATTCACAATATGCATACATACGACTACCCTATTACTACACATCTTCTCCCTTGCCAGCCCTAACGTTGTTTTTCGCACTTCGTGCCATTTACAGGGCATACGCTATAAATGGATCCCTCGAATTTGTCTTTTGGATTTCCGGGTCTGCCTGGTCACGGACATCTGCCCATACCGCCCACTGCCAATATGCTGGGCGCCCATGGACATCCTGCACCAACGGCCAGTCCGCCGCAGAGCGTGCCCGGACGTCGCACGCCCCTCGGTTCGGTGGGGCTGGGCGGCTTCTATGCCCAGGGTCTGGGCATGACGCAGCAGAGCCTAACGCCCACGGATGAAAACAAACCCGGACCGAGTGCACAGGACAAGCCCTTGAGTCCCACGGCAGCTGCAATTGCGGCGATTAGTGGCGGCACCACAACAGCGGCGCTCTCCAGCATTGGTGGAGCCATGGGCGGCGTTCCAGGCGGCAGTGGGCCCAACGGGGGCAAGCAAAAGAATCGTCAGGGCAAGACGGTGCGACTGAACATCAATGCAAGGGAACGCAGGCGAATGCATGATTTAAATGATGCGTTAGATGAGCTGCGCAGGTAAGGAAGATATAGGGAAATGCATACGAGACTGATGAGTGTTGAATGACTGATTGACTTCAATCAATCCATTTGATTAATGAGCACATGATGAGCTGAACTTGAAGAGCTAACCATATGCAATGCTGACTGCTGCTAGTTAAGATGCTGCAAATGAAACTACGAGTTGAAATACATACAATCGCATGTTGATCAATCAATCAATCAATTAATGATTCGTCGTTCAATGGAACGACAAAACCGCAGAAGCATAAAGCTTTGTTTCATCGAATAGTTGTTTTGGAAGTAGAGTAAATCGATAAGCTAAAGTAAGGGAAATGTTGGACCTTTCATCAATCACCTTCAATCACTGTTTGATTGAAGACTAATGCACATATTGAGCCCGAAGATCTAAAATGACAGGAAATTTTCTTAGAATAGCTCAATTTATATTATATATTGAGGATCTACAGCATATCCGTAATAGTTAGATATTAAAGATATGGTTTAGTCTGTAAATTGATAGAAAGCTACAAATTAAACATAAATTTAAATTTCATTTTCATTCTTTATAGCGTCATTCCCTATGCACACTCGCCCTCTGTGCGCAAGCTGTCGAAAATTGCGACCTTACTGCTGGCCAAGAACTATATATTGATGCAGCAGAATGCGCTGGAGGAGCTGCGCAGGTAAGTAAACCCCATGCAGATCTATAAATACATATTCAAACTATATTTTCATTTCGCAGGCTCCTCGCATACATACAGAGCACTACGGGCGCAGCTCCCTTGGACTTGGGTGCCTTCCCGGCAGCGGCCAAATTGCAAGCGCTGCTGCAAGGGCCACACAATGAGCCGCCCACGAGCAGCAATAGCTAAAGAGAGAAAGAGCAAGACAGAATGACAGCTAGAAAGAGAAGCAATACGTCTATATTTAAGTCAATTGAAGAGCCAAATATTTGTGTACTAGTCAAGCAAGAGGTTGAGAATCTGTTAAGTGATATTTAGTTCTTTTATAAGCATTTCCTTTATGCATTTATATATACATATATGTATATGATGTCTGTATAGATTGTAAGACGAAAAATAATCAGTATGAGCAATAAACAACATTATAGAAAAATAACAAATAGTTTTTTCAGACACACGCATTTGGTATGATGAAATTTTTGTATTAAGTTTCTAATTAATTTAAAATAGGTTTGAAATAATATATTATTTATTTTTGTATGTAATTTCAAACTATTATATCATGGGTATAAAATTATTTGAAATTTATATTTTTTTCTGATATCTTCTGAGGCATATCACATATCAAGCTACCGCAACACCAGAAGATGAATTGCTATGAGGATCTATGTTGATCAAACTCTATTAATTATTAAATAATAAATTTCGAATAATGTATATTTAATTTAGAAATTTATTCAATTTATATTTTTAAGAAGCTTATGAATTAGTAAATATTTTCATATTTGTCTTTGCCTAATCTACTTTTAGAGTAGCAAAAGAAACTATGAACTGATTTAATTAGCTTGATTTACTCTTAGTAAGTACCTAAGTACCTAAGTAAGTTCAGTAAGTACCTGGATACTAAAGGAGCTTAACATGGCAATGAATTTGGGGAAGCTGTTAACAAAAGGAGTGTGAATCATTATATAGAATATTTTTACTGTATATAAATCAGAGAGCACATGCATAGACTTCTATTGTAAATACTTCTTAAAACTCATATGTTTATAATCTGAATTGAAAATGGGGCTAAGGAGTAAACTGGCTTAGTGCAAAACTATATATCATTCAGAAGGAAGAATAATGAATACTTAGCTCTTGTATATTTCAGATTCTGTACACCGACAGGCACGACTAGAGCACTCTTAAATATATATATATATTATTACTGTACATTAATCACTATTAACGAGATTACCTGTATTGAGTGGATTTCTGAACTGTTTCTTAATGACTCTTGTTGAATATGACTAAATTTATAACTGATAAGTTTGCTCTGCCTAAAAGTCTTTAGCTAATTCCAATTACAGTAGAATCTATTTAAAACGGCTCCCCTTATAGCGTTCGAACGGTTATGAGGAATGTCATCTCCGAACAAATATACATGTTTATAGCATCTACCGGGTGTAACGACGGTCCCTTTAGCGCCGCTATAACCGGATTCTACTGTAACTAATAGCACTTTATAAACAAATAGTTCAAAGCAGAAATCGTCCGCATAATCATTTCCCAACTGACCCTTTAGCGAATTACCCACTCGCACACGCCAAGTCAAAAATTGCAGCATCATCCAATTGTGTTTTTCATTAAAAAATAATAAACATTTAATAACATTCAATATTGTAAGACAAACACACTTAAGAGCGAAATAGTTAGCATAGCAAGGTAATAATATAGTGAGCTTGCTATTATCAAGTCTATAAATTGATTAGAAACAAGCCGTAAAAGCTATTAAGATGAAAATACTCTAGATGCGAAATAAATATGTATGTATGTATATAAAAAAAATTCTCGGACGGTGAGCACTGACTGTAGAATGTCCCTGTCACTCCGGTATGCCCGAGGACAGAACCTTGTTCTGACCCGTACGGAAGATGCATTGATTCGGTGGCAATTCACCGATTAGGAACTGACGCATTTGCTCCACAGCATGTCGTGAGTGGCCAGTGCCATGGAAGGCAATGGTTGCATCTCTACCGGCATGATCCATGATGACATCATCGCCGCCAGGATGTTCGCGCAGAAATTGTGTCACATCATAGACCCGATCGTAGATGACAATCCAGCAATCGTCGAAGCTATCATGATGTGCCACCTCCTCCAGCGTTATCTCCGGCACAGCTAACTGCAAGTCAATCTTCGCCTTGGACTTCTCCACTAGAATCGCATCGCTGGCATCCGATTTACTGACGCCCAGCGAACCTATGCGCAGCGTTTGCAGCAGATTTGTTAGTGCGAATGCCATTTGGTTCCGGTAATTGGCTTTGACAAGTATAACTAGACTAGACTGGGCTGTCTTAGCTTTCACTTTTTTCTGTTTGTAATACGTGTCTTTCTATAGTTTTGCTTTTTATTATGTTACGCTCTTATCGCAACAGCGTCACCCGCGTGCCAATTGGAGCGTCAACTAGTCCCTCTCTGTTCACTGTCTGATCTTTGGTTTCTTTTAGGCTTGGCTGCTGGACCGGTCCGTTATTTGGTTGTGCCTCGTGTGGCTACTGGCAATCGAGTGTCGATCGTGGCATCAGCCATAATCGCTTTATAACTGACAACACGTGAATCTCGCACTGAAGCTCGAGCTCGCCGCGAGCGCTGATAAGGTTTCCAGCGGCCGACCACATTCACAGCCAACGAATGAGCTTGCCCAGACAAATTGTTACATACTCGAAGCCAGAGCGAATATATATTTCGACTATCAAATTTAAAAAAAAAAAAAAACTTGTGTAATTATCAGCTCATGAAACGATGTGCGATCTGAGAGAACTGAAATCAACACTTAATACACTCTATAGGAAAAGGGAGAGCGAAATATGATATGATTGTAAATGTTATAAAGATAAGAACTTTCAAGAAGAAATATTGTAGAGATAATAGAAATGATCTTGAATTGTGCAAGATACTTAGTATAGCAGTGAAAACTCAAGTAAATAGTAAAAGTAAAACTAAAGTAAAATAATCTTGAATTTATTGTAATATTTATTTAAAATTAATATTCAAATGATAATGAAGAGCACAAAATCTTATGTTGTGCTAACTACTTTTTTTCTTGAGCGAGCTAAGGCAAGCTATGCGTATAACATCATTAAAAATTAAATTAAAAAGGCAAGCAAAATTTTATTAAAAATATATATAAGAATTAAATATTTCTAACATAATCATTTTTTATATAAAATTCTTAGATTCAGAAGATTGTGGAAAACAAAAAATTAAAGAAACAAAATTTATTTATAAAAAAAATATAAGTACTAAGTCTTCCATTCAGGTTCAGTTTTTCGTGCTTAGGGTAATTGAAACCTAAATAATTATAAATTAACTTATATATGAAATAAAAATGAATGCGAATCAAATAAGTTTTGTAATCATGCAATTTATACAAATACATATATAAATACAGCACACTTAATTAATTGCGAGCTATTAAAATCGCATTAAAATGATTTACTTAGCACTTTTTCATTGAGTCAGACATTTATATGTATGTATATTTATACACATACTTATTGTTTGTGTTTACAATATTTCTATGAATTTAAAACATTCAGATATATATACATGTATATATTTATATATACATAGATTATACAGATTTGTCAAATTTTTACATTTATTTGCAGTGCGAATAAGAGTATATTAAATTTATTTTAAATATTTATTAAATCAATAAATAATAAAATAAATAATTTTTAATAAATTCTGCTAAAGCCTGGGAATACCATTAATCATTTTATTTAATTCCTTATATTAATAATAATTTATTATTATTTTCTATTCAATACTCGTGCTTGTGTATTAATTGTCTTGCGTTCGCTCGTACTCTATATATGAACGCACACAACACCTCAGCGCTAGTGAAGGAGAGATTTAAAATCAGAGAACATATACTTATTTGCTACTCTCGTCTAACAACTTTGGATACGCCTACTAGGTGCTTGCTCAATCATGAAAATGTATCAGATATGTAACAGAAACGCTCTCGTTGCCAGCTTGGTATATCGAGTAATATAGAATTTGCCATCGATTTTGATCTTCATTGTTTTTGCACATCGAGCAAGTATTGTGCAGTCGGTGACACAGCCAGCTGCTCTATTATTATTATTTGTTTTCAGCTGTGAACGAATCATTCGATAGGCGACTATATCATTCTCACGCACTCAAATTGTGACGTCCATTGAAATCAGTAATTTTTTAAGCTCAAGGCTGATTATTTGTAAATATTTAAAATTTGACCAATCATGTCTTATATACATAGTATATTATAGACAAAAACCCAAAAACTTAGTCAATTGAGTTATCAGAATAAAATCATTATCAACAACTATGATGACAGTGCCAGAACTTATGCTCTAAACTGGCTTGAGTCTCGAACCCGGATCTTATATAATAATAGAATTTAGTTAATAAAATTTAATAAAATTACGATATCTATATGAAAATTTTTATAAATTTATTTCTCTATAGCGCATTTTATTATTACTATTATGAAATAAAAATTGATGACACAGCTTTTGAGCATTTATTTGTTTGTATTTTTGCAAATTCCGCAATAAATTAAAAATTACAACGCAATTCAGCAACCAAATAAATAATAACAAAAACTAGCACAAATATTTGTGATTAAAAATCTTATGAAAAAAAAAATCATATATACAAATATTTTCGTGAAAAATATCCCACTAAAAATTACTCACGTAAAACCCACGACTGATAGTGTGAGAACTTTGTCAATACTATACGATTCTGATACTTGCAAAAACTAAGTCAATGTTAAGATCAATCGTATGCGTTGGCTTAGTCATAAAACCACAATGCGTAATATTTAGTATTACTTTTGCGTCTCTTTAAAGTAGGTTACGAGGCTTGACTCTGCCTTTGGAGGTCGACACGAGCGTTGTGTGTTTGCCAACCGCAATCCATATCATGTTTCGTGTTTGAACTTGAGATAATATAAAGCCAACTTAGTGCTAATTAAGCGTTTTGACATTTATTTTTCTATCAGTAGCAAACTATTTTAGTATATATTACGAATAGAAAAATGATTATGCGTAGAAAATGGTTTTAAGGTTTCGGGAACACGCATTACATCGAGCTGATCTCCTTGAGAGTAATTGACTGTGAAATACTCTGTGCTTATTAAAAAGTTATTTCCATTATCTCTCTACCTTACAGGGTATACTTAGTCGTAGCATAGCTTTGTCATACTCTTATCAATTGCCACTATATAATCGAATTTTAGTACAATTGTACGTCAGATATTCTGATTGATGAACGCAGCAAACACAAATCAAGTTCATTGTCACAACACGAACAAAAACATACTAAACAAAATTTTACGGTAAACACATATTAACATTTTTAAAAACATTTATTTCTTATCAAACAAGCATGAACTGCAAATTTCTGTTTTTTATTAAAAAAAAAAAAAGTAAATAAATAAAAAAAATTAAAACAAAAAAAATGCTTTTTTAATTATTTTCTATTTTGCATGTATGTATAATATTATATTAAATTCCATTATATTATTTAATTTCTAATGAATTATAATATTTCATTGAATTTATTTATAATTTTTGATTATTAATTTGTTTCTTTATTTAGTTTAACCTAAAATTCAATTTATTTTATATACTATTAATTATTTTAATTGTTTTCTATTTTGTACTTATGTATAATATAATATCATTGAATTCCATTCTATTATTTAATTTCTAAAAAAAATCGTATATATTTTTGAATTTATTTATAAGTTATTATTTTTCATTTACTTTAACATAAAACTCGAATATTTACTTTTTATGTATAATATTATATTCAATTCCATTATATTATTTAATTTCTAATAAATTTTAATATTTCATTGAATTTATTTTTAATCTTTTTTTCTTTACCTTAACATAAAACTCGTTAATTCATTCAATTTACTTTTTATGCGCGGGTGGCAACGCCAAATATAACTGTAAATTACTAAACTTTTACTGCGCTTTCGCTAGCCATCCATTGACATTGAGCAACAATTGCCTTGACCATGAGTGAGCTTTTGCCTGACAGCTGTTGCTCATGCTGAAGCTTTGTGTCTATAAAGCTTTTTAATGCGCGCAACAAACGTTGCATATTTTTTTGTTCGAATTGAAAAGCCGGTCTGAGAAGAGTTTCAAGGATATTTATAAATGTATAACATTAAATATTTAAAAATAAATATAGATGAAATTTGATTGAACAATTATGTAAGCTTGATAATTTCTAACTTTATCTATAGCCTATTGAAAGATAGCGCGCATTTAGCGAAGCACAACTTTCTGTTGAACTGTATGTAAGTGTGTGTGTGTGTGTGTCGGTGTGATTGTGTGTGTCTGTGTGTTTGCAAGGGAATACGGCTAAGGCATCTGTTTGTACATTTTTTGGTGAACAACAACACAGTCGAGTTTTAGCGACGCGTTGGCCAAGTTGTATTGCTGCTCTGAAGTCGCAGCAGCCAAAGCTGATAGATATATACATAAATATATATATGTTTATATATACTTGTATTTATTTATATGCACGCTGTTAAATTGTCGAAACCGTTTATCAAAGTGCGCTGGACTAATAGAATTAATTATTAACGAGCACACATAAATAAGGAAATTGCTTTTTGAACTCAACTGAAACGTTTCGAACGGCATGCCGCGTTCCAGCGACCGCCGCTAGAGCATATTGCGCATACGACACGTCGAGCGCAGGGATAAGCTAACATATTGTTGCGAAAAAATTTGCGTGCAGCTATTCAAAAGCCATAAATTATTTTCGTACACATTGCTAAGCTTTGTATCCGACTGTCGCTCCCTCCGTGTGTGTGTGTGTTGAAGTGTTTAAAAGTGTGCGTGTGTGGGTGTTTGACACATTGTAAATAAACGCAAATAACGGGTAAGTGCTAAAGAATAAACTTTGGACAGGATTTAGCCAAGTATTTGTAGACCCCAAATTGAGTTTTCAATTCAATGGAAAAAGTGAAAAGTTTTCCAAGTTTAAAATACGTTTTTTATATATCCCCTACAAATCTGTTTTTGACGGAGAATAAATTAGGATTTTCTTTATTACTTGAGAAAGTTTAAGTTTGAAAATGAGATCATATTTGAAGGCCAATTGAAAGAAAACATATATATTTAAATTTAAAACCTTAACACATTAAAAATAAATGTATTTTATTCTAATGTTTGTTTGATTTATTTGCTATTTGTTGTTGACTAAAAAAATTGTACATATAAGAATGAATAGACAATATCTCTCGATTCTGTTCAAAATATTTACAAATGAGCTTTTTTCTACAATACCATGAACAAGCAAAATAACCTTTATATACAATTTACAATCTTCATTTCAACTCTGCTAGGATTTTAAGATATTTTTATGCTTGCTCCACAGAAAATAAAAATATCAAAATTATTTTAAGCTAAAAAAATTTAAACTATTTTAAAGATTTTTTTTTTAAATATTTAAATTTATAAATATATAATTTTCAATTTTAAAAACAATTTTATTTTTGTTTTTAATTTTTTTTTTTTTTTTTTTTTTTTTTTTATATTTTCTGCTATTGAATGTAAAAAAATTTAAAATATATTTTAATTAAATTGTTTTATTTTCACAATAAAATTTAAAAGCATCTATAAGAAAAAACTCTAGTAAAAATAAAAAAATATATATATTTTTATAATATATTGAACATAAATTTTTAAAATATTATTTGTTTTTATTTTTGTGTGACATAAATATATATATATATATATATATATATATATATATATATATATATATATATATATATATATATATATATATATATATATATATATATTGAATTGTTTTTACACTTGACTTAGTAATATTCATCTATTTTAAATAATTAAAATTCAGAAATTTATCTTTTTGTGAAAAGTTTATAAAAACAAAAAATTAATAAATATTATTTTGAAATAATATATATGTACCAATATTTTTAACATATTCGTTTTGCATTATTTATTTATTTTTTTCATTTATTATATTATTTTTTTTTTTATTCAATATATCAAACATTTATTAAAATAATAATATAACAAGTAAAATTTTACTACGCACGCCAAGCACGACAGGGCTATATCAACTTATTTTGCTGATCAAGAATATATATACTTTGTAAGGTCTGCATCTTCTTCTGCCTGTTACATACATTTTCACAAAACCATTGTACAATGAATTCCCATTTTCCATGGGTTCAGGGTCTATTTAAAATCAAAATGTCGTAATTCAATTTGGGCTTGTTTCGTTTTCATGTTTAATTCATATTTGCTTTTAAAATGAATCACAAATATTTTCTATAATATATAAATTTAATTAAAAACATATTTCCGCCAAGCAAAACAAATGCATTTGCCCACACCAATGAATCTGTCTGTATAGCTGAACATTTGCAATAGATTTTCGAATAGAATGCATGAATATTTAATTCCAATTACTTTGAAATAGCTTTTGTTACACTCTATCTCGCTCTCTAATCAATACAAATTGCACCTTTGGCGACGTTTGTGCACCCCTAAAAACAACAGCAAAACAGAAAAAAAAAAAAAAAAAAAAAATTAATTGTATATTTATCAGTTGATTACAGATTCCGGTGTTCATGTAACACGCATACGCAGCGTGAGCGACAAGCGCAAAACAAATGCATAAATCCCATAGCAAACACAAGAGACGAACGAGAATTTTTTGTTTTATACATTTACATTTAATTTGATCATGTGTAGGCGTAACTACATACGTGGGCGTGGCAACATGGGTTTATGCTCATATTGTTTTTATAATTCCACGCAATATTGGGGCTTCAGACATATTGAAGCGGAAACACACGACTTCAATCAAACTTTAAGCCCATTGCCTGAGTATCTGTCTGTGTGCTGAGATTTCTGTATAAAATGTAACCTGGCCTTAGGTTGTTTAACCCAGCCGAGTGTTCAGTGGGCCAACTCTATTTACCTTGGCCGAGCCACTCAAACACGGCTGTCATGCCCTTGAAACACTCGAGCTCGACCTTCCGTCAGCTGGGAACGGCAACAAAAACAGAAACTGAATGAGCCAGCAGCCACTCTCAGTTGGCCAGCAACATATTGCGTTGCACACGCTAAACTTAAATTGAAATGGAAAAGCAGCAAAGAGGATGCATGATAGAAAGAAACTTGCATGCATAATAATCAAGTCTACGGCGAGACCATGAATATTTATCACATGTCCAGGATTAATGCATTTTTAATGCATAAGCCGCATGCCACAAGCCGCATTATCCACCAAAGGACATTCATGGCCCGGGGCGTGGCGCCAATAAAGTAGTCAAATGGTGTTGTAGGGGAAACGGAGGGGGTGTTTGTCAGCCAGCGCCAAAGGCAAAGGCAAAAGCAAACGCAAAGACAGCTTTTCAATATTTGTGAACATGCTGAGTTATTGGCAAGGCGGGTCACAAGCTCCAGCTGCAGCTTTGTCCTTTACACACACACACACACACACAGACATACATACGCCCAAAGGCCTCACTGTATTTGTGTGTGTATTAATAGCCCACTTATTATTTGCCTTGTTGCTTTATGCACGGCGAGTGCCGCGTGTGCAAACAACAAGTGTCTTGGGCATATTGCGCTTTAATGATCATATTTTGTATGCCCTAAAAAAAATGTTTGTAAGATGTCGGGTATTGTAACTGTAGCTGTACTTTATGATGGACATATAATATTATGGATTTTACAGCAACTGTACAATGTATGCCTTAAAGATGCTTAAATATCTAAACTATATTTTCTGTTAAATATTGTATACGTACCTGGAGAACATATTACAAGATCCTAAATAAAATGACTTCAGCTTAGTTTCTGTCAGCTCACCAGATTTTATTTATTTTATTTATTTTTTTTTTTATTTTTTTTTATTATTATTATTTATTTTTTATTTATTTTTTTTTCTCTCTTCATCTCTCATCTCTCATTCTGAATTTTGTTTTTATATTTCTTTTTTTCTTGCTAATATTTACTTTAAGAATTTTTCTAAATTGTGAGCTTTATCATATCTAAGAAACTATAATATTAATTTGTAAGTTTTCAATTGACATCGTTTTTACTTATCTGCTCTCATCACTCATCTCATCTCATATCTCATCCCTAGCATTCCTTCCCATCTCATTTCATTTCTACTGATCTATCTCCTTATTTATCTGTGTGTTTTATTCTCATTTCATTATCTTCTCATCTTTGCCTACATAATCACCTCTATTTCCTGTTTGTCCTCAATTATCCTTCGTTCATCTTTTCTTTCATCTAATTACATATTTTGTATCTTTCCATATATAGTTTTCTTTCATCATGATCATCTATTCCACTTTTAATATCGTCTCATCTCTTTTTTCTGTTTTCCACTTTTAATATAATTTCATCTATTGTCTTTCTCTCTCTCTCTCTCTCTCTCTCTCTCTCTTTTATCTCTTTTCTTCTCTTTCTTTTTTCTTCTTCTTTTTTTCTTCCCTTTTTATTGGAGACAGATGATCTTTAATTTCCTGTCTCTATATCATCTTTATTTCCCCGTTTAAGTTTTTCTTTTCTTTCATCTTGTTAAATCTCTTTTCATCTCTTTTAATTATTTGTTTTCTTTGTTCTTTTTTCATCAATTTCATTTCAGATCCTTTACTTATTTATTTCATATATTTTTTTTAAATATATCTTTTTGCTCCCTATAATTTCGTAAATTATTATTTTTTCTTCTGCGCTCTTATCATCTCTTTCAATCTGCAGCTTTGCTCTTTTCATTTCATCATTCGCATTAATCTCACATCTCTTCTTCTTATCCGTGTCTTCGATTTCTCTTATATGTTACTACCTTTTTAATATACCCCATATCTCATTGATTCATATAAGAGTATTCAATTTTTGTTCAGCCTGCTATCGTTCTCAATCTCTCGCTCCCTCCTCTATCTCTTTGTTTTCCCTTCTGTGTTTATTTTCCATGCTACGCATATAACTTTGTCGGCCTTATTAATAAACTGCTGTTTATCTTGCTTTTGACAACTTTTTTGTTGTTGTTTTCGTTGTTGTTTTATTTTCGTTTTGCTTGCTTCTGCATGGAGCTCCATTGTTGAATGCCCTGTGGTATATTGGCATATGGTAGCTGGTTTTTAATAGGCACTCATATTTCCATTGCCTTTGGATTCTTGGAATCCATTCTGTTTAGTCTTTTAGCCTTTGAGACTCTCTGACCAAAGTCCAAAGTTGTTTGTGACAGCAGGAAATCAATATGTAAAAGCGAAAGAAAAATAACTTTGATTTTTTTTTTTTTACAAATTTTCTAGAAAAGAAAATGATCTGAAACACTGCAGAGAAAGCAGAAAAGTTCACAGCTTAGGAAAAAACTTTGAGCAAAACTTTTCTTTTGTGGGTAAAACTCAGTCTCCATCTCTCTCTCTCTCTCTCTTCCTCTGTGTGTGTGGGCTGAGCGAATCTACTTTGATTATTTGCGAAACTAATTTAGATTATGCTAGTGCTTCAGCACATCATGAATACCAATAAAAGCGTGGAGAGAGAAAGAAACTTCATTAATAATACATAATAAATGATACATGATATTAAGTGTGTCGACGTGTTGATTGCTGTTTACTAAATCATGTAGAATATTATGTGGTAAATACTCTTAGGGGGGATATTTGAGTATTAGAATGTTATTATGGCATTTGGTGAATAAATAATGTTAAGTATATGGTAAATACTCAAATACTCTTGTATTACAGTAATATATATTTAATTTTAAAAATTGTAAAAAAAAATATGTGTTTGAAGTTGATATGGATACAGAAGACGTAGGAAATATTAAAAAAAAATTTGTTATTTATTTTAAATTTTTTTTTTTAATTATTTATTTATTTGTTTTACATTTTCTTTTTAAATTTAGCTTTTATTGACAAATATTTATTTTTGTTCAAAATGTTCTATCAAATTGCGGTTTCTTGCTTTCTTTAGAGTTCTGAATTATCTTTTTGTAAATATGTCAAATATGATAAACAGCAACAGACAAACAGCTGCTGCTGAACGTGGTCCCGGGAGATGCAGAGAGAGAATGAGATAGATGATTATATACATATTGGCTCCTTGTCGAAATTCAGCGGGAATGTTAATGTTGTTGCTTGTGCGCAATATAGAGAAAGCTGTTAGAAGCTCTAGACGAAGTAAAGAAAGAGCAAATTAAACTGAAGAACATAAGGATCTCGATATAGAGCGTAGTTATTCAAGCTTAAAAGAGAAAGAGAAAGAGAGAGAGAGAGAGAGAGAGAGGGCCAGAGAGTGAGAGATACAAGAAGAAGATTGAGAGAGATAGAACGATAAAGCGTGAGAGAAAGCTTTGAATTAAATTGATAAATTAAATTGATAAATTTTTGGCAACAATTTTGTTATCAAAATTTTATCAAAGTTTTTTTTGAAATATTTTGATAAATAGGGAATCTAATTTTTTTCTTTATAAATTAAAAAATTATTTACAATTAATAATAAGTTTTTGACAACAATTTTTTATTAAAATATTTTCAAAATTTAAACTAATTTTACTTCAATCCTAAAAATACAAACACAGCAAAAGATAATAAACATGCTTAATATTATTTTATAATTGCCGATTAGAGCATAAAGTATTCGGCTTACCAAAAAACAATTTAGCTTTAAGCTACTGTAAGATCAGCTTAGCTGTCTATCAGCTTTAAGCTTCTTATTTCATCATAAAATCACTAAGCGGCTTTGTCTTTTAACATTTTATCGTTAAATTCTATGTCAAATTCTCTTATTAATTTTGCTTACAAAATTTAAATTAAAATGAAATGAATTGCAAATTGCATTAGCTTCTAGAGAAATTACTGGAAATTTCTAGGGAATTTATCAATTATGTAAACATAAATAGCTACAGGCCCGTTTTAGCTACTTATGGCGCTTCAATCGAAATGCCTTTAAGATGGACTAGCCATAAATATGCAGAGGCTGTTAATTGCGGACTATGGACTGGCAGACAGCTGTTGTTGTTGTCGATGTTATTTGCTATTGGAGGGAAAACATAATGGCATAGAGACAAAGTCAATGCCAATGGCAGCAATAATCAACTGCCAGCGGCAGCAAAATGAACAACAGGCAACCATGTCAGCAAGATAAACAGCACAAATACTTGGGGGAAATAATAGAGATAGAGAAAGAGAAGGAGAAAATGAAAGAATGCGGAGTGATGAGTGAGGGTATAGTCCAAGCCTGATAATGATGTTGTTGATGTTGCCTGGTAGGTATGCTAGCTATATAGCAATGAGTACATCATTATAGGGGCATTACAAACTGCTGATGGCTGATTGGCGCGAGACTGTGCCAGGCAGGCAGGCAGGCAGGCAACTGATGTGTGTGCCTCTAAGTAGCATTCATCACGTTTGCTTGGCTAGCTACTCGGGCGTATACTTAACGTGTGTGCCTAGCCTTAAGCTGTGCGCATGTGAAGGATTAAATTGTGTTGCGCATTTCACAGCTTCGCACCTACAAACGAGCAGCGCGTATAGCAAATTGGCTGCCCTCATGCGTGTGTGTGTGTAAGTGTGTGTGTGTGTTTGCCACAGAAAAGCGAAAATAAAAGCGGAGCTGCTGTTGAGGTTGTGGCTTGGTTTGCTGCTGTTACAGCTGTTCGCTTTTAGCCTAGAGCTCGGGCCGCAGGACACGTTCAGCGTTAATCAAATTATGACAATGCGTTCGAGCAAACAAACTGGAAACTTCGGATGGCGAGTTTTCAGTGACTATGTGCCATAAACTTGCTATAATTATAGAAATTCAAATGAAATTGTGCAAACTTTTAACAGTAGAAAAGTTTTAACAAGATTTTTTTGGCAAAGGATAATTGAATTTTAAAGAACTTATGTAATAATAATTTAATATTTTTATTTAAAATATATGTACATATTTTATTAATTAATTTCAAGAGCTCCCATAAACAAAATTTGTTTTTCCTATATTATATAAATTAAATTTTAATTTTAAAATATTATTAAATTAATAAAAAAATAATGTTAATTATTAATTATATAAATAAAATTTAATTTAAACAAAAAAATAAAATAAAAAACAAATAAAAATTTTATATTATATTTAAAATAAAATTATTTATTATATATTTTTACTAATAATTTTTCTTATTAATAATTTTTGCTTTGAAGCATAAAGGCAAAGATTAAAATTCAATTTTCATTTACATTTGCCTGACGTCATTTCGGCAGCATCAAAGCAATATAAGAATATTAAATTATTTTTTTTGACATCTGAAACTGAGCTGTGAATAAATTAAATTGATTTCGTTAGGAGTTCGTAGCGTAGCCCTAAGCAGCGGGTTAGCTTAGCTTGTGAATCGCGTTTGCTACATTCGTGAGCTCTCAGACTTTTATTGAAAATTGGTAAACAATTTAGATATTTTATATTTAAATTTTTATTATATATATTTATTAATTATTAATTTCTTTAATAAAAACATTATTTTGTTGTTTTTTTCTTCTTAATTTATTTATTAAATGGACAAAACTTTATAAAAATAATTTCTAATTTTATGATAAATTTTTATAATCTTATTTTGCTTTATAATTAATTGAAGTAAATTCATTTTCTTTTTATAATTTCTAATTAACTTCACATGAAATTAAATAAGTAATAATTAAATGAAATTTGAAAGATATTGTTTTCGAAAGTTCTAGACTTAGTTAAATGTCTCGGCTATGTGCAGGGTATTGGCGCTTGCCTTAATAACAGTCTTCCAGCTGCTGCTCGCACATTTCGCAGTCCACATCAAGTGGCAGTGGGCGTCAACGGTATGGTGGGCGTGGTCATTGCGGTTGAGGGCGCTGCTTTTGTGTGACAAACACTTCATTAGACTAATGAACATAATTTACCGTAATTGTGTTAGCCGCTGGGAGCAAAAGTTTTTTTTTTTTTAATTTTATTGCTGCTCCTGTTTCGAAAGATATACATACAAGATATTTATATATTTATTAATTTTTTTTTTTTAATTTATGATATATAAAAAAAAAAAAAATGATATTGCTATATATTGAGAGTGCTGAATGAAATTAGTAAAGGAGGTGTGCGGGTGTGCGTGCGTGTGTGTGTTAGGGTCTGAAGTACACAAGCCCCCTGCTTATCGATTAGATAAAATTAATTTTAGTCATTCAGTCTAATATATATTCGAGAGCCATGCAGCTGGCGATTTATGACTGCCCTCGGCTTGGCCGGAAATAGTGCGCTGTTGTTATCAGAGAAAAAAAAAAAAAAAACTGAAAGTATGCGCGATAAAAGCCCGAAAATTATTTATAAAGCCAGCTGCTGCAGGCGAACAGCTAACCAGCCAACCAGCCAACCAGCCAGCCAGACCGACAGAGAGAAACAGCAACAGCTCTGCCACATGCCGTAAACCAAACGCAAACCAAGCACAAAAGCCGCTGGATATTGCAAATTTATGGCAACTGTCGTAAATCGCATCGTCATATATGTATGCAGACATATCTACATATACTATTATACCGCATGTAACAAACTCAGCTAAAAGGGCTCTAAAGCACATGACACGCACACACGCTCACAGGTTGCCGCTGAAACTGCGCAACAATTTGTAGCAACTGAGGCGATGCCGTTAGGTTTAGGTTGACTTTGACAACGATTTGAAGCGCCGTCTGTGAGCTGATCAATTTGACATGATTGGTTTAGACGAGATTTATTTACAATACACGAACGAGGGTTGCGCCAACTACATACTGTGGCCAAACAAATTATGGCCAAATGAGCTGGAGGTTAACTGGTTGATTGATTGATTGATTGCTTATGACATGATAAGTTGATTGATTATGTTTGGTGAATAATTTATCTAGAGTGCTCATTAAGCTACCAGCAACTTGATTAATTAACGCAACGTGCACATGTTGGCCTTATATCGATAATCCGGTTATCGATAGTTGGCAGCAATGTACTTTCGATAATTGATGAATTATTATTATTATTCTGACTGTAGTTCTAAGATAGTTGATGTAAAATATATATGGGCATGATGTTTTTATCGATTATATATTTATTGTATAGTTTATTTGAGGAAACAGTTTTG
Organism: Drosophila borborema; assembly: GCA_030914335.1. Classification (NCBI taxonomy): domain Eukaryota; kingdom Metazoa; phylum Arthropoda; class Insecta; order Diptera; family Drosophilidae; genus Drosophila; species Drosophila borborema. Next base: position 730,304 of record JAUESP010000052.1, read on the forward strand.
CCTTCTTTGCTTAGTTTAAACTGAGTATGTAACTAAAGTTAGTTCAAACAATGTAATGTTAAGTCTTTTATAAACATTTCTAAAACTAATCGATTATATCGATAAGCAACCTTTCGATTTGCTTTCGAATTACATAGTTATGCAACTCTCTCTCTCTCTCAATTGAAGGATCGTTTTAAAGTTAAATAAAATATATCTCTGCTATTCATTACATTTGCATATAATAATAATCAATAAGATCGATAGACAGACGTTCGATTAATATAAATATTTTCTTTACTTAACCAAATGAAAAGCATATAAGGTACGAAAAAGTCAAGATATTTACAATATAGTTAATATTTAGAAGAAGTCTTTATTGTTAACGATTAATCGATAATATCGAAATGCAACTTTTTAATTGACAAGCATGATAAACTTTCTCAAATAAGATTTGTTGTTGGGCTAAGAAAAGAAGATGTAATAAAAATAATTTGAATTTATTTACTAAATGGATTATCGATAATACTGATTGATTTCAAATTTAAAATTTCAAAATAATTGATGAGTAGGCTTTCGATTAATATAAACGATTGCATATTAATCTTGACATATTTCTTTTCAACTAGGCATTTGAAATACTTCGAACAGAAATGTTATATATATTCTTTTATCACGAGAATGTACTTTACTAACTTTACTTGGATGAGAGAACTGCGAGACTATGCATATATAAGGCATTTCAAATGCCATTAAATTTTGCTCATATATTATATAGATATATGGAAAGCTATATAAACAAGTCAAATCAAATAAACATTGCAAACTTTTCATATGCTAATGTATTTTCTTTTTTGGAAATTGCCTTACTCGGCATTACATGACATATATTATATATATTTTCTGCTGCTTATTTAATTTATTACTATTAGGGTCTCTGTTTGCTGCATTCTGTATGAAATATTCATCTGGAAGATATCATGAATCATTGAGTTCACCTCGTTCGTCCCACTGTTGCGCCTACAAATGCTTATAAATCATGTAGGTCTTACGAAGAAGAAACAAGAAGAAAGAAATACACACCAAGGGTTAACGTGCTGGCCACACACTCTAACACACCAACACACACACACACACACACAGAGGCATACCCTTACACCCACTCATATATACCTCTTTCAATTGCTGTCTCAAAGAAGCTTCACAAAAAAGTTTTCATAAATAAATAATCAAGTTCTGAACAAATTGCATGAAAAATGGGCGAAAAAAAAAAGAAAGAGAAGCAAACGCAAGCAAAGGTGAAAGGTAGAAATTATTTTTGAAATTGTGAAAGGTAACGGCACAAAGTGTTCATTAATTAACATTGCGGGGATGAAAAATGCGTATTTAAACAGTTGGTTTTCGGCTTGAGTTCCAAGAGAACGAGAAACCTTAAAATCGCCGCCTGTTTGCGCAGCTAATTGCAAACAGCATCCAGCTCGGCCGCACCTTGATTTCCTTTTGAGCACCTGGCGGCTGGCACCTATTGTGCTAAAACGTGTCCTTGCCTTATACAACTGGCAGCACGTGTAGCTGCGGTCATAGTCCAGGTCTTTGGCTTTGGCCACAATGGCGCCTTAAGCAGCGTAATTAATAACAAAAGAGCGAGCGAGAGAGTGAGAGGAGAAGAGAGAGTGGGTGGGAGGAGGAAAATGCATAGGCATAGAGCAAGGGGGATTAGTGAAATTGTGGCTTGGTGACCCTAATTTATTTATAAGACGTCTCACTCTGTAGCCTGACCAAATAATGAAAGTTTTATGACCATGTAGTTGTGGTGCCATTATCCGCCTTTAAGGGTTCAAAGGACAGCAACTAATTGAGTCTTAACTTGTATGGCAGCGAGAGTATGGGAATATATTGGGATGAAATCTATGGTTAGAGACTGTGAGAGAAAGAGAGAGAGAGGAAGTGAAAGAAATTGGAAAGAAAGAAAAAAAAAAAACATATCGAATGGCAAACAATATACAAACAGACATAAAGCGAAATAGGAGTAGACAAAGAGAGAGGGAGAGAGAAAGAAAGAGAGAGCGAGAAAGAGATAGGTAGATAGAGAAATATAGATAAAGTCGTAAAGAAAGATATACTGACGACTTGGAGAGAGATAGAGTGAGAAACATCGTGAGTTATATGGAGATAATATATGTAAATATATAGAAAGAGAGAGCGAGATAAAAGGAGA